>CM051515.1:45829495-47079495 GCA_028015205.1 Mytilisepta virgata
CTAAAAATATGGATTTTTGGTTGTTTTCGTAGAAATTTTATATCGTGTACCGCCAAGAATGTGATTGTGTTGTACAATTTTCTAATCATCTCATAAAAAGTGGCACCTACTTCGTTTACAATTTATTTAAAGCAGCTTCATTTCGGACTTAAACGATGTTTTTTCTTTATTTTTAATTTCTCTCTCTTACCCCTTTTGTGCAAAAAGTTTTTGTTCGTATTCGGGGCTGAGGTTGTCCATTTTTCCCTAAAATTTACAGCAATTTGATTCCACAGATTTATTTTTTCGGCTAAATTTGAAACCGACAATTTTTTCCAAATACTTTTCTCGTCCCAAATTCTCTCATTGAACAGTTTATGTAGTTTCGAAAATAGTTCTCAAAAGAATAAATGCCAGGTTGTATCAAGTATTATGGAAAATGCGCCATTTTAAATAAACAGGAAGTGCATGAACATTCAAAACTTCTAAGGTAAGTTTCCATATAATTTTTTGTTTGTTTTGACTTTAATTTTTTTTACTTCTTCCGAACAAAATATCATTATATTTAAGGGATGTGATGTTTTTCCTTATTTCCTGTTTTCATGAAAAAGAAACCAACTAAGTGAACTTAATTCAATCTGTCGCACTCTGACCAAACCTGAAACACATTTTTTTGTATTAATCTTCATGTAAAACCTTAATATATTTATTATTCATATTTCATATCAACACACCATATATTATACATTTTTGAAGTTGCCACGTGTGTGGGTAATTTACATTTGATTACATCCTTACTCCATATTAAGCGAATTTGATGTAAATTTAATGCGTTTGTCCTAAGTATGGGTGTAGCTTCGGAATCCAAATTTGGTTTTCAAGACAATCATAAGAAGATCAGACTCGGAGAAAAACATCAGACGGAAATAATGTGCTGTAGGTCAGCTTACATCATACCACAAATGAAAAGCGGTTACTTTGTTTTTGAAAACAAGTTCAACAAATTTGACTTTTCGCACATATTTCGATCAAATGAAAACAAAAAGTAATAAATAAATAAAATATTTATAAAATATTAAAGATACATATATCAGATTTTAAAGAAAGTATTTTTTAAATCAAAAATTAAAATATAAAGTATTAGTTTTAAGTTTTATTTCTTCAAATAGATACTCCTGAAAAAGTTAATTATTTGTAATAAAATGATAAAATTTATAATGAAATTACAAATGATTTCCAATCGAAATATTTTTAAAATAAGTCTAATATACCACAATTCATATAAAGATTTTTATATGGGCTATTGTAAATAGTTAAAATTTATGTAAAACTTTACTTATAGAAAACAAATAAAACCTAACATCTCCCTGGTGGGTAAATAATTAGTTTATTTATTCTTTAGAAGCACATCATTTTAACATAATCTCTGAATATTATTAAGAAACACGATCAAAATATGCAAATTCCAAAAATCATCACAAATTTATTCTATAAAACTTGTATTCAGAAATACTTCCAAATGATAGAGCGACAATAAAAAGAAAAGAAAACATATTATAAATATGTTTTGCTTTCAATAAAGCCATCACACATGTGGTTTTGGGTGCATATTCTTTTTATCTTGTCTACTAGAAAATCTAGGCGGCATATTGTACTTTGTTCTGATATAGTACAAAATAGTTAATTGAAAAGTACTTTAGTGTCAGGACGGTTTTTATCTCTTTCAAGGTATGACATGTTTTTTTTTTCTTTTTTGTAAATTCACATTGGCACTGATTTATAAAAAGGCACTGATGTTTGTCAAGACATGTAGCTAACAGAAGCACTGCATTCATAATTTTTTATAAACCCAAAGTTTATTATATTCAAAAATATGTATTCTAATTCTTATTTTTAGATGTGTCAATTAAGTAAGTCATCTTTTTTAAAATTTTGTTTAAATAAAATTGCACTAAATGGTAAATTTTACGTGTTTCATATTTATGGAAAATTTATTTATATAAAAAAATATTTATTTTATGTAATATAAATGTGTTAAAAATGTAATTTGTCAAATAAAATTGCAAAACTAAAATAGAATAATCGAGATAAAATAGTAAGCTAAGATTTAAAGTTTAAATCTGTGTTTTTGACAACAATTTCCTGAAACAAATTCCAATCAGAAAAGCAATACAAGAGCAAAAATATCGTACAGTGAAATAACATATGGAAATCATTAACTGAAGGAGTTTTTAATTTATTTATTTCTTGAATTTTATAAAAATTGAAAATGACGAAGAACAGTTAATATTTTGAAAGTTTTTCTACTTGTTTTTATACAACGATTAAGGCATAATATTTAAAAGAAAACCCCTGACTATGAGAACGAAAAGACTTAATTGATACTACTTGGCATGACAATAATTTATTTTTATATAATAGTAATCAATGAATGAAATTATGAAACTTTCAATGAAAATACACTTAATAACATTGTTTCATTGTTTCATTATTTCATTCAGTTCTAATAAATACCCCTCTGTTCATTCATAGACAATCAGATTATGTAAATATTACCCAGGTGATTATAATATCAGGATTATATTTAATTTAATTTAGACAATAGAAATATCATATGATATAGATCAATTATCATAATTGTCAAGAATGAATAAGCAGAAAATTGATTTAAAATTCATGCAAATTATGCAAAGGATTTTATTTCATATGCGTGTGTAATTCTTTGACGCAGATTAATACTGTGGTGTTTATTTTGAGGGAAAAGGTTGTGTGACAACACTCGACCTGAAATTAAAACTGCTAACATATTACATAATCTATATGTATAATACTGAAATATCTTTAAAAGAATTCTGAGTTTTAAAAGTACTTTTACAGTAAGAATTCAAAATTAAATTTCTAACATCCAGATGAAATATCAGAAAAACAACACACACATTATTATACACAAACAAAATAAAGTTTTTTTCTTAAAAGTAGTGGAGATACAAATTCTGAAGTTGGACGAATCTCACACTACCCTATATATGCATATTTAGATAACAAATTGTATCCCCCCGTACGCTCTAAGCCAAGAAACAATACCAGTGGTGACAGTTGTGCAAATTGAAAAACTTTAAACCCAAGTGTATTCATATTGTGTCTAAAGGGGGGCTTCTGTCTGTTTAGTGTCGGAGTTTATATACTTCATACCAGCTTGGTGTACATTGTCAGACTGAAAAAAGCAAGGTTTGCTTTCATTGGAATCTCAAATTTAATCAAAATAAAGCGATTGTAGTTACTATATATACGGAATTCCAATTAAAAGTCGACATCAGGATTTGTTAAAATATATGATTTATCATTTATCATATTTTTTTTATGTTGGGCGGTTTGTTGATTCTCTTCTTGAGTTTCCTGTTTCCTATGTCCTTTTTCCATCGTCATATTCTAGTATATGTTCTAGCAATAGATCATTATTTGTCTGTATTTTATATGACGTAATTCTATGAAATTAATTTCGAAATAACATAACTGCTAAACTAGCCTCGGACACGGTTGACCTTTTTGTCAACCAGTTAGTACTTTGGCCTAGCTATGAATTTCTAAGCTAATCTCGGTATTTTAATCATGTTTTTTGGCGTTTTTATGGAAGTCTTTTCATTGTTGAATTATGTTAAGTACATGTAGTTAAATATCCTAAGAATTTAACAAAAAGTACTAAATAGCATTTTGATCCCATCATTCTGTCATGTCCCAAACCAGAAGCCTGTGTATTTTCAGTTGTTGTTCCTTTGTCTAGTTATTTTGTAGGGCTTCTATGAAATAATGTGTTTATGGTGAGGTTTGTTGACCTTTTACAACAATGTTTATGTGGAATACATTGTACTTATTGTTTGTCTTTTATTGTGAGGTGTTAGTGATTGTTGATTGTTATTCAGGAAGAAGTGAGGGATAAATATCGCCAAAAGAATACAGACTAAATAAGACAGAGATGAAACTCCAAAAATTCAAAATCTAAATACAGACAGGATTTGCTATGAGAACAGCAATACAGAAAATAAAATTCTTTGGTACTAGTTTTGATGCAGAAGATGTACACATTTCGTCGATTTACGACTCATCAGTTGTGCTCAAGGCCTTAAATGTAGAAAACCAAAACAGCTATCCAATACGTTGAAGAGCAAATTTAAAAACATATACTACAATGATATAAATAAAAGAAACACAAAAAGATAAATACAGGTAGAGAGTCCAAAAATAAGGTAAAACTAGGGCTGACAAGAAATGTATTTGGGTTTCTATTATTTTGACATACATGTACATGCAGTTGTTCAACGAAAGAAGAAAACGGAAGGGCGCCTGATTTGCATGTTAATTTTGATATTGGTAAAATGTATTGTCACAGTGCCATTATGACATGGCCATGTGCGTATTTCTGCAATTGGAAGCCAAAGAACTTACCGATACTTTAAATGAAAACTTATTCTTCACCAGAAATATATAACCGAAACTAGAGCTATACACAAATCATATCTTAAGCGATGACCAAAGAGTGAAAAATGGAAGACAAAGCGGAAGTGCAATATGTTGTGGAACCAAATTTAAATGTTCATTAGTGTTTCCAACGAAGGGGACACTCCTCAGAAGCTTTTTTCCCTTAAATAAAATAAACAAAAAATAACATTGACTATAAAATACCAAGAAGAAACTGAAAGAGTCGGATCCAAAAGACTAAAATTTAGAAACAAGGTCATTATGTAAAAACAGTCAAAAACAACACATAAAATAAACAGCATAATACAAAAGTCCCTAACTATACAACAAATTTAAAGACAAATATAATAAACAAAAACATTATTAACAACATTTGTTATCTGAACTCCCATACATCGTGCACGTCCTGCTTGTGAATGGCATTCGCCAAATTATAAGTGGGTGTAAATTCTAATAAAAGAGAAACCTATTTTGTCTCATTTGTAGTTCGTATTTGGCAATCAAATGTAAAATATCTGTTTTTGACATAATGATATTACTTAAAACTGACCATAAACATTCTATGATACCAATTTTGATGTCACATGTACAACTTCGTATTTTCCAAATTATGTATGTTTCTTCTGCAGTAGTCGAGGCTGAAAATATAGACGACAAATCAGAATCTAAACTTTCAACGTAAGCTATAGTCAAAAACGAGAGCCATACGCCTGAATTTTCCGAGATACTCCTAAGTCTGCCTGTACTATATAGCCGACATATATGATTCTCTCAGTGGTGGCTATAAATATTCTGTGATACACTTTTTGTAAATTGTATGTGCATATTTCAAACATTCATGTCTTACTATCAATGGATGCAGTTGTATCTTTGAGGTCAAAATTTCCGTCAGTTCTTCCTTCACTAAAAGTTTTGATTTGAAAGATCATTTATACCCGTCACACTATAACAAATAGGGTTTTCTAAATATTATAAAAAAATCCCATTTGTTTGATTTCCCTTTTGCAGTAAAACAATAGAAAAGCCTTAAACTCAGTTTTTCACTTGAAATATAAGTTTTAACCTTAAATTGTTTGAACTCTTTTTATTGTAGCAGTTTTCCCATTATACCACAGCATACGGTGTCACATGCAAATAATATGGGTGGTATATGCATACGCATATGAGGACAATATCTTTGAATTTATAAGACAAGATGAGACCGAAAAACAGACTAAAATAATATGGGCTTAGTAGAAAAATAAAATGATCTTGGGTATGCACCAGTAAGGAATTTAAATAGATTAAGAGTGAAAAATTTAACAATTATATATAGAGATCGTCGTTTAGACTTAAACGATGGGCAACCACAAAAAATCCTGGTATAAGGAATTTATATAAAGTCACAAAAAATAATAATATAACACCGTATTTCAACTGAAAATGTTTGACTGAAAAAATTGATGAGAGACATCCACTAGAAATGCAGAGAAACGGCTACCACTTAATCCTAGTTTTGTGGAAAAAAAGAACTGAGAATGTAATAAACTATGTCACAGCTGTCATAAAATATACCGACATTATATACAAATAGGTGCAAAGGCAGCAATAACCAAACCCTAGCTTCAAACAGAAACGATATCACCCAATGTGACAACAAAAACCAACAAATGCTATTTTTCTTTTTCCGAATTTCAAATATTATGAAATGATTCACAACATGGGATATACAAGTCACTATTTTTATGTAAATGAGGCATCATATCATGACAATTGAAATTGAATTTGTAAACTTAATCTCTTAATGTTACTTAAATTGTGTCATGTCTAAATACTGAAATTTTAAGTGGCCACCCGGAATCCATTTACAGTTTTAACAAATTTACAAATAGAGGTCTTTATTAATTTGTTAAAATCTGACGTAAAATGGTGTTACTTTACCGACACATTTCCTTTTGATAAAACAGATGACAAAATCGTTTCTTTTCAGTCTCTAGTATCTTTTTAGACTTTGTGGTATCCTGCTGAATCATAATTAACCAATTAGATCTTGTAAATTGCTTTACAGAAATGATAGCTTATTTTGATTCTTTTATTCCTGACGATGTAATAATTTCGGTAACACCATCTAATTGAATTTTAAAGCATTTCGAATTTCACAGTATCAAACTATATAATAGGGAAAAACATCAAAATATCTTTAGTAGTAGGATTAATAGCTAAATAGGGTTTATGTCGAAATTGCTTTTCTTCTGACGAAATGATGCGAAATAAAAAATGATTTCTATATTTTGTATTTAATCCATGTGACTTTCGATAACTTGTATAGCACGACCACCCGTAGACACCGTTTTCAATATGAATAGTGTTCTAGCTCTTTGTGAAAGAAGAGGATAAGTTAACGGGTTTGTGGCCTATAAAATCTTGAACATACAGATAAACATTACGAACTGTTGATGAGGGTGATATTAGGATTTATCAACCAAAATGGTAGTTTTGAGAAACATTTGTACTACTCGACACGAAGTTTATGAACTTACACTAAATTTAACTTTGTATACATTTTTATGATTTAAAATTAGTTGAATGGATACCTTTTAGATTTGCCTCGTTCCATCAACTGGAACGTGTAATAAATATTTAATGATACCAATTTTGATGCACAAAATGTGTACTTTTCGTCAATTAACGACACATCAATTGTGCAAATGGTCTAAAATGCTGAAAGACGAAACAATAAATTTTACTGGCAACATGATAAGACTAATTCATCTAAAGACAGAGCTATATGCATGAAGTAAATACTCCTTAGCTTTCACAAAATGTAACATTACTATTGATATTGGTCAGGCTCAGCGAGCACCTGTTAAGGGAATGTAGCCTTTTATTGTTAGCATCGTTTTCAGTTTCATTTTTAGATTGTTTTGATACTACATTTTGAGTTTTGGCGTTTAGCTTACTTTGTAATTTGTATTAGTCACATTTCTACGCATTGTATCTGCACATTTTCGTAGATAACGTCATACCAGCAGTGCTCAAGATGTGGAAACACCAAGTAATTTTAGTGCAGGGTCCAATAAAAAATGACTATAGATGAAAATATAAACAATCTGTGTTGTCCTGAGGGTAATAGTCTTTACTTCTAAAACGATCATGAACTTTATATGATTCGGTTCATTCATCATGTTTATTGTAGCACTATGATATTTTAGTTTCTTATTATCAATCTGACCCGGAATGCCACAAATCCCAAACAATCTGATTGTTAAGGGCATGTTCACGACAAGTTATATTGGCGATTAAAAAATTCTACATTTACATCTGATGCAAAGAAATTTTGTTGAAATTCAACTATGAAGCGGTTTGGTGTAAAATATGACAGTACTAATTAAAAGAGAAAAATCAGCGGACACTTTGGACTGTCCCTTTATTCAAATGGTCGTCTGCTCCTTTATTTCTTTTGATTGAATAACTGTAATTTGAATAAATGTTTATCATTAGGAATATCTGATTACTGAGACGTTGTAATCCGATGGCCAAACCACAGCACGCGCGTGTGTGATCATCCATCGTGTGCATTTGTAAATTTTTTAATCAATTTCGGACTTGTTTTTCGAAAGTCGTAATCTTATGCACGTGCGTGGCATTTGACTTTATTTATTCGTTGATAAAATTTAATAAGAAGAAATGAACGGACATAAAGAAGTTTGGAAAGTTACAAGTTTAATGATATTAAATAGAAGAATTGTTCTAATGCTGCACGAGTCACGTATCATCTCTGTAAATATTTGGAACAAATAAAAGAGATAAAGCTTTAGACATTCGAATCGTTCAGAGAATGTTTTTCTCGCATCTGTCTTTCTTTTTTCAACCATAATCGAGGAAAAACAGCTGTTATTTGTACCATAAAACATAAAGTTGTCCTTTTATTAACTGCATCGCTTTTTGCAGCAAACGAATGTATTGACCGTGTGCGAGAACTGATTTAACCGTGTTATATTTGAAATAAACAAAGACAACATTAGCGATTAGGTACCGGTATAAAAGTTGTATGTGAAAAGAATTTCAAAATAATTCAGCATAAGACAATTGTATATTTACTGATCTTCTTTTTGAATTTTTATCGCCTTCACTTTTTGCAAATTATACTGTATGATTATTGCGTTTTTATGCAGCCGATTGCTGGATAAATAAGAAAAGGCTTGAGTAGGTAATCAGTACTATCTTCACTGAATATATGTATGTGTTCTTGTTGCTTGTAACTTTCCTGGAGTGTTGTTTCAATTCCGTTGATTGATTTAGTGTAAACGTCCATTATCTATTTTACAAAAACATCTTGTGCAAGCAACTGTTTT
Source organism: Mytilisepta virgata (assembly GCA_028015205.1). NCBI lineage: Eukaryota > Metazoa > Mollusca > Bivalvia > Mytilida > Mytilidae > Mytilisepta > Mytilisepta virgata. The sequence goes on from CM051515.1 coordinate 45,838,285, forward strand.
TCCTAGACACGTAGTATATTAATTTAACATGTATTTATTCTGTGTGTAATAGATAATCCCTTCCAAAAGAAAAAAAATATATTCTTCATTGTGAAAAATAACAAGGTAACAAAACAATGGAAAGGTCCGTTAGGCTGAAAATCAAAGGCAAGACAAACTCGTGAGAATGCAACATAAGAGAAAATACCACAAGAATATATGTATAACGAAAAGAATAAAAACATAATAAAACAAACAGCACAAACTAAAGCACAAGCAATGTTAATTCCCCCTAAAAACTGGGGTTGAAATCAGGTGCTCCGGAAAGGTAAGTTGGGTAAAAGCACCGTCAAATTGCCAGTGAGTAAAATGTGGTGAAGTGTCAAGTCCAGTGAAGTGTGGATTCCAGGAAGACGTAAAATCCAACAGAATTAAAATATCTTGTCTCATTTATGAGACAGAAATTCCGTAAAATTTCTTGAGTGATGAAATCGACAGCCACAGAAGTCTATGTGACAGCAATCTTGCTCTAGTCTACCGGGAAAGTCGTCATATTTATAACATGAACGGAGTAAAGATTTAACTTTGAAATGCAAGTTAAACATTGGTGTGTTACTGCTTAGGGGACATTAACAACTAGAAAGTTAAAATCATCACGTTAGTCAAAGTTTTGATTTTATTCGTCCATAATCGTCTATTTACAAGTCTAGATATTATGCAGAAGTGTGTGTCACTGCTCTCTTTAACTTCAAGTTCATCGAGATAGATAAAATGTAGGTAAGCCTTTATCAAGATACAAAGCATCATCTATATAGCAGAACCTGAAATTAAAGGAATGTGAGTTTTTTTTTCTTTTCTCTGTAAAAGACCCTGTGAAAATTTCACATGAAAACAAAATTTATGCATAGCTCTGTCCAATCATTTTTTACTCTTGAACATGTTTGGTTAATGCTTGGGCTTTTAATTGTTTTGCTCTGACCACACCATAACTCAATTTTACAAAATATGTTTGATAGCTCTAGGGAACTATGTACTAGAATGTTAAAACTACTGCATGGTGTTGAATGCATATTGGTTGTAACAGATAGGAATACCTCTTCCCAAAGCTGATATATTTATCACTGGAACTGCATGGATAAAAGCAATGTCACTTTTTTATTTAAGGAGAAAAGGAGATGACATTTTTCAACATGCTCCAATAAAAATATGTGCAATTTGTAGACCACAAGACTTATTAGTACTCTATGTTGTATGTTTTTACCAAAATTTTTTTAGAATGGATAAATATTTTAAATGTAATACTTAAGAAAAATTTGCATAATGCTAGAACAAATATAATAAAATAACTCATTTTCTCATAATCTATACTTTATTGTGTTGCTTATCTGCATGAAATGAACACTTTACCACTATAACAATAAATTACCAATAACGTAAAAGTATGCTTTCCACATACATAACTTTGTTGCACCAAATGATTATAGATATCATTCTATTATATATATGGCAGAAAAATATATACCACATGGCATCAGATGCATAGGGTACAAGCATTCATTTTTTAGTAATTTTTTTTTGTATAACAATATTGCATTAATTAATTGGAATACTGTTGTGATTTTTTTCTAAAAAATAAAATCATAATAATAAAGTTAATAAAATTTAAAGATCATCAGTTCTAGAAACAAGGGTTAGTGTCATTTTCTTTTTTCAGGTTTAGAAAACATTTGACACTGCACTGAATCACAATCTATATAGGTATGAACTTTTATTATTTAATAGAGGAGGAATTAGCTTGTCCAACATTACACTATGATCCATTCTTATTACATTCCGACATGTTTTGTCACAGAAGTTTGTTTACAATTTTAAAATAAAATTTCCAATGGTTTTTTTTTTATGCTTTTGCTATACAAAAATAACAAACCAAATAAAAAGTAAAAAAGGATTAAAAAATTGAATTAGTGAAAACCACCCAAACAGACACACATCTTCTAATCACAAAAAACCCTTAAATTACATATAAACAAAGAGAATTTGTTTTCATCCACAGAAGGTAGAGACATTACATTTTCACTGAGGTTTCAAAGCAATTTCATAATGGAAATGACACGATATACAAAAGAAATAGAATACCATAATATTCACTCAGAATAAGGGTGCATGAGACATTGGATTGCTGCCTGTTACTGATATATTATACAGATCTACAGATGGCCACCTAATCTGTGATTACAGAAAGTTAAACTTGATAGAATGGAATCTGTGACATTAGTCCATTAAACATGGATTACACAATTTTAGCTGAAGTATGTGTATTTTATGTGTATTGTCACACCCGTATGTAATAAATACTCTTTAATAGTTGTTCTCTAAATAATACTCTGTTAATGGTCAAAAGATTAAAACTTTAAGTGTTTTTTTTGTTGGACTATAAGAACTATACTGGTACCTTAACTTTAACAGATGTAGCTTACGTAATTTGATTTGTGATAAATGGGATACAGTCACCTCCATAAATATGGTGTCCAATTGTTATTTAACCCCTGTCCTGTGTTCAGTAACAAACCAATTACAATAGAGGAATACAATACATGCATGTTTAATCAAATTTTGATTATTAATTATGTCAAAGCTTAAAATTGTATTATCAAGAAGCTAATTAATATTATTACTGACATTTTTCTGACTTTACAATCAACAAAATATGAATATTCAGACAATATATGATTAAAATACTTCAAAATTCCTTCTGCCCATATTGATTGAAGTTTAAATAGTTGCAATGGTGTCAAAATTTTGAATACACAGTGCCAATAATGTAAAAAGCTAAATGTATACGTGGGAGATTCTTAAAATCACTAAATGACTATAAAAGTATATCCAGAAATAAAACTGTGTCATTAAGGGGAATGTTGACTTGATCTTGATGAACATAAATTAATCTAAGTATAAATATATCTAACTGAAAAAAACATTTCTGAAAGCACCTTTTGGTAACACTATATACATAACAAATCATTATTGTACAAATACAGACAAAATTCTGTTATAAACATAAGCTGTACGTAAGGCCACATCAAGATAATTTGTAGATTCTCATCCACACTGATTGTTTTTTTTGTCACTTTTAAATTCACTATCATTCTGGGTTTCCAATCTTTTCCCAAATTTACCATCTTTAACGAAGTTGCATGAATGTTAATCTACAAATCTAAAGTTTACTTGGTGTGGCTAAATAATTTAAAACTAAAACCTGAAATAAATTCATTCATCAATTTCATGAGCAATGAACAAGATTACACCACAGGCTTTAAAATGAAAAAAAAATTCCAGACCTACATAAAACTTGTTAGCTTTTATCAAAACATATAAGTAAAATTATACTAGTTCATTTCTCCTTTTGAAAAATGAATATGAATGAGATTTCCAAACTTTTTCCCAAAAATAAAGTTGACGCATGTTACTAAGTTACTGTTGCCAACTTGTTCTTCCTACCACTGTGGTCAGTAATGTACAATCATACTACCTATACAAAAAAATATTTCTAGTATAAAATACACCTACAATACTGTAATCTCCATGTTCATTGCTGTCTTATCTATACAAAGTATAATGTTTTACTCATAACAATATATTACATTAACAATACTAACAAATATGGCTACCATCGGTTCAAGGTCATATTGACAAAGATACAATTCTGACAAATCATGTCATGTCAATGTTTAAAGTTAAGCAGAGTTATGAAATGCCCAAAACTGTATAGCAAATCGTAGAAATTACTAAATGATCAAAAAGGGTAAGCTAGCTGTCCCCGCCTCCCTCCCAACAACTCTCAGAAAAAAAATCAAAAGAGGAACTCTCAAGTTTTTGATAACATTCAAAACAAAGCTTTCACTTCTTATAAATCTATGAAAATACAAAGCCTCACATTTAAGAAGCAAAATCGCCTAATTTAAGAGTTTAAACACATGACTAAGATATATAATTTAACACTATAACCATGATAAAGGTAAATTATTTATCAACATGACTTTGAACTTTGTTTGATCAACAACAAGATAACAATTTATTATTGCACAATTTGTCATACATAAACAATTATTTTACACAAAATTCACACATTTTTATAGATATTGTATATCTATTGCAAATTAAATAAAACAATTAATTTGAATGGTCAATGAATTTAATGACAATGCAGAAAAAATCCAGTTTGAAGACAGGTTAGATTTTGTGTCAATGAAACTTTGTATTATTAAGTACTGTTTTAAACCAAAGTATTACTCTGTGCAATTGTTATTAAAATTTGATGGTACCTTTAGAAATACATGTAATGCATTCAAATGCCAAGCAAAACATTGATGTAAAAAATGAATGTGAGGAAATAAAATATTCATGTATGTCCTAACATATATATTCCAAGTATGAAACTGAATAATTATTTTTATATTATAATCCATTCATTACAAATAACTTCAGAGTAGGGATTTTAATCTATATGATGTGAGTTGCCTATTAAGCAGTTATACAAAATAAACCAATGAAATGAGCTATCAATTTAACAGCAAACTAGAGTTTCCATTGTTAGTCTAAAGCCACATGCCCAACCATTTGTAGTACATCAAGGAAAATCCCATTCATAAAAGTAATTACTGTAATACCTTTTAAGATAATTGTTCCAGATCCATTATTTTTTTACATTACGGTAACCGACAGTACATGAAATATTCCGAAAAATGCAAGACTGGCTGTTTTGGTTAAAACAGAACAGTATCACTTTCTTACACAAAGTTACAGTACTTGCCAAGTACCTTATCTTGCCAGATACCCAATCTACCCATCTGATATTTCTACTTACAGATTTTTGAGAAATTTTAAAGAAAGTTTGAGGTCACTGTAAAATTACATATACAAAGATTTCAAACCAGAGGCTCAATGGAACCTAAATCGCTCATCTGGATTTTAAGTGACCACAAATGTCCAAGCACTGATAATATCTGTAAGGAATTGTTCTACTGTGTCCAGCACTTCTAGATAAGATATGTAAAGAATTCTTCCAGTGTCCAATGTTAAAAATGTTAAACAAGTCCAGCTGTGGCAGCTAGCTTGGATTCTGATCAGCTTGAAAACATAACTTTTGTAGCAGACATTTATCGAAGGATCTTCATGCAACAAAAAACATTTCAATTGGCTTACTATTTTCTGGGTTCAATTTTAAACTAAGTTCAGCTGTGGCGGCCATCTTGAATTTCTGATCGGCACAAAAAAAAAAAAATTTGTAGAAGTTCATCTAATTCTTGTTTGTACATAAAAACATTTCAATTGGCTTGGGATTTTCTGACAAAAAGACCTTTGTACTATATCTAATATTAGTATCTTTGGATTGTTATTTTGTACAAATTTCCCCTTGGGTGCGATGTTAAACTAAGTCCGGCTGTGGCGACCATCTTGAATTTCCGATCACAAAAAAAAAAACATAAGTTTTGTAGAGGTTCATCCAATGCTTGTTCATACATAAAAACATTTCAATTGGCTTGGTAGTTTCTGACAAAAAGACCTTTGTACAAATTTCCCCATAGGGTCCGATGTTAAACAAAGTCCGGATGTGGCAGCCATCTTGAATTTTGTAGAGGTTCATCCAAAGATCATTCGTGCAACAAATCAATTCAAATCAATTCAGTAGTTTCTGACAAGAAGACCTTTGTACAAATTTCCCCATAGGGTCCAATGTTAAATTTCCGATTGGCACAAAAAAATTTTTGTAGAGGTTCATCCAAAGATCATTCATGCAACAAATCAATTCAATTGGCTCAATAGTTTCTGACAAGAAGAGCTTTAAAGATAAGTCCAATCAGAATGAATTATCTGCCCCTGGTAGCCATGTTGAATATCTGATCCGCACAAAAAACAAGTTTAGTACAGAACCATCCCATTATCATTCCTGCCAAGTTTGGTTCCATTTGGACTGGTGGTTTCAGAGAAGACGAAAATGTGAAATATGGATGGACGACGGATGCAAAGTGATGGCAAAAGCTCACATGGCCTTTTAAGTTAGGTGAGCTAAAAATGAATATAACTTTAACTGGCACTTTTCATGTTTACAGAAACCCCTTGCATGGCAAGACTGGGTTCCTGGAAAAATAGGGTAGCCAGCCAGTATTAAATAACAAAAACACAATTACTGACAAGAGAATTTGGCTTTGATTATGAGACATATTTGGTTCATTCCCTGACCATAAGTAAATAATAATATACAAATAAAATTATCTGGTAAAAATTCATAGAATAAGCAATATGTATCATGTCAAATTTCATCTTATTTGTTCAAAATCATAAATTTAATACTTCCATAAAGTAAATTTCTATATATACTTGTTAAATTTTTCTGGTATTTCAAAAATCGAAAAAGTTCGGAAATTTCTCAATAAAAAATATAAGTAAAATGAATAAATGTTACTTTTGATTTTAACTGGATAAATAATTGCTATTTTCTAACAAAAGCTTTATTAAAACAGATCTGGTTAAAACAAAACACATTAATACAAAACAATTAAATAAACAGAACTATTAAACTGTTTTGTTCATAATGTTTTATACATAAAATAAAAAAAATCCCTTCATGGAAATATGACCTGTCTTACAAGATGATATATGTTGACCTTGTCATTTGTGTTGTCTCTGACATTTTCTATTTCATGACCCCTGACCTTCTGTCAAAAATATACTTTATAACAGGGTAGGAACACATGCTCTCATTCTGTTATTCTGTTGTTAGAATGGCAGAATTCTGAAATGATAGAAAATGTCACTGTTAAGCAATATTGTTTGTTTAGTTGGGGTTTTACACCGTTTTCAGCACATTTGGCTATTTCGCGGTGGCCAGTTTTTACTGATGGAGGAAGCCGCAGTACCCTATTCTTCGGTAGGAAAATTGGCAATCCTTGTCAATTAAGATCGGAGTTGAACACACCCTGCCACAGGTGAGATTCGAACTCACAACCTCAGCGTTGACAGGCTAGTGATCACTAGTAGTCATGACGAACTACCTAGAACACTCAGCCACCGAGGCCCCTGATAAGCAATATATTTTAGGTTGACAACAAAACTATTTTACTGACACAAATAGTTTAGTATCTTGACAGAATTCAAAGTCTAAAAAGGATTGGTACAAAAGCATTCTGGGAAAAAACAAGTCATTTTGATGGTAACTCAATTGTTATAACAAAGGCAAAGACTTATGATATAACTCCCAAAATCTACCTTACTATTGAAGTACTTCTTTCTTCTATACAATACGTAGCAAAATGATATGTGTACATTTGGAAGGCTAATTGAATGCTATTCCTGTATTGCATCAGTTCTGATACAGAAAGTCACTGACAGTGTTATAGGCACAGTGACCTAGAAAACCTACACAACTGTTATAAAATAGCAAAATCTCCAATTTCCTAACTGAAAAATAGGACCTTTTAAAACCCTGGAAAGTTGGTCAAAACTTTAAAAAAAAACATAAAAACAACTTTTCAAAACCATGCTTTAATTACCAACTTACTTAATCTACCCTTTAATCATCTAAATTACTATAAACATTTGGCCTTGGAACTATACCTATACTTCTATGGCTTTAGTTTAAAAGAAGGTGTGATTGTCCTATATAGGGTGATATAAAACCTATGCATTAATTGTGACTACATAATAGTTTGAAACTTCTGAAAAAGTAGTGTTTAATATGTGTAAAATCTCTACAAAATGATTGAAATTATAAGCCCCAATTCAATATTTTATGTATTAATTGAAATGCTGAATCTTTTAGAATGTAAAGTCTAACTTATATTTGATCCTACTTTCAAAGTTAAAGAAACAATATAAACTAGTTTTCTTCACATATTTCTGGGATATGAGAGGAAATATTATGTCAAAAAGTAATCAAATCTCATTCATTAGTAACATCAACATTCTAGTGTGTCATCCATCCATTATAATGACACTATAATCCTCCCCACATTGTTAGTACAAGTTGTGGCTTACGATACCAGCAGAGTTTATCATTCCCTAAATAGATTTTAAATCCTTCTGTATTGGACATGAAATAATCAGCCATGGGTGGAAAAAGCTGTCCGTCTGTCAATATGACATAATATCATTATAAGAAAACCATGCCAGGAAAAGAATGTTTTAAGTACCCCTATAATTTGTTATCTTCATTCCAATGATTTAACAAAGTCAGGAAAATTCATCCACATGTAAAAAATCTGTTGTTAAAAAACAGTAAGCCACTGCTGAAACAATCCACCACCATGGTACATTAATGTATTCAATTATCAAACAGTACGGTTCAATAGCTTTTTACCAAACAATCCAAACATCTTCTTGACAAAGATTACTATTTAAACATCCATGTGAGAGAGACTTTAAAAGACAAACATGGCCAATGTTTTAATAACTCTCTTGGCCAAATAGTCCTCAGAAATAAATGTTTATCTGTTATTAAAGATACAGATGAAATAAAATCTGTTCAAATCTTGATAATCATGTATTTGCTCCTTAATATCAAAAAGGTCTTTGAAGTACACATGAAAATAAACTTTGTTTGGATTCATGGTGAAACTGTTACCTTCAATTCAAATCATGCCATGAATCTTATGTTGACACATTTAAATGCATTACTATGAACTAAAGAAAAATTTCAATATGAAAATTAATCGAAATGGAGTAAGCATAAAAAAAGGTCCTATAGGACTAAACAATGGAGATAGCAGTCTTCATCCATGCAAGTTTTTATCTAACCTTAGATTTTTGTCACCCTTATAATTTATCAATAACTTCAAGAATCCAATTTTAAAGCCTATGTCATTTTTCTTTAAAAACATTTCTAAAACAAAAATATTTCACTTTCTACTGTATTTTTTTTTAATATCAATAGTATAAAAGTTTTTGTAAGACCAATTCTTTTCCGTAAATATACTTCTTGTTAAAACAACTGCAACTAAAAAACTATCCAAATATTTGCAAAACATATTTCTTCATCTAGGAGCCGCCATTTTAATAACTTGACATGCTGTCACTAAGCAGTTAGTAAATAAAAGTGTAAGATTCATTTTGTGAATACATTTAGGTCACTGTAATCAGGATATGAAAATAATACTAAATATTTTATACACGATATTATTCCCGATAGATTTCTGTAAATCTTGGGTTCCTATTTGACTGCCCCACCTTATTTTCTTCTTTTCATAACTGACAAAGACAACAAGGCCATGATTAATATTTTTCGATTTAAAACTACTTTGTTCATTATTGTCAGCATAAAATCCGTTTTGTTACATACAAGATCTTGAACACGATACGGAGATCGCGTGACTATACGCCGTGTTTATATAAACCCCTTCTTGGGTCACAAACAATTGTTATAAAAGCACCAATATTATGCGTCATGCACAATCTGCAAGAAAACCTTAATCGACCAACATTAGGGTCAAAACAATTACCAACTTAGCTTGCACGCAGATAATGGAAATATGTCATATGCCAAACGAAAAGTCGATGTAAACAAATGTACGTTATTTTAATGGAATGTTTATATGGATAACATTAGCTGCAGATTTAAATAATAATACTATACAAACTTGATGCATAAATTATTTTTTTTGAAGAATTATATATTATTCGAAGGTTCCGCCTACCATAAAAATGTTTCCAACCTTTGCGCACGTTAAAGTGCAGTTATAAAAAATGATTGACAAAAACAAGACAAACATGTTCTGCTGAGTATAAACCATGTTTAGGGGTCAGATCAATTTAATTTACTACACTTGAACTGAACACTATAAGGCACATATTAAGTTGCAACTTGTAATTCTACAATACAGCAAAATATGCCTATTGAATTAATTTGATATAATTTAGCTTCGTCAAAGTTGGTAGATTCTGAATGGTGGTATTGTTTGATATCGACGAAATCCGTGTGGCGTCACTGCAAATGATGACCTATATAGAACAAATGAATTGTATTCATTGTACGATCAAATTTTCGTTGCATTATTACAAAAGATTTTGTTTACAAGATTCAACAAATGATCAAGGTGTATTGACATAATGTCAAAAATCAAATTATTAATAATTTTCTAATAAATGGAGACAATCACTTTTACAAAATTAATTCATGACCACATTAAATAATGATCAAACCAGTGCATATTAAGTTATTATTTAAATAACTTATAAATTAAAACCAAACGCACCCTCTATAATTTTCAAGGTTGTGTAATTGATAAATCATGTCATATTTTATCATGTTTATGTTACCCTTATACTATATTTAACAATTCAGATCTGTACACTTGATCAACTTTTATGTAACCCAAACAGTTGTGGAATACAGGCTGATTACTTTTAAAATCTTTGATGTAAAATAACACTGATATTTAAATTACAAAGTAAAATAATATCATGTACAAAGGAAGATAACTCTGAACAAAAATTTCATTGCCCCGGGCTCTTAAAAACTATTTAGAATATATCGGTGCACAAAACGGTTACTTTAGGTTCCTATTATCATTACCTATAGAATAGTGCTAAATATCACACTGAGAACACCAAATTCCGACTTCATGTGCAATACTGCACAAACAATACATGTGCCTCAAAACTTTACATTCAATATGGAACCTCTTCAATGGATTTGTGTGCAATACAAATTTCAACATTTTTTTCATCTTTAAATGATTGTCTATGTTCAGAGCCAAAGGAGTAGGGTCATTAAGGCCCTTTTTTGGCCTACAAATATGAACATTTGAGCAATGGATTTAAAATTAGCCAGGAATTGGTAAAATATATAAGATGCTTGAACAATAACTCAATTCAGCTTAATTTCCAGCATTGTGACGTCAAAATTATGTCATAATATTGCTTCGTTGACCAAATATCTTGAAAAAGCTGATTTCTAGCAGTTTGCAATGCACATTTTGCTTGAGAAAACATTGTGCGTAATCGAGAAACAAAAAAATATTTCTATAGGAGGTGTATACTATCCGAATACATATTCATGTAAAAGATAATATTGTTTCTTGCATGCACAGGCAATTTCCAGTTGCAATGTGTATGTGAATATGGGCCAAAATCATAAAAAATGTGAGATTTTATGAAATTGCGTCATTTTGGTGATGGTAAAGTGACATCTTAATGTAAGAAATATCATACTTTTCTTTATTTTTGGCAAAATAGATACTTAAAGGTTATTTTTACAAAAAAAAAATCTTTTTGCTTGCTTGGGGTTTTATATTTAGAGCAAATACTGGCCTTACTGCCCCTTGTCCTTGTGTATGATATTATCACCAGAAAACCGTATATCATATATTTAATAGGGCTGCCAACCCCCTTTGTACAGTTCTAGGAAGGACCAGTCATTTTTTCAGAAAGGTTCTAAAAATTGCTAAAATTATCATCAATGACGATACAGTCAGCAATATTTAAATGTGGTTTCTTTGATTAGATTTACTCCCAATTAGTTACAAATACAGGCAATTTACTCTGGGGGAGCGGCTGTTACAATAATCAAAATACTAAATGAAAAATTCAAATATTCAAAAAACGAAACATATTCAATGCGAGATGAAAATCGAAAGAAAAATTTTAGAAAATTGTATTTTCAAATTTTCTGGTTGAAAATCGGGATTATTCCGCAAAAAAAAAAAAAAAAAACAGAATGGTTGGCAACTCTGATTAAATAATTTTTAACAAGCTTTCCAATTAAATTCCAATATATGAAATTTCAACTATAATATGGAGAATTCCCTACACTTAATCTTAATCTATAATTCTTCAGGTAAAAAATCCTGAAATTTTATACTGCAGTTATTTTGACATTCTGTATATTTTTTGTGCCATATTACAACGTACCGGTAGTTACTTATGAAAGTTGGATATTTCAGAAAAAATATTTATAGAATTCTGAAAAATGACCAGACCTTTTATTTTACTGGTAATGCTGTATAAACTTTCCAATCTTTGAAATATCACAAGAGAAAATTAGTTTCAAACATAAGTGACAAATTCAGCAGAAAAGATACTTTCACACAAAAATCTAATTTCAATCTGTTACTTTTTACATTACAATACAACAATTTTTTTTAATTATATGTTCACTTGTTGTAGAAGAGGTAATTCTAAAATATTAATTGTCTTTAATTTTTTTTCAAATCATATGTGGTAAGGGAAGTAATTCTAGAATATAAACATTTATAACATGGCATTTACGTGTCGTTTACCTTCTAAATACCAATGGTATCAATATCATACTGTATTCAACGATGCCTTGGATGATGATTTACTTTGTGATGAGTCTTCAGCGTCACTTTGACTAAGAGTTCGCTCAAATTCTTTGGCTTCTTCTGCCGCCTTTTCCTTCTGAGCCATCTGGTAGGCCACTTCAAATGCTTCACCTAATGTCATTATTACCTCCCTTGCAAGATCCTGGAAAAACATTATTTTATAAAAACTTGAGGATCTGATGGACAAATTCCCTACTTTTATTTGTAAATGGAGTGCTAAAAAAATAACCATTGGACAATTTGCATAAACTATGAACATTGTTACTTGACAATTTCTTTTTCTTGGTGATACCACAATTTAAGAGGAGATATTTCATCTCCTGAGTAACTTTTTTACATAATGCCAAGAAAACCATATTTTCTGTCATAACTGTTAAAAGTCAACTGATGTACACTGCCAAAGTAATAAGCAGATTTTTGGTAGGGGGGAGGGGGATAATTAATAAATGCACACCAAGCATTAAATATGTTCATATAAAATTTGAGCATATTCTGTTTGTTGGAAATATTTTTTTCTCTTCCTTGGCTATCTTCAATTTCAAATATGTAACTCAGCATGATTATATTTTAAAATAAATATTTTTAAGTTATTGAAAGATTTTTACATTTCTTTAAAAAGAAAAGTTAATTTTTTACTGCATATTAAATATAACATTCCTTTTAAAAATAAGACAGGACAGCAGATAAACTGGTTCCCTGGTTCTGTTACCAAAGCATTATGATACCCCATAACCACTCCCCACAATAAATCTAGCATTCCTCAATTCAGGTCAATGAAAAAAAAAAATTTTTTATTGAGTATGGTGGAATTAGACATTATAGAAACAATCTACTAATATAATCCCCTCCCAGCTGAGACATCAAGTTCATTCTGCAGAAATAACATACACATAAAGATCTCACAACATACAAAAATCAAAGCACACCACGAGCATAAATATTTTTATACAACTCAATAAATCTGATTTGTCCTATACCGAACAATGGTGGACCATGTGTACTTAGCACACGTCTACCCTACAGGGATAACATCAAAGTTATAAGATGTTCCCGCACAATAATACACTAATACAATATAATGTTCAAATACCATAAAATGGGATTGAACATCCATCATAAGGTGTTAAAATGGAATTATTTATGCCTTCATAATGGCTAGTTAGTCCCTAACAATAACTGCATGCAACCTCAGCTCACTGTCTGACATCAAAGAAAAGATCAAAAGTCAAACATCACAACGGGTGCAGTGCATGTACTCAAGGTTTTTGAGGTCACTGGTATTATGAGATTAACAGTTCCTAAGGGGCTGTTAATTCTACTGATTAGGAATTTTGTCAAAAGAAGATTTGTATAAAGTCATTTTATGATATAATGTCTATTTTTTATAATCATCATCAGAATATTAAGATCATAAACTGAAGGTCACTACACCAACCAATAACACTGAATCTGTATAACATTTTGAAATAATTTACAATACACAATAATATAAAGTACTGACTTGTATGTATACAGAAAGATTCCCTTTCACGGTATTTTGACAGAAATTTATAATATCTGACTTAGGAAACCGTAAATTAAATTTGTGCCACCTTAGTGACATGACAACTAAGTTTAAAACTCCTTGTCAACATTTAATTTACATTTGTGACCATTTCATTTTACCCTTGTTTTGTTAAAATATCTAACATGACAACCAATGACTTTAAAAAAAACCCCAAAAACAGCCATTTTTTATTTATTTTTTTGTTTTTGTTTTGTTTTTTAATAATTTTAACTATACAGTTTTTAATTCATTATGAAAATCACAAACATGTATTTTTAATATTTAAGAAAACTGATATCATGATTTTTTAAGAAATAAATGTTTAATCATTATAAAACTGAGGATAAATTTATTTTCGGAGACATTAAAATTAACTGCTTCCAAATATAAGTAACCTATTTACAGTTCAATAGGGGGATTTAAACAGCTAAAATTATGATTTAATGAAAACAATCATGAAATAAAACATGAAACAGGTATTCATTTATAATATATTCAGTTGAAACACACTTACAATAAAACTAAGTGAATGCACCAAGTGCCGATTCTTATAACATATAATTACACTCATTCACTACGGTAATATCTCAGTGACATCAATAAAGTCACAGAGTATCCAAATATTACTGGATATTTAATCCTTCAATTATATCTAATTTTATTGCAAATTATTTGCCTGCTTTTGTTACTAAAATGTTAACAGCAAGACTATCCGTGTTGAAAAATTCTTAAAATTTCACAATTACTTTTTATCCCCTCTAACTAGAAAATAAAATAAAATCTGTAACAACAGTATGCTTTTTTGTCTTTTAATTTCTTTATATTTATCATGATTTTAATTTTATACTTATATTTTACAAAATATTCTTGATCCAAAGTATTGGCATATTTTAAATCTTTTGATATAAACTGGATTCTATTATTTCAGACAAAAGACAACTCTAAAATCAACTTTCTTAAATAAGCATAATAATACCTAAATATTAAATCATTCTTGTATGAATCTAAATTCATATATAATATATATAAACAACCAATTCTTGACAGACAAATGATAATTAACATTCACTATTTATTAATTTCTTAATTAACCCCAATTTTCTTCATTTAAAATAAAAAACCACCCACATGTAATAATGATTTTTATCTTAAGCCATCAAAATGACAAAGAAGGATAAGAAAGACTTCATCTGACATAAAATAACCTTTATTGATACAAGGACTATTAGAGTATGATTTCTTTTCTTTGATGACGACCATACATAATTCGCTTATTTATTTTCAAATTTCATGCAGAGTTATTCATAATAATTGTTGCTGACAACTAATTGAATGGCAAGTATTTCACAACTCCATTAAGAAAAAGTGAATTTGTAGGAAAAAAATTTGTTGTTGTTGAAAACATTCAAAACATGACAGGTATAATAGGTATATAAGACAGATGGTGCACCATTCTGGACAGATGTAAAATCATCATGACACCCACCCCTTACCTAATGATGGGTAAAATTAATTGGACAAACTGAAAAATTTTGATAAATCGAGCGAACACTGTGCACCCATGCGATGGTCAAAGAAGAAAGGGAGATAATAAAATTACCAATCTATGAAACATTGGAACATCATTTGACGAAATATTTCATGTGTTGACAATAGTTATAATTAATTTCTTGTTTGTAGTATTGCTAGTACTTCTGAAGGACCTGGTTTTCTGTTTAATGATGTATAATAAAACTGTGTGATTTGTTAGAAGTTCAGCCAGGGTGACTTATGCATGGGTGATTACACGATTCAATCAACTATCAATTACCGACATGAATAGTCCTTGTTAGTAATCTAATTATAGTTGAAATATAAAATAACAAAAATGTCTGTTACCATGAAACATACAAAAAACTGACAAAATATTCCATATTTTTCTAAAACTATATCATACTTTGTACCCAAATTCAACTGCTCCAATCTGGTTGGGCAAAAGTTAAAACTGCCAAACATATGTCATACAATCACTCAACTAAACATCCTGAAGTTTTGTTCCTCTGAGTCTTTTAAAAGCATTTTTCATAATTATCAGTCAATTTTAGACAATTTCTTTCTACCAAATGTAGTTTTATAGTAGACAACTGATTAAAAATGTATCATGATGCTCATTTTTGGACAAAATTTTAAATATGTAATATCAATGTCATGAAAAGAAATGATCATGCATGATGGAGTTAAAAAAAGATAAAAATAAATATTTGGTAAATTTAAACGAAATTTATGAATTAAGACCATTTTGAAAGAATACTGATAACTAATGTTTTCATTTTCATTCATCATTGTTTGGAGCTGCCCACTCGCCCACTCGCCCACCTGATCCCCTCTGATGTACATTGTCAAACTACAGAAGATTTTCCATTATTGTACTTCTTCAATTTCAAAGTAAAATTCAATTTGGTATTTCCTGCTTCTCCACCAAGTACGCAGCATCTAGGAGTAAGAACAAAGATTTACTGGTACGCTTGGAGTCAGTATAATGTGTCTGAGTGGGGTGATATGTCTTCCTGCGTAGTTAGTTCATGAGCAATCACATTAAAAATCCGGCTCAGCGTGTCAGTCTAATACAAAGCAAGGATCCTATTCATTTTCATATCAACGTGCTCTCATCTTGATATGCACCTGGCTACCACTGGACATTAAACAACAATTCATCCATCCATCCATCCAATTTGAAAGTTAAATTTTCAAAATTATCTCAAACTCAATTTGAGAAATCCTTTATCAACTTTTTGCTACCCCATTCAGCTGTGTATTTACATTAGATAGAGATATTTTCTTACTCAAGGTTTTTATGTCTGGACTAAAACTGTATCACAGATATTGTCTTACTCAAGGTTTACATGTCTGGACTAAAACTGTATCATAAAATATGTCACATAGTTTATTTTTGAAAACTTTTAAAATTCATTTCTTTAAAATATTTAGACAAGTGGTATTGCACACTTTACTGGTAAGCCACTACTTCTCGCCATCCCACCAATACACTCAAATGAATAGACACTATAGAAAAATTATATGGTAGATGCAAATGTGTTTTTTTTGTACAAAAAATTCTTCAACAGGTCATTTTTTTTGTATAACAGATATCATGGCAAAAAATGGTGCTTGGCAAGATCTATTGTTTAGTCAATAGGGATGATACTCAATATATTTGTAATTATTTCCAAAATTATTTTATTTTTGTATAAAATTTCAAAGCACACTCTCATAAATATTCGTTAAATTTGAAAAGAATTCAAATTCGGCGCTTACAAACATTCAAATGTGTTTTCTCATACTTAAGGATGATACTCCCCATATTTTGGTTGGCCAATTTAAATAATCAAACATATTCACTGCTTATTTAAATGTAAATATTCACTTAATACATCAGTTAAAAGCAAGCAAGATAAATCAGATTTAATACTCACAGCAGTTCTGACACTGAACACATGACAATAATGTTTTCCAGTCTCGTTGTCTCGTGTAATGTATGCAAAGAAATTCATACTTTCTGCATCCTGACATGCACAGAAAATATTGACAATTTCATGATCACAGATAACTTTCTGAAAGCAGATAAAAGTAAAATTTTGATAGAAATGTCTGTATTACAGTATAAGATATCTTTTTTAAAACTTTCACCCATGTTTTTGGTGATATTTTCACTGGTATTATTACCCTATTACTATACAGAAAATTATGCATCTCAGTCATGCAAAAATATAAAATTGCTAAAAATCATATACTTGGAAACTAAATATTCCTATGTATATGTAAGTAGTAAAGCTGATTTAATAACAAAACATTTTTACATGGATTTATCCATTAGTGGCCTCTCCATTCAAATTACAATGCTCAAATAATAGAAAGATTGGATAATTTGGGTATTATGCCACTTTTAGCACAACAATTTGTATCATAGCAACCTGTTTTTACTGATGGATGACACTGAAATACCCACAGAGAAGCACAGACCTCTTCCAGAAAAATTCAAAATTTTTTTATTTTAGATTGAAATCAAGCACACCCTGCCACAAAATGGATTCGATTACACAACTACCATGAGGTAGTCGATGAACAAAGAATAGCAAGGTTTATTTAGCAAACACATATAAAGAATATTATTTCTTGTTAAAACTGTTTAATAGATATCTTACCTTAGACCTGGCATCAATAAATTTCACCCCCCTGTACGATATAGATAACATGATGGTTGGTATCTTAGCTATAGCATCGGCTGATTTCTAGAATATAAACAAAAAATTTAGAAATGGTTTTCAAAGAATTATGAAAAAAGTACTGAGATTACATCTTCAATTGATAGGAATGCACAAATACAATAAAATAAAAGAAAATAAATTTTAGTAATGATGAAAAAAACCAGATATACACAAAAACAATCATGGAACTCATTTGGAATTTTGATATCAATATTCCGTAAAGACAAAATGCATTAGAATCTTACATTTACTAAACCACAGATAAACCTCAAAACATGGTAAATATAGCGAGTAAATGAAGAGTAATTTTTGGTTAATTAAATAGGCAGAAAATCCTCTTATTTCACAATATCATTACATTTGTTTTGGTTCAATTAATATAAAATTTCCATGTGCATATCAAACAGGAATGTGTGAAGCTGACTTTTAAAATCTTCTCTTTCATCAAAATGATTAATGACTAATTGGAAGAATACAATATCATTAGCCTCATCTTTAAACCAATGATCTTTGATTTATATCCTTATATATCTTTATCATAAACGCTTCGGTGACTCTGAAAATGAATGCAAAAGTCATTACTGTTTTCAAATTAATTTTTCCTCTGGAAATTGTCGGAAATGAAGTATTTTCAATAAGAAAGAAATCAAAAGTTAACGAAAAAAGAAACGCATGCAAGTCCTTATCGCCCATCATATAATTTTTAAGATGTAACTTTCATTAAGGGATGCCTAATATTAATTTCCCATATTGAAGAAAGAGATTTAAGGAGTAATGTCAAAGGCAGAGAACTTCCACGACCCTGGCTTGATGTTGTCATCGTTAACACATTTATCACCTTTTGCATTTCCGCTAGAAAACAACAATATCAATATATTGCTGAACTCCTGGCAAAACGACCGACAGTATTGATGCTATCTGGAGAAGACTTACACTTCATAGCGATCAAAAGTGAAAATTAAGAAATGTAAAATATGAAGATAGATGCCCCGATGTGAATTAATATAGCCATGCTTCATTTAACTTTTTATCCGTCAAAACTATTATCTATTACGGGTTACAGACCAGCATGGTATTGTGTCAATCAAATATTTAATCCTTTTGTAGAATAAAACGTGAACATTCATCTTTATTTCAGATTCTGAAATTTAGCTGGACTACATTAGACATAAAAACTGTTACCCTGAAGATAAAAACCTCTTGTACATTTACAAATTCCATATACATGTATATAGTATTTCAGTATGTAAAACTATAGTAGACGAAAGAAAAAAAATATATATAGACATATGTGTGTTTTAATTAGTTTCCCTACCTTACTTTTACTGTGATAACAAATTATTTTAGACCAAACATCATACATGTTGAATTATTTTAAAAACTACATAATTTTTTTTTCTATTCACCAGTATTTTGTGTATCAACAATAGTATTTTTAATGTGTTTACAAATTCAGGTAATTTAAAAAAAAAATTGTCCAAAGAAAAACTTTATCTAGTCATTTTATTTTTCATCAGAATACTTCAATCTAGCAACTTCTTTTCAATTTCTTTTATGCATACTTGCAGTAATAGTTTATAACAAAATTCCATGGGACTCTCCATCTTAATTAATTATAAGAGAAAGAAAACAGAGTAACATACTTTATTGAAATTAAATTCTGAAAATTTTCTCTGTGTCAATTTGAAACAATGTTTTCTGTTCTAATACCAATGAATTACCAATTTTGTATGTTTACAAAGGTATCTTTGTTGAAATAATTTTTTTCTATTCCTATAAAACACATTTTGAAGATCATTTTCCCTTCTGAATCAGGAAGATGAATTATTCAGAAAATTCTTAAGTATAACAGAATTCGTTTATAAATAATTCTGAATTACCTCCCTTATTAAAAGGGTATATTACCAAAATGTAACTGGTTCCTATATTGTTTTATTGTGATAGAATACTTGTAGTTCAATGAATTTGTTTTGTTATTGACTTTTCAATTACTAATAACAGAAGTGTCAAGTCCAATTTACCATTGTTATATGTGTACCTCTGTGCGTAACGGAAGATATGTAAATAAATTGTTTGTTCAGCAATTTCTCCGCTATAACAGTTCACTTAAGAGTAATAAAACCATTGTTTGGGATTATAATTTGCTTTGTTATAAGCCTGATTTCGTTATAAAAATTTCGTAATAAGCCTACAAAAATACACTGTTTAAATAGCAATGGGACCAGGGATTTATCTTCATTTCTTTCCAAGCCTGAATTTGTTACACGCCTGTACATTATAAACCAACTCTATTGTATTTAGAAAAGGTATGAAAATTGAACACTGAAAGTTCTTTCAGAATGAATTCATTTTAGCATAATCTGGGGAAACGATGACACCATAAATACTGTGGACCAACAATGAATACTATCAATGACGACAAGGGTACTAAAAAATTATATTGTATTTCCAGTATAATACAGAAAAAAAATATTCTTCACCTTTCATTTCACCAGTCAATTTTCCAATTGTATGATAAAACAATTTTCTTTGGGCCTATATTGCACAAATGTTACCTATATACCAATACTGACAAAGAATCATCATATTTCATTATCAAGATCACATTTGGACTCCCCCCACTCTACTCAAGCTTTCAAATACATTATATTCCATTTATGATACTTCAGTGTTAAAACTAATGATGATTTATTTAGAAAATTTGATGACAAATAATAAAATTAGTACTCTTCCAACTTTTTTTAGACAAAAATTTTTCAACATCAGACATGATAGAATGTTCTATTGTTGAAATTATTTTTTTTTATATAATGTCAAATTTATTCCCAAATAGTGAATGGAACTGCATCAACAGAAAAAGAAATTAAATCTTTACAAGATGAATTACTCAAATAATTTGGATGAAGAAAATTTAATTTTCATTGTGCGGGTCATCTATTATAAGAGGCGAAAAGTAAATGACACAAATTTGTGTAAAATCTTAGGTACGCTCAATTGAGTTAAGTCAGGTTGAATGAGTTCTGCCGAGGAAGAACAGGATTCATTAAATCTACACAATATGATCATGTACATTCAATCTAATATCGTCAGATTTCTCGAAATCAACATCAATCAACGACAAAGATATCGACATCCTTTGAATTTACGTTTCCAAACAACTACTGCAAACATTTTGTAAAGGTCACTTAATGGCGACTCCTTCATGGAGTGGCAGACTTATTCAAAAACAGGAAAAATTAATGATGAACTATTCTGTACATATTAAATCAAGCTTTTCACATAAACTTCAAAGCTCGTAACGTTTATTTTTGATCGAAAACATCAAATATGATGTGAATTATAGAAATGTAGGCAAGAATGGGAATTAATTAAGGCGATTAATTAAATCATCTCGCCAAGATCTGAAGCAATAGTAATATAGACGGTGCTTGTTTGCGGTCAACTGCACATTAGATTTGCCGAATGAAATGATGTATGCCAACAGTTTGTCAGTTCGGGAACAATTGTGGAAAAATTGCGCAAGAAAGCATGAACGAAGAGCAATCAGTACTAAAGAAAATAGATATAAGTTTGCTTAATGTATATAACAAATATGACTTAGTTTACGTCTGAATAAGTTATCAAAATACCATGATAAAAGACTAAGTATCGGATCAAGTAATCTGAGGAGCAAAAATAAATTAATAAGGTACGGATCACAACCATAACATGGGTTGTTATGTATGTTAATTGACTGATCAAAGAGTTCAGACCCTACACACACTCATTTAGAATTAGGTAACAATTAACTAAATTTAAATCTGAAAAAGAAATTAACCAATTAATTAGGAATTAACCAGCTCACATTATAAAATTTAAACTAGGTGTACAAACGTTATAAATGATATTAAACTAATTTGAATTCAAATTAATTTCAAAAGCAAATGGGAAGTTACATTAAGAGGGGATTTACCACATCATAAAATTGAAGCCAGTCATAAAGTACATGAAACTAATCAACTGGAAAAAAAGCACTGCTTATTTTGTGAACATAAATTTAATTTATTATACATTTTAGCCTTAGTAAGTTTTGTCCAGAAATTTAAGCTTGTAATTACATGTTCTTTAACAACATCAATGTGATGTAGAAAATATTTCCTGATTTACATTATGTAATCAAAACTTATTGAAAAAAATATTTATGCTTAAGTTGCTCCTCATTTTAAATATAGATTCTCCTTATAAAGGTACGAGTGAGTTATGGAATTTCTCCAACCGAGATTTTCGATTTTCAACACCCGAGCTTTTGCGAGCATGTTAAAATCTAAAATTTAACTATTGAGGGTGGAGAAATTCCATAACTCACGAGTAAACTGAAGGAGAATCTGTTTCTCCTATGATTTTCGACAAAAACCTCAAGAAAATGTCATTGCTATGTAGTTTGTTTACAAAGACGTCATTTCGGGTCTTCTCCAGTTTATTATTCCAATAACTGTAGAAAAAACGCCAATAATTTTCACGTAGAAATTTAATCACCGGGAAGTGGATTAAAATATTATGTATTTTTATCCCACCGATTAAACACGTCAAGAATAGGAGAAAATGATTTTAAGATTTCTTTAACTGTCTAATAACTGAACATGAAAACCTAAAATATACAATATCTGTCCAAAAAACACCCCTCCAAAAAATATTAATTAATAATACATTTATTATTATTTTTTATGTAGAAAAATTTAACACTAGTCAACTTTATATAAAGAAATCTTAATGGCATCCCAGCACTTGGGAATTAAAAATATGGCAGCAAAATTCTGTATAAAACTGCAATCTGTTTTTAGAGAGGATACCAAGAGGGATAACTCCTCAATCTTTTTTTTAATCTTTTTGGCAGTCAGCAAACCCAGACAGAACTTGAAAACAAATAACCCTAGAACCATTCATCTTAATTTTTTTTTTGCTTTAAAATCATAAGTTGAAATTTAACCTCTTGTTTCCTTACGCATGTTGGAAAATCATTATTTTTGCTTTTATAGACAAAATCAGGAAAAAGTTTTTTAGGAATAACATGACCATTTTTTACCTGTTTTGTAAGACAACAGAAACAACATGGTTTTTGTGAATTTCTGTGACATACAATGTTAGGAATTATATGCATTAAATGTTTATTTAAAGGTATGATTTTATGACAATAAAACCTGATTTCATCAACTATGTAAAAAAACAGAAATGATGCTTCAGCAGACATTTCACTGTGTATAATAAAGGAGCTGTAATGGACAAATCCAGACTACCAAAAGCAGAATCCTGCTTTAAAGTGGAATAAAGTCATGCCTGGACAATAGAAAATCTTATCAGGCAAATAAAAAAGATTAAGTTCACTTTAATTAAACAGATATATCACAAGTGGTCCCAGTCATAATATATATGTTTAGAAGAAAACCTTTTCATGATTATAAAGATATTAGTACTGAGTTCTATGTTTACTTTTTCTAATATTTATTTTAGAAGCCCGGCGATTGTTATGCAGTAATAACAGATGATACAAAATAAGCTTGAACTAAAGTAACATTCTGAAGCAGTTAACATCTTGTCAATCAACACAGTCTGACAAAATTTGCTTAAAAGACACAAGAATAAATAAACTCTTGCAAAGGAAAGATATATAATATTAAAGTCTATTATCCTATCTCTACCACACAGATCATTTCAGTTCTGTAATCCACATTCTATTCCTTGAAAATACATTGTATCTCTACACTACTAGACCATGACCATATCTGCTTCAACCATTTGGCTTCTTATTTTCTCATTCAAAATGCAAAATTATAAATGATACATACATTTACTTTGTATTTTTGGTAATAATTTTAAGAAAACGTTGATAAATATAAGAAATCGGACATAACCTTTTGTTTAGAGATAGCAAAATTACCATGTAAAGTGAGAATTCTCTCATAACTTGATTCTAGTGTCGCAGAGTCTTTATAAATGTAGAGTTCAGAGAGTAGTTTCAGGGGCTAAAATGTATCTGTGGCAAAGACTGAACATCATCATAGCTGATTGAAAGTTTCATTTCATATAAAGAATAGGAAAACAGGTATTTAACGTTTCCAGAAATAAAATATAAATCTGAATATACCATATGACATAACAAAATCATGCCTGTTTTAGGTTACAAGCTGGCAAATAAAATATAAAATCTTACTTCTTGCCTCATCTATTAATTAAATATAAATAAATACAAGCAATATTGATCTACAATATTTATATATTAATCTGTATTATAATTACCAAGTGGGGACTGTGTGCCTGAATATACAATAAATAAATTCTTCATATATATTCAGTTTATATGACCATTACAGAAATTTAACAAATCTGAATTAAAGAAATGATTGTTAAATTATTAAGAATTTTGTATTTTGTTTAGATGTAAATATGTTTGATAAATCCAAACGGTCAAGGATGAGATTTTCTACCACTGGGGGTGATATTTTGAAATAAACAAGGAAGTTCAAGAATCTGATGGATTTACAGGAAAGGTTTTATCATTTTAACAAATATTTAAGCATTTTTGGGAAGTATGAGATATACAGTCAAGGATGAGATTTTCTACCATTGGGGGTGATATTTTGAAATAAACAAGGAAGTTCAAGAATCTGATGGATTTACAGGAAAGGTTTTATCATTTTAACAAATATTTAAGCATTTTTGGGAAGTATGAGATATACACGCATTACATCTGCATAATTAAGTTAGTATCAATAATGTCTAAACCAAGCTTCAAATAAACTTCATAACATTTGTTCAAACTATCCAAAAGTGTCAATTCAATGTATACATAGTTGCCTGCTGGGCATTAATTTACACATGGTTCATACATATAGATTCTCCTTCAGGTACGAGTGAGTTATGGAATTTCCCCACCTGAGATAGTTAAATGTTTTATTTTCAACATGCGAGCTTAGCAAGCGTGATAAAATCTAAAATTTAACTATCGAGGGTGGAGAAATTCTATAACTCATGAGTAAATTGAAGGAGAATGTTTTTCTCCTATGATTTTCAACAAAAACCTCCGATGCTATTTCGGAAGTTCTCTAGTTTATCTTTCCAATAAATGAAAAAAAAACAGTGGGAATTCCCATGTAGAAATTTAATCACTGGGAAGTGGTTAAAAATTTTATGTATTTAGATCCCACTGATTAAACATGTCAAGAATAGGAGAAAGACTCTTAAACTTCAAATTTCATGACTTTTCCATGACATTTCAAGAGCTTTTCACTTATTTTCCATACCATATACTCCTGATTCAAGATCGTTTTAATGCTTATCTTTGACAGTGATAGTTTACGGGAAACTGATGACTAATGCACTAAATAACAAACCAAAGAAGGAGAGATCCAGAAATCAAGAATAACCTAAAGAAAAATGTCGAAACTATCAGTAGTAGTGAAGAATAATTCACCTTAACAATATAAAACGTGCAAATTCAGGTTTTAATTTCAAAGTTCAAATAGACTGTTAGGAAAACAATAAAATTCAAGCACATTTCAATGATAAAGCCTTAAATTCCATGACTTTCAAGCACTTTACCTGCTTCTCAATGACTTTCAAAGTCCAGAGATGATTTTTCCAAGCCGAGAAAAAAAAAACAGAAATTTTGTTCTGGAAGCCATATTGCTATTTGTAATAAAGAAACCATAATGGACAACAATCGGAATTCAGCTAAAAAATGAAAGTGAAATTCCGACTTTCCATGACCTGTGCGAACCATGTTACACTGTCTAACAGAAGCTGTCTGAGCGACATCAGACCAGATTTTCCTTCATCACTTTTTGGTGCTACCTGCCCAGTCGACTGTCCGCCTGCCCAACATACATCATCAAACCAATAACCAGGTGTTTTCCATTGGAAAATGGGCTTATAAACTGCCTTTATTCCAAAAATATTTTTTTAAATCAGAAAATACTAGTTGAAATTTGGGTAAATTTATTCTGTTAGAAACTTTATCTCTCCAAAATTGATCAGGACTAATCCGAAACTATACATAAATCTGCTGTTATGTATATCAATGTATATATGTTTTTCTATTTATAGAATAAGATTATGCTGAATATAAAAACAAAAAAATATCAACAGTGCCCAATAATCTTTTAAGTTATATGGTGTAGGGGAGATAACTCCACTCACAACATGGAAGAGGTACTTGATAAAATTGAAGTAATCTGATTCAGTAGAGTTTGTATTTTCATACGTAAGAAAATTCAAAAAGAAACAAATACAAAATCTATTGATAATAACATGTGAGTAACTATGAATTGTGGAAAGTAAAAACAGGAACTAATTCTAAAATGTCAGGAAGATATTAAAAACAACATGCATAACAACTAACACCATGTATACACAAACCTCAATTTTCCTTTTAAATTTATTCTGTTAGTAATTAAAACATAAAAAATGTTAATTTCAAATGAAGATTGAATAAAGTATTAAAAATAAATCCAGGCATTTAATATTTCAGGTTTCCATGGTAACCTTTTACAGAATTTTTTAAAGCCATCATAAGAAAACGATCATAAAGTTTCTTGAAACCGGCGTACTACTTTTCCACTACTGAAAAGAATGAAATTCTAGCAGAGTACATTTCACAAAATTTAGTCTCTCACATTTACATATTTTTTACATAAAACATAAGAAAATTGAAGAATGTAAAATCTGACAAAAAAAGAATCAATTAAATACACAAATGTATTAAAATATGTTTTTGCTGCACTCGTGTAAAATTTACTACAAGTGTCAAAGAAAAATCCTTGCATTTCTATTTGAAGTATATTTCTAGTCAGCCCAATGAAAACAGCATGGTATTGTTTTACAAATTTTTATTGCAGGAATACTCAAGCTTGAATTTTTTATCAGCAGAAACAAATTATATTGAATACTGCTGTGCATAACCAAGTGTCCTATACTTAAATAAGATATCTGTTTCGAATCTTAGTCTGTAATAGGACATGGACTACAGAATAAACCTTGTATTGAGGACACTGTTTTATCATCCGTTACCTTCTTTTTATACAGAGGTCTGACTGCATAAACAAATTTCAAAAATACACATATACATAAAAAAATGTACATGCTTTACAAAATATCTTACTGGTTGTGTTCAAAAACTGAAAAAAAAACTATGAACAGTGAGAGACTCTTTAATATGTGAAATATACTTTATAATATATCTAGGTCTATTGATAGCAGATCTAATATATACATACCTTTAGTTTAGTTATTCCCTCTATTGTAGAACTTGTACCAGTTAATTCTCTCACCAATGTTGATCCTAAATACTGAAATCATACAAAAAAAACTTATCAAAAGGGAGGTAACTCAAAAGAATTAACTGAATTACACAAATTCAACGATAAGTGATTCTGGGTGATTCCACTATATTTGGTTACGCAATGTAACCTTGATTTTCATTTCAAAAATGGAGAGGAGGGAAGTCTGGAAAAATCCCCACCACAATCACCTACAATTTTTTCCCCCAATGCAAATGTTTAAGATATTGTCATAAATTACAATTATTTTCTAACAGTAATTATTAAGGTAGACTACATTTCAGAATTTTATAAACTTTTGCATGTTGAACTGAATTTGCATACAAAAAATACTTTTTATACAGGTAAAAATATATACATGTAGAATGCATCTCGATATTACTTCAAAATATCAAATCTTCAGACTGATTTCTAAAAATCCTATCCCTAGAATTTTTTTTTAAAATGATACATTATTACCATTTAAATTTTCTCTTCACGGATATAAAATTTATTAGTGGTCACCAGGTTAATTTTTTGAGTATACAAAATTGAGTACTACTTTTAGAGTCAAAAAAACAAAATTAGTGTAACAACATAACGATGCTGCACTTGAGGTTTTAGTGTTTTTACATGCAGGACATACAGTTGCATGATTTCCACTGCAAAAAATGAAGCTGGTGACCCTGTATCTATTAAGTATCAATAAAACAAAAATAACATATTATTTTTATATAAAATTCTAGGGACAGATTTCTGAGAAATGATGATTTCAACCGGAATTAATTTTTTCTCTACAGGAAATCTACAATTAACAGTATTGTTAAACATATTTAAATTTACCTTATTGAAGAAATATAAAAGTTTAATTCAAAATTTTTGATATTTCGATGTTGTTTTGAATATTTGATCTCCATGTAAAATTTGATAAAACTCCATATCATAGTAGATTCAGGTACCTCCTACCTTAAATTTATCTTTGTTTAAATCAAGAATCATACCTGTGCTGTGTAGTTGCAACAACCTTTTATCAACATTTCTGGTCGATGTCGCCACTGTCTTATGTTAGCCGCGATATTTGCCTGATGTGGAGGTCTTATGTGTATTGTTGAGTCTTTAATACTTTTACCCTAAAAACAAAACCACACATCAAGTTATTAACAAAATGAGTCATAAAACATTATTATTAAGGTTAAATCATGAAAATACAAGAATAAATTTACATTGAACCTATGCCTTATGTAATGTTGACAAGACACTGATCACAATTCTTGATGCATTGGAAATTATTTGTCTTGTACAGGAATGTTCATGTTAGTATTTTCAGTGATAGCTTACATTTGAATTTGAATCTTATTGTCTTACTACAGGGGAAAACCAACCATAACCTATTCTAATTCAAACATGTTTCAATGAAAAAGCCTTAAATTCCATGACTTTCAAGCACTCTACCTGATTTTCAATGACTTTCAAAGACCAAAGTGAAATTCAAAGACTTTCCACGACCTGTGCAAACCATCTTGGGGCTGTTCAACAACATTCTGTATGACCGTTTTAAATTCCAATATTTTTGGCGAATTGAAAAGACGTTTATCAAAATAAAAGTGTACATAGAAAGTGCATCAAAGCTGTTTCATGGAATATTTATCCCTGCTTGAATTATTTAGACTGTTGAACATGGTCACATGAAAACTCCTGGATGCAGAAGTATAGTATTATACCTGGTTATTATTTTGGAAGACATCATCATTATCACTACTATCAACAGTGGGTGTTTCTGGCTTGGAAGACTTGCTAACATCATTCTCTGATGTTGAGGCTAATGGTTTCACTTTTGTATAATCTTTATATAAATTAATGTCTGTAAATGGAGATTTCTTCGGTTCCTCTTTACCCCTTTTTTTCTGGAAAAAAGAATGATGGATGGATGAATTATTGTTTAACGTCCAGTGGCAACCAAGTGCAATCAGGACGAGAGCATGTTGATATGACAATGAATATGATCCCTGCTTTGTACTAGACCGATGTGCTATCTCACGAGGTAACTGTCCGCAGGAAGACTATCACCTCACTCAGACACATTATACTGACTCCGAGACGACCAGTCTTTGCTCTTACTCCTAGATGAATTTCAATCATAAAAACTCACTTTATTTTTTTCCCAGTGATGCTTATTACAACTTATACATTGATTAAGGATGTTCGCTGAACAGGTATTTGAATTTTTATCAGATTTTCGAAATCTTCTGGTTTTATACATTTGATTGCCATAAAATATTTTACCTCCTAACCCCCAATTTTCTTTTCATAAATCTTTTACATACAGAATGATAAGCCATTTGTAAAAATCTTATAAAATCCTTGTTATTTTCTAATAGTTTTTGAGAAATAAAATCAATGATAAAGCCATGAAAAATCAAGAGAGAATATTTTCCCAACCAAATAATCAATGGCTTACGTATATCTCCAAAAGAAGCACACAGACCTATAATTTTCTTTCGCTCTTTTAGTTCCTTTATGAATCCCCCCCTATCAATATTTACCAGTGTTCTGAAAAGCTTGTTATTTTGAATTTGAGCAGCGAACATCCTTAAATTCATTACTCTAATGTATTCAAGGATGATTTTGCTATGTGGGAAATATAGCAGAAATGCATTATCAGAAGCCAAATTACTATATATAGTAAAAACAAATCTCTAAAAGCAAAAAGAGGATTTCCACTAAAAATGGAATAAATTCATCCAAATTGTCAGTTTGCTAAAATTCATAATAATTCCCAACTTTACAGTATTACATTGGTAAATTTCTCATTAACCTTTTTATCTGTCATTACTGCTTCGCACACAAGTGTCGGATTTGAGCTCTTTCCTTGTTGGCTGTAAATTTATATCATAGTAAACATGGATAGTTTGTTACATGTTTGAATAAGGCAAACCCTATGCCTTATGTGATGTTGACAAACTGATATGATACCAAATACCCTTTTTGAAGATGACAACAAAAAAATAGGCTTGTTTACTTCCTAAATATGAATGTAATGTTTTCTGGTGGGGGCTGATGGACAAACAAAAATTAATAATTCTAATATGACCGACCTGCTTCAAATGTTTTCAGTCTACATCCGTGGTAAAATATGGATATTTTGATTCCAACTTCACAGATGTCTGACGACTTGTTTGGCAACGCCATTGTAAAATTACCCACAAGTAATGACGTCATAGTATAACTTGCCTCGTCTAATGGTGTCTTCATGTCTGAATACCTACACTGCGGTGTTTCAAACAATCATAGAAACTGTCTTATTAGATTAGAAATAATTCACTGTGGCTTGATAATATCATGATTTTACCATGGGTAGGCCCTTTATGCCAATATTTTTACACTCGCTGTCATGCCCTGTAAAATTTGAATTATTTCTCAAACCATTTTCTACTCAAAATAAAAATACTCTGCCTATTTTGAATTCAGGTCGAACAAATGCAGAAAAATAAGTCTTCAGTCTTGGTAACTTATTACTTACCAGTGAAGCAAACTGTCTTTCAGGGGGAGATCTATCTCCAAGGGAGGCTAATATTCTTTTTCTATGCCCAATCGATGAGATGTCTAAAACCTGAAATGGAAAAAAAGTTTTTGATTATTAAATGGATATCAAAAATTGAAAGAGGTCTAGTACGAATGCAGTAACAGAAAAGTCAGAAGTGTTTTTAATTTCAAAATTATTAATCTTGGCATTATATGAAATAATATATTTTTGTCTGAAAATTCCCTTATAATAATTTGGCAACAATCTTAGTAAATTTTTTGGAATTTACATCATTATAATACGGAATCAATACCTCCATTACAAAGTACATCCATAATGATACTTCTTAAAATTTGGCCGTTTGGTTCAACATTTTGGTGAGGAATATTTAATTATTGCACCAAGAAACAGCAGTCATATTAGAGCTGAACAAATATTGCTTACATATTCAGCAGTATGGAAAAAATTATACATTTCCCTCCCCTTAAAACACCTTTGAAACCTTTGAACTACATTGCGTTTCGACTATTATTACAGTATTATTATGGCATTATCCAGACTTACTGTACTAAGTTCCAGCTCCCATACTTGGAGCACCCTTTCCATTGTATCATACTTGTGGGATATAAACTTGTCTAAATACTGAGGTAATCGTAAAGAGTTTAACCAAACTTCTACTGATTCTGGTGGACTTTCTGCATCTACAATTATATAATATAAAATTTAAAGGAAATAAAATCACACGAACTAAAAGCAATGACTATTTTGGACAGTTTTTTCATAAGTATTTCCCATTTTGGTACATGTGATTTACGGAGTTATCTGCTCTTTGGGAGCGACTTCCATAGATATCAACGGACAAATTGTACTTTTCCTGCAAACTATTTTTTCTTCAAAACATATATCCTCAAAAAACATTAATGATATATTTTTGGATATATTTTCCAACATTTTTTAAAATCCAGAATTCATTGTTTTTAGAAAAAATTTTAATTAATTTTTGCACTTTATGTTAAATCCAAGACACCTTCTATAAGAAAAGATAACTTATGCCAATCAGAGACAACTCAAATATCTGCAAACAGGGACTGTATAGTTTCTTAATTAGTCAATGCAGCAAAAAGCTGAAAACATCTGACAAAAAGGAGAAATATGGGTAGATCTTATTTACCAGCTAGTAATACTAATTACAAAAAAAATTGAAAAAACATTTTCTTAGTAAAAAAAGGCTGAAATCGCCTTTAACCCTGAAGAAAATTATGAAATCTTGTTGTCTTTAGAAGTATTATCTCATTAGTAACCCATATTTCATTTTGAGGTTTAAATTTACTGAAAAGGGATTTTACGACCCAATCTAATTATTTAGGATAAAATGTGTTTTTTCCATGTACAGTTGATAAACATCATACAGTACCTCAAATTATATTTTTCCTTCACATGAGATTACCATAAGTTATATTTTAGTGTTCCATGAAAAAATTGTGTCACCTTCTCCCATCAATTACTTGTAATGGAGTAGTTGCAATTAAAGATACCACCCCAAAAGTCAGTACATGTATGTAAATTTTACTGATATAATGACAAAGGCAGGGTGACAGGTCATGATCTGTGTGTAGACACTGATATTCCTAACACAATACTGTAACTACATGTATTCAAATGTTTTGACATAAAAATACACCAATCTTTGAGGAAAATTGGAAAATTGTCTAAAAATTTTTAATTTATATCTTTTCATCAGCATTTTTTACCTCTGTAAGATCAACCTGTCCAATGTATGCTAAGAATACAAAATAATAGTTATCCCCATCTCTAATTTTGTTTTAGCCATAAATGCTTAAATGATTCCATAGTGTATAAATATTCCTATTTCCAAGAACATATATACATACTTATAGGTTTAATCTGAGGAAGTTTCTTTGCATGATCTAATATTTTCTTTCTGTGATCAACTGTTGTAATTCCTATTGATTCCAAGTCTTGATCTTCCATAATTTTTTCTCCCTAAAATTAAACAAAATGTCATTTCATGCTATACACTGTATACTTGTTCTCAAAACGAAATTATGACAGTCCTTGGCATCAGAGAAAATTTGAGAGAGATTTGAGAAATTTTGACTGAAAAAAAAAACTAGAGGCTCTCAAAAGCCTGTGTCGCTCACCTGTATCTAATGTGATTTTGGAAATTATGTAAAATTATATAATGATTGAGACCAAGATTGGTTTAATTTGACACAGTATTTAAAATTAAAAACAGGTCATCTTAGTGTAGTCTTACAATAGCTACTGAAGACATCTTATCATTATTATTTTTGAATATGAGGTCAAGTTGTGACCATTCATAATTTTTTTTACAATTTTCTGATAGACTTCTAAACATCTTGGATGATGGATCGGCAACAAAGTAACAACACTTGGTCAGCACCTCATAAGGAACATTCATGCTATGTTTTGTTACATTCCATTCAGTGGTTCTCTAAAAGAAGTCATTTGTATGCATTTCCCATAGGGTCAAATGTTAAACTTAGTTCCCCGCTGGCGCCCATCTTGGATTATGGATCGGCTACAAAGTAACAACACTTGGTCAGCACCTCATAAGGAACATTCATGCCAGATTTAGTTTCATTCCATTCAACGGTTCTCTAAAAGAAGTCATTTGTATGCATTTCCCATAGGGTCCTATGTTAAACTAAGTCCCCCTCTGGCGGCCATCTTGGATGATGGATCGGCTACAAAGTAACAACACTTGGTCAGCACCTCATAAGGAACATTCATGCCAGATTTAGTTTCATTCCATTCAGTGGTTCTCTAAAAGAAGTCATTTGTATGCATTTCCCATAGGGTTCTATGTTAAACTAAGTTCCCCGCTGGCGGCCATCTTGGATGATGGATCGGCTACAAAGTAACAACACTTGGTCAGCACCTCATAAGGAACATTCATGCCAGATTTAGTTTCATTCCATTCAGTGGTTCTCTAAAAGAAGTCATTTGTATGCATTTCCCATAGGGTCAAATGTTAAACTAAGTTCCCCGCTGGCGGCCATCTTGGATGATGGATTGGCTACAAAGTAACAACACTTGGTCAGCACCTCATAAGGAACATTCATGCCAGATTTAGTTTCATTCCATTCAGTGGTTCTCTAAAAGAAGTCATTTGTATGCATTTCCCATAGGGTCCTATGTTAAACTAAGTTCCCCGCTGGCGGCCATCTTGGATGATGGATCGGCTACAAAGTAACAACACTTGGTCAGCACCTCATAAGGAACATTCATGCCATGTTTGGTTTCATTCCATTCAGTGGTTCTCTAGAAGAAGTTCAAAATGTAAAATGTTAACGACGACGCCTGACGACGCCGGACGACGACGGACGATGGACGACGGACGCCAAGTGATGAGAAAAGCTCACTTGACCCTTTGCGTCAGGTGAGTTAAAAATCAGATTTTTGATAAGTAATAACCTGTTTCGAATAAATTTTAAATTGTTATTTTCAGACTAAAATTCTGTTTAAGATGGAAGAAATTCGAGTTTAAAATAGCCTTCATTGTTTCACTTTATGTATATTCCACAGTCTCATTAAAGATTCCATGTTAAGGTTGTACATCAAAATTTCAATCAACAAAGTGGCAATGGACAGATCGTACTGATAAGTTCAAATGCAGAATTTCAAAAATTTTGTGATAGGGTTGTAATAATTTACGATTCTTCATTTATAAATATTTTTATGCCAGCTTACATTAGTTAAGAATTTTATACTAATGGGCAAAGCGAGGTAATAGAATTTGAACAATTCATTTATAGGTGTTAATATCCTCTAACCAGAAAATCTGTATCATCAAATCCATTTGCATACAGCGTATTCTCATATTGTCCCAAATCTAAATATTCTAACCATTCTCCAACACTGTGTACTGTAGAATTTGCACCTAAAAATAAACGAATGTAAAATTTATATCATTTTTTAGACCATACTTTTTTTTAATGTCTCAGGTAATAAAGTCAAAAAATATTAGCTGTTAATGTAGTATTTACATTTGATAATTCAGTTGGTGCAAAAATTTAAAAAGAATTAATAAAAAATGAAAATAGGTTTGTAGGTTGCCTTAAGGCCTTCAATGAAGGGCAGAAATCTAGACCACAAGTGTAAATACTTGCTTTACAAATGTTCATACTACTCAAGACAACCAAGTAAAATAAAGATAAAATGTATCCATAGGACACAGATAGCCCCTAACACAGCTATCAATACTATATACTTACGGATATCAAATTAGGTTAGCATTATAAAGGGGTGTAACTCAAAGATAGTAAAAGTGAAATATATCCAATTCAATCTGTTTTTTGTGGTCCCTCACAATATGGCCAACTTTAAAATACTTTGGTGAAATAATAGTCTAGTTATTGAATGAAACCTCAATTCTGGTTATTTTCCATACTAAAAAGGAACATAACTCAGAAAAGACACACATGAAATATGTCTAATTTGTATTGATCTGAGTTTGATGGTGTCCAACAATACTTCCAAATGATTTCATTGAGACAAACTTAAATTATTGAACGGAAACAAATTTCAGGCTGTACAATACAGACAAACAGAACGTCTTTTGGTGGAGGCATAAAAATTGCACAGCCATTAAATGCTCTTTGAAAATGGAACCTCAACTGTAATTCTTATTCAAAACTTAAATTAAGATAAATGTAAAGCCAAAAATTAAAATATCATCTGGAAACAATTCCTTTTGGATGAAAAGAAAATCAAACTTGACCAGTATTTAATAGTGTTTTTAATTTAGGCAAACTAAACTTATGAATGTATTCACTGTATATTTTGAACATCAGAACAATTTAAAATCGACAAATAACAAAAATCAAGCAAAGAAATTCACTCAAACCAATGAACTTGCAATGAGTAACAAGATTTTTGACCTTGTTGGACACGTCATAATAGTGACTTTAAGATGAAGGGTAGTAATACATGTAATGTCTGGATATTGTGTTCATATCATTTCTTACCTATTATGAAACAGACTGTAGAATAAATTTATAAAACTTTAAATTACATATCTTATCAAATTTTCCCACTGATTACATTCAAAAGAATTACCAGCATATTCCCATAATTATTCTCATCCAAAGAAGCTGTTTTGCTTACCTAAATCTCAAAACACAACATGAAAAATATCCAGTCACCTCATTGGATTACATAATATTCATATGAAATACCTCTGAATCCTATTTCTTTTTTTATGAAATATCAAATTATAATTAAATAGTAGATTGCAGTTCAAAATACAGCTTTTAATCATGTATAAGATTTAGTACAATAATTAATCCAATGTCACGTTGACTACGTAAAATTTCCTACCATAAGATATCCCCATAGTTTTAATTCCAAGCAAAAAATATTTGTTGCTTTAAGCAAAGCTAATATTTCCCATTAATCATCAGCTATTTCTATGAATTACCTGCACCTGAGAGATGTTTGGTGAACAAGGCTTCAAACTTTTCAACAAAAACTGACTCCCGATCTATCCCTGCCCCAAAAGATGCCATGATGTCAGCAATCTAGAGAATAAGTCGATGAATTTTCATTCAAGGCAAGGGTATACATGCAATGAAGATAGTTAATACATACACAACCGGAATCCTAACATTACTGAGATTAGTAAATGATTCATGCAAAAAAATTCTTCAATTTTTTGTAATTATTTCAAAATATTTAAGAAGTTTAGAGATTTCCTT
This sequence comes from Mytilisepta virgata, assembly GCA_028015205.1. Lineage (NCBI taxonomy): Eukaryota > Metazoa > Mollusca > Bivalvia > Mytilida > Mytilidae > Mytilisepta > Mytilisepta virgata. Next base: position 45,874,943 of record CM051515.1, read on the forward strand.
GCCAAAGTTCTCTGTTTTTCCTAATCTCAGTAGCATTACAGTTGTATTCTGTTATATAAATCTTGTAAAGTAAATCTGAAGAGTGGCACTGTATTTTAAGCAATCAGTATTTACAATAATAATATCACTGACCAATTTTGAAATAATTTTTCTCTCAGTTTTGTACTCTGTGGTCTCTATATTAGGTATCCATGTTAGTTTTAGAGCTTTACTTTTTTATATTTCTGATACATGTATTAAAAAAAAATACAGTTGATTAATTTTTTGTTCGTGGCTGTTAATTTATTCAACAAAATATGTAATGAATCAGCAGTATAAAAATTCAACAAATACAAATTCATTTTAATCATGGATACATGCTGAAAATTAACCTGACAGTTCCAAATGTCAGTTTCTGATGGTTTTCCTTAAAACGGTTGGTTTCAATTTAGCTACATTGTATTTACAGTAGTAATGTTCACCATACAATTGTTGTTTTCTTATTTTGAAAAAAAGAAGAAAAAAAGAAAACTTACTTTTTCATCCACTAAGTACCAAGAATTTGTCATTATTCAGATTTTTGTTTACAAAATTTAAAGCGATTTAAAACATCCTGATGATCATGCTTTGTAACATATAGAAGACAATAATACATCGTTTAAAGTGTAAAATAAAGGACAGATTTCCTGATTAAAGAAGAATTTCATTTGATTAATCATTTAATTATTTTTAGTGAAAATGACTTAAATTTCAGAAATAACAAGTCTTAATCCTTAAATAAAGAGTTAAAGGACTTTAATTTCTTTTATCACATTTAAAAGATTTAAAGGAGTTTTAAATTCAATTATCTCCTTGTTTTACAATTTGAATGTAATTGTCTTCTAAAGTTGTATGGTATATACAAGTTAACAATGGCGATGAATCTTTCCACAGATGTTCCCTCTAGTCATGTTTTTGGTTTTGTAAGATTTATTTCCCATCGGATAAAGAATTTAACATTGCTTCTGCTTGCCTATAATAAAATTCTTCTTGTACATTAATGTTTATTCAAACATTTATTTTCAATCAAGAATTCACACCAAACATCAAAAATCAAAACTTCGATATATTGTAGTCATATTTTAATGCTCTGAACTCATTACTCCGCCAAAAAAAAAAACCAAACCAATAAATGCAGGAATTTTTGAATTCCTTATCAAAGCAAGATAACTCTTACACAACCATACAATCTATGGACAATACAGGGAACATTAGATAACAGTCATGAGCCCTTGCAGTTATGAGTATACTAAAAATGCAGTACGCATGTATTTTGTATATTTAAAACAATGTTGGAATTATATGCAAACCCTCTATAATTAATCTAATCTGCTTTCATGTGCCTCAACAAGTTACGTAATACTAGAACTGTTTAAATCCTCTTTGAATTTTTAACCCACACTTGTATTTCGTAGAATGTAATTTCTTGCTGCAAGATATAGAATTTTGGGACAAACACTATACCGCTAAAGTCTTCAACTTACTTAAATACATGTGTGTTTATATTCATAAGATTTTCAAATGTCTTAAACATGATACCATAATTTAAATTTTTTTTTAGGATGAATCATGGAACCAACAATGATGCGCAAAAAGGCCATTCCACAAGATCTTAAAATTACAGAGTTAGTTGTTATAAGTTATGTATATATCTGAATGACTTATTGCAAGAGTGTCATGAAAGCTATTCCAGTGAACATCATGCAAATCCCTGGAAAAGAGAAAAATGTATTTTCTGCATGCCAGTCCTACATTCCTTCCCAAAAATCAGTCTTCATTTCTGATTTAATTAAATTACAAGATAAACACAGAGACATATTACATAACTCTGTGCCTAGTAATGATTTATACAGATTGAAAAATCGACAGTCTAGTTAATGCCAAATATTTAGACAGTATACTCTATTTTAATTTCCCCAAAAATCTTGTATAAGCTGCATTATATAAGAAACATATGCAACCCTCAGAAATTGTAGACTACATTTTGAGGAAGGAATTAATCACAAGCAAAGATTTCAAGCAAGAAAAATAAATCAAAGAAAAAAAATCTAAAGGTTGCAACAAGCTAGATGCACTGAAATAATCTGGAACCAATCGGTCATCATTCCATCACATGTACCTTCAATTAGATCACCGATGTCTGAATCACAGACAGATGTCACTTCATCATGTGACAATTTCCCGCCAAAACTTGACACTATGTCTGCTATCTGGAAAGGTACATTGAAAATTAAATACATGACATAATAATGAATTGAAAGAATCATGCATGAACCATCAAACTATACTTAAGATGATGTTTTGGTACCTAAATATTAAAATGTCTTCTATTAGGGTGTTCTACTATTATAACAAAACGGTGTTTGATTAAGAAGTAAAATTTCATTTCAAAACTTTTTATCTTTAAAAAAAATGTATGACTTAAATTCTCCTCAATGATTAAATCGAACGAAATGAAATTTTTTTCCAAACACTCAATCAGACATGATTTTGACAACCAGTAAAAAAGAGTGAAAATGATACTTTTGCAGCCATTTATTACTTATAATAAAGGAACCGAAATGGACCAATGGCTATTTCTTAGTAACAAAAATGAAAGTCCTAGTTTATTTCAAATACCATTTCCATTCAGTTTTTATTTTGACAATTTTTGGACACATCACAAATTTTTCCTGAAAATTTAAAACGAGATAAGAAAGAAACAATGATGGAATTTAAATCCCTTTGGAAATTACAGTCAAACCTGCCTTACAGAACAGCTCTTTAAAGGTTGTTAACTGGCCATTAATGTCCCTTTCATTTACAAAGTAAGTAATGGTGTTAAGTTCATGAAAGGATTTGTTAGACATTACAGGTAACCAGTCTATAATTTCATACCTGGTCCCATTCATCAGTATCATCAAACAATGTATCCTCTTTAGTCCCTGAGTGTTTGATTGGTCTACTTTCATGTGATGGTGCTCTATCTGACTTTAATTTATCATGGCTAACGTCCTCCTCACCCTCCATAACAGGTTCAAAGGTCATGTTGCCTAAGGGCAATGATGACCTTTTAGCACCAAGTCTTTTTTGTGGCGTAGCCACATGCTCATAAATTTGAGATACAACTTTTCGTGGGCCACCAACTGCTGAACCTCTTAAAAGACCTAAATAAAAATAAACAGATAAACATTAAGTACATCTTTAAATAATGATAAAGCATTTAATTTAATCACTTTCTGAAAAGTAAATTACTGGAAGTACCATAGTTAATTGGGTTAGATCATCGATATCATCTATGTCAGATTTATAATATTAATAGTAAACATATTCCTTAAACCACTAAACTTTTCCTTGCTACGTACATGACTGTTTTTCTTTGAAATTAGTAAAAGTCAGTAAAAATATCCTCCTTAAATATGATTTCCTCTTAGTATATATACATATAAAGTATTCTCTGTACGAATATCAGTTTCACACATATGATTTCAATAGTGAGACTCAAAACCAAACGGACATATAATTTCAACAACAATACTGGTAAAACAAACTAAAGGATCACTTTGGCATCCTGGAACTCCTAGGAATTTATTTCAGAAATAATTGCAACAAATCATAAATGATTAATATTGCAAACAATCAAAGATATCTAAACATGATTCTACTACAAAGTATACAATACGTTTAAAAATTGCATCAACTGTTGATTTTTAAATTTTCCAATAATTTCTAAAGAAGTAGGGGTATTAATGCCCGGTTTTTGGCCTACAAGTATGAACATTTGAGGAATGGATTCAAAAATAGTCTGGATTTGGTAAGATGCTTAAAAAAATTCAGCTTAATTTGAAGCATTGTGACGTCAAAACAATGTCATAATATTGCTTCATTGACCAGATATCTTAAAAATAGCTGATTTTTAGCAGTTTTCCATCAACATTTGAAAAACAAAAAATTATTTCTATAGGAGATTGATACTATCTGAATTCATATTGTTATCAATTTTTATAATCATAATAAGTATTTATAAGTTATGCATATATAATGTTTAAATGGTGCGCCTCAGTCAGATCAGGATATTTTGTATGTAATTATAATTGTTTTGTAGTTGTTATTATATTAATATGTTTGTATGGTCACTGATAATAATCCTTTATTTGGATTTAATCAATAAAATGTGAATTTCTGAATTTGAATTAGTTAAATATAAAGTTGTTTATTTCATGCACAGGCAATTTCCCCATTGCAAAAAATACGTGAATATTGGCCAAAATCATCAAAACTTTAAGATTTTTATGAAACTGTATCATTTTGGTGATGGTTTATTAATATATATAATGTAAGACATATGGTATTTTTCTTTATTTTTGTTAAAGTAGGTACTTAAAGGTCATTTTTACAAACATATCTTTTTGCTTGTTTGGAGTTTTATTTTTTGCCATATTTTAGGCAAAATCCAGGCCTTAATGACCCTTGTACTTTACAGTACTGAACTTTATTCATTACACAGGTACAATTATTATACCTCAGTATGTTTTTTCTACACCGGTGATTAGTACTGTAAACCAGTCAATAAGTTTATAATATTACCTTTTCAACTATGTCATTTACTTCAACTTTATTAAAATTTAATTTAATTTGTTAATTTCTTTGCTATTTTACTATACTGGGTAAATAAATACAATTGTTACAGAGGTATCTATCTAACCCAATATAAACATCCTAAATCCCTATCAAACCTCACAGACAAAACATTCCCAATAGTATCAAAAGATCATAAACTCATTAAAAGAAACCAAAAAACCTTTTTTCTCCTGTCAAGTTCTGTTTTGTTTATTTCTACTAATGTAAAACACATTTCTTGGTGTACTTAACAGAATTAATGTAGAAATAATGAACTGCTCTTGGTTTTGTCTGTAGACATATAGCTGTGATATTCATCATCAATACAATATGTTATTTGAAGTATGTTGATAAATCTTGTTCACTTTACCATTAGCTCAAAGTGGCATGCAAGAGGACATTTCCTCTAGTTATAAGTGACAATTTCTCCTTTCAATGGTTTATTACAATCTTGTCCGGTTTATAATTATCAAATATCATTTATATTTATAACTTATAATTATCTTGGATTCAAATTAATCTTCTGTTAACTAGAAATATTAAATAACAGACAAAAGTAATTCAGAATCAATATAGTTCTTAACAGACAGGGGCGTAGGTAGGACAAAATGATGTGTACTTGCAATGCCTGAAGAGGAAGTCATATGGCAGGGGGTCTGGGATCAATGGTGCAAAATCCTGCATTCTCGCAACTTCCTGGAACTTAAAATGACCTCATGGAAATCTTATTTTCCTGATTAACTTTTGAAAATAAATTTGAAAAAAAAATTAATTAGTATGAATTTGGTCTCTTTAGAACATCATATTTTATTTCGTCAGTTCTTTTGAACTCTTCAGAAAAGATGTCAGGGTAAGGAGGCGTAGAAGACGTGACAATTGTTTTCTGACACCCGGAGGACTCAGCAACTTTAATTGTTTCCATCATAAACGGAAAGAGTAGTTTCCAAAACGGAATACAGCTACAATGTGATTAACATGTTAGTCTAATACTTTTTAATTTAGTTTATTAATTACGTTTTATTCTTACTAGATTTACCATATTTTTATTTTTGTCAAATTTTCGATGTGTACGCAACTGCGTTTTTGCATACGGGTTGCTACGCGCAAGATAAAAATACTATTTACTTTATGGTTTTCGCTGTTGAAATATTCAACTGAAACAGAATCTTATTATGAATACTTTGTACAGTAATATATTTTCTGTTACCAATTGTGCACATTTCATCAATTTACGATTTATTAGTTGTGCTCAAGGTATAAAATGTTGAAAACCAAACAAATAATCCAAAAGTCAAAGAACAAATTCAAAAATGCCAAATTGTTACCAAAATGGTAGAGCTAAAACAATCTAATGACATAGCTATACACAAGGTTGATTACTCCTTAGTTTTCATAAAATTTAGCATATTTAACTGCTCCACTTGACTTGGGGACAACTGACACAACTGCATCATTTAAAACTGTGATGCTAGTAGTTTGTCATGCACAATGATGAATATGCAGAAAACTGCAGTATCTGGAAATTCATCAGAGAACAAGAATCAGTTTTTGGGATCAATTATAATACAGAAATATTAGAGATACTACAGCTGATGAAAAATTTCAGTTTGAACTGGTAAGAATAAATAAAATGCTCCGCTGGGCGCAGCTAGATACGACCGCAGATGTCGAACCCTGAATAGTTGGGGCAATTATGAACACAACATTCAAGCTTGATACAATACTGAATTTGGATTGTGAATAAATATTTGACACAGCATAGGCTTCTGACACAGAATGAATGTTGTCTAAGAACTTAAAAATTTTTAATTTACCTATTCAAACCATATCAGTATTATTTGTTTTTATATATAAATCAGAAATAACCAATTTAAAATTTAAAATTGGGCACACATATCAATTTCTTGCTATTGCGCAATACTGTGTAATTGAAAATTTCTTCAAATATTTGACACATAATAGGTTTCTGACACAGAATAACTGAAATCAAAGAACTTAAAATTGGTCATACGATTTGAATTTATATTCAATTTTTTGCTTCTTGTGCAATACAATATGCTGTGGAGAATTGCCCCCCCCCCCCAAAAAAAAAAAATAATAATTTACCCCTTTTTTTAGCTTTTGTGCAATACACTATGAAGTTGCACATTGACCCCCCCTCCCAAAAAAAAAAAACAAAAAACAATTAAATTTATTGTAACCCACCCCCCCTTTTTTTGCTAAAAAAAATTTGAAATTTTTTTTTTAATTTATGAAATATGAAATGAGAAAAAATTACCCCCTCCCCAATTTCTCATTTACCCCCCCCCCCCCCATTTCTTTATACTTTGCAACCATAACAGCCCATTTAAATACACCATAACATATTAAAATAGAAAATGACATCATAGTCATGGTTGGCAAATTTTAAATATACATAATTTAAAAGCAGTTTAGATAAGATAAACAAAAAAGCTTCATCAGCACATTTAATATTGGCAAATTTCCAATGGAATTTGTTAATAATAAAGTTTCGATAACAGGGCACACATATCAATTTCTTGCTATTGCGCAATACTGTGCAATTGAAAATTTCTTCAAATATTTGACACATAATAGGTTTCTGACACAGAATAACTGAAATAAAGAACTTAGAATTGGTCATATGATTTGAATTTATATTCAATTTTTTGCTTTTGTGTAATACAATATGCTGTGGAGAATTGCCCCCCCCCCCCCCCCCCAAAAAAAAAAAAAAAATTTACCCCCTTTTTAGCTTTAATTTTGGACCCCGATTTGGACCAACTTGAAAACTGGGCCCATAATAAACAAGAGGCTCACCAGAGCCTGTATCGCTCACCTGGAGTCTGTTTTCATTGGACAATTAATCAACTATTTGACCAAGTTTGTTGCAATTGGTTCAATTGTTCAGGGAAAATTTGTTGAAGATTTATTTTTCATAAGGTTTAATGTTAAAATATGTTCCCTGGTGGTGGTAGTCCTGGCAGGAAGTTGACAAAATTGACCAGGAATAAGGGTGAACCTTAAATAATTGTAACAGAACCCGACCTCAAATTACACAAACCAATAACTCCTAAATAGAATTTGGGATTCCCTTCAAAATTTCAGGGTAGGTAGATCTCAACATGACAAACATTTTTCAATTATATTTCACTTCTATCTCAAATAGTTTTGGAGATATTCAAAAATGTTAAAATTTTGAAAATTTGACAAAAAAAGGGCAATAACTCCTAAATGGGTTTTGGGATTTCCTTTAAAATTTCAGGGTATGTAGATCTCAACATGGCAAACATTTTTCAAATTTACATTTCACTTCTATCTCAAATGGTTTTGGAGATAAATGACGAAAAATGTTAAATTTTGAAAATTTGACAAAAAAAGGGCAATAACTCCTAAATGGGTTTTGGGATTTCCTTTAAAATTTCAGGGTATGTAGATCTCAACATGGCAAACATTTTTCAAATTTAGATTTCACTTCTATCTCAAATAGTTTTGGAGATAAATGACGAAAAATGTTAAATTATGAAAATTTGACGAAAAAAAGGCAATAACTCCTAAATGGGTTTTACGATTTCCTTCAAAAATTCAGGTTTGGTAGATCTTGTCATGCTGATCAATTTTACCCCATGTCAGATTTTTGATATCTGTAACGGTTTTTAAGTTATAAGCCCAAAACAACATATGCACCCCTATATTCTATTTTTAGCTACAACAGCCATGTTTTACGTCAGATCAAAATAAATTGAGGATAGTTTGTAGAGGACATGTCATAGATCATTCCTATTAAGTTTCAAACCAATCGGCCCAGCAGTTTCGGAGAAGAAGATTTTTTAATAAAAAAATTTTGAAAATTTTACAAAAAAAGGGCAACAACTCCTAAATGGGTTTTGGGATTTCCTTTAAAATTTCAGGGTAGGTAGATCTCAACATGGCAAACATTTTTCAAATTTACATTTCACTTCTATCTCAAATAGTTTTGGAGATAAATGACAAAAAATGTTAAAATTTTGAAAATTTGACAAAAAAAGGGCAATAACTCCTAAATGGGTTTTGGAATTTCCTTCAAAATTTCAGGGCAGGTAGATCTTGTCATGCTGATCAATTTTACCCCATGTCAGATTTTCGATATCTGTAATGGTTTTTGAGTTATTAGCAAAAAACAGCAATTTACCCCTATGTTCTATTTTTAGTAACAGCGCCCATGTTTTTCGACGAATCAAAAATCCCCACATCAGTTCTATGCAGGGTACCCCAAGGAACATTCATACCAAGTTTGGTTCTAATTAGTCAAGTAGTTTCAGAGGAGAAGATTTTTGAAATAATAACATTAAAAAAAGCCAAAAATGTCAAAAAGGGCAATAACTCTAACATCAGTTGACAGATTTTCACGAAAATCAGCATACAGGTAGCTCTCATCATGCTGAACACTTTCAACCTGCAGAATTTGCCATAACCTAATGATTTTTGAGATATTTGCGAAAAACTGTTGTCTGACCCCTATGTTCTATTTTTAGTAACAGCGGCCATGTTTTTCAACGGATCAAAAATCCCCACATCAGTTCTATGCAGGATACCCCAAAGAACATTCATACCAAGTATGGTTCCAATTGGTCAAGTAGTTTCAGAGGAGAAGAGTTTTGAAAAATTGTTAACGACGACGACGGACGACGACGGACGCCAAGTGATGGCAATAGCTCACATGGCCTTCGGCCAGGTGAGCTAAAAAACTAAGTACATGTTTAGATTCAGCATATCAAAGAACCCCAAGAATTCAATTTTTGTTAAAATCAAACTAAGTTTAATTTTGGACCCTTTGGACCTTAATGTAGACCAATTTGAAAACGGGACCAAAAATTAAGAATCTAAATGCACGATTAGATTCGGCATATCAAAGAACCCCAATAGTTAAATTTTCAATGAAATCAAACAAAGTTTAATTTTGGACCCTTTTGGCCCCTAATTCCTAAACTGTTGGGACCAAAACTCCAAAAATCAACCCCAACCTTCCTTTTGTGGTCATAAACCTTGTGTTTAAATTTCATAGATTTCTATTTACTTATACTAAAGTTATTGTGCAAAAACCAAGAAAAATGCTTATTTTGGCCCTTTTTTAGCCCCTAATTCCTAAACTGTTGGGACCAAAACTCCCAAAAACAATCCCAACCTTCCTTTTGTGGTCATAAACCTTGTGTTAAAATTTCATAGATTTCTATTTACTTATACTAGAGTTATTGTGCGAAAACCAAGAAAAATGCTTATTGGGCCCTTTTTTGGCCCCTGATTCTTAAACTGTTGGGACCAAAACTCCCAAAATCAATCCCAACCTACCTTTTGTGGTCATAAACCTTGTGTTTAAATTTCATAGATTTCTATTAACTTATACTAAAGTTATAGTGCGAAAACCAAATGTCTTCGGACGACGACGCAGACGACGACGACCATCATACCAATATACGACCGCAAAAATTTTGCGGTCGTATAAAAAATCTCTGTCATAAGACTACTATTGGTATATCTGAATTAGGCTAAATAAAATATCTATGGAAAAAATGTCAAAATTTTACATGAATTTAGGTATAGTAAATATACTTTGTTCTGACTGTATTGTGCTTCCAACATTATTTCAACGTAATTTTGAAGCCATTGTGAGAAATTAAGTTCCACGATACAGTGGTTAACCAGTATACCTTATTTTAATTACACAGTAATATACTGGTATATATTATAGCCATAAAATGAAGAAATATTCTACTACATGTATTTTACTAAGGTTTCAAAATTTTAGGCCAAGTCAATTTACCACCAAAATTATTTTTTTTGGTTCAGGCATACAGAATTGTTCTTATTTTCTTCAAATTCTGACCACTGCTTCACAAAGATAGAGATAAAAATGATAAAATTATTAAACTCTAAAGAAATAAGACCAAAGTACACTTTACACCAAATTAATTTGTAACATGCAATATGTATGAGTCTATGCCTGGTTCAATAACATCCATGTCCAGATTACATAATTTACAACCAGAATATAGACAGAGTTCTTAAAACTTTTAAAAATATTCAAATAACTCAACTATTAAATTCATCTTAGACATATTAATATGATTGCAACAATTTTTGCTGGAAGTAAAAGTGAAATTTTTTTAATACCCATTGACAAAATCTTTTACAAATCTATTTGGAAGGTAAAAGTTTGATTTTTTGTAATGTAATGTAATGATAAAATCTGTTAACTTGGCAATTATATCTTTGATTTTTTTTTCTAACAAATAAATCATACCAATAGATAATGCCAAACACATCTGTCTTTATATATTTAATGTTTGTATTTACATAAATGGCATCTTCTTTTGATACCGAGCGCTATAGGAGCATATGCATTTTCTACACATGGGTCATTTAGAAAAGTCTTTGTTTAATAGGGCCAGCCATATTGTGCTACATACTAAGGCTAGAAAAAGTTTTGTTTGCCGAAAGTAAGTAAAGTAAGGAAAATAACTTGCTTCAAATCATAATTTTAGAGTCATAATCGTGGTACCGGAAATGAGTTTCTGGAAAGGCTAATATTGCTGTGCTCACATCACTGGCCACAACAACAGCATATTAATTTAAGTCACAAAAATTTTAATCTTTATAAAATTTCTATTACAGGAGCTGCTACCCTGTCACTCATTGGTTTAATTTGTAAGTACATTATACTACTTTCAGTAAAACTGGCTGTATCTTGCAACCAGTTTTTATAGGTGGACAGAAGCTAGATTACTTAACCTATGGCAGGAAATTGGCAATGCTTGTCGAGGTCAGGGTCAAACTCAACTACTGGTCCATGTATAATTTTCAGCACGGAATATGGTGATTTTTGGGTGAAAATAATTCAGATAATTCAGTAGTGTATGGATAAGTTGTATTTTATAAACAACAGCCATCTCCATTAATGTACCATTTGTAAAAATTTTACCATTAATTTACTGAAAATAAAAGTGCAAACAAATTTCTGGAAATAAAATGAAAACTCTGTTTGTCTACCACTGGGTCATCTTTGATAAAAAAAAAAAAGTTCATGTTATCAAAATGATTTATTTTGCTTATTTTACCAATACTAGAAAAGTTTGAAAAAATCCCTGAAAATCTTCCAAGTGCTGAGATAACAAAAATCCATTATCACAGATGTAATGTTCTGAACATGAAAAGTAATTAGTGTTACAGGCATGATTCTACAAAACCATTTTGTTTTACAAACAGACCACAATAAATTTTACTATGGAAACAACATGGATCCTAAAATTGATATCATCCATCATCAATAATCAAATTTTTTAAGAAAGTTTGCTTTTTTTGTGCCAAGTTACAATTTTCCCTAGAACTTGATAGTAAAATAAATATGGTGAAATGACAGTCAAAAACTCTCCTTGATTTACTCCGTGCTTCTCCATTGTGGAAGTTTCCAAGATAAAAATCCAGTGTTTCCTTTAATATTTAAATATTTTCTATGCCTTCCCTCAACATTTTAAGAACAAACAATTATAAATTCAGAATACTTCACAATACAAACCAGTCAAAATTTCTAGAGAAACAAGAACAATGCCTACATAACTATGTCAGCCACAACACAGCTATTTTTCCTAGCCCTAAATAGCTTCCCCTGTTAAGAGCCTTTTAAGTTCTAAACAAATTTTCTTGTGATTGATTTAAAAAAATATTCCTTGGTTAATATATACAGCTTAGTTTATTCAATAAGTCTATAAATAGTAAGGGTCGCATACAGGTACACATGTACAACTGAAATAAACAACTCAAGTGACCAAAACTCACCACACAAATTAAACTAGTGAAATAAGGTATTGTTGTCCTTCTCAACTGATTATTTACAATAAAAACCTCTTTTTTAAATATAACATACAATTTATGAGAATTTACAAGATCCATCCATCACTCCCAAACTGATACACCTTTACAAAAATCTACGACAAAGTCAAACATAAAATACATAAGATTCAGCATAAAATTACCAATATTACCAGAAAAATCTCTAGACTACCTTGATATGATGACAACAGTACATATGTATTATGAGCCTTAAACAATATTTGAAAAAAAAATAAACATCAACAAAGTACAGCTTAAAACCAGTAACCACAATAAAGATGGTGCATTCATTTTGATGAACAAGATGGAACTAACTACTATGACGTGCAACAAGTACTTCAGCTTACAGTAGATAGGATAATATGCCTGAAATATATGAAAGTTTGTCCTGAACAGCATCACCTAAACTCTGAATATTGTCACCTGAACCTGTATCTCTAATATTTCACTGAACATTTTAATAACCTCAGAATCACCTTTGCATAAAATGTAGGTAACCGGGATTTAGTAGAGGTGGACTATCTAACCAAGAATGCTATTTCTTAAAAAATGATTCTGTATTTAGCATGTTACTTTACCTTATTCTTTCTATACTCTATATTTAATTACCTTTTTAATTCTGAAACTAGGTTTTTCCCCAATTAATTTTACTTCCTAATTGTTGAAAATGTTATCTCACCTGTCAATCAATCGATCGATCATTCATACATGTATATATATTACTATTAATTGGAACATGACAACAACTTATTCCTGACAACAAGGTGCTAGACCTTCTGGGCAAGCTATCATACATGTATCAGGATAATGTGTTGTACCTTAAATATTTTCATGTTCATGAAGTGTGGAGTTGAATACCAAAAAATATGTTTATCAGGTTTAATGGCTTAAAAGTGAAAATAAAACACTTTTTTAGTGACAGGCTGGATAAAAGTCTGTCAAAAATGTCCATTTATGTGTTGTTTACGTCTGAGGACAGGGCCAAGACATGTAATTAAAAAGAAAGTTTTTAGAAACATACCATCTGAAAGAACTTCTATTCTCTTGAAAACAACATATCATTTAAAACATAAAATACCTCTATTATTTTTTTAATACAGGAAATGACTTATAATGCTTTAAGAATACATCTTTGCCAATATGGGGCATTAACTAGTTGCTACTGCAATAAAAAACTAAATTTTGCAAATTTTTCAAGAAAAAAAAAATTTTAAAACTGATTTAATGTTGTGAGAAAATACTTCTTCTCATCATTATGCATTAATACAGGTGTCAATAACTGGCCAGAAAATCATTATGTGGAGGTAAATAAAGTAGTTACATTATTGTTACTTCTATTCTCTCACTGTACATTATAAGTGTCCTAAAATCATCCGGCCTTATACTAAAACTCAAAAATAAGCATAATTAAATTCTACTTAAAAGTCTATTATAATATAACAACTCCTCCCAATTAAATATGTCATTATTGTTGTCATGTTTACTTTACAAATTGAGTGTTTATTTTCAAAGTAAATGTTTACTTTCTAATAAAAATAAAATTTGTTTGCATTTTGAATTTCATGTACATGTAATACTGCTCTTCAGTAGGGATGTAAAGATATGTATTTAATTACAAATATATGTTTAAAACTTTAAATCTTATCCCTTTTCCCCTTCCTTGAGGCCAATTACCAATTGATTCATTCACCCTGACCATAGATTGGACAGAGCGAGGATTTTATATATATTCCTCATTACACCTTATGTCAAGAATGCTGTATTCTTATTGGTTCATTAGAGGGGTATTTTTCACATATAATATGCAGAGGTAGCGAGGTATTTGCCACTTTTTTACCTACGGCCGTGGTATTTTCCAAAACATAGCTGCTGATTTTTACCGTTGCCAGCCTCATCCCAGTAAATTTATATGATACACTTCTAATTGTTTGTTAACTTGATCTTACCAAAGAAGTTCTAAAAAATACCAGTCTCAAGACGAAATTTCCCTCACCTGTTGCGCTTGGGAAATTTCATGTATCTCGACTGGCATTTTTTCGTAAATACCCCTCCCGAACATGATGTATATCTGTTGATAATCTATTACACCTCAAACAAGTCAAATTATCACTGTAAAGGGCAAAAAATTACACCTCAAACAAGTCAAATTATCACTGTAAAGGGCAAAATATTACACCTCAAACAAGTCAAATTATCACTGTAAAGGGCAAAAAATTACACCTCAAACAAGTCAAATTATCACTGTAAAGGGCAAAAAATTACAACAGGAAGTTTACAGAAAACATATTTCATTTCAGAAATAGTAATTTACTGAAATAAGAAAATTAGGGCAGGATGATTTTTGAGGTCAGAAGAGGATGAAAATCTAACAATTAATACATTATTTTATGACAAAACCCCTTATGGTATACATATATGCCAATCAATTTCAGTTGTTATTATATGAAATTTTGGAGAATAATCCAATATTTCCTTAATTTATATTACTATGTACTATGTTCTGTGTATATATTTAATTTGTCTTTTTGGTTACCCA
Source organism: Mytilisepta virgata (assembly GCA_028015205.1). Classification (NCBI taxonomy): domain Eukaryota; kingdom Metazoa; phylum Mollusca; class Bivalvia; order Mytilida; family Mytilidae; genus Mytilisepta; species Mytilisepta virgata. The sequence goes on from CM051515.1 coordinate 45,889,962, forward strand.
AAACACATCATTTGACTGTCAAATACAAGTTTAAAAAAAAAGATCAATCTATCGCTTATGAAATAAATCATACAGTTTACACATACTCCATAATGGTTGGCATCTATGAACATGATAATCTGCCAAATGCCCAATCCGTTCTTCATCTAAAAGTCACTATAAGACACTCAGTACAGCAAAAACTCACTTGACCCACATAACCTTTATACGGTCCCTTTGATATTAAGTATCAGTTTGATAAAAATTCTTGCAAAATTTCCTCAATCTTTAATCTCTTTATGGAAGAACACAGATCTTGGGTGATATCTACAAAATATATTCATACATATCTACAGACTAACATTGCCCAAAGGCAAAGTAATCCAACAAACCTGCTTTTCTACCCTTAGTGGGGCATTCAAACATTCAGAAATTTTATAGAAATCTAAAAACCAATATCACCCTTCCACAAAACACTGACACAACATAATGAATGGATATATCTATAACACCCTACTTATTTACTTTACAATCCAAGGATGTTTTACAAAATTAGCTGTTCCATCTGACAAGTTGATTTGTTAAAACATGTAAATCTAAAGTTTATAATTAATCACACTGAAAAGTGATTACTATTTACACCTAACTGTATAGTATCATTTTCCTGGGGCATTCAAATATGGATAGAGAATGCTGCCCTCTCCATGTGGATGTTCAGGTTTACTTCAGCAATATGTAGCAATTGTAGGGGACAACTCCAAAGCAATATTTCTCTTGACCTTTCTGGGGATATTTTTTTTTTAATTATTTTTTTTTGTTTAGTTGGGATTTTACGCCGTTTTCAGCACATTTGGCTATTTCACGGCAGCCAGTTTTTATTGGTGGAGGAAGCCGGAGCACCCGGAAAGAACCACCGACCTTCGGTAGGAAAATTGGCAATCCTTGTCAATTTAGATCGGAGTCCAACACACCCCGCCACAGGTGAGATTCGAACTCACAACCTCAGTATTGACAGGCTAGTGATCATTAGTAGTCGTGACGTTTTTCTTAATTAACTTGCACAACCAATACTTCAATTTTTCCAGTAGAAATACACTGTACCTAAAAAGCCCCTGAGGTATTGTAATGATCAGACATAAGAATTTGGAATAATATCTTTTGGAAAGCTGCTGGGAAATAGACTTCAATTTATTTATCCAATTCACAAGTACCCAGTAGTAGAGTAATTATCTTAATTTTCAAACAAACTTGCATGAACAAATAAATAATACTTTTAAATACAAAATAAGCAGAATAGACCGTGCCATTAGACCAAATGTTAGAATCAACTTTCAGGTCATGTATACCTATAAAGGAGAAAAAAAAATTTTCCATCCTTTAATCCTTTAAAAGTTTTAAATATTCTATTTCTGAAATCGTTACGGCAAAACAAATAGTATGAAGAGGCAAAAGCATTTCTCTTCCAAATGGATAAAAGTTTATAGAAACATTAATTATTAGGTATTTAAACTCACGTTTGTGTGTCTCAATACTAATCCTTGATATAAAACAGTTGAAAATTTCTCATTAAACAACCAGGAAGGATATATTCATGAAACGACAAATGTTGATTTCCTGTACTTTTTTCGTTGTACAAGTTCTATTTGAAGTTTTCAGTCTACTATTCTGACACTTCTAGCTAAATTAACTTCATGCACCAATGGCAACTGTACTTTGTGTTAATTCATCTTAAAATTAATTAGGACAAGCTTTTTTTTTTTAAATAAAGAAATATTGTGGGGAAACACTCCTGTCTCTGCACATTTTTTAATTTTCACAAACCACACTTTTTGTATCATAAACAGTTCAGCAGATAACATCTTTATCATAAATGACATGTATAACTTAGGTAATGACGGACCTTAAACTTAATTTGCATGTTTATGTGTACATTAGACTAGAGTATGCAGAGTTCCATAATTTGACATTCAGTTATGAATTACATCTACAAACATCTGAACCTTTTCCACATGTATCACTTAAACAATCATTAAAATATTTTTTTTTTGCTAATGATCTACTGTACAATTTACGATCAGAAGAAATAAGATATCTTTGCCTTACCTGTTTTGGGTTATCAAGTACAAACTCTACCGAATTTATTTACAAACTTCCAACTCAATCATTATAAACATGTGAAGATTTTATGTACCACAGACTCCAATAAGTTCTACTGGAAAATCATTTTAAAATCAATATGTGCACTAAAAGTTTACTTTGAAAAATCTGCAGACTTCCTCTACTCAAGTAGGTTTATACACCTCACAGAAATTTCACTCAGTCGTAAAAAATAAAATGGACAATTAAATAAATGTCTCAGATTTATACTACAAGCAAAATAGCTGGTGAGAATACATTATACTCGTATAAGGCTAAAAGCTTTTAAAGTCAACCAGTAATCCTAACATGTATTGATAAAATGACAAAAAAATTAAATCCATCAAAATTAATAATAGTAGAACATTTTATTAAAAATCAATTTACTCATATTGTATTACTAAACCACAATGCCAGTATTATATTACAATTTCATTTCCTATTCAGGGAGTTTGTGTGCCTGGAAAGTTGTTCAGTGTTCAGTGTTTATGGAAAATTACATTTAATATCTTATTAATAAATTAAGTTGATTGACACTGAAATCCACTTCACTTTACATACCATGCTGATATATATGGTGATTTTAGTAATTTCTGTATTTTTACAAACACTTTGAATACTGAAAATTTATCTTTCTAAACAGAAATTGATTAATTATACAACTGAATATCATTCCAGCAATATAAGAATACATTAACTCAATCAACTTAAGATTAGGTGTGAACTGGAAAATGAGAGAGGAAGGGAGGCAAGTTAAGCATTGAATGCCACTGGAATTGGAGGAAAAATTTTGATACTTGTTTTTATAATGTCTTCATTTGTTGTAGACCACTTATATTACCAAATGTGATACCTGTTCAAGGCTGCAGGATTTTCCATACATATGAATAAGTTTCATCCAGGGACTTACTGATCAAGATGCTCTATGTGGGTATGGTTCCAAAAGCTGCTGCCTTTTGTCTTATGGCAGTTGAATTTGTACACTGTCTAAATTTTTAGAGAATTCAGAACTCCGTTAAATGCTGTGCAGTTAAAGACAATTAAGATATTCTCTGTTGTATTGTAGCATATACTATCAGTCAGCCAATACACGGTTGCTATAATTACTAGTGAAGCCTTGTAGAAGTGTCAGTAGTTCTTAATATATCTGACATTAATAACTAGAAATTGGTGCTATCAGAAACGATGTCAATCCCCACACTGCATAAGTCAAAAAACAATTAACAGTGAAAAATTAGCAATTTAACAATTTAAGTTTGAAAATTGGAAGCCTGAATCAAATTTCAAAATTGAAAACCTTATTGCACATCTACACATAGTGAAGAACAATATTATACACAAATGAAACCACTGAAACAAAAAATTCGTAAGGGTTCCGCGGAACCCAGTGTCTCGCCTACTTTTGATGTTGTCTATATTTTCAGTGTGATAGGTGAATGCACATAATAGAATGCAATGTTAAGTCCATTTATACGTAAAAAACTGAAAAACAGAAATAAATATTTTACAAAATTTTCTCCTGGATACAATCTTTATATCATAAACAAGCTTCTGTCCAAATTTGGTAAAATTCCTGGATAGTTTAAGAAAGTTATTAAAATTTTAAAAACTTTAACCACAGAGTGAATGTAATGTTTCCTGGCAGAAAAACTAAGTCCATTTATAAGTAAAATACGGAAAATTTTTTTTTTTTTTACTAAATTTACTTCTGGATACTATATTATGATCATAAACAAGCTTCTGTCCAAGTTTGGTACAAATCCAGGATAGTTTAAGAAAGTTATTAAAATTCTGAAAACTTTAACCACAGAATGAATGTAATGTTTCCTGGCAGAAAAACTAAGTCCATTTATAAGTAATATACAGAAAAACTGGAATTTTTATTTTACAAAATTTACTTCTGGATACTATCTTATGATCATAAACAAGCCTCTGTCCAAGTTTGGTAGAAATCCAGGATAGTTTAAGAAAGTTATTAAAATTTCAAAAACTTTAACCACAGGGTGAATATTTGTGGACGCCGCCGCCGCCGCCGCCGCCGCCGACGATGACGACGGAATGTAGGATCGCTATGTCTCGCTTTTTCGACAAAAGTCGAAGGCTCGACAAAAATGAATGAGTATTTCCAGACACAAAGCAAATTTAGCAATTTCATCATTTTCGGTCCCAAAATTTGATCCCTTAATAGATTTTCAAAATTAAAAACCTTTTCGCATATCTACAGAAAATAAAGAACAATATTATATATGCAAATAAAATTGTTAAATCTAAATGAAAAATGAAAGAGGAGTTTAAGGCACAAGCTTAAATTCACTATTTCTGAAATCCAACCCCTGCGGGCCTCAAGTTGTCAAAATCAAAATTCTAAAACCTTATTGTGCATCTACATATAGTATGTGACAATATGGTATCGAAATTAAATGCATGACGCGAAAAATGAATGAGGAATTTAGGTCACAAGCTTAAATTCCAATTTTCGAAATTCGACCCCTGTGGGCCCCAATTTTTAATAATCAAAATTGCAAAACCTTATTGCGCATCAACAAACAATATGTGACAATACTGTATAAAAATGGGTCAAAGACACAAATGGCCGGGTTGCTGGGTGTTTATTGTAGTGGTGACAAAGGTGATAACAAGATCATATTGCACATTGGCAGTCATGAATATCTATATAAACAAAATCAGACACATTGTATGTTGGTGTACCAGCACAGAGGTGAAAAACTGTAGGAGGAGTTGATTTCACAAAATAGGTACCCTCTATTGAAGATGTCAATAAAAAACGACTAAGTTCCAAAGTTTGGAAAAATGGGAAATAATTCCTGAAATAATTCCATAAAGTGAGGTGCACATCTTCAATATATATAGAAACATTCTATGAAGTTTCAAGGATGTGGGTGAAAAACTGTAGGAGGAGTTGATTTCACAAAATAGGTACCCTCTATTGAAGATGTCAATAAAAAAACAACTAAGTTCCAAAGTTTGGGAAAATGGGAAATAATTCCTGAAATAACTCCATAAAGTGAGGTGCACATCTTCAATATATATAGAAACATTCTATGAAGTTTCAAGGATGTGGGTGAAAAACTGTAGGAGGAGTTGATTTCACAAAATAGGTACCCTCTATTGAAGATGTCAATAAAAAAACAACTAAGTTCCAAAGTTTGGGAAAATGGGAAATAATTCCTGAAATAACTCCATAAAGTGAGGTGCACATCTTCAATATATATAGAAACATTCTATGAAGTTTCAAGGATGTGGGTGAAAAACTGTAGGAGGAGTTGATTTCACAAAATAGGTACCCTCTATTGAAGATGTCAATAAAAAACGACTAAGTTCCAAAGTTTGGAAAAATGGGAAATAATTCCTGAAATAATTCCATAAAGTGAGGTGCACATCTTCAATATATATAGAAACATTCTATGAAGTTTCAAGGATGTGGGTGAAAAACTGTAGGAGGAGTTGATTTCACAAAATAGGTACCCTCTATTGAAGATGTCAATAAAAAAACAACTAAGTTCCAAAGTTTGGAAAAATGGGAAATAATTCCTGAAATAACTCCATAAAGTGAGGTGCACATCTTCAATATATATAGAAACATTCTATGAAGTTTCAAGGATGTGGGTGAAAAACTGTAGGAGGAGTTGATTTCACAAAATAGGTACCCATTTTCCCCGCCCGCCCGCCGCCGCCTCCGCCGCCCGCCGCCCACCGCCGCCCGCCGCCCGCCGCCCGCCCGACATTCACCATACTATAACCCGGATTTGCACTCTGTGCAACCCGGCCAAAAATCAGACACATTGTATGTTGGTGTACGAGCACAGAGGTGAAAAACTGTAGGAGGAGTTGATTTCACAAAATAGGTACCCTCTATTGAAGATGTCAATAAAAAACGACTAAGTTCCAAAGTTTGGAAAAATGGGAAATAATTCCTGAAATAATTCCATAAAGTGAGGTGCACATCTTCAATATATATAGAAACATTCTATGAAGTTTCAAGGATGTGGGTGAAAAACTGTAGGAGGAGTTGATTTCACAAAATAGGTACCCTCTATTGAAGATGTCAATAAAAAAACAACTAAGTTCCAAAGTTTGGGAAAATGGGAAATAATTCCTGAAATAACTCCATAAAGTGAGGTGCACATCTTCAATATATATAGAAACATTCTATGAAGTTTCAAGGATGTGGGTGAAAAACTGTAGGAGGAGTTGATTTCACAAAATAGGTACCCTCTATTGAAGATGTCAATAAAAAAACAACTAAGTTCCAAAGTTTGGGAAAATGGGAAATAATTCCTGAAATAACTCCATAAAGTGAGGTGCACATCTTCAATATATATAGAAACATTCTATGAAGTTTCAAGGATGTGGGTGAAAAACTGTAGGAGGAGTTGATTTCACAAAATAGGTACCCATTTTCCCCGCCCGCCCGCCGCCGCCGCCGCCGCCCGCCGCCCACTGCCGCCCGCCGCCCGCCCGACATTCACCATACTATAACCCGGATTTGCACTCTGTGCAACCCGGCCAAAAATTAAAACATAAAACAAAAAATGTATGAGGAGTTTAGGTCACAAGCTAAAATTTCCAATTTTAGAGATTCGACCCCTGTGGGCTCCTATTTTTAAAAATCACAATTCTACATCTACATACAATTTGTGACAATACTGTATAGAAATTAAATGCATGAAGTTAAAAATGAACAAGGAGTTCTGGAGACAAGATTATCTAACGGATGTAAAGACAGACAGACAGACAGACCAATACAAATATTCCCCAACTTCATTTGAAGTGGTGGATAAATATGAAGGTGTTCAACAAAATCTGATAATATCTGCCATCAGTAACTAATTTGACACTTAATCACCCAGACCTGTCAATCTCTCAACACACAAAAAATATCATTAACTTTCTGGCCACTAGAGCATTAAATTGTAACAGAAAATTACCTAGCCAAAAAAATTCTATGATAGCAATTTGGATGCACTATATATATAGTGCAAAAGGGATGTGGGATAAAAACATCCAATATAAGCAGATACCAAAAATAACAAAAATAGGCACTATTTAGCCTTCAATCACATTTAGTAGACCTCACACTAAATATGGTAGTTTGGACTCTCAGTCTCACTTGGTACCTCAAAAACAGGTTTTAAGTGCCAGAAATAAGTAAAGCCAAAAAGAATCTATGCCCGGAGAATATAATCCTCATAATTTACCAAATTTTAATCATTCTGTTATAATATCAATTTTAGAACCAAATATAAGCTGATGGTAACATAATTCACTTGAGTCCACCAAAGATTAGTCAGGATCCCAAAAAAAAACTACTTTTTCTGGAACAAGGTTAGACATATTATTTATAAAACTTAATTCTAATTGTCCGACCCTTATTTTTTTGCAATTGAAATTCAAGATTCATCCACACCAATGAAAATTATTAATTTACATCAAGCATAACTATAACCAATATTAGAACTTTAAGGGACATTCGCCTAAATATGGAGCGTTTTGTTAATGTCATGATGTCATTACCTCAGCGTCCTTTTAATACTCACCAGTATTTATGTTAATGAACATATAGGGTCAAGAGGGGTTACAAACAGACAAATTCCCCCTCCTTTTTTTAGGCGGGTAATACGATTTCCAGATTTTCCAAGACCAGGACAACAGTCAGACCTGTAATACTAATACCACACATCAGTGGTATATTCAAATAGATTGTTGTCAAATTTTAGTTATTTGGTCTATTTTGACAGCGTAGTCTTAAATGTATTTACTTACTTTTAATAGTCCGAATAATTATCCTTCATTTGTCTCAATGAATTTGAATAAAAATATCCTCAATTTCACTTTCAAGTGTTAATATCCTTCAATAAAGTTCCATTCAATAGACAGTGAGAATTACTAACACTTAACTTATATATATAATCAACACAGATATGTTTAACACATTAAATCCAGTAATTTAAAAAATTATTTTCCTATTACTTTGATCAGATGATCAATATTTATCTATCTTGCATGTAAGTATATTATCCAGGTGTACCCAATACACAACAGGTGATATTTATCCATTTAATAAGCAGATGTTTTAATTCAGATGTTTTAATTTCCTTTTCTCAAAAATAAGTACTTGTAAACTTTGTTTTATGAATGAATGAATGAATGAATGAATACACAAGTGTAGTTTCCATAAAAATGACCTGGTCTGATGAGAAACAACAGGTTGGTACAACAAAACATATAATATTTATATTATCGTAAATAATTGAGCTGTTTATATATACAAGAAACACAATTTAGTATTTTGGCTTGTGATCATACTCCAGATGTTTAAAAATACCTACTAGGCTAATCAAGATAAGGATTAGTAAAGATTTATCAATATAAACCAATTTCACCAGGTGTGTTATTCCTCCAAAATTTCAATTACATTGTATAATTTGATCAAAATGAAAATACTTCCTCTGGGTACAACTTTAACCAATCCAGTATAACTCTCACTTAAAGATAAATAAAAACAACTTTTATGTGAAGATTAACATCCTTTGGCAGTTTAACTGTGTTTCCTGTTAAAACTGACAATTTTATGGCTAATATTAAATAACACTAAATACATCGCACATCAAATAAATCTATAAAATTACAACATGTCTCAGTGTTTTATACTTTTCCATTATGTTTTTATCCCCAACTCACTTTAATCTATCAGAATTATAAGAAAGATTATTTTTTGAATGTCAAAGTTCACAAAACACACTGTATTCTCACATCTCCCATAAGATACTAATTACAGGATAATGTGATCAGGCAATTACATTAGCAACACAAAGACTATATACACAGACCATGCAAACTGAACTGACTCTGCAAATTAATTTCACAAACACACTGAGTTTTCAGAATTGGGTTTATAGTTCAAAGGTTATATTATAGGTCATGTAAATTTCTCACATTCTGTCAACCCTGCCCCTGTTAACTTTGAGTAATTAGGATTATATCTATCAGAAAAACTGATATACATGTGACTTCACAGAAGTCTTATCTAACTTTTTATCTTCTTAATTTAATCAATGAAAATCTGCACTGTAGGTGTCCTGTAAATGCACAGGAGAGAAAATGCATAAAAATTTATCTTTTGAAAAAAGAAAACCCGTAGGGACTTGTGCCGTTTTAATTATGTGCTGGTACTATTAAGATATACATTTCATACAAGAGAAATCCCAAAGATATAGGCATTTTCAAATGCTTTATTTTGAAAATTTACAATTCAATGATCATTTTATTAGAAATTAAGAACTGAGTTTCACATCTTGCAGCAATTTCATATACACTGATATCAATCATCAGATCATAGGTAATAATTTTCAAAGATTTCTACAACAGCATTTTTGAAACATAACATTGAACCATTTGTTCAATACATGAATAAGTTTACTTATACAGAGATAATTGAGTTTTTCAATTATGTTAAGTTAAAATATAGAAGCTGCTTCATAAAAGCTCAACAATACTTAAATATAGAAAAACAAAAAATGTTCATATAAAAATGAATTTACCTAATCTAGAACATTCTAATGCCAGTAAATATTATCATCTACTTCCTTAAGATATATCTATGTTTGTATATATTATATGATAGGAGTTGGGATAATCTATGTCTGCCTGTTTGTGTATTACATGTAATATGCCAATACACATATGCTGCATTCCCCAATGCCACTAGCCCTTTTCTATCGCGTAGAATTATTTCCATATTCTTGAAAACATTTTTAAATCGTTTAATTTCTCATATTTTGGTGGCCAAAAGAAATGTTGTTATTGTATCAAGAGGCTCAAGAGAATTGAGCCTGTGTAGCTCTCCTGACAGTCCGACAATCAATCCGTTTTATTTCATTTCAGGTGAAAATTGTAATGGACCTTCCACAGATGCTTCATACCAAGTTACAGTTGGCTTTGCAGTTTCAGAAAAGAAAATTTTGTCCAATCAGAAATAAGAATTCATCATGGCAGCCATATTAGTTGTCCGACGAGTACAAAATATGCAAACTTTATAAAAGTCCTTCCACAGATGGTTCATACCAACTTTCAGTTCATTAGCTTTGCGGTTTCAGAAGAGAAAGTTTTTGAAATTTTGACCAATCAGAAATTAGAATTAATAATGGCGGCCATAATAGCTGTCCAACCGGGACGAAATATGAAAACTTTATAGAGGTTCTTTCCATAGATGCTTCATATCAAGTTTGAGTTCATTTAGCTATGTTGTTTCAGAGGAGAATATTTATATAATTTGACCAATAAGAAATTAGAATTCATCATGGCAGCCATAATAGCTGTCCTTCCAAGGCGAAATATGCAAACTTTATACAGGTCCTTCCATAGATGCTTCATAACCCAATTTATCCCAAAGATTGTAACCTGTTTCTTCAGAAATTTGATCATAATCAAGAAATTCTATTGTGCGATTTTATTTTTTGAAATCATTTTCTATTTGCTGTTAAGCCTACTGTTAAATTTCCATGTCTGCCCTTAGACACAACCCAATGAAATCATTCTCAAAACAGAAACAACCTTACAATAAAATCATTTGTACCCAATCGAAAACCACGGTACAGCCTAGAGTAAGTCAAAACCAAAAAGTTTTACTTTATTTGGATAACGTGTGCATATTTGGAGAGGTCACCACACAGCATTGATCCTTTTCATCAAAAGTGAAAATCTATAAATCATTGGAAAAGTCCTCGATCAGATTAAAAACACATATTTTATTCCAGGTTTTTGGTACTATTATTTGAAATAACACAATTTTCATTGTATATGAAAATTTTAATGTTTTGATCTATTTCTTAATCAATGGTTTCCATAAATCGTTGATCATGTCATGCACACACTGATTAAGAAATAGGCATGATAACCAAATAAATTTATGTAGGTGATCCTTCACTGTGCACATTAAAATGTCCAGCGACCTTTATCTGGAGCCAAATCTAGGTAAATACATTGTTTATGGTGTATAAATTAATTCTTTTTGAAATGTTGCTTAGAAAATCACACAAATATGTTATGACCCAGTGTCTGTAGTACCATAAAAATTTAGATGGCAAAAAAATTGTTGTACCGTTGGGCTAACAATTTTGTCAGCCGTCTAAATTTCCATCATACTGTAGGCTTATAATGTATGATTCAAGTCTAAATTTATTTGTACGTTGCTATTTCTGTTGTTTTCAAAAACAAACCGGACGATGGATGATTTTTGCATCTACAAACAATTCTTATCATGGGGAACTTTTCCTTACAATTAAAATGTTAAATATGGATTTTGTTGAATTGTTTCCTCTTCCGTGAGTTTTCTTGGAATATAAAATCAAATATTCTAACTGATATCAGATTTAGTATATTATAAATAGTTTGTGATTGGTATTTTCAATATTACGGAACATATTAGCAATTAATTCCCATATTTGCAAGAGGTCCAAGGGCTAATATATGGGTCGAGGACTGATATGAGGTTTAATATGAAAAATCGTAATAACTTATTATCATATCAGATTATTTAATATTAATAAGCAAGCAACGAAAAAAATCATTTCACTTCATCATGATATGTACAAAAAGAGTTTTAAAAAGTATACCTAAATTTCATATATTTAGTAATTTTGAAAATGATTTTTTTTAAACTGACAACGAAAACTTACCTCGAATATACAATAAGACTGACAAGTGTCCTTGGTGTAAAACTAATTTATCTATGTTGATTTTCTGCCATACAAAACTTTAAATCTCCATTTACAATAGAAAGTTAAAAGAAGAAATCATTTCCAAATAGATTATTAAGTAATTTGTTTTGGCTTAAGGGGGATATAACTGTTAGGTTAAGGGTCATACAATTTCTTGTCAACTTGACATGATAAATCATTCCATGGAATAGGAAGTTCATGTCTGATATGAAATAACCATATTGTGCCACTTTATACGTAGATCTTTAGTAGTAGGTCCTTTTACTAAAAAGCAAAATAAAAAAAATAAAAAAATCAGAAAGGGCATGAAGCTTGTCTTGTATTATTCCTAGAAAGATTTGTTTTTATCAGATGACAGTAAAAGTTGTGAACTGCTTTTTGTCACACAATCAATCCCCTTGAGGTCTGAAAACTCACTGAATTTTCATGAAATTTACATATATAAATGACCCCAATAATATTCCCTAATTTTTTAAGGTCCTTTGTTAATTTACAACCCCAATTTTGAATTATTGTAATGGAACAGACAAATATATATAAATCTTAGTCTCAATAATACATCGATTTAAAAAAAGATAAAATATGTTGTTGTACAGGAAAAAACAATTGATTCCAGTAAAATATTACAGGAAACCGGAAAAAGATGCATCAAGTTTATCCTCATTTTATCTAAATATAAACACTAACTAATGTAACATTAATATGTACATCATTAAACTTTAAACAATAAATTTTCCTTATAAATTAAATCAAATTGATCACAATGATTCTGCCTAATCAAAGTACCGGTACTTTCTGTTAAAATTATACATATACATGTACTTGACCTATATTTTTGTTAACTGTTTATCAATTCATTTTGATAAAAATCTATACATGTACTTCATAAAATTGTCCTTAGCCAAAAATTAATGAATTTCATTAAAAAAAAAATTTCAATATAAAATTATATCAGTGTAAATGTGACAAATATGAAATGAATTTCATATATCATCATCAAAATTTATATATCTCTCTTCTTACCTGCGGTATTATTTACAATCTGAAGTTGACTATTGATCAATATTCCATTATCATCTAAATATTACATGTCTCAAGTTTTTTATTGATAAATAATACAGTTATCGCATTTCTAATATATATTTGATGTAAGTCAAAACTTACAAACTCTGCATGATGTCTCTTCTAAAAGCACATGACCAAATTTTATGAATAATAAGAAAATCTGTTGGATACAAATATTTATTAAGCAGCTGGGCATGCTATATTGATTGATTTACTGGGGTTTATGCCACTTTCAGCTTATCTGTATATGTCTTGGAGGCCAGTTTTTTTTTTATTGGTGAAGGAAACTAAAGAATCTGGAGAGAGTCAACAACCTACTGCAATCATTGTCAATTAAGATCAAGAACCTGGAGAGAGTCAACAACCTACTGCAATCCTTGTCAATTAAGACCAAGAACCTGGAGAAAGTCAGCAACCTACTGCAATCCTTGTCAATTAAGATCAAGAACCTGGAGAGAGTCAACAACCTACTGCAAGAGAAGTGACAATCCTTGTCAATTAAGATCAAGAACCTGGAGAGAGCCAACAACCTACTGCAAGAAAAGTAACAATCCTTTTCAATTAAGATCAATAACCTGGAGAGAGTCAACAACCTACTGTAAGAAAAGTGACAATCCTTGTCAATTAAGACCAAGAACCTGGAGAAAGTCAACAACCTACTGCAATCCTTGTCAATTAAGATCAAGAACCTGGAGAGAGCCAACAACCTATTGTAAGAAAAGTGACAATCCTTGTCAATTAAGATCAAGAACCTGGAGAGAGTCAACAACCTACTGCAATCCTTGTCAATTACATGTAAGATCAAGAACCCGGAGAGAGTCAACAACCTACTGCAATCCTTGTCAATTAAGATCAAGCACCTGGAGAGAGTCAACAACCTACTGTAAGAAAATGACAATCCTTGTCAATTAAGACCAAGAACCTGGAGAGAGTCAACAACCTACTGCAATCCTTGTCAATTAAGATCAAGAACCTGGAGAGAGTCAACAACCTACTGCAATCCTTGTCAATAAAGATCAAGAACCTGGAGAGAGTCAACAACCTACTGTAAGAAAATGACAATCCTTGTCAATTAAGACCAAGAACCTGGAGAGAATCAACAACCTACTGCAATCCTTGTCAATTAAGATCAAGAACCTGGAGAGAGTCAACAACCTACTGCAATCCTTGTCAATTAAGATCAAGAACCTGGAGAGAGTCAACAACCTACTGTAAAAAAAGTGACCAACTTCAATTAAGATCAAAGTCAAATGCACCTCCTCATGACCTCTATTCAAACTACAATGTAGTTCTCATAAGAAGTTAGAACTACCTAGTCCACTCAGCCACTGCGGCCCACATTTACTCTACACATTGTCATGCAGGTCAGGCGAGCTAAAAAAGTAATAATGGCCTTGAAAATAAACCTAAAGTTTCTATGAAATTTAATATTACAGCATTAATGCTAATTTATCTGTTTTGATTTAAATAAAATTTCCTTATATATGACTTCTATAATCTGTGTCATATAAAATTTGATTCCTATCTCATAATAATTAATCTCTATGTCCAAGCCTTTCAACAATTTTTATGCCCAGTTAAAGCCAGTACGATTTTTCAAAGTTGAGCAAATAAACAGAAATTCAGAATTATCATAAAACTTAGTGGTCTGAGAGAATTTCTAAAATAAAAGTATGTAAATTTTCAATTGTAAAAAGCTCTACTTTCTAATTTCTCTTTGTACATGAACTATACTCATATGTTTTTAAATTTCATCTCCCTTGAATAAGTATAGGCATTATTTCTTATTCTTCCTCAATGGTATGTTAAATGTGTTGATTAAACAAACATTGGTCAATTCAGTCTAAACAAATGGTAAATTTTTCCATATTTTTATATCAACTTCACAATATGTCCTGGCATAATTTTTTAGCAAATTTATCCAATTGAAATAGCAATAATTCATGGGGACATCAATTTATAATGATTTTACCATGGGTTGGCCCAATATTTAACCACTTGCTATTGCTAGTGGTAAAACATTTGTTACAAAGGACGATCAATTATTTTTTTTTTAATGTAAAGAAAAAACAACCCTACAATTAATCACTAATATACCATTCCTTCACACAACTTGACATGTACATGTATTAGGATTTACTTATCCTGTACCAATCATTAAGATAAAAAGAAACTAGAAAATGTGTCTATAAGACACGGATGCCCGTCCCTAAAAACAATATAGGGGTTGCTGAACTGCATTGTACTATACAAGAGGACTGTAGTGGTGAAATATCATTGATATATTGCTATAGGTTTCTGAGAAATGAACCTTAACGCAAAACTTAACCAAAGTCACTGAAGCATGAAATGTAGGTAACAGCGACCCAAGTGTTGCTGAACTACGTTGTACTATACAAGAGGACTGTAGTGGTGAAATATCATTGATATATTACTATAGGTTTCTGAGAAATGAACCTTAACGCAAAACTTAACCAAAGTCACTGAAGCATGAAATGTTGGTCATAGCGACCCAAGTGTTGCTGAACTGCATTGTACTATACAAGAGGACTGTAGTGGTGAAATATCATTGATATATTACTATAGCAGTATAGGTTTCTGAGAAATGAACCTAAACGCAAAACATAACCAAAGTCACTGAAGCATTAAATGTAGGTCATAGCGACCCAAGTGTTGCTGAATTGCATTGTACTATACAAGAGGACTGTAGTGGTGAAATATCATTGATATATTACTATAGGTTTCTGAGAAATTAACCTAAATGCAAAACTTAACCAAAGTCACTGAAGCATGAAATATAGGTCATAGTGACCCAAGTGTTGCTGAACTGCATTGTATTATACAAGAGGACTGTAGTAGTGAAATATAATTGATATATTACTATAGCAGTATAGGTTTCTGAGAACTGAACCTAAACGCAAAACTTAACCAAAGTCACTGAAGCATTAAATGTAGGTCACAACGACCCAAGTGTTGCTGAACTGTGTTGTACTATACAAGAGGACTGTAGTGGTGAAATATTACTGATATATTACTATAGGTTTCTGAGAAATTAACCTAAATGCAATACTTAACCAAAGTCACTGAAGCATGAAATGTAGGTCATAGCGACTCAAGTGTTGCTGAACTGTGTTGTACTATACAAGAGGACTGTAGTGGTGAAACATTATTGATATATTACTATAGGTTTCTGAGAAATTAACCCAAATTCAATACTTAACCAAAGTCACTGAAGCATGAAATGTAGGTCATAGCGACCCAAGTGTTGCTGAACTGTGTTGTACTATACAAGAGGACTGAAGTGGTGAAATACCCTTGATATACTACTATAGGGTTCTGAGAAATGGAGCTAAATGCAAAACTTAACCCAATCGGGACGTATGTACAAGGAAGGACAAGGGTAAATCTATATGCCCCAGCCACATTCATGGCGGGGCATAAAAACATGTTAAAGCTGAAAAGTAGATTAGGGGTGTTAATTAAATGTTAAATTTTAGGGGAAAAAAATACCATGCACATAAATTATATACAACAACCTGGGTACCAATTTACGATAAAATAGAAATAAAAAAAAAACACCTGACAACACTACAAGACTCAACAAATTGTTGTTTTTATTTCTTTTGAGTAGAATAAGAAAAAGTTAAATCTTTCTGAAAGAAAATAAAGCAAATCTCATGAAAAAGTATGGTGGTGATACAAATACTAATATGTATACAGATTCTCTGATATTCATGCTAAGACCGAATTTAATTTTTATAACTTATGGTTTATGGACTTCATTGACAAAGTAAAGAAAAAAAAAATACCGTAATAACCCTGATTATTCGATGGCCTAATTATTCAACACTTTTGAAAATTCGAGGAAAATTGCCAAAGTTACGATCGTTGTTATCATGTGGTGATAGTCAGTAATTTTAACTTCTTAGGTAGGTTAATTACTTTCAGTCCTTATCGAGTGTTTATTTTGTCTTTCTAAACCATTTAAACCATCTATCTTAATAAATTAGATTGAAACAAGATAGATTTTTAAGTAAATTTTATCTACCTTGAAGTTTCTTTTGAAAATAAATTCGAAACAGGTTCGGAAGGGAATTGCTTATTCGTGTTTCTCAGAGCAGTAAACCTTTAAAATTTTGAAAGAAATGAATAATGTTTTTACAAAACAAATCCTCTTATCACTGTTTATTAGACATTTAAAAGTTATAGTTATAATATATGAGATGCTCCAAATCCATATCTTAATAAACAGCTGTGCCATGAGCACATGATATGCCCGTCGTCCAGAAAATTAAATTTCACCAATTAACATACAGACCCTTTGATTTTGTTCCTTATTTTTTATGAGTAAGTAATATCCCACTCTGGAATAGAAAATCAAAATTTCACAAAAAAGTATAAAGACCTTTAGACTATAACAACAAGCAACTGTGTAAAGTTTGAAGAAAATGGGACAATGCGTTCTTAAGATACAGCATGACATGTGAAAAATTCCCCTTCTTTAATGAACTGAGTTCCATAACTATGAAATTTGGACAAATAAAATTCCATAACCGTCCAAAGTGTAAAAAATTGACAGTTTTTGATGATTTTTCAATGAATAAAGTTCCATAACTTAGAAATGTCATATCGGAAATTTATAAAAAAAAAAAAACAAAACTGAGCTAATGCCAATAGATATAAACAAATCACCAAAGTTTCATGAAAATTGCTCAAAGCGTTTTTGAGTTATTACAAAAACTGGAAAATCTCTCCTTTTTATGAATAAAGTCCCATAACTCTGAAACCTAAAACCGTAAAGTTATAAAAATCGAAAAGGAACTTGTGTCAACAGATACAAATAATTCACTTAAGTTTCATGAAAATTGCTCAAAGCATTTTTGAGTTATAGTCCAAAACTGGAAAATTCCCACTTTTTATGAATAAAGTCCCATAACTCTGAAACGTAAAATTGGAAATTCTAAAAATTCAAAAGGGTGCTAACATCATAGATATAAACAATTCACTAAAGTTTCATGAAAATTGGTGAAAGCATTTTTGAGTTATTGTCCGAAGTGTTGATGACGGACGGACGGACAATGATATACCATAATACGTCCCTGTCTTTAAAGACAGGACATATAAAAATCATTTGGGAGATGATCTGAATCCAGATTGAAAAATCATTTGTGAGTTGCTTCAAATCCAGACCATAAAAATCATTTGTGAGATGCTCCAAATCCAGATCACGTTGCATATTAGTCAACAACATGGCGGGTCATTTGAAGTTTTTTACTGTTTTTGTCTTCAATATTTAAACAAATATTAATCTGAAGGTACAAAAAGATAAATTCATGAAATCAAAATGAAATGATACAGCAAGTATGACCTATCATTTCTTTTGCCTATTCTTAAAGTACATTGACCATGTCAATCTTATGGAGTCAAAAAATGACAAGGACAAAAAGACAAAAACTCTAATTTTTCAATGATTTTCAAATTTTCCCACAACATAGGTGTATTTTAGTGTCGAATAAATAGAGTAAGTACGGTACAAATTTAAGAAGGCTTAAATAATATGTCACTGGTTTTCAAAATACAGGAGATTGTCAGAAAGACAGCTTTTCACAATTTGTTGAGAATTGTGTTAACATATTTACACAATGAAAACTGACTGAACTTACAGCTAGACGTTTCTCCATTACTCAAAGCAGCTTAAAGCAGGGATAAAACATCTGATTAAAGATAAGTAGAATAAAAACATAATTATCTCCCTTCCTTAACTGACTAACAGGTGCAAATCTGATTTGATTTACAAAACATAATTATCTCCCTTCCTTAAGTTCACATCTGATTATAGGAGTCATTTCCCTTATATATATACACACATGTATATTCAGACATAAAATTTTACCTTTATCCATCAGGCTTTTGATCAAATTAAGATATACTCAAGAAACATAAACTATTATATATATTGAAATTCAAAATTTCTTCAATGAAAACTGACTGTTCAATCATATCAATCTACAGAATATGTGTTAAAAGTTGCCTGTATATGGTAATACATGTTTCAATTACATTGAGAACTTCCTCAAACTGAAAACTGACCAATCCAACTTGCTTCTCTACATGATATTGACCAATTAAAATATTTGGATCTTACAATATTTCATGAAAACTGAAGGATTAAAGGAATCTGTTTATTTGACAAAAGCCTCAAAAATGAATAATTACTGTTACTGAGAGATACTAAAGAGGAAATACCTAATACTCTGTAACAGAACATTGTAATATTTGTATATTTTATCCCTTTGCCACAGACTGATACTTTTGTTTAAATTCTTAATTGATCTCCTAACTAGAAAATTTACAATTTAGACAATATCTGTCAGGCATTTTCAGGCTTGAAAATATTAAGTTCTTATTACATTACCAATGCTTACAAAATGTATATGTATAGCTGCAGCAAAGAAATCTATAAACACTTGATCAAACTATTCACACCTGACAAGATAAACAATAACAGGAAAAATGTCTTGTCTAATTCAATCCTGGCACAGAATGGTGCTATGATATATTATTGCAAATTATGATATAGGTAAAGTTTATAAACCTGCTGTGCCTTTTGCACATGATACGCCCATCATAAGCAACAGCTATGAAGTTACTCTGGAACGACAAAAGCGAAAATCTTCAAAAAGTATACAAACCCTCAGACCACCATTTGTAAGAATGTGTTAAATCTTGGAGAAAATTGGTCACGGCGTTCTAGTGAAAAATTGCTTATATTTGGACAATCTAAGTCCCATAACTCTGGAATGACAAAAGTGAAAATTGTCAAAAGGTACACAATATAGACCCTCCGACCACCATTTGTAATAATGTGTTAAATTTTGAAGAAAATCACTAAAGGCATATTCGAGTTAGTGCATGACATGTGGAAAATCACTTTATTTTGGACAATCTAAGTCCCATATCTCCAGAATGACAAAATTTAAAATCATCAAAATCGAAAGGGAGCTTTCTTCTGTCAATCCTAATGTTATGTTAAAATTTCATGAGAATTGATTGAAGCTAATTTGAGTTATGGTATGAGGTGTTGACAGACGGACAGACGGATAGACATTTGTATACCATAATATGTCTCGTCTACGACGGGTGTATAAAAATCATCATTGTTACAGTACTTTTACATAGTCATATCAAATATATAAATGACAGAAATTATATTCTACAGACTGACAATGTACTGAAAGTACTTTCTAAGTCTCTAAACCAAAATTTCAATTTTGTAAAACTCTACTAAAACATAACTAAATTCAAACTTTTCTCTCAGTTACTAGGTTGCTGTAGTAACCTAATTTCAATTGAACTTTGCAAAAAATTTCAGTTTCTTAGTTGAAATGTCTACTAAAATAATTCAAGACACTCTAAACATGTAGATTTGTCACATTTCTGTGCCTCAATGATAAATATTCAAATACAACTGTTTTAATAAGGCCTACAAAAGATCTACAATAGAACTAATGTACAAACAATACCTTTAACATTCAAATCAGATATACCTGCAAAGGGCTGTAAATCATCACCAGCTAACACCTCTTGACCACTACCGGAGCTAGATAACCTCGCTGACCTCCTCAATATCACTTTACCATCAGGATGGTCATGTGACCTACTTTCACTTTCATTTTTGGCAGACTGATTTTTAGTGGTATCACTTTCTGAGACTTTTTCATCGATCACATTCTCCGAATATTGTGTGCTGATCGGGGTCCTAGATTCCGTTGAACTCTCTTCGGAGGAGTTGTCTTCCATTGCTCTACAACTCATCGGTAAATCTTCGGTTATTGTTTCAATATCTCGTGATGATCTCTTATTCTGAAGTAAAAACATTAAACTCTTTTTGAAATGGTATATATTAAACTTAGCAAAACAACTTCAAAGTCATCTGTAGGTGCATGTGAAAAGGGGTGGCCAGTGTTGTCATGGATATCTAGCATGTATGACCATATAGACTTCATGTTTGCACAGTAAAGACCTTCTATGTTAATTTCTGAAAAGGATAGGCTAATAGCTGCTACAGATAGCTAAATAATTCATCCTTACTAGACACTCCACAAATTTCTTAAGGTGGTACCCAACACTTTCACTAAAATTAATTTGGCTCGTTTAATTTTCATAAAATTTTGACAAAGTATTTACTTTGACCCATTGACAAAAATTTTAAAATTTCAAAACATTTGAACCAACCAATTCATCAGAAAAATTACACTGATTGTATAGCAGTTTGACAAACACTAATATTGATCATTGAAAAGCTTAATATTCCCTTAACAACACGTTATTAAAACGTTTAGCTGATTTTACAGAGTTATCTCCCTGTAGTGTTAGGTACCACCTTAAGAAAATTTTGGCATCACAATTAAAATGTCATTGTTCTATGATGAATTTAGGTCAAGTGAAGTTGAATCTTCAATATAGGTATTACTTTTAGCATATTGCAATTGTAATTCAATTTAATATACATAAAAAAAGAGCGGGCACAAATTCCTCTGCAATTGATCTGGACAAGACTGGCATTTCAAGTTTTGTTTCTACCTCAATTGCAATGTAAAGATAAATATCACTTCTCCATAAATTGTTGTTTCTTCTATTTGAACCTTAAGAAAAATTATACCATTAATCAGTGAAATTTATTCACAAAATATATGTCAAGGGGACTTTCTTTATGCATTTCTAATACTTTCCAAAATTTTTCTCTATGACAGTTGCTTCACAAAAGGTAATCATGCTTTAAATGTCTAGTTTTTTCTTTATTATATTTTTAGCATATTTAAATTTCTATTTATTATCAGAAAACACTTGGGTGATTATATATTTTCAATCTTTCCATTGAGAATAATTTTTCAACATAGACATTTTTTTATACCAATTACGTATTTGTGAAAATATGGAAATTTGCTAAAACATCGAGACATTATTCCACATTAGCAGTAAGTAAACCTTTAACAATGGTTCAAAATTAACTATTGGAAAAGTCCAAAACAGTACTCATTTTTTTCTCTCTTTTTTAGCCATATTAGTTGGCATAAAAAACACAAGATAATTTGAAAATATATGAAATTTTGACACTGTGACATTATACGTTTCTACATATACAAAAGTAAACTATTATTACTGCCAACATAGAGGTATTAAAATAATAAACAACCATTACGTACCTTGAACAGGAAAAACCTCTTCAACAATCTCATAAAGTTAAAGAATCCATTTGAAATGCATAATTTAATGTTTCCTGATTTTTTCCTTCCAAGCCTTAAAAGAACTTATGAACTTTTGAACTGTTTCAAACAATGAGCTTAAATCCAAAGGAGGAAGAGAAATTGATTTCATACATCAATGTACATGAATATTAAGATACATTTAATGAATATCAAGGTACATGTAGTAATGATCATTTTTCTATGTTTACTAAATCACAATAAAATTTATCTGACATTTAAAAATTTGAGAAGTCTTCCTGTTATCAGAAGATTTTATTTCCTTTTAGAACCCAAATGATAACCTTTATAATTACACCTTTCCCTTTCAATACATCTTGTTGCTCGTAAAATCAATTATAGTGTTGACAAGATAATTTATATCCAAATAAGTAATACCCAGTACATTTTTTATTTTATAAATAAAAAATTTTAACTCATGCAACTGAAACCTTTTTATAGATCTATTTACTCAAAGTTTGAGGTCCTCAGAAAAGATTCATCTGTGCACAATATCTGTCACAGATTAATGATTGCAGATATATTTTCCATGTCCCCACGATTGATATCGGTGCATAATTTCTCATGTATTTAGGGTTTAAAATAGTATGCATCTTTGATGATAACTTTGCATGATTTCCGATTTATATGGGCTCTGAAATGGTAGATATAGCTGTAAATAACTCGTTTAGTAATGATATCTGTCTGATAATTACTGGTGATTTTACAGGAATATTTCTAAATTATTACCTTACATTTTGTTTTCCAATGGTCGAAATGAATTATTGTTATTCTGCTACTAAAATGTGCCAAATATTTTCCAATTTTTGTGTGTATTTAATTGATTTTTGCATCATATATGTATCACCATAAACAAATGTCACCTTGCAGAATGTGTGCAAGTTCTATTTCAGAGAGTTTGACCCATTTCGACTTTTAAGACAACCTAATTGTTATTTTAAAAATACAGAAATAGTAATGAAGTCAGGAGTATTTCATTAAGAAATCAGTGAGACACACAGTAATTCAAACATAGTGTAAAAGGCCAGACATCTTTATGATATCTCCATCACAGCCCCATAATTTCTCATGAAGATGGTGTTAAAAATTTAAACAACATTAGGCAAAAAAGAAACATATATGTGTTTCTATTTAGATTAGCCTTTGAATCACGTCTTTAAAATGTTTGATTTCAGTTGAACTTTTAAATGCAGTAAGCATATGTAAGTAATTTCCAGTTTGACCATTTTTTGGAAATACAAGATAATAATTTTTCAAAATAAAATGTTTTTCCTACCTACCTATCCTATGTCATAGGACTCAACAACACATTGCTGCAAGATTTTGACCATGGTAGGCCTATTGTACTATTGTAAAAGTTTAATTAAAATCATGTGCTGCCTAAAAATACTGACGAATATAATTTGAAATAAAAATTTAAAAAAAAAATTGAAATTATGCAGTGGTGCTCCGAACTTGGAAGAAAATTTCTGTTACAGATATCAGCAAAAATAAATGTACCCTTTGACACAATTTATTTATTAATGCCATTTTATTTTTTAATATTTATTTATCTATAATCTTTACTATTATTTTTTCTCAAACATACTCTTAAAATCCTCCCATTGACCTTGCTTGAACACCTTAATAATCAATACATGTATTGACAAAATTTCCATTTGTGCATAGATATGTCAAAATCCGCTAAATTTATTTTTAAATAAGGTCTACATATTGTTACCGTGACCAATGAAAATTCACGAGAATTCCGATTGCTGCCATTTTCTAGCTTACTTTTTTGGCGATTCTTTCCCCTTCCCCTTTGATCTCCAAGAAAACAAAAAAATGGCGGTTCGAGATTTTTAATGAAAAATAACGGTCTTCAGACGCAGCTGATTAGATGTACATGCGTCCCAGGGACGCATGTGTTTGAAGGATGACGCGTCCAGGATGCATGTACGCGCCTTAGCGAGAACCCTGGCCTGTATTGCTAACCTGGCATGAAAGCCATTTTTATTGATGTACCTCAGAGAAGTCACTTCTCCCTATCATTATGAAGTATGGTAAGCCTTGTAGGAACCAAATTTTTCTTCATCAAGGTCCTTCTACTTACACATCAGCATATTCTAAATTTGGCAGTTCTCATTAAGATTTTTGCATGTATTTCTCATAGGGTCTTATGTTAACCTAAGTCCTCTGCTGAAGGCCATTTTGAATCAGGGATCAACACCAGAGTACATTTGTAACAACACTTGGTGAGCACCTTAAGAGGAACATTTAGGCCATGTTTGGTTTCAAGCAATTCTGCGGTTCTGTAGATTTTTGTTATATATCATAAACACTTTCTGTCAAGTTTGGCTCTATTTGGCCAAGCAGTTTAAGAGAAAACAATTGTTTTTTAAATCAACCAATCAGAAACAAGAATTGCCCATGGAAGCCATGTTTGTCACCTGATCTGGACAAAATGAGGAAAAACCTCCAACAGATGATTTCTGTCAAGTCTCGTTCCCTTTCAAAGAAGATTATCAACCAGTGAAAGACAAGAATTACACATGACGGCCATGTTTGTTGTCTTATCAGGACGAAATAAGGAAACTTTGTATAGAAACCTCCCAATTAGATGCTTTCAGTCAAGTTTCGTTCCATTTGGCCAAGCGAGGATATTTTTTTATATCAACCAATCAGAAACAAGAACTGCCCATGACGGCCATATTTGTATTCTGATCAGGACGAAAAGAGGAAACTTTATAAAGGACCTCCCATATATGCTTCCTGTCAGGTTTCGTTCCATTTGGCCAAGCAGTTTTAGAGGAGAAGATTTTTGAAAACTCAGCCAAGGCCAAAAAAAAAAATATGTGTGTTTACGGTCACCCGACCGACCCTAGTTTTTTCGTCCCGACCCTAACTTTTTTTATCGGCAATTTTCTGAAATTCCGGAAATTCCCGCCTTTTCGGTAACCGGTACCGGTATTTATCGTATTAAACTACAATGGCGGCCTCCAGTGCCAGCACTGCCAGCATTTTGTCGCTAATTTTTAAACAGTGTCCTCATTTAAAAGCAGACAAAAATGTCATTGCTCCATTTACAAATTCAAGAACTTTCATTGATATATTCAATGAATATCACGATAGTGACGATTTGAAGAAAAAAAATTCATGTAAAGTAATGTCTCAAAATAATTTTGAGGTTACTCCTACATTGTCAGTCGGAGAAGTAGTGACACTTTTCAGTGTTAGACATTTTACTTTTACCTGTTTGAATGAACCTAATGAAGATAACATTGTTGCAAACTGTATCCGGGTTGCTGCAGAAAAGGCAGACACGCAGGCTATAAATGCCTTTCAATTAATGATGGCTGGTGGAAGGGATTTTCCCCCTAAAAAAATGAGCAGGTAAGTTTTTCAAATGAAAAAATAGCTTATTCCAAACATCTTTCAGGATAGAATAAATGATAACATACTCTATAAATGTTGTCAGTCCCAATATTCTATCTTTCCTACCTCCTGAAATTCTTCCCACCCTGTCAGACCTTCCATTGAATTTTTGTGTTGTAAATAAATCACTGGTGGTATAATGTATATATTTGAATAAAGTATGTTAAAGTTTGTATACAAAATAACAATCCAAAGATACTAATATTTATAGATATAGTTAATTTATACTATGCTGTATACGACACATTTCAAGGAGTTACCTCTCATCAGCAGCATTAAAACCGAAACATTTGGAAGACCAAAAATTTCATCGAATATTTATGTTGTATTGCTGCTACCAGAAAACTGAAGACTTAAGTTATATGTATGTATCTTTATTGAAACATTTTGAGCACTGAATTGAAATTCTATAAATAAAAACATATATCAAAAAGACACGATCACACATCCATTCACTCTTCATTTATACATCATGATTTAGCATCAGCAACATAGTCTTCAAATTTATCAAAACACACTCGAGATCAAAGAAGCCAAGCTGCGAAAAAAAATCCCTTTCATGTCTTTCAATTCTTACATTCATTGTTTTAACTCATTCCAAGCTGACTAGGTTATTTTACTTTCATTATTAATCCACCAAAGACATTTTAAACAACAATCAACGATTTCAAAGACATCATAATTATACCTAATTAACATCAACAGTCATTAAACGTATTCTAAATAAAATCAAATTTAACAATGAAGCCAGTCAATGCTCTAGAACAAACGATTAATTTTAAAAATTTCAATTTCAATATAAGAATAGGGCGAACGGACCCGATACCAAATTTAGTGGATTTAGCGTTCTGATACATTGTTAGTCAAAATAATTATGATAACTTGGATGCCCCCCTTAATGAGGAATCTGAAAAATACCCTCTTACAGAAGACGTCCTGATTATCTGGACTAATACATTGTGTTATGGAACTTCTGATGTAGGTCCAATTGAATATTTCACAAGTTAAATTTTTGGTAAACCCAGTTTGCTTTTATTTTGAGCCCACTCTCCAGCCTGTTCAAGAATGTCACAGTCTAATACAGGCAAAGTGAATGTTTTAAAATAAATGTCTGTCGTGTACTTGCTAAACTTTTGTTTTGTCCATCTACAATGTCATTTATTTAAAAAATATATTAATACCTAGTTCACTCGTATAACACTTTAAATTCTACAAGAAGTCCTACAATGTATATAAAATATTTCAGTTCCGGGAAAGCAGATGGCCTAAATAGAAAAGATGAATTGTTCAACAAACTGATAGAAAAATTTAAATCTGACCATTTGGATTTTCCCAAGTCTACTTGCAGTACAGAGGGCAGCTACTTTGTACAGGTATTAACATTAAAATATGAAAAGACAGTATAAGGTGTATGCATCAATGAGACACCACCCTAAAAAATAAAACATGGAAAAAACACAATATATCTGACATCTAGGGGTGGCCTTCAACAGTGTCAGAGCAACAGCCCACCAGAGAATAAGCAATAAAAGGCCCCGGAATAAATGTCAGACATTAAATCAAAAACATGTTCCGCGATGTAAGCCAAGGCTCCATGTTGAAGGCCATACTGTAACCTATAATTGCTTACTTTAACTACATTGTGTCTTGGATAGAGAGTTGTCTCATTGGCACTCATACCACATCTTTTTCATCTTATTCATATTAATATACTTTTCATAAAAAGTAAAAATGTTATGAAGTCGGAACACGATCAAAGTTCAGAGTCCAACAAAACAACTGAATCTGCAGGACAACGGTCATATTCCTTACTGGGTACAACATGTGAACGTGAAATTGGTGGGTTAAACCTCCATCTAGTCTTGACGAATGCCCATACTAGTAGTTTGGCAAGATATTACATTGCCATCAACAACAGAAGTTTCAGACCGTGAAATATACATTTTACTCTTTTTAATATCAAAATATATTATATATGTAGCATATTTTGCTATCAGAACATTTAACCCGACAACAGTGGACCAGATGGAAGATAATAGATCAAAGCCATAATTATATCTAAAAAAAATATGTGTTTGACACTACAAGTCATTTAGAAAAAGAAAATAATAATTATTTTTGATCGATTTTAATAGTTATAACATCACCAGATGTAAGTATTTCTGCAAATGTATGCATTGCACTCTGCTTCCCTCTCTCTCCATCTGCACTGCAATACACTGCTTTTTCATATATATTCTTGGTTGTGGTTTATATATACATATATCTAACATGCACTTGTACCATTTGTGTCTGGAGTAGTATCTTCAGAAATTAACACTTTTCTGTTTTGATTTTGGAATATAGAATCTATGACTAGATGCATTCTTTATATGAAAGTTGTGTGATATGGTTTAATATTGTCTAATTGTAAATTTTATAGAAAAACCTGAAATAACGTACACTTAATATTAAAATACATGATGTGTAAGTTAAAAGACTTGTATGAATATTATTAAAGCAAGATGTGCTCATTCTGGTTTCTCATACTGACTTGACCTATTCTCCTTCTCTTTTCCAGGTTATTTGTAATGCTCTTTGGTATACTACTAACCAGCATATAACGATAAACGATGCATCAAAACACAAATCAGAAGTAAAGTCTTTTCCAATAGCTTTTGAAGAATATCAAGGATACAACGAAATAAAACGTAAAAGAATGAAGACAATGCCTATGAAATCTTCTGAACTGGAAAGTCACTCTGAGGCAGTCTACTCTTTACTACTAAAACCCATTGTGAATAGTTCAATTCCCTGGAAAAGAGCAGGAGATGAAATAAAACAGCTTGCAGACTGTTTAGCTGCATACAGTACCTACCTTAGATCACAAACTCAGATCATGACATCTTACCATGAAAGTGAATGCCCAGCAAGGACAATTGATAAAGATGCAACTGTTGAATACAGAAAGAAATGTTCTTTTGGTGTAAACCAGATCTACAGAATTTTGGATGAAGCTGTTATAGCTACAGAAGAAAACAAGCCAGTATTTTTTGATGAATTTGAACATGTTGATACTCCGTTTAGCACAAATCAGCAAAGGTCAAGATTTTTTGAAAACCTCCAACTTTCTGTACCAATTGACTTAATTAAATATAGTCCAGGTGGATCATGTATATCCATTGTATGCCTCTTTCAAGTGAAAGAGTCTAGATCAATACCAGAAATGATGACAAGTGCAGCAAGATTTTTACAGACAGCAAGAATAAGGCTAAAGGAATTTCATACCAGATCTCAACGCCGTTACTTCAAAGAAAAGTTGAAAAATGTTGCTTCTGTCCTGCCAGCAATATCAGATATGATTTATAAAGAACTCACAATGGATGCAGCCGTTGCTGATCACCCTGTCACACAAGAAAGGATGAGAATGATTTTTCTTGGAAATCCTGGCCTTGTTGCAGATTTGAGAACTTTAAACCCAGGACGCCCAAGTGGTCAGTTTGATACATTTTTCAATGCCTTGTCAGGGCTGATAGAGGATATTACAGCAGCTGATGATCGTCGACATGGTGTTACACATCTTTCAGAATTCATATCTCTTAATGAAATAACAAAAGCGAAGTCTGCATGCCCAGAAGGTTCTGCAATTCCGTCGAAGAGTTTGGTGCGCTTAAAGTTTGCCCCTAGAAACCCGTACACAAAAGCAGCACAAAATTTCACAAGTAGACTCAATGTTCAGTATAAAATACAACGAAGGCAACTACGTGTTGCACATCCAGATGAACATTATTGCAATGCCCAACTTAAGTACCTGAAAGAGAGGGCTATTGAACAACAAAAACACTGTGCTTTATACTTCTGTGACGATAAAGCAAAAGTACCTTTTGGGGATCCAGAACATTTGGTCTCTACTGGTGTCAGAGGAAGGATGTCGATTGTTCCAACCACTTCTACTCTCTCAGCTCTTGACCATGATATGACCCGTGCATCTGTCACTCCATCTGTAGTGTTACAATGCCAAATTCCAAATGATATAAAAAACTCTTTTGTTCGAGGGAATGTTACAACCATCATAAATGACTCTGTATTTCAGACGGCATCACCTTTCAGACATAATGCAACACTGGCTAAATTAATTTCCCAGCAAGAGATTGTCCAGCCAATTTTGATAAAATTCACAGATGGAGGTACGGATCAAAGGAACACACTAGAGAAAGTTAGATGTGCAACAATTTGCCTTTTCAGGGAGATGAACTTTGATATGGTAATTTTAGGTAGATGTGCTCCTGGACACAGCTATATAAACCCTGCTGAACGCATTATGAGCATCTTGAATATTGGTCTTCAAAATGTAGCACTTCAGCGAGAACCTTCAAGTGCGGAAAATGAGGTCCATTTCAAGCGATCTAACAGTATGGCCGAACTAAGAGAGCGTACCACTAAATATCCAGAAATCAAGCAAGCATGGTTAGAATCTGTAGAACCTGTTCAATCACTCATTAGAAATAGATTTCTAAGACTTAGTCTCAAAGGTGAAACATTTGCTGCCTTAGATCCTATAAGTGACGAAGACATTGACATTTTCCAGCGTCACTTGCGTGAACTGTTTCCAGATCTTGACTTGGAGAGATTAGTAAAATCGCAAACAAATAAAAGTCAGTCGTACACTTCCTGGATTGAGAAGCATTGTAGATTGCGTCATTACACATTTCAGATAAGAAAATGTCAAGATTCATCGTGTTGCTCACCACCCAATGTGCCATTTGAGGACTTAAAATGGCTTCCTGACCCAGTTCTAAATGCTGATGGTGATCACTTTAAACCATACTCTGAAGTCAAACTCTTGCCAGAAACTGATGAGACAGATAGACCTAGTTTGAAGAAGCCAAAAGTCCAACCTCAAAAAGGGAAAAAAGTAACAGGTATCTCTAAATTATATATTTGTGCCATTAATACAAATAACAGATAAAGGTAAATGCCAATGAGATGACACCTCATTTAAGCTCACAAAATTTGACACATCAAAAGCAATATACAACCTCTAATAAAGACTATATTAAACAAACACTGCATGGCATGTTTGAAACAGTAAAATGTAAAGGTCACCCCTCGAACAACAATATGCTGTCTAAAGGAACACCATTGGTCTATATTTGCATTATTCACAGGGTTAAAATGTTAAGGAAACCTTGTGTCTGTCAGACCAAACTCAATGACCTTGTTTCATAATGTCAGTTTTCCATTTATTCCTACTGTTTTCTCAATCTGTGTACAGTACGTGTTCTTTGGTTTAATATCTGGTTTTGTAATGTCTGTTTTCTTGAACTAGTCTTGTCCTTTGTTCATTTGTCTATAGCAATTCTATTCATTTCACATTCATGTACATTGTAATAATCTCTGCCAGAGAATATTTATTTTCATGAATAAATTAATCTGTTTTTTTTTTCAAGGTCCAGGTCCTGAAACTGCAGACCAAGACACACCTGATGAAACAATGGAAGATGAAGACAGAATCATCGACATTCCTATTCCTGATCCACATTTGTGTACAACCCAGAATGTCCGGGCAGTGGTTAATTGTGTTGAATGTTGTAAACCAAGGGCTATATACAGTAGACATAAATTAACTGACAGACAATTAGTATCTGTAGTACTTGCTACAAGTGAATTTGATTATACCTGTGGCAGTCCTCTTCTACCTCCAGGAAACAATCTTTTCAAAACTGTCATGTGTAGATCAAACATGACATGTTCTTTTCCAGTAGAACTCCAATACTACAGCAGTGGATTGGGAAGGAGTGACATTTGCAGTATTTGTACTGAGGAAAATGCTGATGTTGACCAGGAACTCAAAAAGAAATACAAGACTGTTTTACCTCTTTGTGACAGTTGCAAAACACAGGGCAAAACCAGCATTGTTGCAAGACCATATTAAACCTGTTAATTTCAATTACAATGTACTTACTTACTGCCCTCGGCACCCATTGGCATTAATTTCAATAGTATGCTATTAAACAAATGCAATTAACAATATAACTATTTCAATTTATATTACATGTAAATGAAAGAATATCATAGACATGACATCTACACAAAATCAAAAGATGCACCTTGAAGACAAAAGTTGCAGCTTAGAAATAGCATTTATTGCTGTTCTTCAAATTAAGTGGCAGATATGCATGTTTCCTGAAATATTTAATACATGAGTCATTAAGTAGTCCTCTGACAGGATCAAGAGCAAAGCATTCCAAGGTCAGAGCTGTACATGAGGGAATTAACAACTCCTGAGTTTTTGAAAATTCTCGATTTTACCACTGTAAAAGTTAGAGTATATATTGCATAGCAAGTAACGAAATAAATCATGATATGCATGTTCAATGGCAGCTTGTTGGTTCTGACATATATGTGATTGCCTGTTGTATTCAAAACAGCAAAACTGTCATATATAAAGCCATTTAATAATGGAAACAAATAACAATTTAAAAAGAAAACTAGCTGATAGACAAGCATGTGCAACATTAAAGTGTCTTCTGTTTCTCTGTATGTAGCTAATTAATCAAGAAACTACAATTAAACTCCCCCGCTCAACAACAAAAAAAAAAAAAAAAAAAAAAAAAAAAAAAAAAAAAAAAAAAATCGACCTACCGACCCTATTTTTTTTCAGCATGTGACAGTAAACTCACATATTTTTTTTTTTGGCCCAATCAGAAACAACAATTGCCCATTACGTAGCTGCTTCCTGTTTAATTTAATTCCATTTGGCCCAGTGGTTTCCAAGGAGGTTAAAATGTGAAAAGTTAACGGACGACAGAACGACGCCAAGTGATGACAAAAGCTCACATGGCCTTTGGCCAGGTAAGCTCAAAATATATCTCTTGAAATCATAGCATACATACTGTTAAAGCTAAATGATTCTAACATAATTAGGGACACATGATTTATTGTCTAAAGTCGAATGGTAATTACTACATTTATCAGGGCGACAGATGTTGATGTGATATGAACCCTAAATTGTTAAAGATAGTCACACTGAGATGGATATTTAACGTGCTAGATCACAAGGTAAGTCTGCAGGGTAGCATCACCACATAATTCTGACAAATCTTTGCATTTACTCCTAAATTCTGTGTGCTTGATGGAGATGCAGCAAACATTAATTCTGGAGTCTTTGGTTTGACCCTGCCAGGGACTAAACCTGTGATCTTCATCAATTGAGTTCAGCAGATCAAATATATTTAGGGCAATATCCAGCAAACTTTATATTCCACAGAAAATAGTGATGAGTAAAACACAATTAAGAAAATAATTTTAAATTCCAGAAGTATTTCTGTTCCAAGGAATAAATAAAGAATGAATGCAGTTTAATTTTGATAATACTAATTCTGCTACAAGACCACATTGAGGTTTTCAATTTTTAAAGAACACCCATATTAACAAGGTGTACAGGCCATTACACTTACAGAAGGCACTTCAATACCAGCCATTTTCTGTTCTATCCCTTTGAGTGCTGTGTTAGGGGATGGTGGTGGAAAATCTGGAGTTGGTGGTTGGGGATATCCAGTTGGAGTGGTGGGAAACATCTGTTCAGACATCAATTTCTTTGCCAGATCTAGTGATTCTGGTTTTGCCTCTGAAAAATATATAGAGCATGTAGATGTCAAACTATAAATAACTTTCCAATTTATGGGTAAGTAACCATATGATGGATAAATTCTTAATACAAAATCAATATACACATGTGATACATAGCTTTATAATTTTTATATTATAGCTACATGTTATTACAAATAATAACATTCAACTAAAAAATATTTTGCCTGAAAATTTCAATAAGATTCAAAAATATTACAAACAAAAACAATCAGATACCATATCCATGTACATGTATGTATATACATGTATGTTCAGTAGCTTGGCAGGTTATTTTTTTAATATTTAAAGTATTCTTTATAATCTACACCCATAGAACATTCATATAAGATGATTTTCAGATTATTTTCTGAGACTTACCATAACATTTCCACTGTTGTGGGGGATATTTTCTTGAAATTCCCTTGATAAACATTAAGCTAAAGTTTAACCTTTTGTTAATTCTACTGTTACTAGTATATCAAAGATCATGTTGATGTAAAAAAATAGTTTTAAACCACAGGAATTTTGTCATAAAAGAAGTTTGTATTCAGGAAGAAAACCTGTACAAATATTAGTTTTCTATATTACTGAATTCTGACTACTAACTTTTAACTTCAGTCTGAGTATGTTGTTTTAAATCACACACTCCATTAGATAATCTTTTGTCATCTGTAGCCAATTCTCGTGACAAGTCACTACTGTTGGTAGTTTTTGGAGGTAAATCAGGTATAAACATATCTGAATTTATATGTGTGTCAATCCCTAATTCACTGCTTCTATCAGAAGACCTATCAGCGTGAATATTTCTTTTTGAGTCCCTGATCTGTTCAAGTGCCTCTATAGAACTTCTGTCTACAACGGAAACATCTGTCTCATTGTGTATCTCAGTTTCAGAAGAAATCTTACTTTCCAAACTGCTTGGAATGTCATTTTCGCTTTGTAAAGTCTTCTCTTGGAAGGTGGTCTGTAAAAAATCATTTGGAATGTTGCTATCTTTTTGTAAAGATTCACATGGAATGTTACTGTCTTTTGGTAAAGATTCACTCGGAATGTTACTGTCTTTTTGTAAAGATTCACTTGGAATGTTACTGTCTTTTGGTAAAGATTCACTCGGAATGTTACTGTCTTTTTGTGAAGATCGATTTGGAATGTTACTACATGTATCTCTTACCACATATTCAACCATGCTTCTATTTTCACTCTGTAAAGATTCACTTGGAATGCTACTTTCACATTCAGACAAACTGTCTGTAATTTTATTTTTTTCTAAAGAACTATCACAGTTACTTTGTTCACACTGTCCATTTTTGTTACAATCAGATAATTCACAATCTTCATTCTTAATTTCACTTTCAATCACAGATGGAAGATCACTACTTTCAGTTTGTTTTTTATCAACTAGATCTGATTGGATAAAGCCTGTTGAACTTCTGTCAACAGACTTGCCCTGATCATCACTAGATCTAGTAACATTTTGATAAATTTCTTCAGTATATTCTGTTATATGAGATTCTACTCTTTCAGTTCTAATGAGATTTTGATTCAGCTCTGAATGATCATCTCCATATTTGGTAAATGGCACAGATTCACTATCATCAACAGGTTTAACTAATGATCTCAGGTGAGCCACAGCTCCTATATTTGTATATTCTGGATCACATGGCTCAATCTCTGCATCATTGCTATTTTTGGTATCACTAGATTCCTTAAAGCTTTGAAACAATGTTTTATATACATCGTCTGAGAAATTTGGTTCCTGTTCAGATTTTTTAACATTAGACATAGTTTCATAATCTTCTTTCTCAATGTCCATTGCATCAAATTCTTTCACTTGCATTGGACTCTGTTCCACTTTCCTGCTCGGTGCAGGACTCTTTTTTCTTGGTGGTTTGGCAGGCCTCTTCTGTAAAATAATGATACAAAGCATATGATTATATCTTATCTCCAAACAAATTAGTCCGAGATTGCTCTGACATCTGACGGCCTTTTTTGTGATATGCTGGGGCCATGGGACATCAGAGCGCACTCCGTATAGAAAACATGGAAATTGCCGACCCAGACTTGGGGCTCGAAATCATAATATATCCAATTATAAGTAGATAAATCATACATCAATCGATTCCTTATTCATTTTTCTCTAACAATATGTACATTTTATTCACCAACTATCCCCCTGTACCACAAACCAAAGCTTTATTCCCTTCAACCCACCACTTTCGTCATTTCACTTTCCCTTATCTCAGAGGGACTGGACTGAGATGCTTCACTTTGTACCTTCTGGGTAGAGGGGTTGGACTGAGATACTTCACTATGTACCTTCTGGGCAGAGGGGCTGGATTGAGATACTTCACTATGAACCTTCTGGGTAGAG
Organism: Mytilisepta virgata; assembly: GCA_028015205.1. Lineage (NCBI taxonomy): Eukaryota > Metazoa > Mollusca > Bivalvia > Mytilida > Mytilidae > Mytilisepta > Mytilisepta virgata. Next base: position 45,925,544 of record CM051515.1, read on the forward strand.
GGGCTAGACTGAGATACTTTACTATGAACCTTCTGGGTAGAGGGGCTAGACTGAGATACTTCACTATGTACCTTCTGGGTAGAGGGACTGGACTGAGATACTTCACTATGAACCTTCTGGGTAGAGGGGCTAGACTGAGATACTTCACTATGTACCTTCTGGGTAGAGGGACTGGACTGAAATACTTCAGTATGAACCACCTGGGTAGAGGGACTGGATTGAGATACTTCACTATGTACTCTCTGGGTAGAGGGGCTGGACGGAGATACTTCACTATGAACCTTCTGGGTAGAGGGACTGGATTGACATACTTCACTATGTACTTTCTGGGTAGAGGGGCTGGACTGAGATACTTCACTATGAACCTTCTAAGGTAGAGGGACTGGATTGAGATACTTCACTTTGAACCTTCTGGGTATATAGGCTGGACTGAAATACTTCACTATGAACCTTTTGGGTAGAGAGGATGGACTGAGATACACATGTGCTTCACTTATTACCTTCTGGGTAGAGGGGCTGGACTGAGATACTTCACTATGAACCTTCTGGGTAGAGGGGCTGGACCGAGATACTTCACTATGTACCTTCTGGGTAGAAGGCCTGGACCGAGATACTTCACTTTTTACCTTCTGGGTAGAGAGGCTGGACTGAGATACTTAACTATGAACCTTCTGGGTTGAGAGGCTGGACTTAGATACTTCACTTGTACTTTTGTGGAGAGGAGCTGATCTGAGATTCTTCACTATGTACCTTCTGGGTAGAGGGACTGGACTGAGATACTTCACTACGTACCTTCTGGGTAGAGGGACTGGACTGAGATACTTCACTCTGTACTTTTTGGGTAGAGGGACTGGATTTAGATACTTCACTATGTACCTTCTGGGTAGAGGGACTGGACTGAGATACTTCACTCTGTACTTTCTGGGTAGAGGGACTGGACTGAGATATTTCACTTTCTGACTGTTTCTTTCCTGTCATTTCAAAGTATCCACCTGAAAATATAAAATATCATGTCAATAACAAATATCATATCAAACTTTCATCTAATCAACCTGAAAGAAATTCAATAAAATAACTAGTGATTTATTATTCAATGATTTAACCTTTATCAATTTTACAAGGTTGTCTTCAAAATAACTTTTAACTTTGAAATGAGTTTCAAATATGTTAATGTGTCGGAAGAGGTTTCTTAAGGATTCTTTACTCTTAAAGTTTACTCAACACATATTAAACACCTATTGTGCATCATTCATTGTTATTTGTCAAATACCAATTTTTTAATGGTTTTTAATGGGTGCAGCGAAGTTACAAATTTAACTATTCAATAAAATGTAAAATTCATCTTAAAAGGATTATTAGGTTATATAAATACTACTATTAAATTTCACAATGTCACAAAATGGCAAAAAACAATTTGCCATCAAAACACTTGAATCTGCATTAATCCATCCTTTTCAGTATATGACTATAAATTGTATCCACATTTATACAACAGATAGCTACTGTCTTATCTAACTGTTACTCAAATACCAATTTTCAAGTCAAAGGGAGGCAATTTGAGTAAAAGAAAATTATGGGAACTACCATTCATAAGGTCTTATAGCAGGAGTTAGAAATAAGGGGAAGAAATTAATATTTAATTGGAAACTGGTCAGTTTGTGGAAATTATGGCTAATTTTTTATTTGGAGTAACAATAACTGTATTTAGATATATTACATGGAAGAACGTATATTGTGGATAACTTCTTGACACAAAATTAACCAAAATTGAAAAAAACAATTTATTTGGCAGTAATTTTAATTCAAATTTTTGACATTATACACTCATTGTACAGTGATGAAATTGTCAATTTTCTGGCATTTTTTTCAACTGTCAGCTGTAATTATTATATACTATTAATTCATAGAAGTTAATTGATGTTTAAAGGAAGAACATGGTTATAAAACTCATATTTTAATTGAATCTACAGTCGAACTTCGGTAGCTCACACTCGGATCGCTCGAACACCATAGATGGCTAGAACGGTTTTGAAAGTCCCGTCAATTTTCCCATTATTTTCATCTTGAAAAAGCCCCGGTTTCTTGAACACCGATTTCTCGAAAAGTCGAACAAATATGTTGGTCCCAACAATTACAAAACAGTGTATTTTATCACTGAAAACTCGAACTCAATCATTAAATGGACAATCTTGTTGCCTAATTCTTACAGGTATGTATCTAACAATCACAAGTTTAATACAAATAGAGGAATATGACAGGTAAATATTTACTGTTCAACGTAATAAAGATGTCATGATAACTATTGATTAGTGATTAACCTGTTAAATTTTAATTTAGAAATATTTAGTGGTTATGATTAGCTATGCCAACTGGTATTCTGATGGTTCCGGCAATTTTTCGTACCTGAACAAATTTCGGTTAATCGAACTACCGATAACTCGAACAGAATTCGAGCTATTGATGTTCTACTGTAATAATATTCTACTAAAAAAAATGTGCTAGAATTTATTTAAATAATGTTACATTATTGCTGCTTGCCAAAGGCAAAGACTCAAATTAATCAATCTATGTATATAATATCAAGCTTAAAAAAGCATGCAAGTAACTGGCCTTCTGTTATGGTTTGTTATGTTATAGGTATTAGATTAAACATAAATCATTTAAGTAAAAAAAAAATAATATCAACTTCATGGGTTCCTGAAAATTTTTTATTCCGTCTAAAAGTAAGCTTTAATTCTTCAAACATTATAGTCATTAAAATTTTGATTGGTATTCAACATTTCTGCTTTCATAATGTTTCCCTTGTACATATTCTTTTACAAAATCAAAGTAGAAATTGTGTCTATAAGACATGACCCCGCCTAAATTATAGGCCATCATGTATGAATGCTCAGTACTATCTAAGGCACATCCACTGATGAAGTTCCATTGATACACTATGCTTAGTTCCGAAGAAATAAACCTAAACGCAAAACTTAACCAGTCACTCAAGCGTAAAATGTAGGTCATAATGATCTAATTATTGTATAACTGCTCATTACTATCCAAGGCACATCCACTGATGAAGTTTCATTGATACACTATGCTTAGTTAAAAAAAAAATGAATCTAAACACAAAACTTAACCAGAGTCTAGCATAAAATGTAGGTCATAATGATCTAATTATTGTATGACTGCTCATTACTATCCAAGGCATATCCACTGATGAAGTTTCATCGATACACTATGCTTACTTTCAAAGAAATGAACCTAAACGCAAAAATTAACTAAGTCACTGAAGCATGAAATGTAGGTCATAGTGACCCAAGTGTTGCTGATCTGTGTTGTACTATACAAGAGGACTGTAGTTGTGAAATATCATTGATATACTATTATAGGTTTCTGAGAAATGGAGTTAAACGCAAAACTTAACTGAATCGGGACATACGGACGGACAGCTAAGGGAAAGTCTATATGCGCCAGCCACATTTGTGGCGGGTCATAAAAGTATACTAACAATTTTGTATGTATGCTTATCAACAATTTTGTATATATGCTTATCAACAATTTTGTATGTATGCTTATCAACAATTTTGTATATATGCTTATCAACAATTTTGTATGTATGCTTTCAATTTTTTCTTTCAGCTTATCTATTCTATCATAAATTTATTTCCCTAAAACTGAGAAAAACTGACATCATAAAAATTCAACATTTCAATTTTTTAAAACATTTTATATCTAAAATATGACTACTTTCAGAGTTTTTTGTAAAGTTAGTGAAATTATGATCACCAGATTTCTTAGTCAAATACTTAAAGATTTTCTGCTCCAGTGATTTTGCACAATTTTGAAAATTCTGAAAGCAGAAATTTTCTTGTTGCCTTTGTTTTTTAGCTCTTCTTGTGCAACATAACAAAATACATTAAATGAAAAGAATTCTTCAAATTGTCAAGACGTCTTTTGATATTTTACCCAAACACACACTCAAAATAAGAAAAAACATTGCAAAGCTTTCATGGAAGTCAAGAAGAGATAACATTAATTCATAATTAAAGTTGTTATTTTTATAAACCAAGTAGTAATTGTTATATATAATAGATAAAGTTATCATTTCCGTGAATTTAACCTGTTGGATGTTGTGGCCTGTTGATCTCATCTGTAAAGTTAAGATAAATCAGAAAAAATTAACAGTCATTACTTACTCACTTGTAGTTACTTTTTTTAGTTAAATAATTTTGGCGGTCATATTTCTTTCATTGTTGAAAAAAATTCTCTCATCTATCTTTCAGCTATATGTATGTTTATCTTGTTTTAAAGGTAACTTCTTCATTTAAATTAAACTAAAGGACTAAAAAATCAAACTGTTTTAACAGTCAGAGTTTTTCTTTATGAATTTCTGTGTTGAAAATTCAAAAAACGGAACATACTTTACATCTTTGTAGTAAAAGAACCATATTTAAGAAATTTCAGCCACTGACCCTTTTCACTTTCTTCATTCCTGTCCTCCACTACATGGTAGAGCAGCCATCTTTTCCAAATCATTTTTATGATGTACTTTTTACCTCTTGGTAAAATAATGTCATAAAAACTTGACCAAGAGGTTTAAAATTACAACATAAAAAAGATTTGAAAAAGATGACAGCTCTCCCATGTAGATGAGGACCAGAATAAAGAAACTGCAAGGGCTCAAAATTTCTTAAAGATGGTTTTTTAACTATAATAATTTATGCATTTGCATATATTTCCTTATTATACTGCACCCCAACTTAAAATCAACTAAACTCTAAATCTTTCAGTTTTGGTAAAAACTGATACCTGAAAGATCTGGTTCAACAGTCCGACCATCACAAGGAGGTGGAGGTTCATTCAACAACTCCTGGCTTTTAGTTCTGACCGGTGGTAAGTCTGCAACAACCATATCGTTTGTTGATGAAACAACTTTTGGTGGCAGGAGAGGAATTTCATTAGTCTTTGGTGGAAGCGGTGGTATTGAGTCTCTTTCTTTCTTGGGTAAACCTGGTGGGTTCTGTTTTTCAGGTTTCAGTTCCACAGAAGTGATGTCTGATGAAATTAATGAAACCCTAGGTTTAGGCTGGGGTGGAGAAAGACTGGTATTTGTTTTGGGAGATTCTTCATTCCTGCAAATATCAGGGGTTAAATGAAAGTATTTCAACTTTGCCAAAATATTCAGAACAACATTTGACAATGAAAGATCTTGCATCTTTTATACACTGAAGGTGAAAAACTAATGTATAATTATTTTTCCAAACAATCAAAAAAAAATGAATTTGAATAGATCTCATAAGACAATCCACAAAGATAGAAGCCTACAAAATATAAAACACTTCATCAACTACACTTTGGAACTGGTTGTCACCTATAAATTATGCTAAAAATCCAATAAATGCATTTATTAAATTTTAAATCAATTTCATGGAATAAAACTGAACTCCTTGTCACATCTGATTTTTATTTCCTTTGAATCAACAAATCCCCAGTTTCTTCAATTCAAATAAACTGGTGTCAATAAACACATATGGATACAGAATCCTTTAGCCATCAATTTTATTTCAATGTGATAATATCTTATGTATACAAGTACAATGTATAATTTTATAGGATAAGCCAACCTATTTTTAGATTTGTCAGGTTTTGCATACAGAGCTGATTTCCTTTCTTCTTCCATACCAGTATCACCAACAGATGGTCTAGGTTTAGGTACTGGCCTTGATTTGATTTCTGTTTCTTTTGACTGCTCTGTCAATTCATTTTTGACTGTTTGGTCCTTTGTCAGATCTGTTTCAACTGCAGGTGCAGGTGGAGGCGTTGATGATTTCACATCAAACGATGTATCATACACATTACTGTCGTCAGACTTTGACTGGTCTTCACTAGTGTCAGATTTCATAATATGGTCTGAAAATTTATATCAGAAAAGTATATATAACTTTTACTGCATTATTTTATAATATGGTCTGAAAATTTATATCAGAAAAGTATAAATAACCTGGCAATTTTTAATGATATATAATTTTCTAATTCTTGTGTGTTGGTTGGTTTTTTCTTTGTACATTTAACAAAAAAGAATTCTTGAACAGTCAACTCCACTTAATTGTAAACCTGTTAATTGCAAAATTCGGTTTTTTGCAAAAAAATTACCAGCACAAAACCATTTCCCATTCAACTAATGTTAATTATGTCTGTTAATTGCAAAGCAGTTTATAGCAAAATTCGCTTAATAGCAAAGAAAATTCTGGCAAAAATGAGAAAAAGTGTTGGTTATTTGCAAAATTTCCAATGAGTTTTGTCATATTTTTCGTAAAATGTGATGATCATTTGCAATTAATTAGTGAAAATTCATAAAACTGTCTTTTGAAACAAACTTGCAATTATTTTTGTCAATTTGTAGATCGATGGAAGTTTTCAAATGATCGAAGTTGGTAATGTAGATTCTGACAAACCAAGACATGTAGATCTTTATTATTCATGTTATTTAAATAAAAAATGTTTGAAATTGAGTTCTCTTTGTGTCTTCCTTTGCTGAAACCGAATGAAGAATATCCTGTGAACTTCATTCTAACAGCGATTGACAAACAAAAATAAGTGGCTGCCATTTTTGTTTCCAATGTAAATAACCATGTGCACAGGTGAAAGCAATTTTTTTTTTAATTCAAAGTAGGCTAAATCACAATTGATTTCAGATCTATAAACAATTATCACTTCAGATTTAAATGAAAATGAATTATGTAACACTTTTAATGAAAAAAATAGAAAAAGATTAGAGATTATAAACTCACATGTAAACAAACCGTTGCTTGATCACGAAATATCTTTAACTGATTAAAAGTAAAATTTTTAAAATCAATTCTGCAGCATTTAAAATGTTTTACTGGAATATAACACTGTGATAGAATAAAGGATTTTTGGATTATAGTTGTATTAAAATATGTACAAAGTAAAGTTTCTCTATTTAAAATGTAGGTCATCTGGGTTATCAAAATACATGTAATACGTTAAGAAGTTTATGAAGAAAAACATAACAAAGACTTCATTTCATTTTTATTTATTAAAAGGCAATAACTTTCATACAACAAAATTCTTTAATATAACTCTGGTAAACTTTGGCTAAACATCTGACGATCTGTATACTGCTGTCAGCTGATTCCAAAACTTCCAGTCTGATATGCTTTTCGTTTTATTGCAAAGGCCGCTTAATTGCAAAATTTTCTCTGACAAATAGGCTTTGCAAATAAGCATAATCCACTGTACTTCATTAGTAGTCTAATCCTGGCTCCCATTTCATCCAAAATAATATGACTACAATAATAGCACATCTAATGAAAATATATTCAAAATGTTAGTCACAGTTATGATTATAGGCTCATGAAATTTTACTGCTTTTGAAAATCCACTCTGCAAACCAATTGTATATTAGTTCAATATTATGTACTTACAAACACTTTTTTTTGAAGGTATATATATTACCTCTAATAAACTTAGCTATTTCTGCATATCTTTGTTGTGATTGATCATTCTTTAATACAATCTCTAAAGCCGTCTTCCCTTCACCGTCCTGTGCATGTATATCTATACCTATAATAAAACATAATATTGAACACCAAATTCTAAAACAGGCTACAGAAATACAGATACATGTTTTTTTTCGGTAAAACATGGACTTTATCAAATATTATTTGCTTAAATTCTGATCATGGTATTTCTGTTTGGAGAAGCCCCTGTGAAAATTGGTATATGAACCTTTTACATGTATACATGTACATCTGATTAAAAAAACAAGAGCAAACAATTTTAACAATTTTTTCAATTTTTTAATGTAGGTTATAACATAACCTTTGTGGCACTTGAAATAATTCTATTCCATTCACTAATGCTCCAACCTTACCAGATTCTATTAACAGTTTGACGACTTCCGTTTTACAGTACATGGCAGCTGTGTGTAAAGCTGTTCCTGCACTTGTCTGGAAATACAACTAGAGGCTCTCAAGAGCCTGTGTCGCTCACCTGTATCTAATGTGATTTTGGAAATTATGTAAAATTATATAATGATTGAGACCAAGATTGGTTTAATTTGACACAGTATTTAAAATTAAAAACAGGTCATCTTAGTGTAGTCTTACAATAGCTACTGAAGACATCTTATCATTATTATTTTTGAATATGTGGTCAAGTTGTGACCATTCAGAATTTTTTTTACAATTTTCTGATAGACTTCTAAACATCTTGGATGATGGATCGGCAACAAAGTAACAACACTTGGTCAGCAAAGTTTCATTCCATTCAGTGGTTCTCTAAAAGAAGTCATTTGTATGCATTTCCCATAGGGTCCTATGTTAAACTAAGTTCCCCGCTGGCGGCCATCTTGGATTATGGATCGGCTACCAAGTAACAACACTTGGTCAGCACCTCATAAGGAACATTCATGCCATGTTTGGTTTCATTCCATTCAACGGTTCTCTAAAAGAAGTCATTTGTATGCATTTCCCATAGGGTCCTATGTTAAACTAAGTCCCCCTCTGGCGCCCATCTTGGATGATGGATCGGCTACAAAGTAACAACACTTGGTCAGCACCTCATAAGGAACATTCATGCCAGATTTAGTTTCATTCCATTCAGTGGTTCTCTAAAAGAAGTCATTTGTATGCATTTCCCATAGGGTCCTATGTTAAACTAAGTTCCCTGCTGGCGGCCATCTTGGATGATGGATCGGCTACCAAGTAACAACACTTGGTCAGCACCTCATAAGGAACATTCATGCCAGATTTAGTTTCATTCCATTCAGTGGTTCTCTAAAAGAAGTCATTTGTATGCATTTCCCATAGGGTCCTATGTTAAACTAAGTTCCCTGTTGGCGGCCATCTTGGATGATGGATCGGCTACAAAGTAACAACACTTGGTCAGCACCTCATAAGGAACATTCATGCCATGTTTGGTTTCATTCCATTCAGTGGTTCTCTAGAAGAAGTTCAAAATGTAAAATGTTAACGACGACGCCGGACGACGCCGGACGACGACGGACGACGGACGACGGACGCCAAGTGATGAGAAAAGCTCACTTGACCCTTTGGGTCAGGTGAGCTAAAAAAAACAACATCATATTATACAAACAACTTGATAATTTCAAAATCAGTACAAAATATGAATAAAATAGAAATTTTGTTGTTTAAAGCTCCAACAGTCCTACAAAAATTTTAAAAAGTTGAGAAAGAACAGATGGACACAGTAATATACATACCCATTAGGCCTAAATTAAAATATTGTTTGTTTGCCATTCTCCTACCCAGAATTTTTTATGTGGGTAGGTAGGTAGGTAAATTATTTTATTTTTTTTCTGGAAAAATATTTCAATGTACTACCGGAAATCAAAACCGCATGTAACCCGGAAATCAGCACTCGATTCTAAACCGCAACCGGCAAAATTCCGGAATAAAAAAAATGTTTTAAAAAATGGCAATAAAATTATTTGGGTCGCGGCGATTTTTTTGGGTCGGTCGGCTGACAGCAAACAAACAATATTTTAATTTAGGCCTTAGTAAGACAACTTATGTCCATTTTACCATGTTTTCAAATCATACAGATAATTTCAGTAAAAATTCCAATATATTAAGAATACTTATAAAATCAATATTATAACACTTATTGCTTGAAATAGTCAATTCATATGTATATTTACAATGACAAATGGTATTGTACAAAACTTTGATTCTAATAAGACACTCTGCATTCACTTTGCAAAGAAAGATTCTATTTCCACTGTCAGGCAAATGGCATGACAATAGAAATTGCAACGCCATAAATATTAGGCCCTGTTCACACTAGGGTTAAGTTGATCCACAGATAGACTTCACCCACAATATAGGTTGCTCAATATATTCAAACTCTCCTCCATATTGTGGGTTAAGCTAATGCTAGTGTGAACATGGTGTGGGTTAAGCTAGTCCTAGTGTGAACATGAAGTTGTTTAAGCTAATCCTAGTGTGAAGATGATGTGGGTTAAGCTAATCCTTGTGTGAACATGATGTGGGTTAAGCTAATCCTAGTTTGAACATGATGTGGGATAACTTTTGTAGTGTTTACAGGACTAAATAACACTGGACGGACAATCAAAATGCGACAAAAAAATATAGGAAATTTAATATTCTCAATGTTAAAAAAAACATTGAGCTTTGCAGTAATAAAATATTCTTTAATCACATTAACTTGTGATCTTATTCTAGATCTTCCCTATGACATCAAATGAAGATTTCTTTGAAAGGTATAGCTATCATACCATTGTATTTATATCATATCCTGCTTCTAGAAGTGTACTGATGATCTGCACATGTCCACATGCTGCAGCCAGATGTAGTGGAGAATGGGAGGTAACTGTGTGCTTCACAAGATCTGGATTCTTGGTTACCAGTGAGTTTACGACATCATGTCTACCATACTGTGCTGCAAGATCTAAGGCTGACTCATCTTTCAAATTACGAATGGTAGAATCTGCATTGTACTGAAAAGATAATATCTATGTCTAAATGACACTTATTATACTACACATCATATCTTTATAGATATTCCTCTGACTGTTTTAGAATTTGCTGAATCTGTAGGCCATGAGATTTCTTACATGTAATTTTATATAAGATGTAATTTGTAAAGAAAAATATTTATCTGTTCTTGATAATTTTGAACTTATACATTTGTACTTCTTTTAGAATAAGCTCCCATAGTCTGGAAATCGAAAGGGGTCGTTATAAAAATAAACCACCAGATAACAGAAAATGTAATATTTGCAAAACAGGAGAAATTGAGAATGAAGTTCATTTTATATTTGATTGTTCGGCATATAAAAATGAAAGAAATACATTTTTGAAATATATTCAAAATAATTGTAAAAATTTTACATCTTTATCAAATATCGATTAATGAATAATGAGGTTGAAAATATTACAACAAAATTTGCAACTTATATTTTCAAATGTTTCCAACATAGAACTACTTTAATTAAGAACTGATACCACATTATCTATTTATATGACAATTCATGTTCATTTTTTCTTCTTATTTATAATTTCTTATTTTTTTTAGAAATGTTAAAATGTTTAAATGCTTTTTATTTATCTGATTGTATATATATGTATGCTAGAGATGGCCCATGTTGGTTAAATAAAATATTCTATTCTACGGAGTGCCCTCTTATGTACCACTACCCAAGCCAATTCCAAAATATATCAGAGTATCTCCGACTAATTATTTACCAGGTTAGATATTTTATCAGCAACAGATAGCCAATTTATTATGGTAATTTGGAAAGAATTAATAATAAACTGTTTTTCACCTATCAAACACTAGACAATGTTCCAACATAAAATTACTTGGAGAAAAGAACCATGGTATGAAATATCTACATGTTTCAGAAATGATATTTTGGCTCATAAAGACTGCTTTGTAAAATTGTTGTTCTAATCCGGCTTACTTATCATGTCAGAAATCATCATACACTTTCATGATAACATTTAAATGCAAATATATGATAAAAAATCAAGGCATATCACTCAGGACATAAAATGTTACTTGTTATTTAGAACTATTCAATCTGACATGGACTTAAACTGTATTGAAAAATGTGTGAAAAGAGTAGAGCTGTAACAATATACTTCAGAGACAAATGATACATATTGTGATATTTGGTAATAAAAACGATACATATTGTGATAGACACATGTATATTGTATAAAATGTGGTCCCTCCACTTTTGCGAAGACTTCGTACGTACTTGAAATTTTGTTTATGTAGATACGGATCAGACAAAATATTTGCTAGCACAATTTTTCCATGAATATACACAAAAATAATTCATTAATTTTGAAATTATAATTGCACAAGTTTTAATATAAACCTCATAGAAATGTCCCGTGCGTATCATACAAGTATCCCCCTTGTACCATGTATTAAATACCTTGATTCGGTACTCTACGGTGAATCGTTATGTCTCTCGAAAAGAGCTAATAAAATGTTAATGTACACCAATTAGCATGTTTATCTTTTAAAAAATAATATAAGCTTAGACACTTGATGATTCAGCTAAACAGTTTTTCATAGATTTAAATAAGTTAAACTTTATGCAATATATAAATTTAATTTGTCAAGTATACTAATTGTAATATTAAGTATTAAATACTTTTGTTTAAGTGTTTTTTTCATATTTCCAGGTACATTGTACATACCAATTCAGTGAATTTTTATAAGCCACTCATAATGAAAAATCCAGGAAAATCTTATCAAAGAATTCAATATATGTAATATGTATTCTGAAAAATGCTTGAAAACCTCACAAAAATCATGACATATATTTTATCTGATATATCTGATCCTGAAATGTGTTTTCAAATTGACATTATTTAAGAAGGGATAAAAGTAATATGTACCTGTAAGAGGATATCTACAACATTTCTGTAACCATACTGTGCTGCCATGTGTAACGCAGTGTCTCCAAGACTGTTCTGTAAATAAAACACACTGGTCACAATAAAATATGTAATGATACTATTGTTCATGTAGATTTGTGTATTTTCATGGTTTAGTAAATTTTTTTTTTCTGAGGATACTAAAGTGTATTTTTTTTTGCTCTATAAGTAGTAATTTGTGCAACCAGTATTGAATATATGTGTGTCTAGAATATGGAAAACTAGCAATTCCACAGCACAAATAACCATAAAACAGAATATGTGTTCCAAAGCAGGTGGGAATTAAGGACAGATTGGCACAGTTAAGGCAAACAGACATGTAATTATGGTTTCAGGTCTGAAAAACACAAGCAATATATATGCAAACTTTCAAAAAAAAAAATAATAATAATAATAATACAAGTATTCAATGCCTTTTTTGTATGTTTTGGTTTTTGGTTTGTTTTATTTTTTTTTATTTTTTCTCATGGAATTTCAATTCTTTATGTCTTGTTTATCTGAATTAATAAGTTCCTTTTACTGTGCTTAATTTTATGCTTATTTCACTAGGCAGAGTGGAGTTTTGGATGAACAAAGGTTCCCATCCATTTTGGTCTAACTGGGACATTGTATTGTATGATGATGTATATTGCTATGCTTTTTTTGCAGTTCATGTATTTATACACTTTTAAAATGCTCAACAATGCTGTTTATTTTCAAATATTTTCAAAAATTACATTAGCTTTTTCATAAATGGTTACATCTGAATTTATGCTACAAACTTTGTAATTCTGATATGAAATGATGAATCCAAATTATTGAAGCACTTTATACAACAAATTACAGTTCTGTAATATTAGAACACTCTCCAGAATCACAAGGATCTTTGCTGATTTATGGGGCAAAGTTCAATTTGGTTACCTACATGAAACATTTATATGTGAAGAGAATAGTATTAAACAGCAAACTGTCTGTTCTTGGCATTTCAATGTACAAAAATGAACATCTTCTTTTTTTAAGCATACAGGTATATCCCTTGCTTGGAAACATGAAAGAAGTATTCTCAGGATATGTTTTGGGGTTCATTTTGAATCATAAAGATCTGATTGGTCTTTACCAATGAGTGACTTTTTATGCCCATGGGGTGGTAAATTTTAGATATTTGAAGTAAATAATGAAATATATCTCAATCTGTACTTTTACAAAAGCATTCCATATCATTAAAATTTTATTTTAATAAATTTAACCACTGATACTTTTTCAAACTATCTTAAAAGTTCAGTTACACGGTACAGCTTTCACATCTGATTTTTACAGAAGATTTTACATTAAAAAGAAATCACAAACAACAATGCAAACTGTTTCACATCATAGTTCAATTTAAATATTACATCACAGTTTTATACATGTACAAAACATTGTATGGAAAATTGGACAGAAAATTATACCATGTACAAATATGTAAATTTGTACATGAATTTCAACTTAGATAATAAGTATAAAGGTTCAGGTAAAGTTCAATAACTCCCTCTGGTCATTATATTTCACCTTTGTGTATAGAGACGTATCGGTACATGTACCATTTTATGTGTAATCTTTATTTTTACACTGACCTTTAATTCACCGACCTGGGGGAAAGTCATAAACAGAATTATCTAATCATACTTAAAAAGACTGATGACAATTTCAAGTATGATGAAATATTTATAGAACTAATCCAATAAAATACTAGATAATAGAACAAAGGGAGTGTTTGATAGGAAATAGTCTACTGTAGTATGGTTTTGGAAACTGTCTTCCAACCCCGCAGTAAAATAACAAGTATTATTAATTTATTGGACTGAAAAATAATTCCATAGCTCCAAAACAAAAGCACCAACGAAAGATATGTACATATAAGAGAACCTTTTTCCAATCCATGTAAATTAAAAATGTTCCAGGTACAGCCATTTCGGCTAATTCTGCACATCATCCTATTTGGCGCATTAACATGAAAATGATTTGAATGCACCTAATTAAACGCTGCGCCGAATTACCCGACAACATAGTACCTGTGTACGTTGTACATTATTTATAAATTATCTACTTATTGATTATCTATATAGGCATGATAGATATTAGTGTGATTGGGCAGTTACCATAAATTAATGATAAAGAAGTATAAATGCCTTTGAGAAAATAACATTTGCCCAGAATTCAAAATAATATTGCTTTTCTACAGAAGTTTTATCATGAAGCTGACATGTAAGTAACAAGTAATGTTTCAAAGATAAAAGTAAAGTAGGACACACTGAAGCATATTTCTTTTATGAAGAAAAGTTATACAGGAAGTAAGTAATTTGCCACTTTCCACGTTAAAGTTCTCACATAGTATTAGATTTTTGTAAACAAATGTTAAGTATTCTCTTCTCTATACTTAACCTTTAACCAAAGACAAGTTTTCTATTAAAGCAATTTATATTTATGCAGAATGAACTCTGGTATTCAAATTTGTTATGGACATTTTAGGATTAATGTTCTTCAGGTACAATGTTAACTTGTTAACAAACCTTGGAATTTAACCAAGAATCACCAAAATATTGTGAGCAATCAAATCTAGCAGGCCTTAACGATCAAATCAAAACCAAGGTCTCAGAAATATGTAATATGTAAGCTTATTAAGTTATTGTTAACAAATTACAGATTTGAATTTTTGTACTAATATTCTAATTTTGGATAATGTTACCTCTAAAATACATGTAGGCCTTTTTCTTAAAGAAATGTACTTTATAAGGAATTCTAAATTTTTTTAGTGAAAAACATAAATTACTTCAGTTATCAGTAAAATACTCACTAAATCAGTATAGTAAATCTGAAGATCAGCAACTGGATATAAATTTAAGTTTAGACTCACAAACACATCTACTAAACATGTACATACCAGAACTACTATTCTAATACTGTACTAAAAAATTGAGTGGTTTTTTGTTTGTTCTTTTTTTAAATAAATTTTTTTACACATAATTATTATAAGTCCCTTTTTGGATATACCTGTAAATCAATGGGGATGGTAACATTGCTAAATGTGAGGAATATTTTACAGATCTCATGGTATCCCTTCCATGCAGCCAGATGTAATGGTGTACAGCCACTGTTATCCTGTACACTGACCGAGGCTTCTAAATGTAACAAACATTCTACTGCTGATCTGTAAAAAAACAAAAAATTTTAATTTAGTGTTTCCATTTCATTGTCTACTTGCTTTTACCTCATAAATATACCATATACTATGTCAAAGATCTATTTAGTAGATTGCCATTTATTTTGTATTCCATGTTTAGGTTGGATAGGCCATAAACTTATATCATGTTTACTGCAGAGCAAATTATTTTCTTTGGCTTAATTGATAACAATTTAAAATTTTGGTAAACATAATGTTACGATATCTAATTACTATTATATAAAATACTGATTGGTTGAATGAACAGGCTGCTAGATGTCTGTTTAAGTTTAACACTTACTCTGGACATTAAATGTTTAGGACAAAAAAATTTCGAAACAATTCACCTAAATAAACTGAATCCTTTAACACATAACTGTGTAAATTGGTCTTTCTTTTTTGGGTTTAGGAAAAAAAACCTAAATTCAATAAGACTGAATTATGCACTGTAAGGCTAAGGCCACATTTAATCTAGATTTTGTAATTTATGTTCCACATTCCTTTATAATGAATTAAGTAAGCCATACAGAGAAACAAATGTATCAATTACATGTTTCAATATGTGGATTATGATATTTCAACCATGTATGTTATTTTAGTACATGTGTGTACTAATATGGTTATAAGGTACAAACATTATTACTGTAACATTACTCATGTAGATATAATTTTTATATATCAGTACAAAGTCCACAAATGAATAAATTATTCATAAAATGCAAGTACCTGTAAAATATAGCTACCTGGTTATGGTATTTTATAATTTATAATAACAATATTATGCACAATCATGTGATATTTTTTAATAACTAATTTTTTCTCACAATAAACCATGTGATTCATAAGGAAATGAAATTTTTCAACCTTGGAATAAGACAGATTTTAAATTTATTAATCTTTGGAAAAAACAGAATTAGGTCAATATTTTATGTTCAAATGTGTCCTTACATGAAATATTAAGAGGTTTAATTTTTTCATTAAAGCTTAATGATATTTTAAAGCCACATATACATTAAATAAACCTCTCAGACATATATACATATGAAAAATCATGTTGGTCAATAACATGAGATTTTAGAAGGATTACAACTGTTTTTCCTGGTGAAATTCTCAAAAATGTCTGCTAAAAAGAATGTTTTTACACAATAAATTCTGATTTTTTATTTTCAAATACGAGAGGAACAATGTTAAGAATCAATTTTTCTACACAAAATCCCCACAAGAACATGGACAAAATTTAAACAAAAGAAGAAGTCTTCAATACATATGTAGGTCTTCTTCTTCCAGAACTGTCCGTCATGCCTTTAACACAGAGAAAAAAAAATTCATTTCACTACAACTTAAAGACAGCCCCTAAAACTGAACCTAAATTATGCTAGGCAGCTTTACAATTGGTACCACAACAGTTCTGATACAAGAGACTGCAAAGGATAATTAAAAAATCTACTTGTATATATGAAAATAATATAAAATGGCAAATTAATGAAAAATTTTAACAAGGAAAAGGCATCACATCATAAAGCTATGACAATTTAATGTTGTTTTACAAAAGATATTCCTGAATTTTGATAATAGAATAGAGAATGGAAACAGGGAATTTGTCTAGGTGACAACAACCCAACCAAAAAGCAGAAAACAGCCCAAGGCCACCAATGGGTCGTCAATGCAGCGAGAAAAGCCACCGGCAGGATTCAGCTGGCCCCTTAAACAATAATGTATTAATCACAAAT
Organism: Mytilisepta virgata; assembly: GCA_028015205.1. Lineage (NCBI taxonomy): Eukaryota > Metazoa > Mollusca > Bivalvia > Mytilida > Mytilidae > Mytilisepta > Mytilisepta virgata. Next base: position 45,942,901 of record CM051515.1, read on the forward strand.
TTCCCATCAGGAGGTGTGACATAGATGTATATTACGATGCTGCTCATATTGCCATTATCTTGTTTAACAGTATAATTGTAGCTTTGGTGTGTTAAATCAGTTTGAACAGATCTAGAGATCAAATTTACAAAATCTTGTCTAAAACACAAAGAATATATCACTATTAAGCTAAAATGTTTTTTTGATCATTGTTAAAAAGTAAAACTTAAATATTTATTTCAATTTTACACCCTCCAAAATTTCTCATTACTCTGTTTCAATTTGCTGTTTAGATTAAATATACATGTATGTATAATGCACTGTCATGTATTCAACTGTGTTTAGTCTGCAGTATTTCACCATTATTATTGCCACTTAAATTGAGCAACATACATAATATATGTAATTGTTAATACTGCATTAACATTAATGTCATTCAAAAAGGTTCCTTTATCTAATTCTGCCCAATCAAGACTTACAATTATTTAAGATAACTGCTATTTTAGGTTATAAAAGAAAACTTATCAATTTTCCTTGTTATCAATAAAATATTAACTGGCATAAAAACACAAGGTTATGTAATTTTATTGAAAACACTTCCTCATTTACTGATTCAATGACATGCAAAAAAAAGATTAACAAAATTAACAATAAACAATAGCACGATTTAACAGACAGAAGGACAAATTCATATCATATCCAAAAACCCTTGAACAGGAAGCCATGCATTGGCACATATACTATCATAAAAGAAATTGTAAGTTTTAACCCAACTCCTTCAGTGTGTATGATCCTTACTGACGAACATAATGCTAGTTTTCCAATGGAAAATCCATCTTATAAAACTAAACAAACACATTACTTCACATACTCATGGGACTGACATATAGCTAGATGAAAAGCAATATCTGCTTTTAGGCTAACATGTTATTGTGCTTAATTAACAAAGGTATAATAAAAGGACCCTTTTTTAAGGGAAGTTAACCAAAAACTAAATGTATTTTATAAATGCAGAAGTCCTAAGGTTTTGGTCTAAGTAGTTCTGACCCGCGTTTCATAAAATGACTACAAAACTGCATACTCATAAAAAAAAAATATACCCACATATTTAATGGAGTGGATTAAAAAGTCAGTGGAAAAAAGGTAAGTGAGCGATATTTAGAAAATTCAGATCTATCAAGTTTGACAGCAACCGTATGCTTACCATTAAAGGAAACAAATCTTTGTGATATTTCAAATTGTAGAGTCTGATGATGATTCCGATATGAGTTTTCGAAATGTGCTATAAGGTTAAATATGATTTCTTGTTTTAATGTTAAATGACATGTATCATTTTATCTCTCAGTTTGATACTAAATCTGAAACCAATTTCTTGTTTGCTTCATATAAGATAATTTTTATCCACATAGTCCGACTTAAAATCCTAGCTCAAACACTGGTAGATGTAGATTTACATCCTGCTTTGAAGTACTAATTTCAATAATTATTTATCTTAATTGAACATGATACATGATACACTTTACATGTATGCTAATTTGAACAACCTCTTTCTGAAAGTTAATATACAGAAAAACAACAAGAGTTGACACACAAAAATGTCTCGCCTGTCGTGTATTTCTAATGAAAGTAAATGCTATCAGACATATTGCATACAGTATACGAAAAACAGGCCAAAACACAAAAACTTAACTATAACCACTGAACCATGAAAATGAGGTCAAGGTCAGATGACACCTGCCAGTTGGACATGTACACCTTACAATCCTTCCATACTCCAAATATAGTAGACCTATTGCATACAGTGTTCGAAAAAGAGGCCAAAACACACCACTGAACCATGAAAATGAGGTCAAGGTCAGATGACACAGGCCAGTTGGACATGTACACCTTACAATCCTTCCATACACCAAATATAGTAGACCTATTGCATATAGTATTCGAAAAACAGGCCAAAACACAAAAACTTAACTATAACCATTGAACCATGAAAATGAGGTCAAGGTCAGATGACACCTGCCAGTTGGACATGTACACCTTACAATCCTTCCATACACCAAATATAGTAGACCTATTGCATACAGTATTCGAAAAACAGGCCAAAACACACCACTGAACCATGAAAATGAGGTCAAGGTCAGATGACACCTGCCAGTTGGACATGTACATGTACACGTTACAATCCTTCCATACACCAAATAAAGTAGACCTATTGCATATAGTATTCGAAAAACAGGCCAAAACACAAAAACTTAACTATAACCACTGAACCATGAAAATAAGGTCAAGGTCAGATGACACCTGCCAGTTGGACATGTACACCTTACAATCCTTCCATACACCAAATATAGTAGACCTATTGCATACAGTATTCGAAAAACAAGCCAAAACACAAAAACTTAACTACAACCACTGAACCATGAAAATGAGGCCAAGGTCAGATGACACCTGCCAGTTGGACATGTACACCTTACAATCCTTCCATACACCAAATATACTAGACCTATTGCTTATAGTATCTGAGATATGGACTTGACCACCAAAACTTAACCTTGTTCACTGATCCTTGAAATTGGGTCGAGGTCAATTGAAAACTGTCTGACGGGGATGAGGACCTTGTAAGGTACGCACATACCAAATATAGTTATCCTATTAGTCATAATAAGGGAGAAATTAACATTACAAAAAATCTAAAAAATTTTTTCAATTAGTCACTGAACCATGAAAATGAGGTCAAGGACAATGTACATATGACAGATGGAAAGTTCGTAACATAAGGCATCTATATACAAAGTATAAAGCATCCAGGTCTTCTACCTTCTAAAATATAAAGCTTTTAAGAAGTGAGTTAACGCCGCCGCCGCCGCCGCCGCCGCCGGATCACCATCCCTATGTCGAGCTTTCTGCGACTAAAGTCGCAGGCTCGACAAAAATCCAAAGCTAATTAGGACAAGGATAATATTTTATCATTGATTAACGGTCAGTTGTAAAGGGATATCTTTATATAACTGCTGATAGCAATCATTATACAGAATGGCTGTCTTACTGATTTATTGTTAGAAATCAATAAATCAATCCAGATATTTCTGGACTGTAGTAATTCCTGTTTATTTCTATATGATAAACATACTTAACAATCTCCCAAACTTGAGACTGTGAAATCAAATATACAATGTATAACATGAATAGGCTGTACAATAACATTTTGTAAATTTCAATTTCTAAGACCACTGTTTTTCCATTTTCATCAAGGAATATTAAAAAACGAAAAATCATAAAATTCGGACAAATATTTAGAAATGTACACGAAAATTATCAAAAAACCCTTAATGACCCCCAGAAAAAAGCTGGAGGGGACCACTGTGATAAAATATACACATGTACATTCAGGTTCCATCAATTTTTGATAAAGTCAAACATTTAAAGTCCAAACAATATATACCATATTTTGTTATTTATCTGAACACACAGTTCCTTGTAGTTACATTGTATTACCATGCATTTCCACGGCAAATCTCATGGTTTTCGAGCTATAGTAATCTAATTAATTTTTTTTATCTCAGTGGAGCTAGTCACTCAAATACAATGGAACAGCTAGATGTGATTTACTCTCTAGGATTTTATATTTTTTATTGGGAATAACATTTAAGACTTTATAACTGATTGTTACTACTTGATCGTTATCATGCTGTACAAGTAACTTTATGGTGTAGAAATTGTAGCATTGTGCCTTTAATACATGTGATGTCCCTCTTTCCCAAAGTTGTCAACCAGATAATTTCAGTCAGCTGTATTTTGATACATTCTCAAGAATGAAGTTTTTAAAGCATGATACTTGAGACATTATGTTTTAATTTAAACCAAATTGAGCAACATAAAATGTATAAAAAATCAGGGTGTGAATCACACCTGGCTGCTCAGCTAAATTCAATAAGTCTTCATTGTAGCTCTGCTAAGATAAAAAATTGTCACAGGAGCTACATTCTGTACATTATTGAAGATAGTCTTTTTCATTTCAACAGTTACATGTTACTTACTTGTGACCATTTAATGTTGCTAAGTGAAGTGGAGTGTAACCTTCTCTATCTGCACAATTTATATTAACTGATCCTTTTAAAAAGCTGAAATAAGAAATTATACATTAAAAATTTAAAACGATTTAGTGTAATACTACATTTTTTTGTACATGTAAATGCTTTTACAACTAATAAAAGGAGTAGTTACCAATATCCAGAAAAACGAGAGGTCAGGTGAGGGCTAGCATCACTTGTCATGTGATAACCACCAAAAGATCCATCCATAGAGTGTTTTATCAGGAGAAAAGTCATGTCAATGATATCAAGTCTCGTTCCCTTTGGCCAAGCAGTTTCAAAGAAGAAAATTATCAACCAATGAAAGACAAGACCTGCCCACGACGGCCATGTTTGTTGCCTGATCAGGACGAAATGAGGAAACTTTGTATATAACCTCCCAATTAGATGCTTTCTGTCAAGTTTCGTTGTATTTGGCCAAGCGACTTCAGAGGAGAAGATTTTTATATATGAGCCAATCAGAAACAAGAACTGCTCATGGCTGCCATATTTGTATTCCGATTGGGACAAAATGAGGAAATTTATAAAGCACCTCCCATATATGCTTCCTGTCAGGTTTCGTTCCATTTGGACAAGTGATTTCAGAGGAAAAGATTCTTTTATAATATTATAAGCCAATCAGAAACAAGAACTGCCAATGGTGACCATATATATACTCCGATCGGCATGAAATAAATTTTGTAACGAATCTGTCAAGTTTCTTACCATTTGGCCAAGCAGTTCCAGGGAAAAAAGATGTTTTTAATCAACCAATGAGAAACAAGAATTGACTATAACAGCCATGTTTTTTGCCCTATCAGGACGAAATGAGGAAACTTTGTAAAGAACCTCCCATAGATGCTTTCTGTCATGTTTCCAGGGTGTCAAGCCATTTTGGACCAAAACTATATAGGATAATAGGATTTTTCAAGTTCAAAATATAGGACAATTGCTACCAAATTTCACTCTCAAATTATGGCCTCCACCTCCCATACAGCCAATGGTGACCATATATGTACTCCGATCAGGATGAAATAAATTTTGTAACGAATCTGTCAAGTTTCTTACCATTTGGCCAAGCAGTTCCAGGGAAAAAAGATGTTTTTAATCAACCAATGAGAAACATGAATTGACTATAACAGCCATGTTTTTTGCCCTATTGGGACGAAATGAGGAAACTTTGTAAAGAACCTCCCATAGATGCTTTCTGTCATGTTTCCAGGGTGGCAAGCCATTTTGGACCAAAACTATATAGGATAATAGGATTTTTCAAGTTGAAAATATAGGACAATTGCTACCAAATTTTACTATTAAATTATGGACTCAACCTCCCATACAGCCATACCTCACCTACTTTTTACTTAAAATAAAAGTTAATAACACAATTTTTATAAAAAAAAAATTTCTAACTAAATTGTAAATAAAACCACTTTTGCTGAAACTGAGTCTTCGATTTCGGCATTTTAAACTTGTTCAATAATTCAAATCAATCTGAAACAATGAATTCAATTACAATATATTGTACCTCCCATCAGTCTCAACTGCAGAGCACTCATGCCAATATTGTTACACTAATTTTAGTAATTTCAAGGTAAAAAAGGGAAAAAATAAACCTGTGTATAGTTTACTATTTAAGATTTCTTTTACATTTTGAGCCTACTTAGAAACAATCTTAAGATTACAATTTGGATGCATGATTCACGCATATTTCATCTAACAAATAATCATCAGCAGTACTCAGTCGGGGTCAGTTGAAATACAAAACAATAATTGGAAAATATTTAATAATGTTATTAAAAAATTCTGTATTTAAAAACATAATGTAAAAATAGTACAAATGCTCTGCAGTCAAGTAACCTGTGTTCTGTGAGAGATTCACTGAAATGCAAAATATTAATTAATTACATAAAAAATCCTACATTAACAAAAACAACAAAAAATTTTGCTGCATAAGGTTAGTATGATCAATAAGTATAAGCACTAAAACCAACTACAGCCTAACAACATAATGTGAATCATTCCACTAATATAATGTGATTCATTCCACTATTAATACTTTTTCTTATATTTTTTTCCAACTTAATATAGGAATTGACTGGAAATATAGGACCACTTGACACCCTGTGTTTTGTTTCATTTGGCCAAGCAATTTCAGAGTAAAAGATTTTTTTTGTATCAACCAATCAGAAACAAGAACTGCACATAACAGCCATATTTGTAGTCTGATCGGGACAAAATAAGGAAACTTTATAAAGGACCTCCCATATATGCTTCCTGTCAAGTTTTGTGCCATTTGGCCCAGCAGTTTTAGAGGATAAGATTTTTTTAAACTCAGCCAATCAGAAACAACAATTGCCCTTGGTGGCCATGTTTGTTGTCCGATCGGGACGAAATGAGCAATCTTTATAAAGGGCCAAATTTACGTTTTGACATGTGAAAGGGTGATTTCCCATTTCCGATCGGTTGTTTAAATTTTTGAGAACAGCCATTCACGATCGTTTTATTTCTTAATACCAAAAACTTACACAAGCGCAATTATTTTATAAAATCCATATTTTCTGGAAGTTTTAACACGTTTTTTGCATGCTTTTTTGTATTAAACAGTCTGTATAAATAGAAGTGTTAAAGGTCAAATGTCGTCACTTCCAACCAATAAAAAACGTCTATTTTTACTTTAGTGGAAATACACATCATGATTTATTTAACTGAATACACATATTTCGGCTATCCATAATAGATAATTACCTATTATACAATATCTATTGACAAGTAAATTTAAATATCTATTAATTACAATGCAAACAGAAGTGCTTGAATGTGGTTAAATACTGCTTTACTGCAAATTGACTTTTAATTACGATGACGCTGCCTTGTTATTAATCAAGGTGCTGCAGTGAATGACAACTTCAAAGAGAAGGCGCTGCAGGACTACAGCGCCATATGGGGCTTGGGAGAACACTGCCAAGTGACTAGAAAATTCACATTGATTAAGGTATTCAAATTCTGAAAAATCCATTTTACGAACAAGTTGTCCAGACAGTAAGTGCACATAATTCATGAACCCTGGGGCTTGGGAGAACGCTGCCAAGTGACTAGAGAATTCACATTGATTAAGGTATTCAAATTCTGAAAAATCCATTTTACGAACAAGTTGTCCAGACAGTAAGTGCACATAATTCATAAACCCTTCTTATAACTAAGAGTAAGAGAGTAGATCTATACACCTCTCACAAGTATTAAAATATACTGCCAAAATATAAACCTATCTTAACACCTGGATGAACACATACGTTTTTTATACATGTAGATCTACTATTAGTATTTGTATTGTTATAAACAAAAATTATGGTATGACAGGATGTAAAATATATTTGGTCTTGGATAGAACATCACCTTGGCAAGAATTGGCTTTGTCTCTTCTTTGTTGTAAGTTTTTCTATTGCTTCCACGTTTCCATTTTTTGCTGCTTCAAGGAGATCTTGATCTTTACTTATAACGCCTTTAAATTTTCCACCAAAATTCAATGGGAATGCCATTTTTTAGCATCTTTTTTCACGACTTCCTGAATTTTTGCAGCTCCATCTAGTTTCATTTTGCATCAATTATTTTGATTGACTAATGAATTCTGCTTTGCCCAATCAAAAGTAGTCTCTCTTTCCTACTGATGTGCACTATTTTATGTTTCTGAAACATCGACTCATTGGTTAATTTCTAATAACTGTTCCAATCAAAATGTTTGTTTTAACCATTGTGACGTAAACGTTTAATCTATTTTTAGTAGTCAGATGTAAACATTAGACAGCTGTGTTGACGAACTTCTGTCATAATTTTGACTATCTGTAGGAAATTTTGAGTGCAGAAGGAGTTAAATGGCCAAAGTGAAAAGATTCTCAGTGGTATGTATAATAATCTTTCTTTTACATGTCATGCAATTCAAATATATGAAGATATAACAGTATTGCCCTACAGTAGAATGGTCTCATAAGGAGAAGGTCAACCTTGTTTATGAATAATTTACAGTGTATACTGGCCTGTATTATGTGTTAAATATTTGAATTTGTATCGAACAGGACAAAATAATTAAACTACAGAAGATACTATTGTAATCGTCGTTTTATATGAAGAAATAGATAGTCCAATACGGGAAGAGTATTAACATATGATATAAATTTGCAAATTTATTGACAACTTGCCAGATGGACAGAAATTGCGTATTATTTGATATTTTGATATGGTTCCACGCGAATTCACTTACGCAACTGATATGATTTTTAACCTTTTTATTAAACTAATGGAATTAGGGTTCGGTTTAATTTTTATAATCTACTGCAGGACAGGGATTATGATGCTTTACTCATATCCATGTGACAAATTCATTGACGTACACATATCACGTGTTACATGTAAATCTCGGTCTTTGTTGAAATCCCTTGTAAATCACTAATAAAACCATGTAAATGAAACCAGTCTACGATATTTAATTCTAAGGTGTGTGTTTGTGTGCATGTTGTTTTTTTTTAAATTAAATTGAAGTATAATCTGCCTCAGCATCCATTATCATATCAGGAATGACAAAAACTTTTTCATATGTACAGGGACAGAGAGATTATATGTCTCTGATATTTATCAAGGAAAAAAGCAGAATGTACAATGCATGTAGACTCTTTCTGCATAAAGCGTGCATGTATCTTTAAAACTTTATGACCTTGCAAATGTGTAAATAGCAATAGTATTCTATTGTAAATGATATCCCATGTCCCTATAGAGGTAAGATATGGGATAGGAGAAATATCTCCTCAAGAGACTACAGAGACATGAGACGGCAACAGTCGGAAGGAGCGACTGTTCAGATGGGATAGACTTGCTCACATTCCTTTCCAATTTAATATATTATATTTTTTATATTAAATTATGAAAATGCTTTGAGAGAGTCAAATATGCAGAGGATACAGCACGTTGAAAGTGGAAACAGCTGGATAGTTATCTGTTAATCTGATGGTTAAACAATACTAGTCAGAGAGATCTAATCAAATATACAGGGACTTGAAACAAGTCTACACATAGGGGTAACTTCCATAAGCAGTATATATCAGTATATACAGACGTGCCACTGGCAAGGGTCATTTTCCAATCTGTCATGATTGGGCCTGATAGGGTCACTTAATTTAATCCTTCCCGATTCTGTTCCAGTGACAAGTGATATTTAGGTCAGTCTGTGGCTATAAGCTGTCAAATTCTAGTAAACTGTAGACATGATGCTATCAATGAAGCACATACCAATCAAGAGTTTTACAACACCTTACGCTCAAAAGTGAGAGAAATGTGTACAATTCATACCGATATCTGTTGAAATTTTGTTAGCCTTTTGACATCTGATTACCACTCATCATGTATTGATGCATTTTATTGTCCCTTGTGGGCCCTTAATTGGTAATAAACTGATTTGATTTGATTTTTTGTATTATTTATTGAGTTTTCACTGACTTAAATGTATTGACATTGTCAGTGGGAACGTATTCAGACGGTATTGTTGAAATGGTATATAAATCATTGAGTGGCAAATCATAATGTATAAAGGATGGAATTATCAGGCATTTTTAAATAACCAGTGTAACTATAAACCTCGGTGGAAACTTTCAGAAAATCAATTGTAATTTACCATATGGAACGGTCATAATTTGTGTACCTAACTTTATGAATGTGTCAGGTTTTTCAGTTTCTTCAGTATATCAACGGGTGTATTCCCGAAAACCAATCAACACTTCTGTACCAAAATATACTCTAAGTCACCCCCTGTGAACTTTCCGAGTGCCCACCTAATTAAGTGACAATTAATGTGTCGGTGTGAAATAATAATGTATCCATCAATCCCTTGTCCGACTCCATGTAAAATAAATTAAACAGCAAGATATCTGCAGATAATAGACGAAATATCATTTGAAAATTTTTAACCGCAAACTCCACCCACACCAAGAATTACAGTATTTACTCCCGCCTATATTAGATTGACAAGGAAGGCGTCTGAAGTAAACCTCTCTCCATAATCGACCATCAATAATGACACCTGTCAATATTTAGTATGGAAAAGATTAAACAAAAAACGAACTTTGTCGATTTAGATCGTTTGTTTAACTAATTTTAGTGATGACTATTTTTTTTTTTTTTTTTTTTTTTTTTTTTTTTTTTTTTTTTTTTTTTTTCATGTGCATTCATTTTATATTACTCTCTAGACAAAAGTATATATAACCTCTATAGATCCGATTCCACTGCCTGTGAGCGAACTGACGGATTGCTTGGGATATCTTATCTCTATATAGTACATGTGTTAATCATTTAGAATAGTAAACCATGAATTTAATTCATTAGAACTTATAACAGGTAGTGTAGCGGGCTGAAATTATCCATACAGATCGATCCCTTGTGAGAAAAGTCTGACATATTGACATTTGTCAAACGATGACAGAGAAGAAAAATGGACCACATGTTTGAAGATTTCAAAACCAATAAATCCATAGTTTCTTATATCGGTCTGTGTATGTATAGGACACACTATTGCTTGTACAATACTCAAAATAAACACATATGTCAAAACTAAGACATTTATTTGTTTTGACTGAAACTTCCAGTCTCATAATAACCCATATGTCTAAAATTAATACCATACCAAGTGTAAATAAAACTACGCGAAATTGATGCGATCTGTCAAAAGATACCAACTGAATATAAAGCAGACCCTTTCAAGTCATACACCTGCACTTTGGTTCGTGTGAATGCAAACACAAGTTCTCCTGACATTATTTATTTAACAAATCAAGCATATCAAAACAAAGATCAGATGGATGGCATATTGACACAAAACATGTAAAATTCCGAATTCTATGACAATTTAACTTTCTTGAAAAAAAAAAAAATACATTTTCTTCTTCATTTGTTTTATTTATTTACCTATTCTGAATTTTTACATGAGTATTGTTAAAAAGTAAAAAGGCAATTATTTGGAGATCAATACTTTTAAATAAAAATACATCTAACTACACATGCTCGTCATGCTCTTCAAAAAACACATATATTCATACAAAACTACAAAAATCCATTAAGATTTCTAACAAATATTAATTGTCCTGAATCATTTAAATGTACAACATCTCTTAAATCTGATGATGAAATATTTGACTGATCAATATATAAATGCCTACCCTTCTTACAAAGTTCTTTTATTACACCATTCAATTTTTTAATTCTCACATTGATAACATCATTTTTTGTGTAGATACATCCAGAGAAAATAAATGCAAATTTTTTTACCTTCTGCAACTCAGAGACAAGATGAAAAATAGTCTTTAAATCTCTCACAGCATTTTGTAGTTGAACTGTTTCAGGCTTTGCATATTTATTAACATTGTTTGTTCCACAGTGGAAGATAACCACAAAACTTGTTGAATGCTTGAAAAATTCTTCTAACGAAAAATAGCAATCTAGAATTTTACCTCCGCTGATTGAGATAACATGAACATTTTTTTGTGCAGTGTTAACAAAATTAACTATGGAGTCACCTATCAATAAAACTGGAACAGATTTTTTATGAAGTAAGCTATAATTTTCAATTTTTTTATTATCTCCATCAAAGGAAAAATTTGCAGCAAGCAGATCCCATTGCAAGCCCTTCTTATCACAAAGAAAACCCTTTTTTGAGGGGTAACGCAAAACACCGGTATCCCCTGTAAATCCGATAGGGACGACCTGATGGGCCTGTGCTAAAACTGTAGGAAACCAGGACTGAACAGGTGTAAAGTCTGGAAAAACCAAAGTGCAATTAATTCTTTCCTGTAAAATAAAATTTACTACAATGGGAATCAAACAGAAAGGAGGAAATGCGTAGTATTTTTCCCCTTCCTTATATTCTTGCGCAAAGGCGTCCACTCCCGATGAAGCGGGTGTAGGAAAAGGTGTAAAATGAGGTAAAGAGTTACCATCTTCATCTAACATTGCATTACTATCAATAGAAAACATATCCACTGTATGTGGGCCAAACAAATACTGTAAATACCACCACGTTCGCTTAGTAATTGATGCATCTGACTTTGATAAACTTCTGGAGGGTCCGTCAGACGGATTTTCAGATGTATGAACGTAAGAGACTGACAGATTAATATTCAAATTAAATGTCAAATGAAAAATGTCTTTCAAAATTTTGTTCAATTCATCGTTTTTAGAATACTGGTTATTCCAAGCGAAAACAAGGGCCTTGTTATCTACTCTAGCATTGATTCTTGAATTTTTAATCTTGTCACCTAATGACATAATAGCATTCTTCAAGGCTAAGGCTTCTTTTATCATTATGTGTTCACCCTTTATTTCATCACTCCAGTAATCTGAAAATGTTTGAGTTCGCCCATTACTGATAAATGATACGCCCCATTTAAAATCGGAAGCATCAGAAAAAAGAGACAAAACATGATGTCTTTCTGCCATCCAAGGGAGCGGCTCTTTCCAATTATCTAAAAATTTCCAATGACTAACTTCTTCCTTAAGATTTGAGTCAATTTGAATTGACATTGAGCTTTTAGCAGCTTTAGATATGGCCCTGTTACAAACTGCCGTATAAAGTTTTGCCCCTGGGATAGCTAAAGACATCGAGATGCACATGCCAGTAAATCTTTGAATCAATGAAATTGGACATGAAGTACATTTTAAAATTGTTTCCCTTAACATTGCAAATTTCTGTTTTCTTTGTTCTGTAATAAAAAATGACATAGAAATAGTATCGATAATCATACCTAAAAATGTTAATGACTGCTTTGGCATGAAGCTAGATTTGTCTATGTTCAAAAAATACCCCAAACTGACAAAAAATTTAACAGCATATCTTATGGCAATATGTGATCTCATTAAAGGGTTATCAAGGTCACCAGAGAGATTACCATGAAACTCTTCAATTAATCTGTCATCAATATATAATAAACAAGAAATAGACTTTCGTCTAAGAAATGAAATTCCCTGTAAATTTAGCGTATGGTATACAAAAGCTGAGTTTTTCCAACCAAATGGGAGAGTATTACAACAGAAATAATACCCTCCCCACTCAAACCCAAGTAAATGTCTTGAAGATTCAGTAACGAATACATTGTCATATCCAGATTTGTCGTCTAACTTAGTCAAAAATGAGCCCTTTCCCACAGTTTTTGGAACATCCATTAAAGTGTCAAGATTAAAAGGTGTATCCTTCATGAATGAGTTGAGATACATCAGGTTAATGCACAACCGAGGTTTTGTAGGTTCTATAGTAATCGGTGATACGATATGCGGCGGTCGTGTTTCTCCAACTTTTCCCAATAATGTAATAGCTCCAGATTGTAAACGAGAAGTTATTTCATCGTTAATGAAATCAACGTGGTCTTGACAGTTTGCTGCATTGCTGAAATGCCGTGGTGGTGGATAAGCATCATCATATTGTACACCCCAAAACGTGCCTTTAAATGGCTGCATAAAATCATGAATGTCTACATAATTATTAACCCACTTTAACACTTCATTATTGCTTTGCTCGATTATCTTACACCACAAATCAGAATTATTATGAATACTACCCGCAATGAAATGACATGGATCGGGGAAAACCATTTCTTCTTCTAGATTAAAGTCTAAAACATCTCTTTCAGGATCAAACACTAAATCACCAGTTTTAATAATTTCTTTGTTCATATTTACATGCTCGGTTCTACTGCTCCGTTTTACAACATCATACGGTTTGAAGGTGTCACAAAATTCCCATACACGTGGCTTAAAAGGACAGTGCTCATCTTCAGCCTACAAAATTTATAAAACTGTTACTTTCTTGGGCAATCTACCCTAAAATGACTAACATCTCCACACTTAAAACAACCGGAATAGTTCTGGGGTATTTTCCTAGCAGCAGTAGGCCTCCTAACATTTACATTACGATATGGCGAGACAGCTTGGACCGAGCGTGCAGGTTGCATAAAGGATTGTGCCAATTGTAACATGTTAACAAACTGCTGCATCTGATCATTCTCTGTTTTTTTCTGATTTGATGTAGTTTGATTACTATGTTGACTTTCATCTGAGACCTTTTCTTTGTCACTACCATGAACTTTTAGGAATTTTTGCTCTTTCTCATATATCTTTGTTTCAGCGGGAGACGACAGTAACGAGGTGACCAGAAAACCAATTCTATCATGATTTTTATGACACAAAAATCTCTGTAATACCATGGAGTACAACTCCCTATTACTATCATTTACTCTTCTAGCTACTTCGTCCAAGTGCATAAGTTTAAGCTGAAGGGTATCCACGTTAATTTCAGAGGAACGTGCTGCATATTCTTTGACCTCTCGAAGGGCTTGGGCAACCACATCAACATTCAAACTTTTTTTCAGGTTTTCTATCTCCAACAACAGATCTTGATTCTGTAATGGGATAAATATTACCAAAATCAGTCAACAATTTTCCTCAAATTTTGAATTTGATTTATATTTTCAAGCACATTAGGGGGAAGGTTTTCACTCATATTGGATAATGCCTTTGCAGATGTTATCTTGTCACATAACGCGTTAGGAGCAGTGTAATGATTTAACATAACGTCCGATTTCCAGCCTACATGCGACTTAATTAATTCATTACTGATTCCTAACCAAGTTAATGTTAAAGCACACCCACTTCTAGTACTATGTGGAGTTTCACCATCCCACAAATCAAGATCTTTTAAATACAACTTTAATCTCGCATTAGCTGCTGATGATGAAAATGGTTCGTCGAAAACCTCATTTTGAGAAGGGGCCAACGGACGAAAGAAATAACCACCTTTTAACATAATTTCATGTTTTTTGCAGAACATTACATATTTTTCAATCTCACGGTATGGGCAGATTTCTACATTATTCGACGGAAACACAAACGCTACTCTGGGGTCTCGAATATCTATGGTTTTCCCAGTTACCAGGCACAATATGATTCCTTCATTATTTGGTAACCATTTAATCTGATCCGTCAAGACTGATCCTAGATCCCCTGCGCGATCCCCCGTAAATGCAATCACTTTAAAGAAAGTCATGTCACGTATCAAAATGTATTGCTGAAAAGGCGTTAATCTATTATCCGATAACTTATAAGAAATGTACCGTGACAATAATATAAGTTTATTGGAAAATAAAGGGACTGCCCTTTTAGGAGATGCCACAGCCAAAGATTGTTCTAATCTAATAGCAGACAAATATCGTTTTATTAACGGGGCAGCTGCTGGATTTCCTAGTCCTAACACATCGTTCCAATCACTCCCTCTGCCATGGTCCCTAAAGATTGCACGAATTTGGCCAATTAAGCTATCAACCGAACCAGCAGAGAGTCTACATGGGCACCCGCACTCAAACTTTCCCTTCTTCCCTTTATTCTCGCATTGTTTTATGTGAATTTGCGTTTTTCCGCTTGTATCTTTCACCACTAAAAACCTACGTATATCCGATGGTAGAGCGTCATCTAATTTTCTTTTTGGATCTAAGTCTTGCAGAAAGTTCACAAGATTATAACGTAAACTATCTTTTTGCTTTGAATATTTTGTACTTTGAAGAAGAGATTCCAATTCTGATATTCTATCATTTATAATATCCGTAGTCTGGTCAAGCGAATTGTCACATGTAGACTGAAAATATTATAAATTATTATGAAATTCACGTGCAAAGTTAACCAACGGCGTAAATGTAATTATTGTAATTTTCTAAAGAAGAAAATAATGAAATGATCAATATGCTAAAATTTAATAAATCGACTTCTCTAAAAATTATAATTTGTAAAAGTTTAGATTATGTACATATTAGATTATGTCGACACATTCATCCCTATGAGACACTTTACGGCAATAATTAATATGATTAAACATTTTAAATAACACTTAATTGATTTCCGTTATAGCCTGATTCATTTAAAATCAAAGCCAGATTGACATATTTCTCATAAATTTCTTTATACACCAGGTGTCTATTCTCTTACCCAACTTTTTTGACTTGTCATCAATATCACATGACTTGTAAACAAACACCAGTAATTTGTCACCACATTAAACAATTTAACCATTTGTTCATAAGAACAAAATTGCCTAAACCACAGTTACTACCACTGTGACATATTCTTTACTTTTCATAGACTTGAATAACTACTCAGTTGTCAGCTTTTTTTTTTTTTTTTTTTTTTTTTTTTTTTTTTTTTTTTTTTTTTTTTTTTGACCATTTGTTCGAGCTGGAACAAAAGTGCCTAAAAACCCCAGTTTTCCACTATGACTTCAAACAATTATGCATTATCACTATGCTACTACCATCAAGTCTATAGAATTTACGTCAGTTTCCAATAATTTTAGCAATTTTGACCATTTGTTCAACAAGAACAAAAGTACCTAAACACCACAGTTCCTGTTCTGTAAGCATGCCCACTGTGGATTTCACCCAAAAGCATTATAACTCAATTATTGAATTTAAAAGGCGCTCTGCATTTTTGAATCTATAGATTCACAGACACACCTGTTCAGGTTCTCCCTGATACCAAATAGCAAAAAAAATGACTCGCTGACAACTACTCTATGTAACATATACATGTTTTAACCTTTATAATGCCATAAATTTGGAACCTGACGATGGTGACAAAAAATTTTTTAAAACTATACTAAACAAGCTTACCGAACAAGGCACATTTGGTTTTTCACTTTGTTTTTTATTCTTTTTCCTTGGAGGCTCTTGCTCCTCTAATCCATCTTCATTTGCAATTTGTATCCCAATATGGGCAACCTTTACATAGTCTGATCTATCAAAATCCTTATTTATCATTTTCTTCAGCTCATCTATTTGGATCCCTAAACTCTTCTCAATTCTAAGTTTTAAAGTATCTACATCTATAGTTCTTAAATCCTCATTTTCCTTGAAGCTATTTAATTGATCATAATGTTCATCCGCATTAAATCTCATAATCAGACTTAATATCATCTTTGGATTAAACTTTAAATCCCTTTCCAATAACATTTTGGCAATTAACAGATAACTCCGCGCGACTACTAAATTATTAATATTTATCAACCTCTGATGATTACTGACCACTGCCTGTGAGCGAACTGACGGATTGCTTGGGATATCTTATCTCTATATAGTACATGTGTTAATCATTTAGAATAGTGAATTCATATGGTTTGAAGATGACACTAATATTCTTGTGAAAAGATTTTTATAATCGTTCATTGTTTCATTGAAAAACAATGTAACAAGTCTCTGATATAAATGTCTTTTTTTCCAAGTCTCCAATCAGTCATACTCATTGCAGACTATTCAAACTGGCCTTGAAATCCACGTGCCATGATGCCTAGAGCCGAGATCAATGGATCAAAAGTGTTCATCATTGAAGTTCTTGAAAGCACTTTCACTATTAAAATTTGGCTGGAAATAATTTCACCTGTATATTTAGAATAAATAGAAGTATTTTGTCCTTCCATCAGATAACACGATAAATAAATTTAGAAATCGTGTAAAAAGAATTTTCCCGGTTATTTATATTATTGGGAACTAAGTGTTTTGTTCAAATGGGTGCAAACCAAAAAGCGTAAATCGTGATTTCAAAGGAAAATACATGTACATGTATATAATGTCCTGTTAGGGTAACTAGTTCCTGCGCTGTATACAGCAACGGTCGGGGGGGGTCCAACATTCATCAATCAGTGGCAGAAACTTGATACATGTACTTGTATGTGCTGACATTGGAAACAATTCCAGAGACGTGTATTGTAATGACCACTGAATCAGTTCGTGATCTTACCACGGTAAGATTTCCGTAGCGATGGCAGCAATGTACCCTTAACAAGACCACAAGGTCCCCATTTATGGATAATTTTACCCTTTATAACACGTGCACTTTTGATACATTTACATGTAAAACTATGATCAATGTGATACATGTGTATACATATACTAGATTCTCTGAGACGAATCTTCATGATGATTATTTATTAAAAATATATGTATGGCAAAAACACCCACAAGTCGGGGCTTCTGTGCGGAAGACAGCTTCAATAATCCTCAATAATTGCTTTTAAATAAAATGTTTTCAGTGCTTCATAAGCTCGCTAAATCCCAATTAACATGCACATTTTAACTCAACATAAAGGTAGACAAATTTACACACAGGTGCAAATTGTGCATCTGAAAGAAATTACAAGTGCAAATATACTACAGGTATAAATTTACATGACCTAACCACTAGATGTAAAGGTGTTTTTTTCCACATACCCAAAATTACATGGTATACGTATGTATTTTCGACACGTGAACGCGCCAAAACCACCCGATAGTCCTACGCTCAGGCAATAAAGCCAAGAAATTCACGGCTACGACAACTTGCTTCTTCACACCCAATCGGAATGGCATTCTCATGCTGCTGTCATTGGACTGTCAGAAAAGATCAGAATTTCAATATTTTTCGAAATTCAAATTACTCAATATTTGTTTCACTTCTATACCCGTTAATTTAAAAGAGAAAAAATAATAATGGATGGATGGATAATGGTTTAAAGTCCATTAGCAATTATTACATGCACATCAGAACGAGAACATATTAATGTGATATGAATATGAATTCCGCTGTTTCCCAGACCGACACACTGAGTCGGATTTTTAATGAGCTCTAGCTCACGAAGTAAGATCGCCAGGAAGTATTATGTATCACACCATCCGGACACATATTCTGACTCCTAGTCGACCGGTCGTTGTACTTGCTCATACACAGTACCTCGTGCTTGGTGGAAAAGTAGCAAATAGCAATTTTAAAGTCTTTGGTTTTACCCGGTCGTGGATCGAATTCGCCACCTTCCGAATTTCAGACGAAAACACTACCACGCAATCACCGAGGCGGTTAAATTTGTTTTCAAAGTGACGCATGTAGAGAGTACATGATTTTACAGATGGAGTATGCTCTAGTAACATGCCACGGCCTCGGCCACACGCCGCCTTGATGTCAGAGGAATCTCGAACTATTCTTTGATATGCAAACTCACTGTTCATAACGAGAACTTACTTGAAAGTGGTTCAAAACTATACAGTTTTTGCAACATTTAAACACTTTATACACCAGGCATAAAAACCATGTAAACCAATAGAATTTGCATATGCACGTAATTTTACATGTGTGCAAATATACTTACTTGGTAAATTTTGTGCATGTAAATGGGGCTAGGCTTTTGAACAGTATAAAGTTCAAGATTAAAATAAAACGAAAACAGTTCATGCAATTCAGTATCACATATAAAAAAATGCTGAATATATAATTTCTTGATTTCTCTTTTCAGTTAAAGTGTATTGGACCGAAACTAGTACCATTCTTCAAAACCTGTGCCATATTTTTTGTCTTGTACAACAAAGAACCGGAGGTCTCTGGGATATTTTTCTGCATTGTAAAATGCCTACCTGTAATATCTCTGATTTTGTTTGTACTTGTGGATGGTTTTGTGTTAAGTGAATACCACAGATATTCCAGACGAATACTCAGAGGTCTTATCTTTTCATGTATTGGTGATGTTTTCCTAGTATGGAAAGAGAAGAGTATGTACTTTGAAATTGGTTTGCTGATGTTTGCCATTGCCCAGATTGAATATGCGCGTGCTTTTGGTTGGACTCCACTCAAACCTTACACCGGGGGTACATTTGCACTTTTTGGTTCAATGGTATATTACGCCCTAAGTATGAGTTTATCTGGCGTTTTATCCTATCTGGTTGCATTGTATATCACGTTGATATGTACAATGGCGTGGCGAGCCATGGCCCGGGTAGAATTCTATGATGACCTTTGGACCTGGAGTAATCTTTGCGGGTGTATTGGATCTATGTTATTCGTAGTGTCAGACCTGACAATTGCTGTAGACAGGTTTTGTTTTCCGGTACCATTCGCCCATCAAATCATCATGCTGACATACTATGCTGCTCAAGTTGGCATTGCTGTGTCTGTGGTGGACAGTCAAGTCGACGAAGTACTGAGGAAAACTGCACCGGAAACGGAGCGTAAGAAGAAAGCAATCTCATTAGCACGCACACTTCAAGAGATCAAAGAAAAAATTCCTAGTTTGGAATTACAGAAGTAATTTTTAGAACAATTTAGAACGTTTACAGTCAGGACTTGTCATTCATTGTCGTTGTGGAAAATAAGAATTCAGCCAAGCATTGCCAAATGTACACTAAATACAATTCGATATCCGAACATTATCATTGTCTTTCAGTTTTTTTTCATGTCAAGTTTTATGATTTTTTTACAAGTTAAGACAGTATTAACCTAGTCATTGAGATAACTGTGTTTGGTGTCCCGAAAGTCAAAACCAAAAGGCTATGTTTATATAGTTTGTAGAATGCAGGGAAAAAGGGGGAAATCGAACTAGTCATAGTCTTGAAAACACCTGCCGCATATTTCTTAAAACCTTTCTGGAATATTTCGTGCTATTTTATTCATTGTTTTACAGCCTTTAAAGTGATATCACTGGCGGAATATTCTGCAATGTTTAAAGTACAGTGTTTGGTAGTTTTTTCCCTATTTCCGTGCGTAGATCATGGATTTTGATTTGCAATTGGATATAAGAATTTAATCACGTAATTTGTGTAATCTTTATAAAAAATTAGTTTCGGATTGTAGGTTTCACCTCCTACGAATCCTCCTGAATTGAAAGGTACTCCTTATTGGACTCCTATAATGTGAAAGATGACAACGAAAAATAGCCCCGGAAAGCTGCCAAATCGTAATTTGTTGTCAAAACCCTGATAGTACGATTTTACATAACAGCATTGAAACTTAGATTTATAGGGTTATTCTTTAAAGAAAAAATATTTCTTAATTTGCATTTAAGCCCTCGAAAAATTATGCGTGTTTTTCAAAGCTACCTCAGTGAGTAACTTACTTGGTAATGAGGTTGCAAGTAAACTGTAGCAATTTTAGTGCTTTTATTCCTATGTCTTGTATTTTTTACTTATATGTTATTTTTCGTTATAGATTTGTTGTGTTAATGATAATTTTATAAGCTGCACTGAAATGAAGATTTTAGTCGTACAAATGTATGTTATTGGAACAAAATCAAAACTGGTGGCTGAAATTTAATCTCTCATTTATACGAGTTTTTTTCTGGCAGCAATGAACTCGTAATATTCCACTAAAATTTTGTATTTTATCTCGCTCAGGAAAAGTTTATCCTGTCTGTATTTTGGTTTCCTGTACTTGGGGCTCATTTTGTTCTGTTCCTCAGGGTGTTTTTATGATTTCTGGTTAATTTTCAAATTTGTTTTCACTGGCGGTGGTAATATAAGTTAACCCAGATTTACGAAAAAAATCATTACCCGATTTTATCATTTCAGTGAAAAATTGTCTATGGAAAACGAACCACCATACCTGTATATATTTTCGGAATGTCAAAAAGTTAAGCCCCCATAAATAGCAGTTTTGAAGCATTTCAGTGCAGTATTTCAAGTGATTGTGAAGTATACTCTACCGTGACTACATAACCATGATAATATATCTTATATGTGTAAATATTTTTGTTATATAACCTACTTTTTCTTTTGGTGTGCATGTATATTTAATGACCATACTTTGTTTACATGTTATGTCAATGCACATGCAATGCAATTTTTCGTTTATTTTTATTTTTACCAATTTGTGAAAAAAAGGTCTCCAACAATCAAACAAGGCAGATATAAATATTTAGTATGTCACATCAATCTAACAAATCGACAGTGCCCTAAAATACATGATGGCCTTTAGGATACATAGTTACAACACCCGTATATCTTTAAGTTTGGAATGTTTCACTTATTTAACATTATTGAACATTTTAATTGGAACTGCTGTATTAGAGCCTGAGAGTTTATAAAAATATTTATTTTCAACTTCCATTGTACATAAAATGCATTAGTGAAATATAGTCTGCAATTTTGTATAACAGAATAAACAATGACCAAAAATACTCAATTATTGGTACATATACTGTATACATTTTCATGAAAAGTAGTAAAGTAGTAACTATTCCACCGTAGATATTTTTTTTCTTTTTTGGCTGTATTTGGTTAAGTCGCAAATATTCTAGTTCATTTATTACAGCTGTTGAGCTGATAACTATTTAATTACTTTACTCATATTTGCCGATGTTAAGTGACCATTTGTCACATTGGTTTCTGTCTTGTGATATCAAAACACCATCCGTACACATCGTAAATAAAAATAGGGATTTTTCCATTTTGACACGATTACTGTTTGGCTACAGTCTAAATTTAAGCATCTGTTTTCTGCCTAAATACCTGTAAATGTAAAATTTCCATCACCTCTTTTCTCTTCAAATTTGTCTTCTTTGATTTAAGTTTTCGAACAGTAGTCTTGAGGATTTTTATTTTTTTTTTAGATATAAAACAGACGAATCATATAATGTTTAATTATATATGGGAAAAACATTGATAAAAGTCGTTCGACACGTTTTCTCTTACTTCTCACGACACAGTCTAATACAAACAACATACGTTTGACATCAGAAGAGACTCAAAATAATATCCAACAATCTTTTTTTATGTTGGTAAAATGAATATTTAGAGATATTGTTGGAGTTTGCACGTTTGAACTATTTCTTTACTGTTCAATTTCATACACTTAGTGATCAGAACTTAATTTTTGTTCTTTCAAATTTAAATAAAAATCAAATTAACAATTTTTGACGGTTTTTGTATCGCCTGCGACCAAAGTCGAGGATTGGCCATTAACTTTTATGCAGTTAACAAGTTCATGTCTTATATCCTTAAATATGTTTATAAACGTATGCCATTCGGATCATGATCACAACTGAGGAGTCGCAATTCGACGAAATCTGCATATCTGTGATCATAAAATATTTATTTTACACTTAAGAGATAAGGTTTAGTTTTCAAATTAAGGGTTATTTCTTGGTTATATATACATAGTGCTTGTATTGACTATGCATATGGCAAAATGCTGGGTACATTATTCATGGCATTTGCATCACGTGACTTCAGCCCTTTTAAGCAAATTACCTCCCTTAGTTGTAGATCGAAAATGATAAAATTGTTTGAATTACGGATAATCTAGTCTTTTTCCGTCTCGGCTCTTAAACTAATGTGTCTATGAAAACTTCCTTTGGCGGATATTTACAAATTGTTTGTTTGATTCTGAGGGGAAAGGCTTCATATTTGAAGGATTACGCTATCGGAGACTTGAAATTATCATGTTTTAAAAACATTTTGGCCGAAAAGTTATGAAAGCAGGTGAGATAAAACTTATTTCCTCATTAAATTTATCCTCCAAAGTTGTTCTCTATATGCGGACAATTTATGTATGATCTCGCCTTGTATCTGTATCTGTAGTTTGAATTTGCATTTTTAACTAATTTTTGTTAATTCATATAGCAGTTATACTACGGTTACGCTTCAGTTTTTTAAACTGAATTGGCCGAAAGTTTTCAATGCTGACAATGTTTATTTGCACACGAAAGGAAAGCTAAAATTGTGTAGAATGTACCTATATGCGGACAAATTGCTTATGAGTTATAAGAATTTGAATATTTGCAGTTTTATTTTTTGGGGCAAGTTTAATGCTTTGTAATGAATGTCGTCAGAGAAATCCAAAACGGCCGCTATGCAAATTACCAAAGTACCCGCAATTTTGTCATATGGTATCTGCCTTGACATAATTTTCATAGTAAAATGGTCAGGTTGAGTCTTTCCCTCAGTAGTATGCATGTAAGGTCAACAGATTTTTGACATGTCATATGCCCTTAACCCCACTATTACACTCTATGTGCCTGGTTAATTTTTATGATCCAAAATACGATTGTCAAGTACATTCTCAGTAAATACTTACACTACGGTTGTTTTTTTCCGTCTCCTTACGGAGAAAGAGGATCTTTGTTACTTTGATGACTGAACAGCGTTTATCCATGTGGTGTGACACGCTTTTGGGATTTGGAGAAATAGTTTTTTTTTTTTTTTTTTTTTTTTTTTTGGGGGGGGGGGGTGGGAATTGAGCAAAAAGGTTAAGATAATTGGGATAATTGGGCAAAAGGTTGAAAATGTTTGGAATTTGTTACAAAACGGCAACTTTTCTTTATGGTATTTCAAAAACCACACCCCCGTCCCACCCCAATATATCTTCTACGTGATATGTTGCATTCGTGGTACTATAAATAAAAGGTATAAAAAGTGTAAACATACAGTCAATTTCGTCAATAATTTACAATATAAAGCTTTTGACACCTTCTGAGAGAAACAACAGATGTCCACCTGAGGTGTGTTGTCTTCACGAAGGAAGACAAAATCTCGAGGGAGACAATTGCGATGTGTGTCTGAGATGGAGGCAATAATTGTCTTATACCAAACAAACAAGCCACTCTGCGTATGTCGAAACACTCAATTTTTCTATCAGTTCTTCGCTGAACATTTCACAACAACGTATATAAATTCGGAAAAAGACGGTTATTTCCGGACTGCCATGCGACATATCATTTGTCGCCCGGTTGACGTCACTATTGTTTAATAACGTCACAAACATAAACATCCTGCACCGATGACGGTAAATTCCGGATAGACATGGGACATCATAGTTGTCGCCCGTCGGACATCACATTTGTCTCCGGTGTCACAAATACATGTATTTAGAAAAATATAATTGTCTTATTACAATTATAATTTGTGTGTGTGTGTGTACATTGTTAGAAAATATTATTTGTACAAGCCTAACAAAACGGCAGAAATGCGAGATGTATATCTAGTGTATATCGTGTTTATTCTGTAACACTATATTGTTAACTGTTTCAGCGAGAAGGCATGAAAAATGAACATTTATAGCTGATTAAAAAAGGGTTTCTGGTGCGGAACCTAGAGAAACATGGCGGCATTAACACTGTGAACCGGAATGCAATACAAACGATCGTTTAATGTAAGGACAATGGTACTAGGTCTGAGGATACTTTATTAGGCTTTGGTAGTACTATACAATTGTCATGTTGTGTTGATTTTTAGCCGCAAAATGAGTATTTGTACCTGTATGTCATGCTCAATCTTCTCTTTATTTGGTTTTTAGACCGAAATATGTATATGTAAGAAAAGAATCACAAAGTTGTGCCTATCCGGGGAACTTTACGGTTTCCAAAATATCTTTTCTTGGATACCCATAAAAACGAAAACTGCAATATATTTTTTTAAATATTGTGAATGTGCATTGTAGTGACCCAATTCTGGGACCAGCTATCACATTAATGTAGAATTTCAATGGATATGACAAATGTCATAAATTAAACATAGCATTGGACAATTTGAATTTTTTTTTAAAAAATATAATTTTTTCGGCTCATTTTTCGTAACTTAAATTTCAAAACTTCGTGCAAAATTTACACACTTAAAAAACACACAAGATGCTGACCTACAAGGTCAGATGGAGATGCCGCTTAAGTCCATGCGTACACATTGAATCATTAAGGTATCCGGACCATAAATGACCACGTGATTATTCAAAAGTTCCCGGATGTTCCATACAACGCAATTGAAATGACCTCGGTAATTATTGACAAACTTCGGAAATGTCAATATAACTAACTTATTTTTACAGACTCTGCATATAAGCAACAAAGTGTGTTTCAAGTTGAGAAAAATATATATATACAAAATCCCAGTTTTAAATTGTTTGGTTCAGCCATTCACGGTCAAAACGAGATACAATTTTCGATCATGAACTATTATGGTCCGGATACCTTAAAATGAGCTTAAATCAATTATCAGATATCCTCTCTTTCAGCATAAATCAGCCTCGTGGTCAGAATTATCAGCAAATTTTACCCATCAGTTTTAAACATATGAAACATTGACCGTCGTATTTTCCGAAATTTGTAGTGGAACCTATACTGAATATAGAAATCAATATTGGTCAGCTGAAGGAGTAGTTGCAGGGTATTATAGCAGTACAATTACCACTAACAGATATCCTAAGCTTTCTATAAAATTCTTTCCATTCTACACAGTCCCGTTGTGCAAGAATTGGGTACTAGAAACAACATCATTAAGGCGAGAAACACAGCAAACATAGCAGTTATGCGACGAATTAACGAATAGTTCCTTGAAGTATACTATTTTGAATTTCTTTAATCAATAAAACTGTAGTTCATCGCATCATTTGTGTCCAGTGCTTCTTTTTCCTATTAAAAAATTGATCAAATTAACCGTTTTCGATGAATCAATTTCCTCTCATGTGGCATATGTGCCATTTTATTTTGAGCGTACGACATCGAAATAAGTATTTAGACGGATCGAATGACGATCTACATGTACATTTTTGACGTTATGTGTTTTCCATTTTCCCTTTCTCTCTTTTCTCCAATGATGTAATCGTTCTACGGTATTTCTTTTTTCAAGTCAGTGTTCCTTGTCTTCCAACCTTTGTTCAGAAAGTTTATGTTTTTCCGACGCAGTCGGTACAGTTTCGATTTTTGCCTGTTACCTTTATATAGACTAACAAAAAATTACAACATTTAGCGAAGTGTCGTAAAAACGATCGTGTTTGCACAAAATGTAAAAATGATAAATTGTTGTAACTCAAAATGTAGATCGTTATATAATATGAAACGTGGGAATATAAGAATACAAACCGTGGTGGTTTTTTTGTGTGTGTGTGTGTGTAGAAATTTGGGAAAGGTCGTTTTCCGAAACGTTTTATGACTCAATTTTACCGTTTGTATTTGGCGCAAGATTAAAATTGTAATACATAACAATTTAACGCGTTAGCCAATTTTTCAATGAACAGGTCAGAAGTGGCACATAAAGGTGACCAAACGATATATTTGACACAGAACCTTTTAAAAATCCGTCCCTTATTTCTGTGATTATAATTTCATGTTCCGAACAAAAGTGACAATTATTTCATTTCTAATATTCGAGAATCTTTTATCGTATACAAAGTAACTTTCTTCCAAACTTTTAAATCAAAATTCAAACTTTAACCGTAATATTTATTGACATGCACCAGCTTATCTGTCAATTTTTCATCAGATGCTTGAATTTTATTCCTTGCATTTTGAGTTATCATTTGTAAATTTTTGTGCAAAGACGATCGTTTTTACAACACTTCGCTCATTGCTGTAACCTTTTTTTCTAAACTTTTAAATCAAAATTCAAACTTAAACCGTAATATTTATTGACATGCACCAGCTTATCTGTCAATTTTTCATCAGATGCTTGAATTTTATTCATTGCATTTTGAGGTATCATTTGTAAATTTTTGTGAAAACACGATCGTTTTACTCAAACTCTTTTCGTAGGATAGGGTATGTTTTTTTTCTTGCTATCGCCTGTCGTGAACAGGGTCTACTTTTGCTAATTGTCCTGACACGAACAGGGTCTGTTTTTGTTTAAGAAAAATCGGACTGATACACAATTATTATTGTAAACAAAGGACGTGTTTAACTTGACCGTTTCCTCGCTTTTAACATCTCGGAATTTACACTTCTTGACAGATATAAAGAAAGGGTATGTCTGCTAATTTCTGTTCAGCTACATTGTATTTCTACCGTATCAACTTAACTTTTTTGTGACTATATATGATCTCTATATTTTCTAAAACAGAAAATCAGTACCAACGTCGAAATTTAATCTTAATTTCCCTCATTTTGTTCATTACTGTTCCTCCGCGTTCTGGACTGAGTTGCTAAAATATCTGTCTAGATTAACATACTTAAGACAATAAAAGTGAAGTGATTCCTTAATCATATTAATATTATGTTTATCCATTACAAATTAAAAGCTTCAGTAAAAAAAAAACCGGCCGGTGCTGCCATAACAATTAGCGGAACAAAAAAGTTCCGAACGTCATAATAAAGTTTACAGATAACAAAGAATAAAGTACTGCATGTAATAACTTATCTACTTCACATGAAGATCTAATCAAGTTTATAAGATATAAAGTATATAACATATCTTATAAAGTACATAAGATAACTTATAAAAACTAGATTATGTAAGATATCTTACATATTATATGAGATATCTTACATATTATATGAGATATCTTACATATTATATGAGATATCTTGAATAAATAGTAAAACGGCTTGCCATAAAAATCAGCTTCAGCCACAATTAAAACGAAAAGAAAAACGTACATAATGTTATGATGTAACCACATAATATAACAACATAATAAATTGTCTACATAATATAATAAAGTGATAAACATCAAGATTGATAAAGGGAAAGGTCAACAATAACATACCAATAGATCAAAGCAATCCAACCGACAGGACCTCGAACAAAAAAAAATACAAAAGAGCACTTAACAGTGGTGGGGTTAAGCCGGTTTTATGGGAACCAAAGCCCCCCCCCTATCTATCCTGACACTCTGGTGTATAAAACGTACTATAACAACCAATACTGTATGATTACCAACAAGGTGACCGCTGGCTAGACCTGCAAAATTAGACTGGTCGGTACATAATTTAGATAGCAGATAAAGGGTTTAATTTATATGATATTCTCTACTAGTCAGCAACTGGATAAATTTCATATCATATTTAACCATCAGAATATAAATTTTCTGAATATAATTTGTTGATTTCTCTTTTCAGTTCAAGTGTATTGGACCGAAACTGGTACCATTCTTCAAAGCAAGTGCCATATTTTTTGTGTAGTACAACAAAGAACCGGAGGTCACTGGGATATTTTTCTGCATTGTAAAATGCCTACCTGTAATATCTCTGATTTTGTTTGTACTTGTGGATGGTTTTGTGTTAAGTGAATACCACAGATATTCCAGACGAATACTCAGAGGTCTTATCTTTTCATGTCTTGGTGATGTTTTCCTAGTATGGAAAGAGAAAAGCATGTACTTTGAAATTGTTTTGCTGATGTTTGGCATTGCTCAGATTGAATATGGACGTGCTTTTGGTTGGACTCCGCTCAAACCTTACGCCGGGGGTACATTTGCACTTTTTATTCACTTGTATATTACGTCCTAAGTATGAGTATATCTGGCGTTTTATTCTATCTGGTTTCATTGTATATCACCTTGATATGTACAATGGCGTGGCGAGCCATAGCCCGGGTAGAATTCTATGACACCTATTTACCTGTACTGGATCTATGTTATTCGTAGTATCAGACCTGACAATCGCTGTAGACAGGTTTTGTTTTCCGGTACCATTTACCCATGAAATCATCATGCTGACATACTATGCCGCTCAAGTTGGCATTACTGTGTCTGTGGTGGATAGTCAAGTCGACGAAGTACTGAGGAAAACTGCACCGGAAACGGAGCGTAAGAAGAAAGCAATCTCATTAGCACGCACATTTCAAGAAATCAAAGAAAAAAATCCGAGCTTAGAATTACAGAAGTAATTTTTAGAACAATTTAGAACGTTTACAGTCAGGACTTGTCATTCAGTGTCGTTGTGGAAAACATTAATTCGGTCAAGCATTGCCAAATCTACACTAAAATATCCGAACATTATCACTGTTTTTCAGTTTTTTTTTCTGTGAAGTTTTATGATTTTTTTTTACAAGTTAAGACAGTATTAACCCAGTCATTGGTCGAGATAACTGTGTTTAGTGTCCCGAAAGTCAAAAACAAAATGGTACGGTTATATAGTTTGTAGAATGCAGTCATTCTATTATCAGGAAAAAAGGGAAAATAGAATTAGTCATAATCTTGAAAACACTTGCGGCATATTTCTTAAAACCTTTCTGAAATAATTCATGCTATTTTATTCATTGTTTTGCAGCCTTTAAAGTGATGTCACTGGCCAAATATTCTACAATGTTTAAAGTACAGTGTTTGGTATTTTTTCCCTATTTCCATGCGTAGATCATGGATTTTGATTTGCTAGTGGATATAAGATTTGTGTAATCTTTATGAAAAATTAGTTTCGGATAGTAGATTTCACCTCCTGCGAATCCTCCCGAAATTGAAAGGTGCTCCTTATTGGACTCCCATAATGTGACAGATGACAACGAAAAAGATCGGAGTCGGGAATAATCCCGGAAAGCTGCCAAATCGCTGAGAGTACGATTTTACATAATACCATTGAAAGTTAGATTCATAAGGTTATTCTTGAAAGAAAAAATTGTTCTAAATTTGCATTTAAGTCCTCGAAAAACCATGTGTGTTTTTCAAAGCTACCTCAGTGAGTAACCTACCTGGTAATGAGGTTGTAAACTGTAGCAATTTTAGTGCTTTTATTCCTATGTCTTGTATTGTTTACGTATATGTTAATTATAGATTTTTTGTGTTAATGATAATTTTTAAAGCTGCACTGAAATGAAGATTTTAGTCTTATGTTATTGCAAAAAAACAAAAAACAAAAAACAAAAAAAAAAAAACAAAACAAAACAAAACAGCGAAATTTAATCCATCATTTATACATGAGGTTTTTTTTCTGACAGCAATGAACTCGTAATATTTAACTAAATTTCTGTATTTTATCTCGCTCAGCCAAAGTTTACCCAGCTTGTATTTTATTTTCTTTTACTTGGGCCCATTTCCTCAATGTGTTTAAGGTCGTGTTTGATTAACATTTATCATGAATATAATCAGACTGTACTAACGATTCGGTTTCTTGGCTGGTGGAGGGCGAGTTCGTCGCCATCTTGAATCCAAAATCCGGTTTTGGTTTCTTGTAAAATAACGTGTTGGTTTTCAAACCCGGTTCCTGATTCTTTGTAATCACACACGGCCTTAATTATTTCTTGTTATTTTTCAAGCGACCGATGGTAAGTTAACCCAGGTATACGAAAAAAAAATCATTATCTGAGTTTATCATTACAGTGAAAAGTGGTCTATAGAAAACGAACCACAATACATGTATATGTTTTCGGAATGTCAAAAACTTAAGCCCCCACAAATAGCAGTTCTGAAGCATTTCAGTGCAGTATTTCAAGTGATTGTGATGTATACTGTACCATGATTACATAACGATGATTATATATCTTATATGTGTAAATAGTTTTGTTATATAACCTAATTTTTCTTTTGGTTTGCATGTATATTTAATGACCATACTTTGTTTACATGTTATGTCAATGCACATACAATGCAATTTTTCGTTTATTTTTATTTTTACCAATTTGTGAAAAAAGGTCTCCAACAATCACTGAGTGATGCTTCAAATGACTAATAAATTCAAAGGACAATAACTTATGTTCCTTATTCGTTACTTATTACTTATTCCTTTTCCTTATTTGTTACTTATTCCTTATTCCTTATTTATTCATTACTAATTTCTTATTCATTACTTATTCTTTACTAATTTCTTATCCCTTATTCGTTACTTATTCCTTATTCCTTACTTATTCATTACTAATTTCTTATTCATTACTTATTCTTTACTAATTTCTTATTCGTTACTTATTCCTTATTCGCTACTTTTTCATTATTTTTTTTTACTTTATAACATTCTTTGCTTTGATCATTCTTTTCTAGATTTTAACCACTTTTTGAAATATTTTGAAAGAGGCCAGTGTGCCAACCACAAATTAACCTATTTCAGGGCGAATTCATTCTGCAAACGGGGTGTATCACTCAGTTCTAGTTATAGGAAAGTTCTTTAAAACGTCTACCTCTGCGCAAAACTCAGGAGTTTGTATAACATAAGTACGACATGGATTTAAATAAATCGACTTTATATATAACTTATTTTTTAAAACACCTGAATTATTTTTATCGACGTTACAGGTACACTGTTTTCAGAAAATATCCATTTAAAGTTTTCGTCTCTATATATATATTTTGTCCGACTTTCCAAAATCTCTGCTAGATGTATAGAATTTCCTAAAGAACATGTTTTTACATAGCAACATTTCCTTGTAAACTGTATATACATAAGAAATGAATTTTTATCGGGCGCATTAAAAATGCTGATTCTATGAGAATTTTGTCTTGTACACTAGACCACAACCACCCAGCAAAAGACCGTACTTTGGAATACAAACTGGCAAGAAACTGCTAAGAAATTAATAGCGAAAGAAGCGAGCGCTATGGGAGCATATGGGTCATTTAGAAAATTCTTTATTTAATGGGGGCAGCCATTACGCAATCCGAAGTGAATTTATTTGTTAAAGCGAATATTGTGCAAAAAGTTTCTTTTGACGTAAACGGAAGTAAGTGAAGTAAGGGAAATTACTTGCTTCAAATTATAATTTTAGAGTCAGAATCGTGATACCGGAAATGAGTTTCTGGAAAGGGCTATTGCTGTGCTCATCATTGTCCACGCCAGCAGTATATTATATTTAAATATGAAAACTGATATTTCGCTGTAATATTTACTTATTAAATGACTTTTTAAATAGTTGTATATCTATTGTATCATTTTAGACTAAACAACCCTATTTGCATCTGTAACGAAGTACTTTGTACAAATCACAATTTATGTACATTATGATAGTCAAAATACTGCCCTTTTTATATTTTCTCCTCCGCCTCAATGTATACATTTTCTCCGCCCCCATTGTATTGTTTTTTGTCGCCCCATTTTATATAAAGTTGAACGCCGTTTTTATCCATTCAATACACTCTAGCTTCATATACATGTTGTGTTACATTATTTTGTTTTCATATAGACATGCTACGCTGACAACTTGGAATAACTTGCAAGATAAGTATTTGATTCTTTGTTTACAACTGCTGTAAGAACAGGAGAGAAAAAATTGCAAGTTTCTGCCTTTATAAAATTGATCATGATAGTTTGACTTTCAAGATCAGAACGTTATATCAGTGATGCTTCAAATGACTAATAAATTCAAACGACAATAACTTATTTTTGATTTCATAGCGATTTACCCAAGACAAAATAGTGTCGCATTTATATTATTTACACTTGGCCACTGAGAGTACTGGCTTGGTGTTGCTATGACAACCGCCAATGACCTTGACTTCTCACTTTTGACTTTGGTATGAAAATGTAGATATTTGAAACTGAACATTTTTTTTCATTGACATTTTCTTCCTGCATGTGTTATATGGTTTTCGAGATACAATATAAAATATGAAAGTTTCACGTACAGTATCCCCTAATGCATTGGAATGTCCCACAGCTTATAGAGAATTCTTATACCATAGCTATTAAATAACAAAATTGATAGAGGA
Organism: Mytilisepta virgata; assembly: GCA_028015205.1. NCBI lineage: Eukaryota > Metazoa > Mollusca > Bivalvia > Mytilida > Mytilidae > Mytilisepta > Mytilisepta virgata. The sequence goes on from CM051515.1 coordinate 45,976,086, forward strand.
AAGGTAAAATTGACGTACAAATCGATCAACAACACCCAACAGAGAGAACCCTGTACATATATTAACCTAAAAGAGCACAAAACACAAACACAGTTGAATGAGATTTCATCCTTTTCGAAATACATGTATATGGAAATTCTTTTCGTCCATGGTTGGGCATATTCTTTTAATCTCAAGACGCGCAGGGCAAAACATATCTTATTTTCCAGGAGATCGATCGAACACCGTTCGTTTAATTTTTACATACGCAGAAATGCCTAACGCCGCTATTTAGGCAAGTTATTTTATTATAACTCAGTTAATACCTAAGGTATAGTACATAAAGACTACAAAAACACATCATCCTGAATCATTATTTTTTTAACAATCTTTGACAGTATATTTCCAGGATGAAAAACAATAGCAGATAAATTTTTAAGGGCGTCGGCGACAGTAAACTCAATTTCCTACCATCAAATCATTCAATTGATGCCGTCAAATAATGAAATATAATACAGTTATCTCATAATTGTAAGTTCAATTTATGATTATTTTTTACACAAAGAAAGTCCATAGTGTTAAATGTGTGTTTGAACATAATTATGTGTAGTTTTACCTTAATGTAGACATGCCTTAAAACCAGGTCGATTAGATTTGAATATTATCTTAAGTCAATAATATTCGATTCGTGGAACTCTCAACCGTGTTACACAACATTGCATCTACATGTATATAAGAATTGATTGATATCCTTGATATGCATATCGGTATGGACAAAATTAAGTGTCAGTTGCATCCTGAGTGTATCAGCATTTCATAGTACAAGGTATGAATATTAGAGATTAAATTACAAATTTTCAATTTCAGCACAAAATCCAAGGAAATATATTTTTAGCATCATGTTTTTTTAATTCTTTGAATCGAAAGGTCTCCCAACGTTTGGTTGCGCAGATAATTTGTCATTGTTTAGATAAATTGTCAAGATAAATTTCACAATATCACTTGAAATTTTTCAGCTGAATATGTAAATTGGTCTTATACATTTCACATGAAAAAAAGTAATCGAAATAGTCTTTTCATACATTACTTTCATCAATTAAATTGCATTGTAAATTTTTTTTGTCGATGTAGTAACCTTTTCGAATCATCCAAGAAAACCATACTTTATATACGTGATATTTTTATGACTCAAAAATGAATTACGAAAGAAATATTAATGCAAAAGAGTCTCTCACTGGAAACCTTTAGTATTTTTACAGAACAAAGTTTTTATTACAACAGTGAAATCAACTCACTTGCGCATCAGCGCGGTGCTATTTGTATTTGGTTTATGCTATGGTCAATGTGAGTCTGGTTTCTATCTGGGACCCTTACATTACTTGTATATCAGGATAGCTCTTTGTGTAGCCTTAAGTAATCTTCCGAAATTTCTTATCGACTCGGACAACCTTCGATATTTTCTTCCTGTATATATATACTGCTGTCTGGCTCTAGATAATAAATCTTCATTAACTGGTTCCTAATACTATCCTATCTTATAGTTGACTGTTAAAATTTGTGAAAACTAAGGAGTATCTCCCTCGTGCATAGCTCTGTCCCAAGATGGGTTTTGGTCATTTTGGTATTTTTGAATTTGCTCTTCAACCCTTTGGATTGTTGTTTTGGTTTTAAACATTTTAGGCCTTGATCACAACTGATGAGTCGTAGATTGACGAAATGTGCATATTTGATCCATCCAAAATTATTATCAAAGAATTTTATTATTTAGAAACAAATTATTCATCAGTACCAGTTGTGCGTCCCCTGAGAACATCAGAGTTTGATCAACAAAATAAAAATTAAAATCCTCCATTTTGCCCAAATTTTCAACATCTTTAACTCTATAAATTAATTTGACGTGGCTAAACGAAAATTACAATTGTCATTTTTAACATGTATATTAACAAGTATAAATTTTAAAGGGTCATTAAGTTGGTTACTTATTCCTTTTCCTTATTCGTTACTTGTTCCTTACTTGCTTTGATCATTCTTTTCTAGATTTTAACCACTTTTTAAAATAAGTGTGCCAACCACAAATTAACCTATTTCAGGGAGAATTCATTCTGTAAAACGTGATTACCGTCTCAACGTTAGACTATCGGAATTTGATAACTTGCGTTTTTGTATGCGTTAAGTCCGTCCTTTTTTCCCATGCAAGTTATAAGTTGTATGTGACCGGACCCGGAAGTGGTTTCCGCGCATGCACAGCCGGAAGTGATGGAATTTCGCGCCATTTTCCAATTATTTACTTACTTGTCAGTCACGTGGTGGAACCCGGATGTGCCATGCTTGACCAGAATTCGGATTGGATTATCTCCCCTTTTTCCCGTGCTTCTCGGTCGTCTCTCGGTGTTTCATTGGTCTGTATAGGTAAGGGTCTCGCATCCAGTCTCTAGGGACTGATACTCTCACTGTTATGTCGAAGACCGAGAGTAATCGAAGTACAGAGAGGTGATTGGATTATCTCCCCTTATCCCGCGCTTTGTTGCTGCTCATCGCTGTTTTTCTCTTGCTCTTCTCTTGCTCATCGCTGTTTTTCTCTTGCTCTTTGCTGCTCATCGCTGTTTTTCTCTTGCTCTTTGCTGATCATCGCTGTTTTTCTCTTGCTCTTTGCTCATCGCTGTTGTTCTCTTGCTCTTTGCTGCTCATCGCTGTTTTTCTCTTGTTCTTTGCTGCTCATCGCTGTTTTTCTCTTGCTCTTTGCTGCTCATCACTGTTTTCCTCTTGCTCTTTGCTGCTCATCGCTAATCATAACCTTACTTGCGTGTTCATTTCGTTTTTTTGGGGGCTATTTGTCGCTGTTTTTGCTGCTGCTGCTGCTCTTGCTACTTGTTGCGGTTCGTCATCGCTGCTCTTCTCTTGCCCATCGCTGTTTTTCTCTTGGTCTTTGCTGTTCATCGCTACTCATGACCTTACTCGCGTGTTCATTTCAGTTTTTTTGGGACTACTTGTCGCTATTTTCGCTGCTGCTGCTGTTGCTGCTGCTTGTTGCTGTTTCGTCATCACGGCTCTTCTATTGCTCATCGCTGTTTTTCTCTTGCTCTTTGCTTTTCACCGCTACTTATGACCTTACTTGCATGCTCATTTCGGTTTTTTGGTGATACTTATCGCTGTTTTTGCTGCTGCTGCTGCTTTTTGCTTTTTTTTCTCTTGCTCTTTGCTGTTCATCGCTACTCATGACCTTACTCGCGTGCTCATTTCGGTTTTTTTGTGCTACTTGTAGCTGTTTTCGCTGCTGCTGTTGCTCCTGTGCTTGTTGCTATTCGTCATCGCTGCTCTTCTCTTGCTCATCGCTGTTTTTCTCTTGCTCTTTGCTGTTAATCGCTACTCATGACCTTACTCGCGTGCTCATTTCGGTTTTTTGGGCAAGTTATAATTGCTGAAAAAGTTTAAAATCGATTGTTAAATAAACATTTTTCTACTACAAAACAGGTTTACTTTGAAGCGCAATCAACCATATTGTTATTCTAAGACAAACAGGAGGCAAACAGTCACGCTTGCTTAGGTGAACCGCCGATGTGGGGTACTGACCGATTAGAGTAGGAGTACGAGACAGACCTACGATAAGGGTTAGCGGCAGGACTAGGGTTAGGGTTAGAGTTATGGTTGGGGTTAGGACTCGAGTTAGGGTTATGGTCAGGACTGAAATCCGTAAACCTTCGTTCCCGTCCGGAAAGCCTCTGAAATTTTCATTAGGGTGCTCTCTTTCAGGTCCGCGACACTTGGGCGCAGCCATCTTTGATGTCCATGGTAACATCATCGAGACCGAGAACATTCGTTCCCGTCCGGAAAGACTCTAAAATTTCTGTTTCATAAGGGTGCTCTCTTTCAAGTCCGCGTAAAATGGACGCAGCCAACTTTGATGTCCATCGTAACATCAACGAGACCAAGAGGTGATTTATAACGAAACAGTAAGAATCCCATCTTCTCTTCAGTACACCAGTAACAGCAACGAACAGCAAGGAACAGCAACAAGCAGCACCAGCAGCAGCAAAAGATCGAAATGAGCACGAGAGAATGGTGCTAAGCAGCGATGAGCAGGGAAGAACAGCACAGAGCAAGAGAAGAGCAACGATGAGCAGGAAAGAACAGTACAGAGCAAGAGAAGCGCAGCGATGAGCAGCAAACAACAATGACGAGCAGCCAACTGTGTGTCTGAATGAATAGACAAAAGCAATCTTCGTCACTATCACGCCAATGGAAAGCTTTTAACAAAAATATAATCAGAGGTTTTGTTTAATTTCGTCAGTTGTTTGAAGACCGTCAAACAACACACACGTATCAATGGAATCGAAAACGCCTCTCGTTGATTTATTGCTTCCTGTTAGATCTTTCTAATACCAAAGCAAAACCAGAAATGAAAAGGAAAATAATTCCAACCAAAGTGAAGAGAACCAAACGGCTGGACGACACAAGCAGAGGACCCAACAAAGTGGATCCAAACAAGAAATGTACAAAGTGTCAAATGAACAAGAGCTTTGCGGAATTCTACAAAAACATGAATATCTGCAAGGGGTGTAGAAGGATTGACAACGAGTGGACAAGACTTAATAGAGACCTCATCAGAAAAGTGAAATCTGAACTGCAACAATCTCGAAACGAATACCTTACCAAACGTTTGTGTATGAACCAACAAGCCGTTGAGAAGCCTGTAGCTAATATAAGCACTTGCAGGACGACCGGAGCTCATTCTACTATCGAATCCCAGGAAAGAAAGACGTCTTAAATGTATACTTGTGAGATATGTGGATACCAATCCAAGTGAAACTTCTACCTAGTGCGACACAAAAAGAATGCGCACGGTATTGAAGAGGATTCAACAAACTTTTGTGATTCAGTCTCAGACACCACCACAAAAGCCGATAACGAGGAATCGGAACAAAGTAGTGACAATGAGTCCAACGAAGACTCCGAAGAGCAATGGGATGTCATTTTGAATAGAACATTTCAAGTACATCAATCGGAATACTCACAGAAAGTTAACGAACTATTCGAATCCTGAATGGAAGCATATAGAAACATGTTTGACTCAAACAGAGAGACGAAATACGAAAGCATTACCTGGCATCAAGACATAAATAAAGACCTCGTACATAGAAAGATCAAGAAAACGGCTAAACGCTTGAGAGAAGAGGAAGACTAGTTATCAAAAGAATCATAGGAATGCTGTGAAACACTTAATATTCGTGGTACACCAAATTTCGCCAATTTCGTGGACAACACCATCCACGAATTTAAAAACCCAACGAAATATATATTTTCAACTGTTTTATCAAAAGGAAATATAAAAGCTCGAGGTCCTTTCAAAGATTGCAATTATCATCGTTTTATCTTTAATAGATGTAAGAAATATATCTCAAACGGATAACAATGTTGACAGAGAAGAATGATTTTGAAGAACTTTGGGCTGAGATAAGTTATCGAAGATAAATAAATACTTCAAGTAAAGTGTTCATCGAATATGATATATTACACAACAATTTATATATAGTTAATTTAGTTAATTTCTTTGGTTGTGTTTTAGCTTGAACAGCAAACATCGTTCTTACAACATTTTGCCTTGAACAAACCTCTAATGGTAATAAGTTCAGATTAATTTAATCTAAGAATAACAATATGGTTGATTGCACTTCAAAGTAAACCTGTTGTATAGTAGAAAAATATTTATTTAACAATCTATTTTAAACATATTCAGCAATTATAACTTGCCTCATTTTACTTTTTTTTGTTTTTGTTTTCGAATTTTAAATCCACGAAATTGTCTTTTTGCCTCAATCGACGAAAATTTATGTCAACGAAAATAACTGAATTCACAGTATGCCGTAGAAAAACGAAAATATCTGCTTAACCGTGTATTGAAGGACTACGGCCCACCAACAGATGAAGACTCTATCTGATTGGAACATATTACAAAGAAAAGCAGAAAAAAAATATAAAAAAAGGAAAACAAAAATAATAAAAAAAAAATAAATAAAAGGGAAGGAGGGTAATGCAGCCTATATATGTTTATACATATATATAGCCAGTCACAAGCCTGGACAAATGCAGGGTGGCCTTCAAAAAAATTGAGGAGGATTAATGCAGTCTATCTTATGATAGCCAGTCACAAGCCTGGATAAATTCATCCCCCATTTTTCTATCTTTAGTGACGGTTGGAAGTCAAGGATGGTGGACACAATTTTAGAATGGGGCCACCCAAGGACTATTTCACCAACGTTTGTTCCCAATATGCCCAGAGGAAAAGATCTTTAAAGGAACGTTTACGCCGGATGCCGTCTTTAAAGGGCAAAAAAGTCCTATAAGTGGTCAATCATGTTGACTTGTTTGTAGATCTTACTTTGTTGGACATTTTTTTCTGATTACAGTTTGTTTTTATTTATAATAATATTCCAGATAATAACCTAAAACTGCAAAATTTCTTTAAAATTAACAATTCGGGGGCAATAGCCCAACAAAATTTCATGGCAGGTAGATCTTGAACTGATGAACATTTTCATTCATGTCAGTTTTACTCTAAATGCTTTAGTTTTTTAGATATAAGCCAAAAACTGCAGTTTACACCCTATGTTCTATTTTTAGCCATGGTGGCCATGTTTATCGTTGGACAATAAGTAAAACACAAACCTTATTCTAAATACACTAAGGATAATTTAGACTAAGTGTGGCTGTAATTGGTTCAGTGGTTTCTGGGAAGAAGATCTTTGAAAAAGATTACGACGGACGACGGACGCCAAGTGATAGCAAAAGCTAGAATCTTGAAAATCTTGAAATCTTGAAATCTTGGCTACTCATTCGTTTTTTATACGTTGCCCCGTTTCTTTTATTTTCTTGCCTCTGGTGTTAATTATTGGTTCGTGGAGATGAAATTAGCGCGTATACATGTACCCGTCACCGCGCCCGACTGATACCCTGTTATTTATTCGCTACTTATTTGTTCCTTATTCGCTTATTTTACTCTGCCCCTTTTTACTGTATTTCTTTTCTTTTATTTTCTTGTCTCAGGTGTTAGTTATGGGTTTCAGACGTGAAATTACCCTTTTAGCGCATATGTCCCCAACATGACCAACATTTTCAATTGACCCCTTTAGCTTATAGGAGTTTTTGCCCTTTAAAGACAATTTTTCACATTTTTTGGTCATCTTTGTAAACTTTTAAAAATCTTCCCCTCTGAAACTACTTCTTACATTTCAGCCAAACTTAGGCTGAAAGATCCTTTGGGTATCTAGTATAAAGTTTTTGTTTTTATTTTTTGGTGCAACGAGAAACATGGCTGCCATGGCAAAAAGTATAACATAGGTGAAAAATGCATTTTTTTGGCTCATATCTCAAAAACTAAAGCATTTAGAGCAAAACTGACGAGAAGTAAAAATGTTTATAAGGTCAAGTTCTACCTGCCGAGAAATTTTCAGACGAATCTGTCAACCCATTTTCGGGTTATTGCCCGTGAATTGATAATTTTAAGGAATGATTGCAGTGTTAGGTTATTTGCTTGAATATTATTATAGATAAGGACAAGCTGTAAAAAAAAAAAATAACAATCCAAAGATACTAATATTAGATATAGTAAATTTATACTATGCTGTATACGACGCATTTCAAGGAGTTACCTCTCATCAGCAGCATTAAAACCTAAATATCGAAAAATGTTCAACAAAGTAAGATCTACAAATTAGTCCACACGACCAAAATGGTCAATTGACCCCTTATAGGAATATTTGCCTTGTGTATTGTACATAACACTGTAAAATAACCTAATATTATACACGTAAATATCAAGTTAATTTTGCATTATTGTACATTTATTTACGGAATTAACATTTCACAGAGAATCCTTATTTCTTCTATTATTAGTATTGCTCTAAGTATTTTGGATTAATTTTCCATCAATGGGCTCATTTGCACAACCTCAATTTTACAGTTGATTGGCTTTGATAAATATGTCACATTTTCGTGATAGTGTTCTAGGGATCTATAAGGATATGTTAACTATATTATGTTTGCAGATACATTGGAAGATGCACGTGTCAGTCTACCAGGTGTCACTTCACCTTGATCTCATTGTCATGATAGTGTGACTTTCAAAACATTGATAAGGGACAGATGAACAATATTTGGTGTGTAGATACATAAGGTGAACATGTCTTACAGGTATCACTTGAATCATTTTCACGGATGACTGACTTTGATAAATTGGTGTAAAATTTTTTGATAAGGTACCTTTCGCAGTAACTAAAAGGGATATGTCAATTATACATTGTAGACATATCGATACATTAGAAGGTGCACATGTCATTCTGGCAGTAGATACCTGACTTTGACCTCATTTTCACGGTCCAGAGACTTGAGTCATATTTTTTCTCAATAAGTTTAACTAATTAAGGTTTATATCATTGGAAATTTGGAATCAGTCTGGCAGATTTCAATTCGCCTTGACCTAATTTTCATGGTCCAGTGACTTGTATATTCATATTATTTTTATGTTGTAATGTTCACGACCAATATCTCCCAAGTAGCCTACCTGTATACAAATAGGCATTCGAAATAGTACTATTTCTGAGTAGTAACACTTGATTCCATTAAATATTTTCCTGAATAGAACCATAGATAATTATAAAACTCTGAACCAACACATTAAATATCACTATTTTGAGTGCGTGCTTTCCATCGGACATCAGCGGTATTAAATTTTTATTGCATTCTGGGTAAAGATTTTCATTCAAATATTTTATTAAGTATCAATGGATAATGGACAAAAACATAATACTAAACAAATCTGATGATTATGCACTAGTATACCAATGTTACAAATACGGCTGAAAAAAGTAATTACTACTGTATTACAATGCAGTCCCCTCCATCTGCGCACTTAAGCCTTTTCATGATAAATTGAAGACTGATAGCAAAGAAGACATACATATATTTGTTTTAATGGCATAGATTAATTTTTATTTTTGTGAAGACAACAGGCAGATTAATTAAAATTGTTGTACATTTTCCCGATAATTCGTGTAGAAACTCCATACGTAAGTCAAAATGTTGTTTACGGATGGGGTCTTAGCATTTTAATTTTTTTTCTCAAAAAAACCATTATACAGTCGGACTGTTGATTCACACTAGTATTGCTTCGATACAAAATGGAACCAAGTTTAGTAATGAACAAAACAAATTACGAATATTTCTTAATATCCATTTGGAAAGTACCGAAATGACAGGTGCGTAGATTTGGGTGATGCGCAGAATAAGGGGACGCCCCTGTACTTGTGCCGGCCAAGGTGATAAGGAAAATATTGTTTTACAGTGCTCTGAAACAACTATTGGTGGAAGTACACTGGAAGAAGACTGTCTCTAAACATGTTAAAAATAAATCATTCACATATTCTGGCATAATCTTCACAATAACAAAAGGATTACTTTCCATTGATTCTTTTGAAGCAATTTTTATTTGTCTTTATTAACCAACTAGGTATAATTATAGCTAAAATGTATGTGTATTACAAATTTCCCCCAGGGCCATTATGACAAAACAGGGCATTATTACAGGGCCGATTATGAAAATACAGGGCCATTATGAAATATGGCTACACATTTCTGAGGATTTTGTCGCATGGAATTTTTTGCTGTTGGTTGTGCTGATCGTGGAGTTTTTTTTGCATTTGATCGATTGGTTAATAAAAGTATTAAGAAATGGGTGTTTTATAATTATGGAACTGTAATGTGTCCTTGGTATGTGATAATTACCCTCGGGGCTGTAATGATACTATACTTAAGTGGGTAATTGCGTCGCACCTTGTTATTTTTATCTTGCCACCAGTCAAGGTCAAGCTAATGTATATACTTGTATTAGATAATTAATAGTTGATGATGAAAAAACTAAGGAAATTATAACTGAGCTATTGATTTTGCAATACAGTACAGTGTATCATTACCGGTGTTACAGTGACTGTTACTGGCATTATCTTTTAAACAAAACAAATTGAAGTATTAAATGGACAAGGACATTTCGAAATATCTACTAACTTGTACGCCAGAGAAACTATAAAATTTTGCGATCTTTTGAAACTTCGATCCTGATGTCGAAACCTAAAGTTTTAAGGTTTTGATTATTGTCAGGACATAATAATCACAATCAGGTATCCATTTTAATATATATTTTACATAATTTTAACACGTTGGAAAAGGTTGAGTAAAAATACTATACACACTTATCAGATTTGTAGGGTTTCTGCTTGCATACATCACATATATTGTCACTGCGCTTAGTGACTTAAAGTGTTGAAGTTGTGCCGGTGAAAATTTCTGTTTAGATATTGTTTTGCAGCACGCACAACACAGTGCCTTCATCGTCGTCTTTTTTACATGTGCTTCTTTACATGATTATGATCAGATGAGTGATGTTATAAAAAAAACCTATAGTCCACTTTCACCACCATTTAAGCGCAGCAATATAAACAAACTTGGGGAAGAAGTTGCAAATAGGAATGGGCGGAATCTTGAATTTATTTTATGCTGAAAATTTCGTTATAATTAAAATATTTAGGTAGGAACATTTAAGAAAGAAAGCTTTTGTGGTTTTAAAAAATAAGACAAAAATGCGAATCTAGCAAGAAAACCAACAAATTAGCTCTATCCGAGAATCGAACTGCTTAAGTTTAATTTTTAACAGTACCGACTGAGCTATGACGACCATACTTTTAAATAAAAATCAAAGATGACCTCTGGGGGACATTTTGTTCATCCATCTAGAACCAAAAGCAGAACTTTAATAGAGGTTCTACCATACATCATTCCTGTCAACTTTGGTTATAATTTGCCCTTTAGTTCCTGAGCAATTGACAAAACGTCTTTTCCTATATAGTTTTAACGGAAACTTTGAACAGCAGCAGGCGTCGGTAGAGGGTATTGTTGTCATCAATCCTGCAAAGTTTCAAAACATTTCATACTTTAGTTTTAGAGGAAAAGAGTTTTGAAAATGGACCCATAAAAATCAAAGATGGCCTCTAGCGGCCATGTTGTTCATCGCACAAGCAATGGTAGGTCGTTTGTAGATGTCTTACCATACATCATTCCTACCAAGTTTAGTTACAATCTGCCAAGTAGTTTCAGAAGAGAAGATCAAAATGTGAAACATTTACAGACGACAGACGACGACGGAAGACGACGGAGGCAAAGTGATGACATAAGTTCACATGGCCTTTAGGCCAGGTGAGGTAAAAAAACAAAATCCAAAGATGATTTAAACGAATGCTTGAGAAAGCTGACATAGAAAATCATTGATCACATTACATGTCAACACCCACAAAAAATCGAGGGTTGCATAGGTCCCAAGGGACAGGTAGATTCAGAGAAGAATTTTTTTTCTTCAAATAAAGCAAATCATAAAAGTCAACAATATGAGCGTTTCAACAATGTTTTTTCACGGGAACGGTATATAATATTCAGATATTCGTAGGAATCATTTCCATAAACTTTCAAAATCATGGGTCAAGTAGTTTAAGGGAAGACCTTCGAACCAACAACATTTGAGACTGGGGCAGTCCCGTTGTACTATATCATAACACAAGAAATCGGACTGAAATAAGCCAATAAAGCCGTTTGGTGGGAAATAAGGGCTAAAAGGTAGACATTTCGTTAAAATATAATCATCCTTGTGTTACGGTATAGACATAGTGATCCCGATGTACTATACCATAACACAAGGATGGCATCAATTCCGGGAGAGCCAAAGTCGTCAGAATTATTTTTTCTAGTCCGGAATGTTGCATACAAAAAAAATAAGGGCGTCGTGGTGTAGTGGTTAGCGCATCGGACTACGAAGCCAAAGGTCCCTGGTTCGATTCCCGTTCGGAATGAAAATTTCAGAGATCTAATTTGCGACGCCCTATCGACACCATTTGCGAGGATGGTCTCGATTAACGATGCTAGTCCGTCGGATGGGGACCAAAAATGGCTGTGGGACGAAAAATGGCTGTCCCGTGTTAAGGGAGATCAACACCCTTAGCACGTTAAAGACTCCTTTGTAGATGTCGAAAAAGAGTAGGCTAAATGCCGCTACAGGGGCCACTCTCGCACCTGCCAAGTGGAGAGGGATTGGTATAAGTTGGTATAACTTGTTCCCCAATCCACTATAAATAAATAAGTTAAACTATAAAAAAAAAAAAAAAATTATATACATTTTAAATACTATTATAAACAAAACTAGAAATCTGCACTGTTGGAATCGACAGTGATCCCCGCAGCCCCTGTAAGTAGGCTTGTTCTTCGAAAGTGCTGGGATAATTATTACTTTTATAATTGAAGAAATCAAGCCGGTTTTGAAGGAAAATGAAGGCGTACTGAAAAACCAAAATAAGATTGTTTTGTATAAGTTTCTTTAAGATTGTTTTTTGAATCCCTTTGATGTCTTATAACTTATGTCTTTATGTATTGTATGTGTCTTTGTTTTTCTTGAAATAAATAATGTTTACACTAAAAAACCAAAATATACTATTTATCCCCGCACTTTGGAAGAAAGTTCGGGGATATAGCGATTGGCTCCGTCCGTCCGTCCGTCGGTACACCTTCTTGTGACATCAACTCCTCCTTCATTTTTGGGTTTAGGAATTTAATATCTATAGAGAATGGTTGCATACCACCTGTAGATGCGCAATAAGGTTTTAGAATTTTTATTTTCTAAACAAGGGGTTGAAAATTTGGAATTCAAGCTTGTGACCTTAACTCGTCTTTCATTTTTTATTTTATGCATTTTATTTCTATATAGTATTATCTTGCACCATATGCAGATGTGCAATAAGGTTTTAGAATTTTAATTTCCTAAAATTGGGGCCCACAGGGGGCAAATTTCGAGAAACTGTCAATTTAAGCTTGTGATCTAAACTCCTCTTCCATTTTACAATTTATGATTTTATTTCTATACGGTATTGTCATACACTATATGCAGACGCGCAATAAGGTTTTAAAATTAAATTTTCTAAAATTTGGGCACACAGGGGTATAATTTTGAAAAACTATCAATTTAAACTTGTGACATAAAATGGACAAATATACCTAAGGAGCAATCAAAAAACGTAATCGATTGGACAGACAAACCCGGGAAGACAAATGAACCACCACAAGCAAAACAAATAAAGACAGAAAACTAAACAACAATGAACAACACGAACTCCTATAAAAACCAGGAGTGAACCCAGGTGCTCCGGAAGGGTAAGCAGTTCCTGCTCCGTATACGGCACCCGTCGTGAAGTTCAACAAAGTCAATTCTTGGGAAGTCACAAATCGATGGAGGAACATGAAAGGTTACGACAGTGAGAACAGGTCCAACATCATCTTAGACATAGGAACAGTGTAATTGTCAATAAATTCGTGATGACGACCGTAAAATTTCCTAAGTGATGACATCAACTTATCCCTGATAATACCCTGGTTAAGAAGCTTTTGTGACAGCAGTAATCCTCTTTGTAACTCACGCATGCCCTTGAAAATCGGATAAGCTGAGAAACGCAGACGCCATATGCAGGCGATGCTGGTATATTGCTACTCAAGAAGGGAAAATTAACAATAGGAAAGTTGAAGTCATCACATTTGTCATAAAGTTTTGTCTTCAAATGTCCCTCATAGTCTATTTCAAGAAACAAATCCAAATATGAAGCGGACTTTGGTGTATCTGTAGTTTCCTTAATTTCAAGCTCACTGGGTAGATAAGATGTAGAAAGTCTTAGAATTTGTCGTTATTTAAAGACAACACATCATCTATATAACGAAAAGTGAAATTAAAGGATTGGGCTAGTTTCTTTTTGTTTTCACGTAGTAACCCTTGAATGAAGTCCGCTTCATATGAGTACAGAAACAGATCGGCGAGGAGAGGAGCACAGTTGGTTCCCATTGGAATGCCGATTTTTTGTTGAAAAATTAGGCCTCCAAATTCAACGAATATGTTGTCTATGACCCGGATGTGTCGTCTTTTTAAGTTTGTGACCTAAATTCCTTTCATTTTACAATTTATCCATTTTATTTCTATATGGTATTGTCTTCACTATATGCAGATGCGCATTAAGGTTTTAGAATTATTGTTTTCTAAAATAGGGGCCAACAGGGGTCGAATTTTGAAAAACTGTCAATTGGTTTGGCGAATACCCTCGGGGGCCTAGGGTCCACCAGCAGAGGCATCATCCCAGGAGTTTCAAAATAACAATCCAAAGATACTAATATTAGATATAGTAAATTTATACTATGCCGTATACGACGCATTTCAAGGAGTTACCTCTCATCGGCAACATTAAAACCGAAACATTTGGAAGACCAAAAACCAAACTTATATTAAACAAGAAGTACTCAACCAAAAATACCGAAATAGGAAGCCAAATTTCAGCTTAGGAGATCTACCATGTGCAATACAAGCAATGAACCCTTAGTATTTCTATTATTTTTGAATTTTTCTAAATACTGGTAATTTCTAAAAAAGCATTTGTGGAGGAGCGTGGAGGAGCCGAACTGACGTCACCGGAAGCGGAAATGACGTCACGTGACAGCAACTGGAAGTGGTTTGCGCGCATGCGCAACCGGAAGTACCGGTAACCAACAATTTTTGCATTATTTGTTTACGGAAGTGACGTCAGTCACGTGCTTGGACCCGGATGTGTTGTTTGCGCATGTGTGACCGGACCCGGAAGTGGTTTGCACGCATTCACAGACGGAAGTAATAGCTTTTCGCGCCATTTTCCACAGACGGAAGTGACGTCAATCACAATGTGCCATGCTTGACCAGAATTCAGAATCTCCCCTTATCCACCGGTTTTCCCCACGGGTGATGTTTTCTGTGAGGACCAAAGGTAGGATTGGATTATGTCCCCTTACCTCCAAGTGATGCTGTCACCATTAGATCAATGGAGGGGTGTCCTTAGCAACCGCCTTAGCAACGGCGGTCCATTTCATTGCTCTATGATGCACTTCGTTTCTTTTCTCCTGATCCATGCCGCTCTTCGCTGCTCGTCGCTGTCCATCGCTACTCATGACCTTACTCGCGTGCTCATAACAGTTTTTTGGGGCTACTTGTGACTGTTTTCGCTGCTGCTGCTGCTCCTGGTGCTTGTTGCTGTTCGTCATCGCTGCTCTTCTCTTGCTCATCGCTGTTTTTCTCTTGCTCTTTGCTGTTCATCGCTGTTTTTCTCTTGCTCTTTGCTGCTCATCGCTGTTATTCTCTTGCTCTTTGCTGCTCATCTCTGTTTTTCTCTTGCTCTTTGCTGCTCATCGCTGTTTTTCTCTTGCTCTTTGCTGCTCATCGCTGTTTTTCTCTTGCTCTTTGCTGCTCATCGCTGTTTTTCTCTTGCTCTTCTCTTGCTCATCGCTGTTTTTCTCTTGCTCTTTGTTGCTCATCGCTGTTTTTCTCTTGCTCTTTGCTGCTCATCGCTGTTTTTCTCTTGCTCTTTGCTGCTCATCGCTGTTTTTCTCTTGCTCTTTGCTGCTCATCGCTAATCATGACTTTACTCGCGTGCTCATTTCGGTTTTTTTGGTGCTACCTGTCGCTTTTGTCGCTGCTGCTGCTGCTGCTGCTATTTGTTGCTATTCGTCATCGCTGCTCTTCTCTTTCTAATCGCTGTTTTTCTCTTGGTCTTTGCTGTTCATCGCTACTCATGACCTTACTCGCGTGCTCATTTCAGTTTTTTGGGGCAACTTGCAACTGTTTTCGCTGCTGCTGCTGCTGCTTGTTGCTGTTCGTCATCGCTGCTCTTCTTTTGCTTATCGGTGTTTTTCTCTTGCTCTTTGCGGTTCATCCTAATCATGGCCTTACTCGCGTGCTCATTTCGGTTTTTTGGTGCTACTAGTCGCTGTTTTCGCTGCTGCTGCTGCTCCTGGTGCTTGTTGCTGTTCGTCATCGCTGCTCTTATCTTGCTCATCGCTGTTTTTCTCTTGCTCTTTGGTGTTCATCGCTGTTTTTCTCTTGCTCTTTGCTGCTCATCGCTGTTTTTCTCTTGCTCTTTGCTGCTCATCGCTGTTTTTCTCTTGCTCTTTGTTGCTCATCGCTGTTTTTCTCTTGCTCTTTGCTGCTCATCGCTGTTTTTCTCTTGCTCTTTGCTGCTCATCGCTGTTTTTCTCTTGCTCTTTGCTGCTCATCGCTAATCATGACTTTACTCGCGTGCTCATTTCGGTTTTTTTGGTGCTACCTGTCGCTTTTGTCGCTGCTGCTGCTGCTGCTGCTATTTGTTGCTATTCGTCATCGCTGCTCTTCTCTTTCTAATCGCTGTTTTTCTCTTGGTCTTTGCTGTTCATCGCTACTCATGTCCTTACTCGCGTGCTCATTTCAGTTTTTTGGGGCAACTTGCAACTGTTTTCGCTGCTGCTGCTGCTGCTTGTTGCTGTTTGTCATCGCTGCTCTTCTCTTGCTTATCGCTGTTTTTCTCTTGCTCTTTGCGGTTCATCGCTAATCATGGCCCTACTCGCGTGCTCATTTCGGTATTTTTGTGCTACTAGTCGCTTTTGTCGCTGCTGCTGTTGCTCCTGCTGTTTGGTGCTGTTCGTCATCACAGAAATGTTAAGGTGGATGGGTATTGACTTAATCAAATTAAACATGCAAATGACAGCAATGTGTTGGATGGTAGACTATGTGATATATCTTACAATTCAGAATTAAAAATCACATGTTTAAATGTTTGTGGGATAAAAGCAAACTTAAGGTTACCTGAATTTCGAAATTTGATAAGTCAGTATGATATTTTTATATGTTTAGAGGCTAAAATTGATGAGTTTGATGAGTTAGATTTACCTGATGAATATAGATATTTTGCAAAAATGAGAAATAATTTCAAAAAATCAACTGGCGGTATTGTTTTTATTTATAAAGAATATTTAAAACCATATGTGAACTTTCATGCAAACGAATCGGAATTCGTATTTTGGGTAACAGTTCATACTGTTTTTGAAGATTTATTAATTGGATGTGTATACATACCTCCAGAAAATTCTAAATGTTCTTCGCGTGAAGCTTTTACAGAAATTAAGACCGAGTTGAGATCTTTACTTAAAGAATATGTATACTGTGCATATTTGGTGACTTCGACACCAGGTCGGGTACTTTATTAGATTATGTCATACCCGATGACAATCTTTTAGAAATTTTACTGGCTGATATGGAAAATGATTTATCTGATTATTTATATGAGTTTAAAAAACTACGGAGTGCAGATATTCCGTTAAACAGATTTACAGGAGATCAAGGAAAATGTAATGCACATGGTCATATTTTGACAATGTATTCATTGTAAATGGTCGTGTTGGAATAATAAGATGATTGGCAAGGTGGTCAGTAAGAATTCTAGTATGGGTGATTACTTTTTAGCCACTGCAGACTTGTTTCCATTTATTACTGAATTTGAAATTATGGACTTTAATCCTTTGATGTTTATGTTCATTTTAGACTTCATGCCAGTATTATTTTTAATAATACTGTTGGTTTTGACGAAGAAGTTAAAAAAGAAAATTGTAAAGTTAAACCAACTCGTTGGATAGACGGACAAAAGGTGCAATTTTTTGAGTGCATTGATTCAAAATTGAGTACTGATGACATTTTTGAAAACTTATTGGCTATAGACAAGAAAAACTGTTCACCTAAATCAAATATTGGAGAGATTTTTGAACAAATAAACAACATTTTCTAGAGTCTGCACATGAAATATTTGGTAATAAAAATATGCATTTTAAAACTCCAAAGAAAAACAATCAACACTGGTTTAACTCTTCTTGTTATGTTAAGAGAAAAGAGCTTCATAGAGCGAAGAAAAAGTATAATGTTTTAAAAAATGAGGATATTAGATATACATTAAAGGTTGCTAGTAAAGCTTATAAGCTTGAATTAAATAAATGTTATCAAGAAGGGTAGTTCAAAGTCGAACAAGAACTGCGTAGAAAGTCAAAAACTGAGCCAATGGAAGTGTGGAAAATTTTGAACCGTTTTAACAAAAATGAATTTATATCAAAACTCACTATTGACAATTTATACAATTTTTTCAAAGAATTAAAAACTGATAGTGAAATAGATGATATTGATTATAAACTTCCTGAAAATATTGATGAAGTATTAAATGGTGAAATAACTGTAGAAGAAATTAGTTATGCTGTAAGAGAATTGAAAAATGAGAAAGCCTTTGGTTATGATGAAGTGTTTAATGAATATATTAAAACAACAAAAGATATTCTTATGCCTTTATACTTAAAATAGTTTAATTTGATTTTAGATTCAGGAGTTATCCTTGAAATATGGCTTCTAGGAATTATTATTCCAGTATATAAAAATATGGGTGACCCTAGTAACCCGGATTCTGATAGAGGAATTACTTTACTTTCGTCCATTGGAAAAGTGTTTACGTCAATCTTAAACAATAGATTTTCAAAATATGCAGACCTTCTAGATATCATTCCAGGATCACGATCGGGGTTTAGAAAAGGGTATTCTACTTTAGATAATATTTTTTGTCTCCATGTTTTGATAGAATTATATTTGTCTTTTGGTCATGTTTGTAGATTTTCGAAAAGCGTTTGATCAGTTTGGAGAATAGGCAAACATTAGTGGAGTAAAATATCAGTGAAATATTAAAAGTGATTCATAATATAGAATTATAGCCTTTAGAGGAGGTCGATACATGTGTTATGATACATTTTAAAGGCTACAATTGCTTTATTATAATATTCAAATTCACAAAATATCAATCATGTTCTATTTCAATAACCAACGAACTAACCTGTGCTTTACGGTTTTGAATCTCTGACATTTTCCTTATATCCTTTTCATTATGTTGATATTGAATTGAAAATGATAAACTTTAACAATTTAATATTAACAAAACAACATGTAGATATCACATATTTAATGAACTTCCGAAGTAAGAATGAAAGATCGATTCTGATTGGTCCTTGGAATTATCCAACAGCAAATCAAAATATCGCTTTATAAATTTGTTCTTCTAAATTCTATTTTTGGAATAAGGGGGTCTTTCAACTAAATTATTTTTAGAAACTCTTAGTCTTTCAACATTTTTAATTTTATTTATGGAAACACCTATTTTACCAGCTTTTTACAGGTTGACCATGTGATCTATTTTGACAAATGACATCTTTTGAATTATACAATATTATAATAATATGTATGACAGCATCAAGTCATGTGTTAAGCGTTACGGTGAAGTGTCTGGATTCTTTGCTAGTGAGATTGGGGTTCGTCAAGATGAAACTTCTTGTCAGATATTGAAGAATTTTTATTAAGAATTGTATATCAGGTCTGAGTAATAATACAAATGAATGTCAACATAACCTTTGAATTTTTCTTTATATTTTTGTGTTGTTATATGCAGACGATACTGTTATAATAGCGGAGAATGCTGCAGATATGCAGAAGTCTTTAGAGGTATTAGAACGTTATTGCAGCAGATGGAAGCTTTCCGTAAATGTTAATAAGACAAAGACTATGGTGTTCTGTAAACATAAGTTAAGAAATCAACAGGAATTTTATATTAACTGATCAAGTATAGACATAGTCGAATCATATTTCTATCTCGGCTTATTGTTTAATTAGAATGGTCATTTTACTTCTGCTAAGAAAAAGCTATCTGAATAAGCCCAGAAAACATTACATGTACTGTACAGGAAGATACGGAATATAAATATACCAGTTGATTTACAACTTAAATTATTTGATACACTTGTTCAGCCTATATTATTATATTCATCAGAAATCTGGGGATTTGAAAATATTAAAATACTTGAAAGAGTTAATCTCCAGTTCCTAAAACGAATTTTGCATGTAAGATCCAGTACTCCTACATTTATGGTATATGGAGAAACTGGAAGGTATCCTATAGAAATAAATATGAAAGTAAGAATGTTGAGTAAAAGTAATAAATAATGGCAATAAATTATCAGGTACACTGTATATTATTTCTCACTTTTGAGACAGGGGAGTTTCTATTTTTACACGTGGGAGATTTTCTTATCTCACCCATGGGTGAGATAAGAAATTCACGTGCCCTTTACCACCAAACCGTCTACTTATGCAGGCTTTTTACATAATATGCTTAAAATAAAATTGCACATTCTTTACGAGACGTATTAGTCAAATATAAAGTTTACATTAAAATGTTATTCAAGTTCAAAACAACCATTAAACTTATTAGAATTGTAATTAAAACAATTCCGCAAACTCGGGCGCATGTAAACAATGGCATGCAACTCATTTTTGGCTTGTTGTTTCGAGTATTTGGGGTGAGAAATAGAATCAAACACCATGGAAAGTATAAGACTGGAAAATCTCAGACTCGGTTAGCCTCGTTGGAGGAGGGAAATCTTATCCTCGGGTGTATGAGATTTTCCGGTCTTGTACTTTCCCCGGTGTTATATTCTTTATATCAAATGCATACTTTCGGATATTGTAACTCTAAATGGATTAACTATGTCAAATCAATATTAGATCATACTGGATTAAGTTACGCTTGGGACAACCAAGATGTTCTTTGTACTGGAGAAATAAAATTATGCGTTAAGAAGATATTATAAGATCAGTTTGTACAAAAGTGGAATATTGATATGATTAATTCTTCAAGAGGTAAATTTTATAATATTTTTTTAGACTGACTTTGTTTTAGAAAATTATTTATTGCGATTACTTAACAGTCGTCGTATTTTTATAACTAAACTTAGATGTTCAGATATAAAATGTCCAATCGAAACTGGTCGTTTGAAAAATATAATTCGTGAAGAACGTTACTGTAAATTGTGCAGTAACGGTATTGGAGACGAATTTCATCATTTATTTTTGTGTCAAAATGAAATTGTTGAAAAAGCGAGAAAACGGTATATTCCAAAGTATTTCGCTACTTATCCATCAGAAAAGAAACTAAAGGGGATGTTGTCATTATGTAACCAAACAGTATTAAATAATTTATCAATTTTTCTTACGAAAATTGTGAAACTATTATAATATTCGATTAAGTACATTGCATATAATATAAGATATACACAATGATTATTATTATTATATTATCATTATCATTTTTATCATTATCAGTTCGTGAAAAAAAGATCGTGTAAATCCATGTTTATGTTTTGACGAATACTTTGAATGTCAGTTATTATCATTTTTGGATGCTATATATATATTGTATTAATATTTTCTTTTCTCACGTTACAGTTTATACTGTCTTGTCGTAATAGAAATCTTGAAATCTTGTATGCGAACGGACGTTCTATAGACGTTGAAATTATGTTGTCGACGTCGCGACGTATATACGACCACATACAAATGTTAGACGACATCGGATGCCTGCTGGAATAGAAATCATAATATAAAGTATAAATTTTATACTTAACTTTTTTGAAGAAACATTTACATTTTTTTTACATCTATGTAGCCAAAACTTGATACATAATATTTAGGAAATTTTTGAAGTGACATATTCACAAATATTTTTCTATATTCATGTTCTAGTTGCATACAGTATTCTATAATAACGTGATGTGTGGTCACTAAGGCACTTCATTATTTCTGATATATTTTTCTTTGAAAATTTGACTTAAAAAAATATTTTTTCCGTATTCTGTTCTGTATTTCGTTTCCGCGTTTTAGCAACACCATTTTTGTGCTCTCCAGTTATTTTATTTCTGATATTTTATGAACATGTCATTGCTAACCTTTCATGTTGTTTGTTTTTATGAGAAAGAACCTCATTGATGTATTAACCCGATCGCCTACAAAGATGCCCGTCGAATTCGAAAATATGGCCTTTGTTATATCCTTATAACAGACAAAGGTCCATCTGAGCTATTACCACAACTTTGTGTTTGTGTCCGTCTGTCAAAGTAAATGTTTCATTTTAATATATATTTTCTTAAACCGCTAATCCCATATGAAGAATGCAAACGGGGTAGTAAATGTCCTTAATTTATACATTTACAGAAGTATATCCGATGTCCAAGACCAACAACCAAGGTAGACGCGACAGTCTAACTTGGTAGAACTTTTTATTCAAACATGCACTGTAATATATTCTAGCTTGAACCCACTGAGCCAATTAAAACGACATTTGACGGTTGTGGTCCAGATATTGTACTACATCTGATAACCAAGACCACCAATCAAGCGGGCCGCTAATGGTTATCTTAGTTTAACATTGGAACTTATAGAAAAAAAAATTAGCTCACCTTATCTGAGACCACAGCCAGGGTGAATTGAATCTGGCAGTAATGGTCTCTATGAGGTCCTCTCGATAGAATTATTAACCATGAATGGCCAATAAAATTACTGTAGCAGAACTTTGTTTGATTAAGAATCCTGTGTGATAATTCTACTTGACTTAAACCATTGAGCCAATGTCCAATTTGACCCTTATTTAACCAAGTTTGCTGTCAGAATTATAAAAACTGACTCTCGATGCCAACAACGACACCAGACTAAACTTTATGTAGTAAAATTTTGAAAAATTCCTAAATTTAATGAGCAAGTTAAAACTATGCTTGGCAGCAAAAAGTGTTGTGACCGGATCACTAAGCATGATTTCTGCAAACATTAAACTTAATTTAATGTAGGACTCTATACACGAAAAAAAAAATTAAATCTTCTTGCCTGAAACCAACAAGCAGGGGAACCATTGTCGAGAATTTTCGTGAAATGAATGCTGACAATAATGAGTCACCAAGACATTTCATATATTCATATCGCATATAATCATGTTCTATAATTTGTTTGTTGCAAGTATATACTAAGTCCTGGGTTTAACATAGAAAACTATATTTTTTCATATATGTAATATCTGAGTGGTAATCACATTTCTTAAACATAGCACGAAGTGCTTTTGTCCAGCTCTGATGCTAACATCCCACTGTAACAGGCATTAATATTTAGTTGATTTTTAAAAAGGATTTTTAAAAGGAGGCATCAATTTTTTTTTCGCGAATTAAAAAAAAATGGATGTAAATGAATTATTTCAGACATACTTATCAGCAATTGATTTTGAATTACTACAAACAGATGTATAATTGTTCACTGGGTCCTTTATAAAAAAAATCTCTACCATTTTGCAGAACTTTAAGAAGATACTAAAAATTCACAAATTAAAGGATACTTAAATTCAGATATAAATATAGAGTGGGAATCTCGATTGTTTCAAATATATAAAGACCAACTCTAGGTACCCCTCATACACCAATGAATGTGCGTCTTGTTAAGGAGAAACAAAATACGTTTAGAGTTGAGATCTCAACCATTTCATAGTTATTTGAATCATATGGCAAAATGCTGGGTACATTATTCATGGCATTTGCATCACGTGACTTCAGCCCTTTTAAGCAAATTACCTCCCTTAGCAGTAGATCGAAAATGATAAAATTGTTTGAATTACGGATAATCGAGTCTTTTTCCGTCTCGGCTCTTAAACTAATGTGTCTATGAAAACTTCCTTTGGCGGATATTTACAAATTGTTTGTTTAATTCTGAGGGTTAAGGCTTCATATTTAAACTGAATTGGCCGAAAGTTTTCAATGCTGACAATGTTTATTTGCACACGAAAGGAAAGCTAATATTGTGTAGAATGTACCTATATGCGGACAAATTGCTTATGAGTTATAAGAATTTGAATATTTGCATTTTTATTTTTTGGGGCAACTTTAATGCTTTGTAATGAATGTCGTAAGAGAAATCCAAAATGGCCGCTATGCAAATTACCAAAGTACCCGCAATTTTGCCATATGTTTTAAGGGGTTTGAGAAGGTGAATAAATATGAAAGCTGACGGTCAATTTGTACTTTTACAATACATACCCATAGTCATCTTAATTTTTTTACATCAAAACAATGTTTAGTATAATTGGAAGATCGTCCAAAAAAATAGAATTTGTTCGTTCCGTCCTCATTTTTGACCCCACAATTTTGGCACAAGATCAACCTGGCGTATGCATGTTAAGAATAGGAAAACATAATAATACGTCATAGTTTCGGCATCGTTATTTTATTTTCCTTTTTAAAAATTATCTTTCTTGTTCCTTCAAATAGGTGTTTTAATGTCAAAGTCGAAAACGGCAGCAAACTCTAATCCACCCGCCATACTGTTGACAAATTCGCAACACGTGACCAAAAGTTTTGCAGCATCTCACAAATCATATATATAACCATAAAATTTTAATATCTAATAAGAGAATTTATTTTCTAAAAAAAAAATCATTTCATTTAAATATTTCAAATTTATTCCTCTGAGAAACGTGAATACACAAGTCTATTCCGAATTTGTTTCGTATTTGTTTTCGAAAGATAACTTCCAGGTAGAAAACAAATCAATAAAATATATTTTAAAATCGTTCTCATTACAACTATTTTTAATGCAATAAATGGTTGAAATGGTTAAGAATGACGAAATGAACATTCGATGAGGACTTAAAGTAATTAAATTACTGAAAATATTAAAATTACCGACTGTCACCAGCCGGTAACAATATTACGGACAATCTTGGTTGTAAATTAAATTGAATTTCTCTCGCTTTCGCACTTCTGTATTTTTTAATATTCATACCCTAAAGTTTGCTTCACTCAAAACAGTTTTCTCCAACACCCATTTGTTATTCGATAGAGTTATCTTTCTATATATGTTATTTTTCAGTGAATAACTGCATGCAACCCTATGCATTGTACCTCGATTTAAAATTGTATTGAGGTCATAGGAACTATTTGCATATTGGGGGTACTTTGCCTCAACAGATCGTCGTGTCAACAATACTCCAGCACGGCTAGTTTTTATCAAAACTACAAGTGCTCGACTAAAAATTAAAAAAAAATATATAATGTATACTTTCAGAAACACCTCTCGTTAAGAAGAATTTGTGTTACTATCAAACTTTCAATGGGAAATACTCCTACTTGTGTCGACTGCAGTCGGAAAGTCCCAAAGTCGGTTAGATTCCTTGATAAATTACCATTTCATGCTTTCGGCAGACGATTTTCAAAATGGAAATGGGATGACGTTTGGATTTTACTCGATTCAAATAGATACCTTTGCGCTATATGTTTGGAAAAGAGACAAACACAAGAAAGAAATGAAGAAAAGCGGCAAGAGAAAAGTCGCCAAACACAAATAGAGCTTAGACTGCAGCAAATACGGCGTGAGGACGAACGTCGACGTAAGGAACAACAACGATTGCAACAATGGAAAAATAGAGACAGTGAAAAACTGAATGAAAATCAGATAAAAGTACAACGAAATGTAGAAACATCCTCGTCAAAAGTATCTAAAATGCAAAAAATTAAAAACATGGCATCGCATTTCAACGCTTTGAGTGTAAAATCAGATAACAAATATGTTCGTGAAAAAGAAATTAAATCTATGAAAACCGATGAATTGGTCATTGAAGAAATGACAAAAGGAGGTGATCTTGATGAGGGAATGACAATGAAAAACATCCTTAAAAAAATAAGTTTCAAAATTAAAGATTATGAAAAACAAAGACGTTTTTCGTCGAAAATTTACAACAATCGAAAACCTGATCATCATCGGCTACGTAAATGTCTGTGGGGTAAAAGAATTTTTTTTGAGGATCAAGACGAACTATTGGACTGCATTTTTGAAATATGTCTAGGAGTGCAAATGGCAAAAGAATACTGGCCGAGAAATACACAAATAATTTCTCTTTGCTTATTGATTAATCAAATGGAAAATGGTATTCTGTTACAAATTAATACAGGTGAAGGGAAAACATGCATAACTGCTATGTTTGCAGTGATTCTCGCTTTATCTGGCGTATCTGTTGATGTTGTGTCGAGTTCCCCCATTCTTGCACAACGAGACTATGTAGAATGGAAAAAGTTTTACAAAAAGTTTAATTTATCTGTGAGTTGTAATTTGATTCCAAAAAAGAAAGAAGAACGCTTAAAATGCTATAATCACGATGTGGTGTATGGGACAGTTGGGTCGTTTGCCTCGGATATTCTTCGGCAGAATTTTCTAATGGAAAATGTTCGTGGCACTAGGAATTGTGAAGCAGTGATTGTGGACGAAGTTGATTGCATGCTTCTTGACCAAGGCGTTCATTTTACCTACCTCTCAAGTACAGTTCCCGGAATGCACCATATAGAACCCATTCTGTTCATGATATGGAATAAAGTAAAAAAACACCATAAAATAAAATCCGATGCTTCTGAATTATTCTTTCTTGGAGACTTAGAACCTATACATGTTCTTTTAGCAAAATTCATAGACATCGCAGAACATTTTGAAAAGATAACGAAACCAGTAGAGATGATCTGGTTGCAGTTAATTTCGAATAAAGTTGATCTCCTACATCCCACTTTCATGGACGAGATTTACCAGGAAAACAAGTTTAACCATGAACTTTTTAAAAATGTTTTTACAATTCCAAAAATGTTGGAATGCCTGCGTTTTGTAGAAAGAATTTCAAATGTTCCATTCAGACTATACGTTATTGTAAATGCAACTACCATTAGACAATTAAATTATAACGATGCCGCAGATAATCCCAACACACTTGATCTCTTGGTTGTAGGAGAAGGTTTATTATGCTTATTGTATAGTGACAAGGAAGAATTATGTAACTGTATAAAATCTGACATTGAAAAGCATATATGTTTTGATGGTGGAAAAGAAAATGCCCATGAAATTCCGAAATATCTGGAATCCTATGTGATAAATAGATTACCAGCATGGATAGAAAATGCCTTTATAGCAAAAGATATGTCTGAGGGGAGGGAATATTTACTTAAAGGGAAAGACGTTATTCCAGTCGATTATGATGCTACAGGTGTCATACAAATGGATACAAAATGGGGAGATTGTTTACATCAATTTTTAGAAATAAAACATAGCAAGAAATTAAGTCAAATCACACTTGTGACCAATTTTATGTCGAATCAAGAGCTTTTTAATAAATACAATGGACGTATTTACGGAGTATCTGGTACCCTTGGAAACGAACGTGAGAAATCTTTCTTAATGAGACAGTATCAACTTCATTGCAAAAGAATTTCAACCCACCGTCACAACGAATTTGTCGAATTAAAAGGAGAAATATGCAGTACAAAGGAGGACTGGGTAAAGGCTATTGTAAATATAGTACAGGAACATGCATTGCAGGGAGGACGCGCAGTCTTACTTGTATGCGAGGACATTAACACTGCAGAAAATATGCAAAATGAATTAATTTCTGCAAACTGTAAGAACATAACTTTGTACACAAGAAATGATGAAAGCAGCAAGAAAATTGACCAAAAATTAAAAGAAGGGGAAATAATTGTTGCTACTAATATTGCAGGCCGAGGAACTGATATTGAAATCGATGAATCAGTAGAAAAAGCTGGAGGATTATTTGTATTGGTTTCGTTTTTGCCACAAAATAGGCGAATCGAAAATCAGGTGTTCGGACGAAGTGCCAGAAAAGGTCAACCTGGTACAGCGCAAATTATAATTAATTCAGACAAATTGCCTTTGTACTTGCAACACTACACAAACATTGATATTTTAAAGTCAGTGAGGGATGATGTCGAGGGCCAGAGAGTTGTGGATATCGAACAGAATGAATTTAAAAGCATACAACTAAAGGAATGTTTGTTTTCCATATATTGTAAATTTCTTTCTGAAATAACGTTCTTTCAAATCAATGAGGTCGATAAAAAAATAATGTTGGATTCCTTGCATGAATATTGGGGAATGTGGTTAAAGATGAACTTCGACAAAGATTCATCTTCTACAGACACGCTGAAAGAAAAGCTAAGCAGAGCATTACAAGGCACAAAACAAATGCTCAGGTACAAAGAATCACCATGTAATAACATTTCACACATTATAAAATTTGCAAATGAAGAACTTCAGAACGGGAACTTTGAAAAATCTGAATTTCTTTTTGACAAAGCCATAAAAATGGATCCAAAATGGGCAGCTGTTGCGTATTATAATAGAGCATATTGTTGTCTCCAAAAAAGACAATGTGGATATTTAAATTTAACGATATCTAATTTACAAAATGCTAAAAAGGGATTACAATTGTTCAAGCAGGAAATGGTGTTATGCCTAACACTTTCAGAAAACAAACATAAAGAAGACAGTGAACAGGAGACAAATTTCATTGTATCTCAGTTTAACACACGTTGTCAAATTGTTCACTTTTTTGAAGAAAATATAAATGCATCGATTAAACAACTGGAAATGTTAAAAAGAGAAAACAAAGAAGCTATGGCTGAAACAAGCAGTATATTTACAATTGCTCTTGGTGACGAACACCACAGTAAAAAACTTGAGAGTGAATTATACATGTTCTGGGAATTAGGTCTGACCGAAGTCATAATGGTCAAAGAAAAGAAACCATTTAACTGGAAAGGATTACTTGTTGCTGTTCTAGGTGTACTTCAGATAGCAGTAGGCGTCGTTCTAATAGCAGCAACAACAGGAGTACTTACACAGCTCGGTTGGGGTCTCATTGTAGAGGGTATAAACGATATCTGGACAGGAGCATGTGCCTTCTACCAGGGTGATCATGAATTTGTGAAATCATGGATGATAGGAAAAGCAGTTAGCATTGCAATATCGATCGCAACCTTTGGATTTGCCCAAGTAAAAAATGCTGCAAGGGCAGCAAAAGGTGTAAAAGGAACATTTGAAGTTGTGGTTGAAAAGTTTCAAAGTGGCGCCGAAGCTATTATAGCTGAGGTAAAAAAAATTCCTGAAGTCATGGGGGCAAAATCGTTTGTACCAGTATTCAAGGAAGCATGTGTTGTTGTTGGTAAAGAAGTAGGTAAAAAACTTGCTAAAAGAGGGGGGAAATACTTACTTGAATGTGTGCAAAAAAAACTAAAAGATTATTTTGAAAAGGAAGCGAAAGAACCTTTAAGTAGCGAAATCTTTCTTATATTTACCGAAGGCGAGCTACGCACAATAGTCGATAATTTTATTTTATATCACCACCAAAGAATGAAATCTGCGCCACATGAAATATGTGATAAGTACATGGAAATTACACAAAATCTATTGTGTTCAGAAAATATTCAGCAATTTAGACAAGTTCTTCTAGGATGTGTAAAAGATGTTACTGGTTCTGCAAAATCGAAATTAGAAAAAAAAGATTTTGATTACTGCAAGCCAGTCTTTGACATAATTGACAACGTTAGCTGTGATTCATACGATGTTAAGCAGCTTGTTAAAATTTATAGCGAACATGTCATAGAAGCACTAGATAAAATTTATGATCATAATTTAAAGATCGAGAGAATTGATAACAATTACCAAGAAGACGATATAATAGTTAAGACGAGAAATATGATAATTGACAGAACAACAAGTTATTTGTCTGACCTCCTAAAACAATCTCTAGAATTAACCGGCAGTGGTGTTTTAGCAGACAAATTACAAAAAGTTGTGGGAAAACTTGTCTCGGAATATACAGAAGATAATATTGGTGGTGACACAATTAGTAAAATTCTCTCAATTTCATCTAAACCAAGTCAAATTGGGACAGCATTGGTGAACGATGGAAAAGTTGACATTTCATCTGCTATTGGCACAGGATTAAATGTTGCGGAAGTCGTTGTAGATACTGTTGGGAACGAAGATACTAAAGACATCATTCAGTTTAGAGTAAAGTCTGCCACCGAATGCATAAACACAATTCATCAAATCAAGAATAATGACAGAATTGAGGTTGAGACGGTTTTAGAAGATGTCGCTGAAATTACAAAGCA
Organism: Mytilisepta virgata; assembly: GCA_028015205.1. Classification (NCBI taxonomy): domain Eukaryota; kingdom Metazoa; phylum Mollusca; class Bivalvia; order Mytilida; family Mytilidae; genus Mytilisepta; species Mytilisepta virgata. The sequence goes on from CM051515.1 coordinate 46,005,810, forward strand.
TGGTGTTACTGTATTCGCAGACAAGGATACCAAGAATCTAAATGAAATTGTTGAAAGGGCAATGGCTTTATTGGAAGAGGGGGTCTTACTAGTTTTGTTAATAGTGCTCTTTTATTTTATTTTGTGCACATCCTGGGCATAAAACTTGGAATCAAAGAATTTATTTGAATTCGTTATTACAGATTGAATTCGTTATAACTGATTTTTTAATTCGCGATAACGGATTAAATTTATGGAATTCATTATCACGAATTTAATACATTATCACGAATTATAAAAATGTGTGATAACGAATTTAATCCGTAAAAACGAACTACAAAAAAAACTTTAATAACAAATTAAAAACATTCGTGATAACGAATTTAATCTGTAATAATGAATTATACTATTCGTAATCAGGTTTTTAACCCGCTATCACGAAGTACAAACAATTGTCAAAACGAGTTTAATCCGTTATTACGGATTATAAAAACTGTTACTACTGATTCAAGAAATTCGTGATCACAAATTTAACCTGTGATAAATCTGCGAATTGTACAATTCGTTATAACGATTTTAATTCGTGATATATAATTCAAATTATATATTTGGGAGGTCCTAAATGGGCTTCCGTAGAAAGCAAATAAGCCGAGGGTTTTATCAATATATTCCATAGCATGAGCGAGTCGTGGGTGTTTCAAGTTCACAAGCGCCGTGACGTTGGGGAGGATAACTCGTGATGTTATTACGTCTTTCGGTATCGTGTTACCTTTTGAATGAAAAACACATATTGAAACATACTTACGCATTTATCTGTTTTTTTTTATATTTGTAAATAAGGTGTTACCAAAATGTTATCCTGAAAAATCTATTAGAGTATAAATAGATTCATATTAGAGTATGAAACTGTTATACATATATTTATGTAATTCTAGAATTAAATAAAGATTTGGTACATGCATATCTAGAATAGAATATGTTTTCAAGCAAAAAGGCCCACGCAGGTATAAATTTCTAGTTTTAGGTAGAGAAAAGACTTATTTCGTTAAGAACCACTCTGATTCTGACACAAAGTATTCTGAGGATGAAATTCCAAGCATGTTAGATTTTCTCATAGCAACATATTTGTTGAATTTGGCGGTCTAATTTTTCAACAAACCATCGGCATTCCAATCGGAACCAACTGTGCTCCTCTCCTCGCCTATCTGTTTCTGTACACATATGAAGCGGACTTCATTCAAGGGTTTATACGTGAAAACAAAAAGAAACTAGCCCACTCCTTTAATTTCACTTTTTGTTATATAGATGACGTGTTGTCGTTAAGTAACGATAAATTCCAAGACTTTCTACATCTCATCGCATTCCCTATGAACTTAAAATTAAGGATACTACAGATACATCGAAGTCCGCTTCATATTAGGGTTTGTTTCTCGAAAAAGACAATGATCGAGGGACATCTGAAGACAAAACTTTATGACAAACGTGCATGGTGACTTCGGCTTTCCTATTGTTAACTTTCCCTTCTTGGGTAGCTATATACCAGCATCGCCTGCATATCACGTCTACGTTTCTCAGCTTATTCGATATTCAAGGGCACGCGTGATTTACTATCATGACTTTCCACAAAGAGGATTACTGCTGTCACAAAAGCTTCTTAACCAGAGTTTTATCAGGGATAACTTGATGTCATCACTTAGGAAATTTTACGGTCGTCATCACGAATTGGTTGACCTTTACAGTGTTCCAATATCTAAGATGATGTTGGACCAGTTTCCACTGTCGCAACATTTCATGTACCTCCACCGATTTGTGATTACTACAGGACTGACTTTGTTGAACTTCACGACGGGTGCCGTATACGGAACAGGAACTGCTTACCCTTCCGGGGCACCTGAGTTCACTCCTGGTTTTTATAGGAGTTCGTGTTGTTCTTTGTTTTTTTTAGTTTTCTGTGTTTATTTGTTGTGCTTGTGGTTGTTCATTTGTCTTCCCGGACTTGTCTGTCTAATGCATTACGTATTTTTATTGCTCCGTAGGTATATTTGTCCTCTTTATATAATAACTAAAGTGCTGTTACAAAATGATCCAAGAAATTTAAATCCAGAAAATGCGCCACAAAACTTTAAAAAGTTATAATATCGAAGGAAATGTATTTACTTCTTTTTGGTCGTACCCACATCTAACTAGCAATATCATTATTCGGAGACAAATTGAAAGGACTTTCGCATAACTGTGGGTAATTATCTCGACCTTTAACCTTGATTTAAATTTCAAATTATAACACAATTTGATCGTTCACGAAACTCCAAAGTATTCTAAGACTACAATCATGACTTTTATTAGCAGCAGGGAAATAAGGGATCATCAAATTGATTTAAGTAAAGGAGCGATCCTTTTGATTTTTTAGGAAGGGGGGGGGGGGTGCTTTGATCAAATTTTTGGTTTAAATGAAAATAAAAATTTAAGCTGCAATAGCGTCCAAAAAAAATCCAGGACCAAAATTTCGACGAGAGAATTAGGCAGGATCCAACATTTGATCAAAGCCCCCCAACATCCCCCCCACACACATATACTAAACATCAACATTTTGTGTCTTCAGAAGCAAACATTTTTTTAGTTATCTTATCAGCTGTCATCTACGGTTTTTCGTTTTATATCAATTTTCAAAGGGAAATAACTCCTATTTGTATAAGAGATCGGCCAATATTGATTTGGCCAAACATGAAAATGTGTTTTAAGGAGCTGAAAATCCCCTCCATTACATTTTGACACGATTTTGAAGTGGTAATAATTTATAATGTTTAAAAGGCAATGACTCTCATAATGCTCCACAACAGAATTACCTATTCACTACAAAGCTGCTGCTCGAGAAGTTGAACATTTCAATTTCAATTTAGAGGGCAGGTATAACTTTAACCTTAGACCTTAAGGTATACCTGTAAAGGTCATGGCTGCAGATAAATATTGGTCAAAGTCCCAAGTGTCCGCCCTTCGTACAAAATGACTTGGTACAGACACTGAAAAGTGGTTGGGTAAACAGGTTTCATGGGTTCCCTTTATCTATATTGGCATTCTGGTGTATATAACATATTATAAAGGCCAATTCTTCAAGTTTACCAACAAACTAAGAGACCGCTTGCTAGAGCTGCAAAAATTATTTGGACGGTACAGTTTTAACTGTACAACTTGCTAAGGCGTTCATATCTGCTAGTGAGATACTATCGCTCTATTATACGAAATACGCAGATACAACACACCCATAAAGGGTTAAATGTTATCTTGTTATAGAAATCGGCAAAATTCAAGGTATGCCCGAAAGTAAATGCAAAACCTCAATTTTGTCCAGTACCTTTTTTTTTGGCAAATTGATCTTTTAAAAGTGTTGGTTAGATATTAAATATTGGCACAGGATACCGCACTGACAAAACAGTGTGAAAATGCCACAAATTCGAAGTGCAACGAAAAGAAACAAGAGGCTCACCAGAGCCTTTATCGCTCACCTGGAGTCTGGTTTTCATTGGACAATTAATCAACTATTTGACCAAGTTTGTTGCAATTGGTTCAAAGGTTCAGGGAAAATTTGTCGAAGATTTATTTTTCATAAGGCTTAATGTTAAAATATGTTCCCTGATGGTGGTAGTCCTGGCAGGAAGTTGACAAAATTGACCAGGAATAAGGGTGAACATTAAATAAATGTAACAGAACCCGACCTCAAATTACACAAACCAATAACTCCTAAATATAATTTGGTATTCCCTTCAAAATTTCAGGATAGGTAGATCTCAACATGGCAAACATTTTTCAATTTATATTTCACTTCTATCTCAAATAGTTTTGGAGATAAATGCAAAAATGTTAAAAGTGTGAAAATTTGACAAAAAAAGGGCAATAACTCCTAAATGGGTTTTGGGATTTCCTTTAAAATTTCAGGGTATGTAGATCTCAACATGGCAAACATTTTTCAAATTTACATTTTACTTCTATCTCAAATAGTTTTGGAGATAAATGACGAAAAATGTTAAATTTTGAAAATTTGACAAAAAAGGGCAATAACTCCTAAATGGGGTTTGGGATTTCCTTTAAAATTTCAGGGTATGTAGATCTCAACATGGCAAACATTTTTCAAATTAAGATTTCACTTATATCTCAAATAGTTTTGGAGATAAATGACGAAAAATGTTAAATTATGAAAATTTGACGAAAAAAGGGCAATAACTCCTAAATGGGTTTTAGGATTTCCTTCAAAATTTCAGGTTAGGTAGATCTTGTCATGCTGATCAATTTTACCCCATGTCAGATTTTTGATATCTGTAACGGTTTTTAGTTATAAGCCAAAAAAAAACAAAAAAAAAACACATGCACCCCTATATTCTATTTTTAGCTACGACAGCCATGTTTTATGTCAGATCAAAATAAATTGAGGATCATTTGTAGAGGACATGTCATAGATCATTCCTATTAAGTTTCAAACCAATCGGCCCAGCGGTTACAGAGGAGAAGATTTTTTAATAAAAAATTTTTGAAAATTTGACAAAAAAAAGGCAACAACTCCTAAATGGGGTTTGGGATTTCCTTTAAAATTTCATGGTAGGTAGATCTCAACATGGCAAACATTTTTCAAATTTACATTTCACTTCTATCTCAAATAGTTTTGGAGATAAATGACGAAAAATGTTAAAATTTTGAAAATTTGACAAAAAAAGGGCAATAACTCCTAAATGGGTTTTGGAATTTCCTTCAAAATTTTAGGGTAGGTAGATCTTGTCATGCTGATCAATTTTACCCCATGTCAGATTTTCGATATCTGTAACGGTTTTTGAGTTATTAGCAAAAAACAGCAATTTACCCCTATGTTCTATTTTTAGTAACAGCGGCCATGTTTTTCGACGAATCAAAAATCAGTTCTATGCAGGGTACCCCAAGGAACAATCTTACTAAGTTTCATTTGATTTTGAATAGTAGTTTCAGAGAAGAAGATTTTTGAAATAATAACATAAAAAAAAAACCAAAAATGTCAAAAAAGGGCAATAACTCTAACATACGTTGACAGATTTTCACGAAAATCAGCACATAGGTAGCTCTCATCATGCTGAACACTTTCAACCTGCCAGAACATGCCGTAACCTAATGATTTTTGAGATATTTGCGAAAAACTGTTGTTTGACCCCTATGTTCTATTTTTAGTAAGAGCGGTCATGTTTTTCGACGAATCAAAAATCCCCACATCAGTTCTATGCAGGGTACCCCAATGAACATTCATACCAAGTTTGGTTCTAATTAGTCAAGTAGTTTCAGAGGAGAAGAGTTTTGTATAATTGTTAACGACGACGACGACGGACGACGACAGACGACGACGACGACAGACGCCAAGTGATGGCAATAGCTCACATGGCCTTTGGGAAGGTGAGCTAAAAAAGTCAGGATAATGGAACACAGCAAACAAACGCCAAGGGCATACATGTATAACTAAAAGAATAAAATCGTATAATAAACTAAATAATACAGCATAGAAACCAGATCACTAGCAATGTGAACTCCCACTGAAAACCGGGAGAAACATCAGATGCTCCGGAAGGGTAAAGGGGACAAATATACCCAAGGAGCAATCCAAAAAACGTAATCCATTAGACAGACAAAACCCGGGAAGACACGTGAACAACCACAAACACAACAAATAAACACTGAAAACTAAAAAAACAATGAACAACACGAACTCCTATAAAAACCAGATGTGAACTCAGGTGCTCCGAAATATGAAGCGGACTTGGATGTGTCTGTAGTATCCTTAATTCCAAGTTCAATGGGTAGATGAGATGCAGAAAGGCATGGAATTTATCGTTATTTAACGAAATTACGTCATCTATATAACGAAAAGTGAAAATAAAGGATTGGGCTAGTTTCTTTTTGTTTGAATGAAGTCCGCTTCATATGAGAAGAAACAGATCGGCAAGGAGAGGTAAACTTGTCAAAAATGAACTGGAATAAATTCAGTAAATGAGAAACTTCAAACGAACATAACAATTGTTATCGATGATAACTTTACATGTTTTCGGCATGAATGAGGTACAATCATACCACAATAAAGTAAAATGAAGTACAGAGGATATAATATATCGTCCTATGAAGAGAAAGTTTCTTCCCAAATATCATCACACTTGTCGCTACCATCGCATCTGACTTTCTTGTTTGAAATTACTTGGCCAACGGGAACAAGATTTGGAAGTAATGGTCCTTAGATAGTCATCATTCAGAACTTAGTCCGCCGCAGCTGAACTTAGTTTAACATAGAACTCTGTGGAAAAATTCAATTTTTAAAATTCTTGTCTGAATCTAATCGGCAAGATGGAACCAATTTCAAGCTTGGCACCAACAGTCCTTTTTCAAAACTGTGTCCGATTACCCAGAGAAAAATGAACTTAGTTTAGCATAGAACCCCATGGGAAAATTCATTTCACAATTTTCTTGTCTGAAAATACGCCAAAGAGGGTGTTCCCACTTCAGTAACTAGTACTTCGATACTAGCCCGGAATGAATACTTAAAATGTACAGTTACAAAATTGTAAAATTTGTGAAAACTAAGTGTGCGTAGCTCTGTCCTTAGATAGTTTTGTCTTTACTCCTTTTGGTCATTTTTAGCATTTTGACATTTGCTCTTCAACTTTCAAGATTGTTGTTTTGGTTTCAACATTTAAAGCCTTGAGCACAACCGATGAGTCGTAAATCAACGAAATGTGCAAATCCTGTTCATCAAAATTGGTATCAAAGGATTTTATTGGAAAACCAATAAAGAATAGCGCGAGAAAAGAAAAAAATAATTTAATCCAGACAACGGACTTCCAGTCAAGCGTACCCTTTCGGTACTGGACCTTCCAGCGATAGGTCCGACCCTAAGCATCTCCGGAATGAAAAGCGCAGGAAAAGGGAGAGAATCCAATTAGAATAATAGACGTCTATGAATCTCCCGAAGAGGCGGAAAATCATTTCCACAAAACGGCGCGAAATTATCTCCCTTACACTTCTTTAAAAAAACGGTGCAAAATAAGCTCCCTTTGAAAGTTCCTTTTTGAAAAATGGCAGGAAAAATTATCACATCCGGATAAGCATGCGCACAAACCACTTCCGGTGAAAACTTCCTATTATCTTATTTCCGTTAAAGAAATTATGTGACTTAACTTCCGCTTATACTACCTCCTGTGACGTCATTTCACGATGATAATTAAGAGCCTCCCCTACACTAATTTTTATCAATAAATTACCCTGTTACAAGGATATGTTTTGCTTAGAAAGCAAAATCCTTGCCAGTCCAAAATAGCATCAGTAATGGAAAATTACTGTATGGTATGCCCTAAATTTGTAGACAGCAGAGTGGATTTTTTTCGGTGGTCTAGACAAGTGTCATTGTTTTATCAAGGTTAAGCTTTTTTCACCTAAACCTATATATATCGTACCCCTATTCGCATTACTATTGTGTGAAGTTCTTCTGGTGAGGTCTATTGTTGAAATGTATGATATAAACATTTTAAAGAACAATACATGTATTCTCAATGTGTCGTTGAGATCATTTTATTTTCTTTAAAATTCTGCTTGTATTTCTACACTTTTCGTCAGAGTGACTATTAAAAATTAATTAAATAAGCAACAGCATCATCCTAATGAAATATAACGTTTTATTAACAAAATGAAATTTGTTAAACAAAGATCGTATAAGTATGAACAATTTGACAGCCTACTTCTTTGCAAGTAGGTGTCAGTCTGACACCTAACCTTGAACACAATTTTCTCATCCATTTCTCAACAAATGTTATAAATTTATGTATACCAACCATTTTTGGTCTATAGATAGTTGTTGGTTGGTACATACCAGTCTGAGACATGTCAGCTGACCTTGAACATAGTTTTAGGCTTGAATGACATGCTTCAGATTTTTCAGTCAAATGTTACCTGACCATTTCAATATCTTTTAACGCTTTTACCTTTGACTTGCAATGTCGGGTATCAGATAATCTTTATTCTGTGTCCATATGTGTACTCAGGCGAGACATTTAGTGTGTCTACTCTTGTTAAAATAGTAAGTATGACTTGTTTCTCCAGGTACTGATGAAATATATGATATGATCAAAAATGATAAAATTTTAATGATGTTATGTAACACATGCACTTAGTAAATTCAAAATGGGACGGACTGAATTTAATGTTAATAATGATTTTGTGTCAATAACTTATAATGAACTACTTACATCTATCGTTTATAAATAATTTTTATAGAATACGTTTTTTTTTATTAAACCTTACTGTATCACGGAGAGGGCTTTTATAAATAGGCTTTGCCTGCTCCCAATACGTTCGGTTTTCTTCTGAATAAAATATTGTTTAAATTAAATCAAAGCGTTATATACTATATAATTTATATTTCATAAAACCGCTACAGTGTTCCAAAATCGAAGATGATGTTTGACCTGTTCCCACTGTCGTAACATTTCGATGTACCTCCACAGATTTGTAACTACTACCGGATTGACTTTGTTGAACTTCACGACGGGTGCCGTATACGGAGCACGATCGAACTGCTTACTTTCTCGTAGCACCCAAGTTCATTCCTGGTTTTTATAGGAGTTCGTGTTGTTCGTTGTTTTTTAGTTTTCGTTGTTTACTTGTTGTTCTTGTTGTTTTTCATTTGTCTTCCCGGGTTTGAAAATAATAATAATAATAATAATAATAATAATACATTTTTTATCTCTTCGTAATGTCCTTGCAAAATGTCATAAGTATCGCGAATCACGATCCATAAATTGGAAATATAATTTCAAACTACTGATATGGATGCTGTGGAGGACTATGCCAGAAATGGACCAAACGCGAACAAGAGCCACTAGATTCGCTTTCAGAGTGAGTTAAAGCTTTGAGATCGTTGATTCAAGTCCGAACTGATAAATTTAAAAGGTCTATGAGTAAAAAAGGAACATCAGTATTTAGCAACCCTGATGTGTTCAAGACATTGTCCGCCATTCATGACAAATATGTTGTTGTTCCTGCAGACAAGGCCCCATAATAACATCGTTTTTGTATGCAAAAGCTACTATTTTCAATGCTTGAGTAATGAACTAGGGATTGTTTGTTCACTTATCAATCTTACCTATAAAGCTTCTACACTTTCAAAGGAAGAAATAACCGACAATCATAGATCGGTCTTATCGTCATTTGGCATTTCCATTAAAGATGATGATTGTGATCTTCCTACCTAGTACTGGATACCCAAGTTACATAAGTGTCCATACAAACAATTTACGCTTTATAGCAGGATCTGCCAATTGTTCCACCAAACCATCGTCTCAAATTCTAACTTCTATTTTATCGGCTGTCAAAACGGGCCTCCAAAGTTATTGTGAGACAAGCTATTCAAGAAGTGGTATCAATCAAAACTCCAAAGACTTAAAGGATAAGTTAATTACGATCTCACTTCATTTCAGTCTGTAACAGCATAAAAACATTTTATTTCTCTACCCTCTATACCACCATTCCTCATTCACAACGGAAGGAGAAGTTGAAAGACCTAATCCATCGATGCTTTCAAAATGAAAATGGCAACAGCAGATACACATACCTTGTCATTGGTAGAGATAAATCATACTTTGTTAAAAACCACTCTTAATCTAACAAAAAATATTCCGAGGACGAAATTGTCCTGATGATTGAATTTTTGATCGACAACATATTTGTTCAATTTGCTGGACGCGTTTTCCAAACTACTATTGGCATTCCAATGGGCACTAATTGTGCGCCACTCCTGGCCGACTTGTTTCCTTTATTCATATGAGGCAGACTTCCTTGACGGGCTTCTTAAGGAAAAACGGAAGAAGTTAGCCCGTACCTTTAATTTTAGCTTCCGCTACATAGATAATGTTTTATCTCTAAACAATTCAAGTTTTGGGAATTTAGTTACATCTCGTCTATCCCAATGAGCTCGAAATTAAGGATACCACAGACGGTACCATGTCTGCATCTTATCTTGACTTCTGATCGAAATTGACATCAAAGGAAGGTTGAATACAAAACTTTACGACAAACTGGGTGACTTTGACTTTCCAATCGTCAACTTCCCGTTTTTGAGCGGCAACATTCCAGAAGCGCCGGCGTATGGAGTATATATTTCACAACTCATACGTTATTCCAGAGCTTGTGACCTATTCATTGACTTCCTGGACAGAGCCCGGCTCCTGACAAAAAGTTGCTTAGACAGGGGTATGGAATGCCACAGCTGTCTTATGTTCATTTTCAAAAGTTTGTTATGTCCATTTGTTGTTTTATTAAGTCAATTGTCTGATTGTTTTGTTTGTTCTTATGTTGTTCTGTTCAAATATTATTTTATTGAGTTAATTTCTATTTTGTTATGTGCAATTATTATTTCATTCAGTCGAATCAATTTGTTGTGGTGTTAAAAGATCGTTTTGTTGGGTCAGTTGTATATATTGTTATGTTAAATCGTTATATTGTTTAGTTAAATCAGTATTTTATTATGTTAAATCTTATTTCATTACGTTAGATCAACTTATTATTATGTTTAATTATTATTTTATCAAGTCAAATCTTCTTCTTCTTCTGTACGTATTTAATTCCAATTATGGAACACCCCCTCATTGGAATTACTTCCAGATGAGGAGTTATAAAAATTTGTTGCACACATAAAAGTTTCTAGTAAATCAACAAATTGTTATGTTCAACCATTATTTCGTCTTGTTAGTCTAACTTGTTGTTATGGTCATTTGATGTTTCATTGCGTCCAATTAGTATAATGCTATGTTGACAAAAATAAAAATTTTGAAATAAAAAGGCAGGACCAGGATTTTGGAAAAATGAAAAGGCATGGTCACTTTAGTTGTGAAAAAAATGCAGGACGTGTGTAATTCAGGATTTTTTTTTTTTTTGGTTTAAATGAATATAAAAATATAGGTCGCAATAGCGGCCGATAAAAAAAACAGGACCAAAATTTCGACGAAAAAAATAGGCAGGATCAAACCTTTAATCCTAGCCCTCCGCCCAAATTAATCAAACGGTTGCTCCCTTAAGACGTATTATCTTTAATTATTTTACAACGTATATTGAGAAACTGATACACAAGGAGTCAGACACTTGGTGATCAATTTTAATCTGCTTTTCTATTTAAGTAATTTTTCTCATTGTGCTAAAAAATGGTCTTCAATTGAGAATTTTGTTATAATTTAAGTATTGGATACGTTTGAGAAAGATATACAGTTTTTATTTTGTTTTAGCCGAGGCGGGGTAATTTTGAAGGCTTAATTTATTTTGTTTTTTTGTAGGCAATCAGCCGGGGAGGAGGGGGCGTTTAAATATATAATTTGTTTCATCTTTCCTTTCTATAATATTCCAGTGTTTTCTAATAATTCTTCCTAACTGTTTGAAACAGGGGTTAATTTTTGTAGCAAATACTAGCGGTGGCGCTTTGTTTTTATTTTTAGGCTTTTCTAGCAGCCATTCGCTAGCAGTCAAACATATATACGTTTTGAAATGCCAGCAGCCACTTTTCAGATACATGAAAAACCTATAAATACCTAAAACGAACTTATTTAGCATTATGAAAAGTTTGTTTCTGAGTTTTAGTGAATGGTTCATTTGTAGATACTAAACCAAAGGCGACATTAAACTTAATATTTCAAATTAATAGAATAAAGAATGGAAACGGGGAATGTGTCAAAGAGACAATAACTCGACCAAAGAGCAGAAAACAGCTCAAGGCTACCAATGGGTTTTCAACACAGCGAGAAAATCCCGCACCTGGAGGCGGGCTTTAGCTGGCCTCTAAACTATAATGCATACTAGTTCAGCGAAATGGATAGCACACTAAACTACGAAACATACCAATATGAACCAAAATCAACTTATTAATAATATGTATGATTTATATACTTCTTCAAAACATTCGTTTTGCATTAAAATACCAAAGATTTCGAGAAACCCCTTTGCTGACTTAACAGAAATTACGCCTTTTGTGACGTAACGGGAAATCATTGATAGAACGTATCTGCAAATATTATACTTTTACATTTTTCTACTCTATTTATCTATGTTATCTAAGCCGGTCCATATAATGTTATATGGACCGACTGTACATTATATGGACCGCTTCGTTTTGGCGAGATCGATTAAATTTGATTAAATCCCAGAAAAGTATAATATAACAAATAGTTCATAACACTTCGGGTCAAATGTCAATATATGACCCTCAGTGTCATGAACTATTTGTTAAATAGTCCTTATAAAAAAAAGTTCTTTGTGCTACTCAGATTCATCCATCGTAGTTATTAGTGATATAGAATAAATTGGAATGTAGCTTTTAAAAGGGGTGGTTAAAACCTTTGCCGGACATCATACTTTTAAAACATTGTGAAATCTATATTTCCGTGCCCTCCCCCCACTTAACTTTGAAAATCTGGTGTAGGCCTCGGGGGCGTTAACCCACCTAACCCTGGGTGGAATTAAAGCTATGGTGACTGATATCTTTTATTTATACCACAAGCGATTAAAAACTTTGCCGAACTTTATACAGTCGACCCGCGTTACAACGACATTCGTTTTAACGGAATATTCACTTATCGACATAAATATGTCGGGAACAAACGTGCATCCATTATAGAATAACTCTTTATAACGGAATATTCGGTATCCGACTCCGACATAACATTCCGGTAACAAACGTGCATAACATAACGTAATTGGTTTCTTTAGAACGACAAAGAATTTGTCGGTAACTAGCTGTCATTTTTCCAGGTCACAAAGGTGTTAGATTTTGTCACGCTTGAGATCACAGGTATAAAATAAACATGTCAATCATACATGTAATTACATTACAAGATTTACCGACAAGTGTAACAATTTAATTTTATGGCTTCCACTGGCGCTTGGGTAGATTATACCCATATGTTTTTGTTTTTTATTTAACTAATTAAATATTTATTATCAATCAATTTTTTACAAAAAAGTTATACTTTTGATGAAACTTCAAAGTTGACCGGTAGCTTTTAATCATTGTTTTAATCAAGTAATAATTAAAAATCAAAGAAAAAGTTTTTGACATTGAGTATGAATAAATAGACCAACAATTTTGTAATGTTCATTATCATTCAGTAAACATGTCAGAACCGCCAGCTAATCGCATTTCCGAATAAACAAACATCATGTATTTTATTCTTTAGCAACCAATTCTCTGCTATATTCACAAAGTCGAACACAACGCATAAGTAAAAATTGTTGTGAATTCGGCTGTAACTTTATGTGTTTTTGTGTTTGTGACTGTATATATTTGTGTTTGTGTGACATTTATGCTGCAACGAAGATATTTGATGTTTGGTGTGTATTGAAGAAAACAGTGTGAGGTATATGCATGATTGAGCACACTGCCCAATAACTGAGCACTGATCAAAATACAAAACACTATACACACTACATTAATTTGATCAATAGATTATAGAAAAAATGCCATACATAACATCTCAAACGGCCGCCGATGGGGAGGAAGGAATAAGGGTTTCCAAAGTCATACTTAGGCCCTGCACCATTGAGATCACCCCCCTAAATGAAGGTGGCGAAAAGGTTAAGTCAGTTGACATGCTGCATTATTTTAATAATGAGCTTCAAGATATGGAAATTGACAGTCTATTGCAATGTTTTCAGAGTACTGGGGACAATAAATTCCTAGCTACTGCCCATGATGAAATGAGTCGAGATCTTTTCCTTGAAATTTTTAGACGTCAATTCACAGTAAAAGATCAAGGGTTTGAGGCAGCAGAAGCTCTCCCCCTCGAATGGGAAAACACCAAAAAGAACATTGAAATTAAATTATTTGGTGCCCCTTATGAACTGAAGTCAGAGTATATCAGAAACAAACTCCACAAATATTGTGAGATTGAAACAGTAAGATATAGTACATATACTGACTTCCCAGAAATAGAAAGTGGAGTAAGAATAGTAGTAGCTACAAGTATAAAGGAGGATATACCCAGAAAAATATACGTAAAGGGTCAATTAATATCAGTCAGGTATGAAGGTCAGCCTCAGGGTAAGCAATGCTTTAACTGCCGTAAATATGGCCATATCTCAAAAGATTGTCCCGAGGAAAATAGGGGCCCATGGGCGTCAGCAAGGACGCATCCTCCCCGATCATCAAGCACAACATCCTTGAACAACACGCAAGATTCTCAGGAAACACTACATGCAGAATCAGACACTCAAACTCAGATTCAAACTGAATTAGAAACACACGCTCAGATTCATTCTGAATCAGATACTCACACTCAGAATCATACTGAGTCAGACAATCACGACCAGACTCATACTGAAACAGACACTCATGCCCAGATCCATACTGGACCAACCAAAAAGCATGATGAGTCAAACAATGAGTCACAAACTGAAACAATAGAACTGTCACCAGAGGACAGCCAAAATAATGCTGCTGAGACTGAGAACACCCAGTTACATGCACATAATATAAGTGAAGATGATCAAATTATTATAGTTGATCAAGTTGAAATTGTTTCACCAAAAATTACGTCTAACACACAGGAAAAATCTGTAGTAGAGGAAGCTAATTCCCCTACTATTGACTTACCAGCATTTCACGATCTTGCCGCAGACATACCGGATATGCTCAGCCCGATTCCTGACAAGCAAGATCAGGAAAAGGTGCTAATGACAAACACCGAGACCGTCGGCAATAAACCGAAAGTTACCACCGCGAGTGGCACAAGATCTAGCGGTAAGGGTAAGGAACAGGAAAAAAGAAAAGAAACCGACGGTACGAAAAAGCGTGATAGCTTTCCAAAAAAATACTCAGGTAGGCTGAGTACCGGCACAACAAAATCGTCCGGAGCCTCGGTGGCTCAAGGATCAAAACCAGAAAAAGAGAAGAAAGACCAGAAGAAAGATGATAAAGCCAAAGCCTCTGTGCCACCAAGTAAAACAGTCAGAGGTAAGGATAAAGATAAGAATGAAAAACGAAAAACAAGAAGTGAAAGTGAAAACGAATCAGAAAAAGCTCGACCAGCAAAGAAAATTTCTACAGTTTAACTTTTGGTTAATTATAGTATCAGAATTGTATTTTGATAAATAGCTTAATTTTCATAAGAGTTTTCTTTCTCATTCTTTAATCTCTTTTTTCTACTAATTCTCATGAGCACCCTAAAAATTGTTACACAAAATATTAGAAGAAATATTAATACTAAGTATAAGAATGTGATCAATCAATATCAAGATCACGAAATTATCTGTTTACAGGAAACTGGGATATTAAAAACAAATGTAAAGATAGATATAGAGGCAACAACAAATTACAACATATATACCTCTGACGGAGAACACAATGCTAGGGGGGTGTGTACATTAATTACAAAGGATGCCGAAAACGTTGAACAAATACATATCTCAGATACATTCAAAGGCTTACTTCTACATATCACTTTTTTGAGAAATAATAAGAAATATAATCTACTGAACACATACGGTCCACGCAATGGGTCAGCTGAACAACGCAAATTTTATACCGATTTAGCAAACTATGCAGAACAGATATACACACCAAACGAAAACTACATTATAACCGGTGATTTTAATCTTATAACGTCTGAAATAGACACTAAAACTGGAATATTGCAGACACCACTCAACGTTAGAAATACATTCAATAAATTATTGGCAACTCTTAATGTAAAGGATATTTATAGGTTTAGATATAAACAAAAGAAAGTATATACATGGTCAAACTTGGACAGCACATTGGCTTCAAGATTAGACAGAATTTATGTTTCAAATCAGATCTGCAATAAAATGAAATCCGTTAGTCATATACCATTCGTTCAATCCGACCACAAGGGAGTAAGCCTTACACTTCTTTCTGATCATCTAAAATGGGGGACAGGATGTTGGAAACTTAATGAATCACTGTTGGAAAATGAAAAGTACATTAAAATTATTGAAAAATTTTGGATATCTTGGCAAAAACAGAAAACGAACTATGAAATTCTAGATTGGTGGGACAAAGGAAAAGAGAAAATTAAAAACATAACGATAAATTTTAGCAAGATTCTAGCCGGGAGGGATAGAGATCTATATAATCATTATATGAAACAATTAGAAGATGAGGAAAATAAACCAAACCCATCACAAGATTTAATTAAAGATATGAAAACAAATATACAAAACATAGACAACAAGAAGAAAAAGGGCATCCTTATTAGATCAAAACAAGAATTCTTTGATGGTGACCTAGGAAACATTGAAATATTTAAACTTGTAGAAGAAAAAAGGGGGTCAAAGAAAGAAATAAGGGAGTTATTAGACAAAAATGGCAAAGTCTGTGGAAATAAAGATGAAGTAATAAATATAGTGAAAGAATTTTATAGGGATCTTTACAGCTCACAAAACATAGACGACAATAAAATACGGGAATATTTACAAAATACAGAACTGAAAAAATTAAATGAAAATGACTGGGAGCATCTTGACCCAATTCTGACAGAAGATGAATGTTTGAAAAATATTAAAGATTTTGAAAATAACAAAACACCGGGAATTGATGGACTAGGGAAGGCATTTTATTTAAAATTTTGGAACTTGATAGCAGAAGATTTAGTAGAAGTTCTTAATAATGTTTATTTAAAAGGGGAACTTACAGAATCGATGAAAACTGGAATTATCACTTTAAATTACAAGGGAAAGGGAGATCACAGGGATTTAAAACAATGGCGACCAATCAGTCTACTATGTTTCGACTATAAGATTATAACAAAGTATTTAACCAAGAGACTAGCAAAAGTCGTAAATAAATTGATAGACATCAATCAAACCGGTGCAGGGCCTAACAAGAAAATTACAGACAACTTATTCTCAATAGATTCAATATTAGAATATATGGAACTCAATGACTGGAATGGCTTCCTTATATCGTTTGATCAAGAGAAAGCCTTCGACAGAGTTGAACATAATTTCATCTTTCAGGTTCTCGAAAAAATGAATTTTCCCCATGCATTTACCCGCTGGATAAAAATCATATATACGGACATTAGAAGTAAAGTACAGGTCAACGGCTTTCTCACAGAAAACATCAAAATAACAAAATCAATCCGACAAGGGTGTCCCCTGTCAATGACAATCTACGCCCTGATCATAGAACCATTAGCTTCAAGAATTAGAAAAGCTGAAAATATTCAGGGAATTAAATTGCCAAATTTGAGACAAAAATGCAAATTATTTCAACACGCTGACGACTGTTCAACAGTAACAACAGAATTAGGGGATTACAAACACTTGATCAAGGAATTTAAAAACTTTGGAGAAGTATCTGGATCAAAAATAAACGAAAACAAAACAGAAATTCTGAAAATAGGGAGAACAGAAGAAATTGAGGATAGAAATTTAAATCATTTGGTTAAAGATCAAGTAAAGGTTCTGGGAATTTATTTTGGAAATGATAAGACCACCAAAAACTGGAATCAAATTATAGGAAAAATACAGAGAACTTTGAAAGAGTGGGAAAATAGAAATTTAGATTTTAGATCAAAGGTGAATATCATCAATACCTACATACTAAGTAAAGTTTGGTACGTCGCCAGGGTTATCCCACCAACCCAAAATGCTATTAACATTATAAATAGATCTTTATACAGATTTCTTTGGTCGAAAGATCCAGAACTAATTAGCAGGAAAGTTCTCCATAGAAAATATGATCAGGGTGGTATTCAGATGCCAAATATTCAAGAAAAAATTAATGCCATGTGGCTACACAGAATCACAGATATAATAAAGGGGAATAACTCTATTTGGACTTCACTTTATATCTATTTTATGGGAATTACAACAAGAACAGTTCTCCCAGAATTGGCAGGGAACAGATTCTGTCACACAGAACGGCTAGGCCCGCATATGGCAAAACTGAAAAATTTATATCTCCTCTACAAAGACAGAATAGATTTAGCAGACAAAACTTTGAAAGAAATTTATTTCAAGATACTGGAATTAGAAAATACGAAATCAAAAGTAGAACTAGAAAATATCGATGTTGACTTCAGTTCAGTCTGGAATACCTTAAATCAAATTAAAAACAATCTTCACAGAGAATTTTTCTATAGATTAATTCACAGAGCTTTTCCAACATCAGATAGACTTATAGCTCGAAATTATCGTAATATTCAACCATATTGTAAGTTCTGTTCAAATCACAACGAAACATTCAAACACATATTTTTGGAATGCAGAAAACTGCAAATATTTAGGCGGTATGTCACAGACTTCTGTAGAGATAATGGACAGAATTTCTGTCTGACCGTAAAAGCTTTTCTCCTAACAGATATTGATAAGGACAGTCTTCCGGATATATATGCGTATGCGCATACCATATGGTCTAGCCGTAATAGTCAGAATCCGGGTTTGCTGTATGCGATGAAAAATAAATTTCATAAAAACAGAGTTATTTATCATCAATATAATACCGAATGATAGCATAGCAAATTCAAGACATCCTTGTATATAAGGAAGCATTACATAACATATGCCTCTATGATGGCCAGAATTACAAAGGACACCTTATCCTATTGGGGGTTATTTCAAGGGAGTGTCTCATCCCTTGGTAACCCTTATCCGTCCGGCGACGATATAAATGACAGTTATGAAGATCTACAAGGGAGTAATCTCATCCCTTGGGTCTCAGGGGTACGCCAAATGGGGTAGTATTCCCCTATATACCCCTACCGCCGGTTACCATCATAGATATAATTAATAAAATTTGTTTGCCTCAAAATATTTCAATTTCAGCAATTTTCTCATTTTCCAAATGTTCTCAATTTTCTCCGTGTATTTAATTTATCAATATTGTTTGAAATTTATAAAAAGGTTTGATAGTATTGCTTGCCCTGAAAAACATCAGATGCTAGCAATATAACACAAAACCAACATCTTTATTAATAATAATACTCGTAATGTTATATTTGTTATTATTGTTTTGTTGACTAATGATAATGATAATTGTTTTTCAGAATAAAGTGTAAAAAATTAAAACAAAACACGATGATGAGACTGTAAACGTACGCCATCTGACGTCCGCCCATACTAAGTAGGGCGCTGGCCGAAGATGTACATATCAGTATCAAAATCATTATTAGTTAGACTTTAGACTTCTGAGCATTTCTTCTATGCATTTTGTTAACACATCTGTGACACAACTTTACTAACAGTCTCAACCAATACGGTTGTATAGTTAAAAAACTTTCAGGTAAGTGTGTAGGCTTGAGTTTACAACAGTCTGAGTGTTAAAAAAAAAAAAAAAAAAAAAAAAAAAAAAAGAACCGCCAGCTAAACGTCGCCGTACCCAGTTTTCTATATCAGAGAAAAAAGAGATTGTCACTTATAAAACTGACCATCCAAGAGCTACGCAAGATGAAATAGCCAGTCATTTCACCAAAGAATGGGGGAAAACCGTTGGTAGATCAACCGTCAGCGACATTCTCCGAGACAAAGCCAAATGGTCAGCTGCTCCAAAAGACAACGACAACTCACTACGCCACTTAACTTTGAATATGTGGTGTAGGCCTCTGTGGAGAAAACCCACATAAGCCCACGCTAGATTGTCAAAGTTGAGTTGGGGCAGGGTCTGGAAATACAGATTTCACAAGGTTTTAGAAGTATGAAAACCGGTAAAGTTTTTTAATCACATTGGTTTAAATGAAAGATATTCACCATAGATTTAATTTCACACAAGGGTTAGGTGGGTTAATTAACGCCCCTGAGGCCTGTGAAAATTACCTCACCTCGGCTAAAACGAAATAAAAACAGTATATCTTACTCAAACGTATCCAATACGTAAATTATAACACAAATCCTCAATTGAAAAAAACAATTTTTGAGTCAAAAGTTTGTTCCAGCCTGTATTTTTTCCGGTCGCTATTGCGACCTGTATTTTTATTATTACACACCAGAGGCTTGAGTCGCTGATGATGGGTACGGTCTTATCCTATTAATCGATCTAAATAGGTACCCGAAACAATTGGGTAGGTATTGAATAATTTGCGGCAGATTAATGGGAATGGTCTCAAATTACTCTGTTAATACCGAAGCAACTCGAAGTTCATTTCCGAATGAACAACATAAAGATTCAACCCAACAACATAATAACTCGAAACAGTGAAATAAAGTTGCTTCTTGACATCACGTAATGAAAATGCAACCCGATGTTATATTAACCTACCGAAGAAAGGGGGATAACTTGGCCTAAGTTTGGGTATAGACGTGCGGCCAGAACTTGTAATACCCTACCCGTTCATATACACTTGAATTTTCCAAAAACCATACCCATTTATACATGTTATATACTAGATGCTTCAAAAACATACACATTCATATACTAGATGCTTCAAACCAGACCTATTCATATACTAATAAACAGACGTATTCACAACATATTGTTACCACAGAAGCCCAATTGATAATCCAGGCAGAAGGTTATCTTCTCAACAACAAATATACTATTTATTCTCAATTTAATCACCTATTGATACACATCTAAGGCTTTATATCCTACCCAGTCGTATACTTGACGGCTGACCCATTCCAGCCGCACGTCGGGGTTCAATCTCAGTCTCGCATGTAAATAGAAGAAGAAGAAGATGAAGAAGAAGATTTTATTAGCCAATTAATGGGCCCATGGAGGGCATAGTTACAGTACAAAACAAATATGATTGAGTTACATATATAAAACAAACATGTATGACAAATGTATGGTATATAATATATAACCATGTAAATGTTGCTTAAGTTAACAACTACAAACAAGTGAATTGTATAATAACAATACCAGTTTGGAACAGTGCCTCAGGCATACATCATTTAGAGTTAAAGAAAACAACAATAGTGGTAGCAAAAGCTTAATGGAAAATCAGACCCCACTTAAATATGACCTAAATAAACTAAAATCATTCCACAACAGCTGCCTGACGAAAATAAATAAAATATTCTGGCCAAACAACGTGGGTAATAAAGAAATACACAAGAGAAACCATTCAAAACAAATAACAACAGAAATAAAAGATAAGAGATTCAGATGGGCCGAGTTTTCCAATGGTCTGTCCCATGAGCCATGGGTCCTAGGCCGAGTGTTCAGTAGGCCGAAATATCCATTTCTTCCGAAATCTGTGTGGGTGAATGCAAAGCTTAAACTTGCCTTTCCTCATCGGAAAATATTTAACTTACAAAAATAAATGGTCCTGCAGACCTAACAATTTGTGTTTTTTTTCCAAACAGGTATTTTCTGCATTCACCGCGGATCTGCTACGCGTCTTAATCGTTTCCTGTTAACCGATTTGCCGGCAAGATTTTGCATGTTTAGGAAAATGGGTTGTTTATTCTCAAAACTAGCATTTTGGCGAAGACCCAGACACGAAGAATTACAAGAAGAACAACCAAAGCAGTACTCATGGCAAGTTACAGCTGCAGAATAAGGATAATAAAGCATAAATTTCGAATTAACAATTCCAATATTTATATGAATATGAAATTTTCATAAAAAGGAATTTTCTAAACAATGAAAACATAATACTTGTCCTACCCTGAGATTTTTATAGCTGTCAGACCTTTTGAAGTTATTTTACATTAAATCCATGTTTTTTGTTTATTTTGTAAATAAGTCAGCAACGTTTTTGAATCGCCTGCATGAATTGAAATTGAAAATCTACCTGTAGACTTTGTATTATAGTGGAAGCTCACTATTATCTTGGTACTAAACGGCGCGAAAAGGCACAGGAATAGCTGTGTTCTCCCTAGATCCTTTTAGCATCTCTGCACAGAAGTTATCAGAAATCGCCGAGCTGCTATCTGTTTCAGCCAATTTTTCGTGGAACTCGTGTACGATCTAATTGCCAAGTATGATCAAAAGAAAACATCATTCCCTTGATTGATTACACCTGTAATTAGACCTTAATGCCACTCAACACTGATTAAATAGGTGTTAATTGCCACTGAGCTATATAACTGTTCAGATTTTAACGACCCTAAAACAAAAACATCTGACTGTCTAATACGTCTCCAGGACGGTTTACTCCCCGTTCACATACATTTAATTATCATACTAATTAAATACTTATATAAACAAAAAAGAAAATAGGTTCTTCACATACCACGAAGAGCTATAACCCTTTTCAAAAACTCATTTCCAGTATTAATCATGTCCGGTCCATTTCTGATAGGATACTTACTTTTGTAAATGTAAATGGTGGCAACGAAAATTTACCTGTGATTAACCATGTAGTTGTCTTAAAGATATGGATGATGTTTTTAGGACAATAAAAGTGACAAACAATGAGGAAAGAGGATACATGTAGTTATTGAAAAATTATCATTTTATATCAACACTGTAGTGTAATTACTTTTAATATTTGTTCTCCATTTGACCTCATTTTAAACTTTTTTAGTGTTTCATAATAGAATTGATCATTGTTGATGAATTAAAATATCTAAATCTTTTTCAAGCTTCAGTCAGACATTTGGGGTAAATCCATTTCAAAATGTTTTATTTTCTTTAACCTTGTTATACATTTACATGTATTTATTTGGCTTGGGTGATTAAAAATATTTGAAAAAAATAATTTTTTAAAGCACAAAGTTCGCATATATATTCGACGATACAACCGTCTTCTTCAGATGCTGAACGAAAAATGTCTGGAGACACAAGTTGTTTATCACGACGTCATAGTTACGGCTGGCAACTAGACGGGATTCGTGATGCGAATTGACCAAAAAATCTTGAACTTCATACAATGAAATCAAGGGATCAATTCATTTTATACTTGTTAGAAAAATCAAATTCGGACATTAATCCCTTCTTGCTGAGTATTACACAGCTTTATAAAAAGGGACTCGCGCGTTCTCCGATATTCAATATCACTTTTTCTCGGGATTTCTATGCCGGCAAATTTAAAATTTTCAATTGAATGGCCTTTTGAATTAAAATGAATGGAGACGGGTTTATCTTTTTTAGTCTTGTTTGTTCGTATATCTGAAAGATGGTTTTGGATCCTGTCTTTCAATTTAGTATCAGTTTCTCCAACATACACGATGTGTTTGCATTTTGTACAGTACACGGCATACACTACATTATGCGACCGACAATGAATATTATCATTCATTCGAATTATTCTTCCGGATTTTGTGTTACATTGGCCTCTGTAAATTTTGTCACATGTGACACAATTTCTACCGCACCCGTTCTGTTTTTTATCTTCCTTTTTACCGACTTCTTTATTTTTTAACACCTTCGATGTTTTCTGATGTACAATCCTGTCTGATAAATTTGTATCCCGACGATACGCGCACATTGGCTGAGTTTTAAAAATTTTCTTCAAACGCGTTGATCTGCCTAGAAGATGGTGGTGTTTCTTTAGGATTTTCCCAACATCAGGTAGAGCCCGACTGTATGTAAGAACTATCGGGACTCTTTCTGGCATTTTGTTTTTGGAATTTAGGCCCCAACAATTATGAAATAAATCTGCAATATGTAAATGGAAATCATTTTAACCTGATATACAACAAACAGGCAGAAATTGCAGAAGAAAATCGGTCGTTTTATGAACCTGGTCAAAATATAAGTTTTTCTACAGCTAATTTAAAAGAAAAACGAAAAAATGGTAGTCTCGTCTTTAATTTGTCGAAGAAGAAACTTACGGAAATGCACGAAAAAGTTTTAGGTCTAGGACTGAAATTCATTCCCACAAACAAGAAGATTGATATGACTGAACTCATCACAGATGTGAAAGAATGGGATAGACGTATGAGACTTCGTGAATTTTTTTACGAAGAGAATATGGAGAAAGACAGTGATGCTGGTAGCGATGAAGTTCAAGATCAAGTCACTTCAAAGAAAAAGAAAAACTCCCATTGGACACCGAATGAAGGTAGAAACCAGTGGTTAGACTTATATTTAAAGCTGGTGAAAGATGATATTTTAAAGGGAGTAAAAACAAATTACTACACCAATTTGTCTAAACCAGAAGAAGCTGCGTTGGCAGATTTGATGAATGACAACTCTATAATAATCCGACCGTGTGATAAAGGCTCAGGAGTTTGTGTCGTGGACGCAGATGATTACATCCGGAAAATAGAAGAGGAGCTGAAAGATACAAGTACATATACGGAAACACCTGAAGATCTAACAGACGATGTTACCAAGAAAGTTGAGAAATTAGTCAACCGTCTGTCGGAAAGGATACATTTCCGAAGAAACGAAGCGATATATGCTACCCCGTAATGTTATTCCAGGAAAGGTGAAAGGGAACCCCAAGATGCATAAAGAAAATATCCCTTACAGAATTATAATAAGCGGAATCAATCATCCTACAGAAAAAATTGCAGAGTGTGCTGAAAAGGAACTACAAAAACATGTCCAATCATTGCCTTCTTATATTCAAGATACAACTGATTTTTTGAACAAAGTTAAAGAAATTTCCCAACCCCTCCCTTCCGACACCATACTTTTTTGTATGGATGTCAAAAGTTTGTATCCCAGTGTGCCAAAAACTGAAGGTCTGCAAGCATGTCAGGAAGCTCTTGACAAAAGGCCGAACCAGTCCATTCCTTCGAGTGAGGTACTCTCTATGATTAAACTAGTTCTTGAAAATAATAATTTCTCTTTTAATGGGAAAAGTTATCTCCAGGTAGATGGAACTGCTATAGGGTCTCGGCTAGGAATGAATTACGCTAGTACGTATTTGGGAAGTTGGGAACAGAAACTGCTAGAACAATCCCCCTTTGAGCCCTTAGTCTACTTTAGGTATGTTGATGATGTATGGGGAGTATGGCAACATGGTGAAGAGAAACTGAAAGAATTCCATACACTAGCAAATAGCATACACCCGAGAATAAAGATTGAGCTAAGGTACGACAAAAACAAAATAGAATTTCTAGATACAATTACCACTCTGGAGAATGGGTTTATAGTTACTAGTTTGTTCGAAAAATCAACGGACAAGCACATGTACCTACATAAAACATCGGACCATCCGAAAACGGTAAAGAAATCTATTCCCTATGGGCTCGGCGTCCGCGTGAAACGGATTTGTGAAAAGGAAGAAGATTATCAAAAAGAGCGGAAGAAAATCAAACAAAGGCTGAGGAACAGGGGGTATACAGGGGGATTAGTTGAGCAACAGCTTTTAAAAGTTGATGAGAAGAATAGAGAAGATACGTTAAAATACCGTAATAAATCCAAAAACAAAATGCCAGAAAGAGTCCCGATAGTTCTTACATACAGTGGGGCTCTACCTGATGTTGGGAAAATCCTAAAGAAACACCACCATCTTCTAGGCAGATCAACGCGTTTGAAGAAAATTTTTAAAACTCAGCCAATGTGCGCGTATCGTCGGGATACAAATTTATCAGACAGGATTGTACATCACAAAACATCGAAGGTGTTAAAAAATAAAGAAGTCGGTAAAAAGGAAGATAAAAAACAGAACGGGTGCGGTAGAAATTGTGTCACATGTGACAAAATTTACAGAGGCCAATGTAACACAAAATCCGGAAGAATAATTCGAATGAATGATAATATTCATTGTCGGTCGCATAATGTAGTGTATGCCGTGTACTGTACAAAATGCAAACACATCGTGTATGTTGGAGAAACTGATACTAAATTGAAAGACCGGATCCAAAACCATCTTTCAGATATACGAACAAACAAGACTAAAAAAGATAAACCCGTCTCCATTCATTTTAATTCAAAAGGCCATTCAATTGAAAATTTTAAATTTGCCGGCATAGAAATCCCGAGAAAAAGTGATATTGAATATCGGAGAACGCGCGAGTCCCTTTTTATAAAGCTGTGTAATACTCAGCAAGAAGGGATTAATGTCCGAATTTGATTTTTCTAACAAGTATAAAATGAATTGATCCCTTGATTTCATTGTATGAAGTTCAAGATTTTTTGGTCAATTCGCATCACGAATCCCGTCTAGTTGCCAGCCGTAACTATGACGTCGTGATAAACAACTTGTGTCTCCAGACATTTTTCGTTCAGCATCTGAAGAAGACGGTTGTATCGTCGAATATATATGCGAACTTTGTGCTTTAAAATATTAAATATTCTCCATGAAGAAACAATTTTATTGTTAAAATATGAAAAAAATAAGATGAAAAGTCGTAAATGGCTTTGAATAGATAATAATAAATATTTAACAAGGGTCAGGCATATACTGAGATCAACTTGATTCAAAATTTTGGGAACAAAACTCGTGAACATTCAACAACATCACACTGTATGTGGTGACGTCATATATTCTGGACTCATAGAAATAATTTGGGACTCACCAGTTTCAAAAGTGATTAGTCCAGGACTCACAAGGTTTATTATTGTGAGTTTTTATTCTTTAGGTCTTAAGGTTATAGATGTGTGAAAGGGATAGGTTTATCCACATAAAAAACAGGATTAAACCCACCACACTTTGTTCCTGTATTAAGTCAGGTTTTCTGGACCTGGCATGTGTTGTTTGTCAATGTTTTAATATTGTCTTTGTTTAAGCATCTGTTCTTTGGAGGAGGTGTGGGTATTAGTAAAATATATTAATGAAGAAACAAACAAATGTTGTATTGTCAGTCAAGACACCTCATGTGAGGCTGAAGAATTACAAGATATATACAATGATTAATATGATTGATTCTGCAGCTGTAAAATTAATATAATGAGACCACTCCCAATCTGTCTTTACTCTTAACTAAATATGATCAACCAAAGTGTTTCGAGTACCTATTTAGCTATTTAGATCAGAGAATAAGTATTAAGAATAAACATTCTTTATTTTGATCAAGGACGTGCCCTTGTCAGCGACTTAAGCCTGTGAAGTTAAAACTGGAATAAGTGCAGGTTGGTAAAATGAGGTCACTAGACTTGTTTTCATGTTATTCCATCTCGAAATTTTCTCGTTTTAAGAAATCATTAAGAATAACGTGTCATTTTCAAAGGATTGCTTTTTTTTTGAAACATGATAAAAATTTTACATTTTTGTACCAGAATTTCTTATATTTCAAGATTTGGTTTTTCATTTAATAATATTCTCTGCTCTTATTGGGAAAAATAGTATATTATATAATTTCCCGCCAATAAAATATAGAAAATTATAACTTTAAGAATTTTCTTAAAGTTGGCATGGAAGAAGAAAATAATACTCTTAAACGAATAAGCTTTTAAAAAACATAGGTCACCGGCCTTTTAAGAAAGAAAAACTACTTTTTATTCATTTTTCAATAATTTTTATGAAAATTAGAGATATCTCCTCTTTGAAAAACATTTAATGACGTTACTTCATAATTTGGTTTCCCATTAGAAGTTGCTATTCATAAATTCACGGGTCAGAAAATTTATTGTGAAACATGGAGATATAGTAAGTGTACTAGTTGGGTTTGATATTGATCCAGATGCTAGATTCATGTATCCGTCAGTGCTAAAATAAGTACTTGTGTTGAGTTCTTTCAATTGTTTTGGATGTATAAATGTACCACTTTTTTTAATTTTTCTTTTGTAATGAAAATTAATAAAATGCTATTGATACTAAAACCAAGAAATTGTAAGATATTGGTAAGGAGTTTGGCCTATGACATTAAAAAGTAAATTTTTGTCCAAATAACTGTAACGATAAAAATCTTAACATTAGCTTAAGATTGCCAAGAAAAACTATTAGTCAAGATGAAGCTAACTGTTGCATAAAATAATAATAATAGTTAAAAAAATATAGTAAATGGATGTCGGCAGAAACGTCTCTAATTATATTTTATGATCTTCGATGTATAAAAATAATATATGTTTTTGGCAATATATTTTATTTTGAAAGTTTAACTAAGCCAAACATGAAATACGGCGCATCTCTTAAAATTTGTTTTACGCTAACTTTTGTGAAGCTTCCATTGATTTGAGTCATCATTCAGTGATTGATAATTCTTCTGAAATGTTAGAAGTTCGTGGAAATCGCGACGTCATAAGCAGCCGACAGCATAATATTGTTGCGTTGCTATATGTCCAAAACAATAGAGGGATTTGTCTTTAATTTCAATTTATTGTTTTAATTAAGGAGCAAATAAAAACTATGCAAGATAAAAGTTTTTAGATATTTTAGAAGTGTTTTATATTATTTCATTTCATTTAGTGGTTTTGTGGTACAGTGTAGCATGTTTGCCTCAAGTACGGAAGGTTGCTGGTTCGATCCCCGGCCGGGTCAAACCAAAGACATAAAAGTTGGTATTTGCTGTTTCTCTGCCAAACACACGGCATCTAGAAGTAGGAGCAAAGATCGAATGGTCGGCTTGGAGTCAGTTTAATGTATCACCAAATTGAGTCCAGATATACTTATATGGTTTGCAGTTAAAATTTGTGTGATCTGTCATAAGGGAAATTTTTGTTCAGGTTTTAATCATTTTAATTTTCTAAAATAAATCATTTTCAGCATTTTTGTAGAAATTTAATTTACCACTTAGTTTTGACAAATTAAAAATTAGTTATTCTGAGTTAATTGTCATATCAGTTTTGCACTGTCACTTATTACTTCAGGTAGTAATCAAAATTGCTTTGATTAAATTGACACCTTCAAATTTCTTAATTAACCTTGATCAGTTGACACATTTACTTTTCTGAAAATTATACTCAAATTAATTTTACTGTTCTAATTAGGTGTACTTGTCATTTTGAGTTATCTTTATATGCCCGATAAAATTATTATGGTGAAAACAACATTAAAACTTTTTGAGTTACGGGACTTTGTAACTAAAACGGGGGTGTGTTTTTTTCACATGTCGCACCGTATCTCAAAAAAAATTTATATGATTATTGCTTAAAACATTACACACTTCTTAGTTATATTAATATAAAGATCTGTATACTTTTTGGTGATGATTCAAAATTTCATTTTAGAGTTATTGAGTTTTTTGTAAAAAAGGGGGGGGGGGGGGGGGAGTTTCACATGTTGCACCGTATCTCAGAAACTATTTATGATTATTGCATAAAACTTCACACCCTTGTTAGTTATATTAATCTGAAGATCTGTATACTTTTTCGTGATGATTTTTTATTTTTTTTTGAGTTATTGAATTTTTGTTGGGCTTTTTGGTAAAAAGGTAGTCTTTTTTTGTCACATTTCACGCCGGATCTCTATTGCTTAAAAGTTTACATGCTTATGATTTGCTGGGTTACTATATAAATCCCACCAACAGCTCAACTAAATAAAGGGGGATTCCAAAAACATTTATTATGTTTCTTTCATGAGACAAAGGGCGTATCATGCACTCGTGGCGCAGCTGTTGATTAGACTTTAGTATAAATACGTGACCGGGTTTGGTACAGGGAGACAGAGACAGTACAAGACATGCAGAGATAGGGATAATGATTTTGGTAGCCTGTGTTGACTACATCAGAGGGGACCTGAATAGGAGTGGACAACACTTGACCAAACAATGAAGACAGTGACTCACTATTCACCAATCCAAAGACCAAGAAGACCTACTAATTTTCACATCAAATTTTAAAGACTGACACTACAACAACTTTAGGCATACAGTGTTAGTTTGGCAGTACAAGTCAAGAGGAAACATGAATTTGGAGTGGAAACCACAGTCTGCACAGAGAAGGAGCGAGTTGGCTAACCAGGACCAGATAAGTGTCCGCCAGTATTCAATCCAGATCTAAAGTCAGTACTAGTGTCTCCATATTCAACTATCCAAATGGACTACAGTGACTGACCAGCTTCCACCACTCAAAATTACAGAATTAATTTGGACATTCACACAACTGGAATTCTAGAAATTGTTGTAGTGACTTTTGGCTGGGACTATTATACTAACGGGACTGATCGGTCTGTTGAGATTTCATTGTCCCGATAGCGGATTATTGATTTTTTGTTTTGATTGACAGCTTATCGTGTCACGTGGTTAATTAGCCTTCGATACATGTAAACAATATTGATTTCGGCGAACATGTCAGCATGTTTATACCATTAAAATAGGTGGATTTAAAATAAAAAATATAATTAAATGAACAAAAAATTAAAAATATATGAATTATTTAATTATTTTAACGAATTGAATATATATATGATTTCGAAAAAAACATTGGCAAAGCATTTTCAGCTCCATTTATAAGAAAATCTACCCCTATTCAATATGCTTATATACGGCAGCAATAGCTGTGAAAGGCCTAATTTTGTAGTTCTGATTGTGGAGCCTATTGTACATATTTTCACGAAGTCAAATGCTCATGCCACCCGGAGACCATTACTAAGCAACAAAAATCCTGATTTTACTACAAATATTGCACACGTAAATAGGAGTAGGAAATTTTATAGGAGCAGTATAATTTATTTGAGCCCTGCATGTGGTTTCCAGTTGTAATGAGAAGATTTATATTCCACTTTTCACTTTAAAAAATAGGTCAATCCAAACTGTAATCAGTAAATATGATTTAACAACAAACAGAACTTGCGTATCTCTTTTCAATCAACAGTTATAAGAAATTTTGTAAATCATTTTTCCCACAGCGTCCCCACGCTGTAATCATCCGGAAAAATTTCAACCTTTAAATGTCAGTTTTTCACATTTAAGGCAGGATTTGGTGATTAATAACAACTGTCAAAGATCGAAATACCTTTTATCATAATAGTAATCATGTTTACATAAAGGATTATCTTTTCAATTAACTATAAAAACAACTTATAGAAATTATGCGATCAAAGCACGCTGTCAAAACAATATGGCGTATCGTGTAGTCTCGCTCACGTTTTAACGACCGTGATGTTGAGTATAACTACACTGATTGGCGTAACAGTTTCCAGTCCCGTGGGTATAATAGTCCCAGCTTTTGGACTTGATTAATATTGTGATTTAAAGATTAGTGATAGTTTAAAATTCAGGAATATTTGGACACTTGTGATTAATTTAAATAATAGTGCATTTTCGGATTTTATTTTTTTATTTATTTTTGGCTCGTTTAAAAAATTGTTAATATTAAATTGTTGAAATTTTACTTTATCTGCTTTATAACTATGCTTGCCATTTCTTTAAGTCTGGCAACAGACTGACCCCCCGTTATTGAGGTTCCACATGAAGAAATTAATTCCCCTTTCTTTCTCATGCAAATGAACCTTGGTCACAGATCAATAAAAAACAGACTATAATTGTTTAAACATCAATTCCCCTTATGTTTATATATGCATGTAATTAAATGTGTGTGAACTGGGATGACACCCTCCAGAACAAGCCAGTATGAATGAAACTTTAGAAAATAACATTGGTTATTCCAATGCCAACCAAAAAGACTGCCAAAATATACTTAAGTTGGAGCAATTATTGAATGAAGAGTTTTCTGTGCAAATGAGTGATGATGTGCCAAAAAATAACCAATTTGGTACAATTTAATCTTTCCAAACCAGCTGCAAACATTTATTATGCAGATTTACTCATGATATACATAATTATACCCCCCGCAAACAAAGTTTGGGGGGGTATATAGGAATCACCTTGTCCGTCCGTCTGTCCGTCTTGTCCATATATCTTGTAAGCGCAACTCCTCCTAGACCGCTCAATGGATTTCAACGAAACTTCACAGAAAGGAAGTACATCATCCAAAGATGTGCATGAAGAAAAATCTTTGCTTTCCGATATCACACAAGGGAGATAATTTGACTTCTATTTTTTTTAGCTTATACATTATATATGAACCTCGTAAGCGCAACTCCTCCTAGACCGCTCAATGGATTTCAACGAAACTTTACAGAAAGGAAGTACATCATCCAGAGATGTGCATGAAGAAAAATCTTAGCTTTCCGATTTCACACAAGGGAGATAATTGGACTTCTATTTTTTTTTTTTTGGCTTATACATTATATATGAACCTCGTAAGCACAACTCCTCCTAGACCACTCAATGGATTTCAACGAAACTTTACAGAAAGGAAGTACATCATCCAAAGATGTGCATGAAGAAAAATCTTTGCTTTCCGATATCACACAAGGGAGGTAATTGGACTTCAAAGCGGGGGGTATCCTTTGTGAGCTTTGCTCACAGTACATCTAGTTTACTCTAATACTTTTCACCCCAATTACATGTACATGAAGATTATAAGCAGCAGTATCTTAGTAAATATCAGTATTATATCATACATTCTCAGTTTTTTTTTCTGTACATATTTTTGTTTAGAACTCTTTTTGATTGTATTTTAAAATTGTAAATTTATTAATCTATGTCTTATTGTAAGTATTTATAATGTGATGTAATCTTCAATAAGTTGAAAGTGGTCACCATTTGGTAGATATAGATTTAGATAATGGGCATACATTTACATTGTAAAAAACGATTAACTAACAATTACTTTTATTTAAAAAAGAACAAGATATTATATTATAATATAAATACAATACATCTTACACATATAAACATGGAAGGCGGTTGTACATGCACATTTCAACGACACCGTCTAAAGTGCTATCTAAAAAACTGTAAGGAAAGTATGTTAAATGTGATGCTATCCAAAATTTCTGGGGATAACACTTAATAGTACGATATAAGGGAACCAATGATATAATGATAAGGGAGTATATATAATGGTATACATATATATATAACATCACACTGCTGCAATTGAGACAATTTTAAATATTTTGTGTGTTAAATTCTGAAACAAGAATGTCTACAAAATTTTTTTTTTATGGCATGCACTTAATATACCTTCATATCGATGATATCAGGACATTCAGTTTGACTCTGGTCTCCTGTTGGTTTTTGAACATGACAAGTGAATTTAACAATGTTGGCACCAAAGATCTTAAAGAGACTCACATCGCACCCACTTTCCATATTATTTATAGAAAACAGGCAGACTTAATTGAAATTGCATCAAAATTTGTCATCAGATCTAAAACGCTGTTATTAAGTCAAACATAAGATTTTCAGTTATTAATTTCTGGTCGTCAAAACTATCATAAAAAGTGATTGACATCACAGGGCAGCATTATTAATTGCAGATTACAGTAAGAAATTTCTTTTAGTGTTAATATCCCTAGTACATAATGTATGTCATTTTAATCTTGTTTTGCCGTAATATTGGCTGCAATACCGCCAGCACGGCGTTAAACAACAGTCAATCAATTAATCTTGTTAAACTGCCTTTATATGCAGAAGCAAATGTCAGTTTTTAATATTTATATATATACTATGTAACTACCAGTGCAAGCACATGTATCAAAAAGTTGAATAGCTTTTCTTACCCCTTGGACAGAGCACAACCACCATTTTCGAAGGGCGAGATATTTGTTTCTTGTAAGGCAGTGGGTAAAAAAAACACAATATTGGTATAATACATATGACATTTTTACTTAACTGCCTTGAAATTAGAAACAATGTAATTTGATTTGTTTTCTGGAATTATTGTGTTACATCATATTGTAATAATGGGCCTTTGCCATTTATTGTAAATGAGTTTGTGCCAATAAAATATTTGTATTTGTATTTCTTGTCTTTTCCCTATAACAATAATCATTTATTATTATTGGTACCAATTTATTGTGATAAATTGAAACAATATTCAAAATTAAACCGAAATACTTTAATTCCCTTCAAAATAAAAGATAATATGTGCTTATCTTATCTAAATTAAGTGTGTACATTTTAAAAGGTCACTCAACCTTATGATTTTATGTTTTATTCAAGAATGAAATAAAGTTTTCTTATATAATTGTTCCATTATTAGTCCGCATGTGTAAAATATTCAGCGAATAATCTTTATGTCATTGTCTTACCTTCTGATTGTTTATATAAACATTTCAAAAACCCCGCACTTTCAATAATTAGAAGTCAAAGTAGTTTATTAAGTTAATACATCTGTGGTATAATTATCACTATGCCTGTGGCTACCTCTTGTCACCTTATAGCTGAACAATTATCCCTTTAACAGAAGTTGAGACAAATGAGGAAACATGGAAACATGTCGGATTGGTTCGGATCGTGTTAACTTACCGATTTTTCCAGCTATTAAAGAAACATTATTTAAAGAAGCAGAATCTTGTTTGTATACATGTCATATGTATATGTAGATTTAAATAAATGTAGATTTCTTTATGTTTCAGAAATGAATTTTCTAAGAATTAATGCATGTTTTGTGCTATTTAGTAACTTCTTTCTTGATTTTTGCTGAAAGTTACCTATAATGACATACATTAATAAGCATACTAGTATTTTACTGGATGATAATGAAACATGTTAAAAAAAATAACAGATTGACATTAGATAATTTCATTTTGAAAATGCAAACAAACAAATAAATGCATCCTTATTCTTAAATAGATCTTCCTTTCAACAGAAAGTCAATACACTAATGGATTTCTTGTGTATTGATTTCCCATTTTTAGATATAACCTTTTAATAATTTATATAAATTGATGATTAGTTCTAATAAAAGTGCAAGATGACTTAAATTCCTTCTGTGTACAGGTATATGGGTATATAAAATTTCTATGGGGAAATGCTTTTAAAAAAATACAATGTATATCCTAAAGAACTTTAGCAAATTTTTGTAGCTCAAATTAGAATATTTCTTGTTGGCTCAGACTGGACAAGTGAATTGTTCATTGTTGTTAGATTTTATTTATTTTCAGTGTTTTTCAATTAAAATTTCTGAATAATGATACATTTGTAAAGAAGTTTCACACATTTAACATGTGAAAATAATATCTCATACATGTACATTTTTTATTTCATAGCTTAATTTTACTCTAGCAAAATAATCATTTTTGGTACTGAATTTATTTAAATGACAGATTACATAAATATTCATATTGTCCAAAAACCATCTTTAAAAAAAATAAAATAAAATAAATACCATTAGTAAATAAAAACAACAAGCAGTTAAATCGATTGAAATTATAGGAAAAATTAACAAAATAATGATAAATATCTGAAAATCAACTTTCTACATTTAGAATTTTATATTTTTTATGGAAAAAAAAGTTGCTATTATTAGTTAAATTATTGATGTTTCTATTATGCCATTTGTGATTTATTTAAATATTCATCAGACCAGATATAAACATGACATAACAGGTGATTAATTTCTGTTATCAGAATTATAATCAAATCATAAAGATTGGAGTGTATTTCACAGAAATGAATATCGTTTTTTACAAACATTTAAATTGCTGTTAACACTTTAATTTGAATTAATTGTCAAACAAATATTAATGACAGAGTAAAGACCTGAATTAACAAACAAAAGCTTGTTTGAAGGTTGGTGTGTTATATTGTCTGTTTCAGCTTCATTGGAATATTTGCAAAGTAACTTCATTATTGATAGTCTGACGTCAGAAAATTGATTGGGGCGATCAATTATAAATAAGTTGGGAGGATCAAAGGATACACGTGTATTTGAAATGGACATTTAGTTATCGTGTACAACTTTATGGGTACAAAGAATGAGAAAAATTAGTGACCTTCATAGTGTTTTATTTTTAATTTTTTTTTAAAAAGTGAATGCTTTAAATGCATAATGAATATTATATAACATATAGGATTAGTTTTGATCCAGTGTTCTGGGATATACATGTATTATTATGTAGAGGAAAATTTAAAGATTTCATACAGGATAATGTCCTTTCACATTTTATAACTAGTAATACATGGGGGTAGTGAATTATATTATAAAGTGATAAGGTATTGGATTATTGCATATCCTGTATGAATTGGAACTATTATATAATGGTTATCAATTATAGATTGATTATGAGTTGTTGACAACTGAAAAATAAACATGTGACAAATTTGAAAATGAAGAAAACTGATATAATCACAGTGTCCGTTACTTTTTAGTGTAGAATACAATAATTGTCAACTTAAGTGTCAAATTAACAGAGGAAAAATTTTGGCAAAAATGGTGACCTTCAGTTTTAAAATTCGGACCTGTGTCTAAGCTGTATTTAAATTATAAAGAGTTGGAATTTAAAATAAAATTGACAAGTAGTTTCAATAGTAAGAAAAAGTGAAGTGTCCATATATATTTCAAAATAAAATTTCACATTTATGGAAGGAACCATGTTTTCTGGATGTATAAGTGTTTATTGTAGAAAGTGGAAACTTCTCCAGGCTAAAAGAAAAAGGTATTTGGTCTAATTTGTCTTGTCAATTCTACTTGATACTTCAGTGGTCAGCACAGTAAAACATTACTATATTTCTTTAGTAACATGAGTCAGTTTTCTGAAATGATTGTGATTTTTATTTGGATGAAGATTTTTTAAATATCAAGATTTGATGAGAATTTAAAGAAAAATCTTATTTTGGTGATTTCATTTTGTTTTGCATTTCTTCAGCTGCCCCCTCCTCCCTCCCCTTTTCGTAAAAAAACCCCCAAAATACCAAAAAATTATATGTAGCTATCTGAATTTTATTTAAAATATACTAAGAAACTAATTGTTCTCTTTTAAACAGAGTTATCTTGTAATTGTTTCTTTCTTCGCTATTAGACTGCATAATCAAGAAGGCAGAGATATTTATTAAATAAGGATATATCAGATAAATCTTTAAATAAGAATTGTAAATTATACACAGATATGACTGGTAAAATTTTAAAAAAAATGTTATTAGTGCTTATTCACACTGTCTGGTAAATATTTGATTTTTTTTTAAATGCTTAAACTAAATACTTTCCAATTTAATACATGTATTTATTAACTCCCCTGATTTCTAACTAGGGCTATATTGCTGTTAATGTATGTTGAGAATGTAATATAATAAAATAGAGGGGATAAACAGCCTGTCCCTTTTCTTGTGTACCCCCCTACCATATTATTACCCCTCTTTGCCTTATGAATGAAGTTTCATTTAAAATGCAGTAAAAGCACATTTCAATACAAATAAACAAGAATGAATAGATTCACACTGTAATAAAGGAGTAAAGGAAACTAAAAGAAGTCTTAGCAGGGTATTACATGTACATTGTAGATAACTTATTAAAAGTGGACATTAGCTTATTTGCCCTTTCAGATCTGAAAACCATTTAAAGTTCCCTTTATCCTAAAAAATATGTCCTTTCTGTCCTTGAATCCTAGCAGGAGTGCTGAATTATCCCTATCTTTGAGTAAAACCTATTATGAGGCTGACACGATATGTAAATACCCATAGGCAATTAACCTCATGTTAGTGAACAGGTAAACTTGTTTATCACAGGAATAAACAACATAGGTAGACATGAAAAATGTAATACATTTATTAGTCCTGACAGCTGTAGTTGAACAGAAGGGGAAGTAATTCTTACTTAATTGGAAATGGTTCAAATATACACACTTGTTTTATTTTAACAATATTATATTGATAGTTTAACATGATAAATAAAGGTAAATTGTTATTTAAGGGACAAAAGACGAGAAGGTCTACGAAAAGAAGATTTTATTTTGAAAGATCAGAAGGATGCAACGCTTGGTCGAGTACCAGGCACAGTGAATGGGCAACAGTTTCTCATACAAAATTGTGAGGTAATACTAAAGATTCAGTTCTTTTCATGGATATCATTGTTTTGTAGTTTATTAAAAAAAAATGTTCTTTTGAGGTGATTTTGTGGTTTGCTACATATCTAGTAATCATTAAACATGAAATATAAACTACAATGAAGACTAAAATTAATATTTCCAAAATCATGAAATACCACAAAATTTGGTATCCAGCGAAATATATGAATTGACAGTAACTGTTGTCAGCTTGATATATATACCATGGACAGAAATCTCAAATATCTATTCAACAAACAAAAATCAAGTTGCATGCACAAGAGGTTCTAAATGTCTGATTTAGTAGAAAATATTTTTGGAGAAAGATTAAATTTCGATCATCCAAATTTCTAATGTATGTAGATAAAACGAATGTGATAATGAAGGGTAGGAAAATAAATGTCATATACTGTTACTTAGTTAACTGAAGATGAAATGATGACCCCTGAATATTACCATTCTGTTGGCAAGTTCTGTCTACTTTCTCACATACATGTAACCCATATTCTTTTAATTTAAATGATGTATGTACACATAAGTTGGTAAATAATAACAAGAATAAGGTGCTTGTTTCATTTATGAAAATATAAGGATATTTAGACAGCATCCAAAAGGATTAAAAAAATTATGTTAACTTGAACATTTACATTTCAGAATTGCAATATCTATGTATTTGACCACAGTGCAGCTATAAATATAGATGATTGTGTAAATTGCAATTTCTTTTTGGGACCAATAAAATCTAGGTAAGTAACTTTCAGTGTTCTATGATTCTTGAATCCCTTACAGTTGGCATATTTAACTGTTATGGTTAATTATAATTAGTTCAACAGTCCCAGATAAATTTTGGAAATGGAGAGGTGGGTGGGGGTGGAATTTTCCTACAGAATGTTTTTCATGAGTTACCACCCCTGCTTTTGCTGTTTATTTTTTTTTTGTTTTAGAAGATTAACACAAATGTGCTGATCTACAGAACAAAACACTATCTTTTTAGCTCTACATTACTAAAAATTGCACTAAGTCACATATTGCTACACATGTATTTCAGTGTATTTATCCGTGATTGTAAGAACTGTAAGTTTGTGGTATCCTGTCAGCAGTTCAGAACCAGAGACTGTAGTAAGATAGACATATTTCTATGTTGTAATACACAGCCTATCATTGAAGCCTCTTCAGGGATGAGATTCGGTTGTTACCAATATCATTATCCAGAACTAGCAGGTACATCTATATATATAGATTCTTTGTTCTAAATTTATAGGAATATATTTCAGTGTTTGTTGGAATTGATTTTGTAAACCTTAATGCCTATTACAAATTATAATTACTCAGGACTTCTATAGACCAGTGGACAAGATAGTTTGTTGTAAATACAAGGGGTCACTAGATTTTTAAACCAGATTTCCCAAATAAAAATACTGTGGTTATTATTTTATAAATTTACATGTACAGCTGGCAGTGTGGCTCCAAACAGTAGTAAAGGAAAATCTGGTTTGTATGACTGGTGATTTCTGGTTAACACTTAGGTCGTTAGTTCAACCCATAATACTGCAAGATTTGTTAGACTCTGATGACATTGAGGGTTTTCTCTCGTTTTTCCGCATATCAAAGAAATATATGTTTCTTGTAACAATATAGCCAAATCAGACATTCCTTTACTGTATTTTTCCTCAAAGTTTGCAAAAGAGAATATACATCGTCATTTTGCATAAAGAACTGATAATAACAATTTTTAGAACTTGTGGAAGTTACAGTAGCATGTGTCAATACCAACATTTTAATAGGCTTATCACACTGATATAGAAAGCAGAGAAAAAAATAACTGGTCAGTGTTATATAACATCATAAAACTTGAGAAAGAAGTAAATTTCAGTGAGACAACAAACCAGAAACTGTGAAGTAACATCCATTGTTTAGTTTATACTTTTGAACATTATCATATTACAGCAAAAAATACATTTTGAACAGAACAAACTGAATACTAGTGAAACAATATATATCATTTAATTTTATTCCAGATCATTTTAAGGCAGCTGGGGTTACTGTTTTCAACAATAACTGGGGTAATATTCATGACTTTACACAGGATCCAGATGAGCAACATTTCTCTAATTTACCAGAGGTAAATAACACTATCAGTAAAGTTTAATTATACATTTGTACATTGTATCTACTCATTTTGTAGAAAGAGAAAGTTGTAAAATTTATATGATTAAAAAAAAACAAGGTATTCTGCAGATCACTCAGTATAATTACAGTTCCATGATACTCAACAACCACAGAACAAGATATAATGTATTGGTTAAATGGAATTTTTGAATGACTCTAATATCCAGTTGTCCTCGACTACTTTTATGGGGGGCCTCGGTGGCCGAGTGGTCTAGGTAGTTCGTCATGACTACTAATGATGACTAGCCTGTCAACGCTGGGGTTGTGAGTTCGAATCTCACCTGTGGCGGGGTGTGTTCGACTCCGATCTTAATTGACAAGGATTGCCAATTTTCCTACCGAAGGTCGGTGGTTCTCTCCGGGTACTCTGGCTTCCTCCACCAATAAAAACTGGCCGCCGCGAAATAGCCAAATGTGCTGAAAACGGCGTTAAACCCCAACTAAACAAACAAACAAAAATTTTTTATGGTGAAAGTTTCTAAAATCTTCTGCATTTTGAAATTATGGTAAATTCTGCATCCAAACATTCTTTATAGAAAACATGGATGATATGTTTTGATTTCTGATTTTTGACTACTTTTGTACTTTCATCCATGTATCTTCTGTCATCTGTTCTGTGGAACTTTGTTAAACTACACTGGACTATCAAATGTTTTTAAAATAGCTTTTACCCAACAGGTAAAGTAGGTGGCTAAATGTAGGTATATCATGCATATTTTTTCTGAATTAAGGTTTAAAGGCATAATATTAGCATAATTATACAAATAACAGCAACATGTATTGACAAAAGTAAAAGATTAACATATCACCTACATTTTGTGTAAGACTTAAGGTCCTGACGAACATCATGGTTTTAATGTGTTTCAGCTGATGTATTGAGTGTTCAGTTATTCAAACAACATTTGACTGTATTTATATTTAACCTTTTATTTTTTTCAACAGGATGCCAAAGTTGAAGATTTTATTCCAATTCCATTAGCAGAGGAATTCTCAAAAATAAACATAACATTGGATGTCGATAAAAGTGTAGTTCCTAAGACACATGGAACAAGACGGAAACCATCAGATGAGGTAATTATGCCAAAAGAATGTGATTTCATTATAATTGGTGGAAGTTACTATTCACAAAACTTATGATATATTGTAGTGCATTCTGACATAGTTAGTGTGTAAAATTGATAATTCACAATGATAAAATAATTTCATATCATAAAAAAAAATTTTAAGCTGTCTTATTTGATTTATTGAATTTGAACTGTTTATTTTATTGTCGAGCCTGCGACTTTAGTCGCAGAAAGCTCGACATAGGGATAGTGATTTGGCAGCGGCGGCGGCGTTAAGTAACTTCTTAAAAGCTTTATATTTTAGAAGGTGGAAGACCTGGATGCTTTATACTTTGTATATAGATGCCTTTTGTTACGAAGTTTTCGTCTGTCATATGTACATTGTACTTGACCTCATTTTCATGGTTCAGTGACTAATTGAAAAAAAAGTTAAGATTTTTTGTAATTTTAATTTCTCTCTTATTATGAGTAATAGGATAACTATATTTGGTAGGTCCTCATTCCCATCAGACAGTTTTCAATTGACCTCGACCCGATTTCAAGGATCAGTAAACAAGGTTTTGGTGGTCAAGTCTATATCTCAGATACTATAAGCAATAGGTATAGTATATTTGGTGTATGGAAGAATTGTAAGGTGTACATGTCCAACTGGCAGGTGTCATCTGACCTTGACCTCATTTTCATGGTTCAGTAGTTATAGTTAAGTTTTTGTGTTTTGGCCTGTTTTTCGAATACTGTATGCAATAGGTCTACTATATTTGGTGTATTGAAGGATTGTAGGGTGTACATGTCCAACTGGCAGGTGTCATCTCACGTTGACCTCATTTTCATGGTTCAGTGGTTATAGTTAAGTTTTTGTGTTTTGGCCTGTTTTTCGAATACTGTATGCAATATGTCTGATAGCATTTATTTTCATTAGAAATACACGACAGGCGAGACATTTTTGTGTGTCCACTCTTGTAATTATTCACTAATTGATGTTATTCATTCTTTTTAATCACTTCATACATATTATGACACCATATTTAGTGTGAAATCGTAACTATTCATACCCGTTTTAGTACTGGGAAACCATGGATTTAAGTTATCAATAAAATACAATTTAATTTATACTCGAATCCAAGCAATTATGATGAAAATACAAAATTAAGTATCCACAAATATTAACTTTTCCACAATACTCATGAAAATAAATTTATCCACAGTATAAAAAAAGCATAAACGCACTTGTTGTTTGTACAGAGAAGATATTTAGAAACTAAAGTGATATTTTATTGTTATTATACTTTATGTAAAAATGCAAGCTTTTTATTGGTCAATTTGCTGGTAACATTCTTATCTAACACCTCCCTCTGCATGTAAATTTTTTTTTAATGTTACCTTCTTTTGGTTCGTGTGAAAATTGGTGATTTTCTCCATGTACTAGATTGCAGACACATAATAAAACACGCCAATTGGAAAAAAAAAATATCTGTTTCCATTTTAGAGTGGAGGTATTTTTGACCCATTGCTTTGCCTCTTTTGACAATGTTTTGTCATGGTAACAATCTACTCTATCACCCTGCCTGTCATGTGCTATTTATATAATATTAAATGGTTGGAAATTAAAGGAGATATTAAGAATATTTTTTCTCAACAGAGGGAATACATATCTTGCTTGCCTCTTATAATTAAGCCTTTAACATTTGTCAAAGTTATATATATGCATTGTTTAATGTTTCTGTTAATATGGTTTGTATTTTTTACAGTCAACTTTAGTTGTTTTCTTCAATGATGGTAACAATACAGAAAGGGCATTAACATTCATCAACACCATGAGAAATAATCATGTAAGTATTAACATTCCACACCATGAGAAATAATCATGTACCGGTAAGTATTAACATTCATCAACACCATGAGAAATAATAATCTAAGTATTAACATTCATCATTACCATGAGAAATAATCATGTAAGTATTAACATTCATCAACACCATGAGAAATAATCATGTATGTATTAACATTCATCAACACCATGAGAAATAATCATGTAAGTATTAACATTCATCAGCACCATGAGAAATAATCATGTAAATATTAACATTCATTAACACCATGAGAAATAATCACGTAAGTATAATTAAAGACTGTTTTTTTAGCGTGGTCTGTGAAAATAGAAACATTAAAATTTTTTGAAGGATAGCCATTGTTGAACATTTTGATATTAGAGTTTATTTTATATAATTAATTTAAAATTTAGAGGGTGCTATACACTTCTAGAAAACCATATTTTAATTGGAAGTAAAATTTGTTGAATATTGATCTTTTAAATATATAAAGCATGATGGGGACATTTTCTAGGAATTAAATCTAATCAGTGATATATTTTATTTTACAGCCTGAGTGTATATTAATACAAACAAAGGAGGTTGAGTTGCAACCAGATGATGCCCAACGTGTGTTCAATACAGATACTTACACAAATATCGTTAAACAGGGTGAGAGCAATTATAGACATATTAATTTAGGCAGTAGAAGTTAAGTCTTTAAAATACTGTAAATTCAGAAGTTCATGCAAATTTATTATTTCAGTACATGGACCAAAGTGGACTTGAATGAAATATTTAAAATTGAAAATAAATATTGTGAACATGCTTAAATATTGTAGCATAATAACCATATTTAGACATTTCAGCCACTGGCATTCTTCAGATTTACATGTATTTTTATTCCTGAACTACATAGGGGGCTTGTTGGCCGAGTGGTCTAGGGTGTTTGTCATGCCGACCACCAATGATCACTAGCGTGTCAACACTGAGGTCTTGAGTTCGAATCTCACCTGTGGCGGGGTGTGTTCGACTCTGATCTTAATTGACAAGGATTGCCAATTTTTCTACCAAAGGTCACGCTGGTTCTCTCAGGGTACTCCGGCTTCCTCCAATAAAAACCGACCGCCACGGAATAGCCAAATTTGCTGAAAACTGTGTAAAATCCAAACTTAACAAACAAACATAATAAGGCGGGGGACTCGGTGGTCGAGTG
This sequence comes from Mytilisepta virgata, assembly GCA_028015205.1. Lineage (NCBI taxonomy): Eukaryota > Metazoa > Mollusca > Bivalvia > Mytilida > Mytilidae > Mytilisepta > Mytilisepta virgata. Next base: position 46,049,596 of record CM051515.1, read on the forward strand.
GTCTAGGTAGTTTGTCATGACTACTAATCAATTAAAAAGATTATTAAGAGTTGTATTTTGATTGGTTTTGAAAAAAAAAATTTTGATTAACATTCATCAATTAATGGTAGAAATTTAATGTTAGAGGAGGGATCAAAATAAAAATAACCACCTAGAGTGTTAGAGAAGAAGCTTTTAATCACTTTCATTGGTTTTAAAGAATATATTTGTATTTATCACTTAATGCTAAAAATTTTTAAACGGTGGAAGTATATAGATATTAACTTTTGATATATGTTATCCAGTTATAGGTATGGAGTTTAATGGAGATATTAACTGTGATATAATTATGTTATATGTCATGTTACAAGTATGGAGTTTACTGGAGATACAACTTTGATATTTGTTGTAGGTCCAGTTATAGGTATGGAGTTTACTGGAGATATAACTTTGATATATGTTGTAGGTCCAGTTATAGGTATGGAGTTTACTGGAGATATAACTTTGATATATGTTGTAGGTCCAGTTATAGGTATGGAGTTTACTGGAGATATAACTTTGATATATGTTGTAGGTCCAGTTATAGGTATGGAGTTTACTGGAGATACAACTTTGATATATGTTGTAGGTCCAGTTATAGGTATGGAGTTTACTGGAGATATAACTTTGATATATGTTGTAGGTCCAGTTATAGGTATGGAGTTTAATGGAGAAGGTTGTGTAGAAATATGTAAAGATGAAGTTGCAGCTTTAATGAAGGAATCAGTCAGTCATGTATTTGTAAGTCAAAGTCAAACAGAAGCAGAAAAACAAATTGAAGACTTCTACAATTTTGCTGATATGCAAATGGCAGTCTGATACTAAAATTATTTATATTATTTATTTGTATTTATACTTCTTTGTCTCATGGTACATTGAATGTCATTATGGTTGTGAAATGTTTAGTATTATAATTTTAATAAAAAAAAAAATAACTGGAAAAAAATGTGCAATAATGATCACATTCATAAAATATTGTAATTGTTATGTTAACATGTTATGAAGGCATGAAATAAGAATCATTGTAGATCAGATGCATATAATTATATAGAAAAATTTTGAAGAATAAGAATTGAGAAACAAGTTTGTGTCAATAATTGAATTGTAATTGTTCTATAGCATAAGAGGCACATCATATTAGAATAGAATTATAAAGTCGGAATAATTTAATATTCTGCATCTATCTCAAAGCTAATGACAGGAAGTTGAATTTCAACTGGGCCATTTAGTATTTATTGTATGTCCATTTTATATCCAAATACCAAAATCCACTGTCTGTTATGTTGTTATTGTCTGCTTTTGTTAACTTTTTACTATATGTAATTTTTTTTATGTGTGTAGGAATGGAAAATAATAAATTATACAAAATTGATAATGTTTAATGGGCATTATGTACACAAAAATTCATTTCTGATTAACAATTTAATATGTATGTAGTATTTTTATAGGAGGAAAACTGAAAAGGAAATGGGTTTTTATAGGACTCTCAACTTTTGTCTGCCTGACTATCTACCACTTCCTTGTCTGTTTTTTTTATCCTACAGATATTAGGGTTGTAGCAAAACATCTTCATTATTGCTTAGTATTCTGTGTACATGTGATAACATTCTTTTATTTAATAGTTTTAAGGTTTGGTCTTATAGAATAAGTAAACAAATGAATAATAGGAAAGGGGAACACTTTACTTATAATATGATATGATTGGTTTGTGGTGCCTTGCTTTATTTTGGATTGTAAGGACCATAACTCTTAACTTTTGTTTGCTCAAAAGGTTTCTTCATGTATAAATGTATAAATATATAAAGAAATGGATAACAGGAAAGGTCAATATTGACATACCAATAAATTAACCTAATCAATGATTAAGCCTAAATATTAATTTTGACAGAAATCATTTCAGATTCGAGACTTCGGCTTTTGAATGCCCTGTAAAAGATTTCCATATTAAATATTTATTAATATTTTTTGTCTCGCCTGCGACGAAAGTCGCTGGAAGCGAGACATAGGTATAGCAATCCGGCGGCGACGGCGAAGGCGACGGCGACGGCGACGGCGTTAACTTTTTGTAAAACCTTAATAACTTTTAAAGTATAATACTTACAATGTTCATCTTTGGTCCACAGGTGCATGAAGTGATGACCTTTTCAGCAGCACATTTTTAGATGACCTTGACCTTTTTTTCATGGTTCAATACCCACATAAACATTGCGACATAGTTTTACATTCAAATCCTTTTCTCAGAAACTATAATACCTAGAGTTATTATATTTGGTCTACAGTGAGATCTATATGGGTACATGCCAGTCTGACACCTGTCATTTGTCCTTGACCTCAATTGCACGGTTCAGTGAACTTCGAAAATCTGCGACATAGTTTTACATTCAAGTCCCTTTCTTAGTAACTGTAATGTTTAGAGTCATCATATTTGGTATATAGTAAGATCTATATGGGTACATGGGAGTCTGACACCTGTCATGTGTCCTTGACCTCAATTTCACAGCTCAGTGACTTTGTCAATTTTTTCTTCTAAAGTCCATTTTTCTGCAACTACAATGAATAGACTCATCATACATGGCTTATAGCAAGATCTGTATGGGTACATGCCAGTCTGACACCTTTCATGTGCCCTTGACCTCAATTTCATGGTTCAGTGACTTTGTCAATTTTTTCCTCAAAAGTTTATATTTCAGCAAGTGCAATGACTAGATTCATCAGATATGGTCTATAGCTAGATCTATATGGGTACATGCCAGTCTGACACCTGTCATGTGTCCTTGACCTCAATTTCATGGTTCAGTGACTTTGTCAATTTTTTTCTTTAAAGTCTATTTTACAGCAACTACAATGAATAGACTCATCATACATGGCTTATAGCAAGATCTGTATGGGTACATGCCAGTCTGACACCTTTCATGTGCCCTTGACCTCAATTTCATGGTTCAGTGACTTTGTCAATTTTTTTCTTTTACAGTCCATTTTTCAGCAACTGCAATATCTAGACTCGCCATATATATAAGAACTTGCCCACCTCATATTTTCAGATTGATCACTAATGTTTTAATTAGGGGATAGACAAACAGGAAGGGGGGGGGGGGGAGAAGTATAACTTTTTTTATTATGGGCCCAGTTTTCAAGTTGGTCCAAATAGGGGTCCAAAATTAAACTTTGTTTGATTTCATCGAAAATTGAAGTATTGGGGTTCTTTGATATGCCGAATCTAACTGTGCATTTAGATTCTTAATTTTTGGTCCCATTTTCAAATTGGTCTACATTAAGGTCCAAAGGGTCCAAAATTAAACTTAGTTTGATTTTAACAAAAATTGAATTCTTTGGGTTCTTTGATATGCTTAATCTAAACATGTACTTAGTTTTTTTATTATGGGCCCAGTTTTCAAGTTGGTCCAAATCGGGGTCCAAAATTAAACTTTGTTTGATTTCATCGAAAATTGAACTATTGGGGTTCTTTGATATGCCGAATCTAACCGTGCATTTAGATTCTTAATTTTTGGTCCCGTTTTCAAATTGGTCTACATTAAGGTCCAAAGGGTCCAAAATTAAACTTAGTTCGATTTTAACAAAAATTGAATTCTTGGGGTTCTTTGATATGCTGAATCTAAACATGTACTTAGTTTTTTTATTATGGGCCGAGTTTTCAAGTTGGTCCAAATCGGGGTCCAAAATTAAAGCTAAAAAGGGGGTAAATTAATTTTTTTTTGGGGGGGGGGGGGCAATTCTCCACAGCATATTGTATTACACAAAAGCAAAAAATTGAATATAAATTCAAATCATATGACCAATTCTAAGTTCTTTATTTCAGTTATTCTGTGTCAGAAACCTATTATGTGTCAAATATTTGAAGAAATTTTCAATTGCACAGTATTGCGCAATAGCAAGAAATTGATATGTGTGCCCTGTTATCAAAACTTTATTATTAACAAATTCCATTGGAAATTTGCCAATATAAAATGTGCTGATGAAGCTTTTTTGTTTATCTTATCTAAACTGCTTTTAATATGTATATTTAAAATTTGCCATCCATGACTGATGTCATTTTCTATTTTAATATGTTATGGTGTATTTAAATGGGCTGTTATGGTTGCAAAGTATAAAGAAATGGGGGGGGGGGGGGGGGGTAAATTAGAAATTGGGGAGGGGGTAATTTTTTCTCATTTCATATTTCATAAATTAAAAAGAAAATTTCAAATTTTTTTTAGCAAAAAAAAGGGGGGGGGGTTACAATAAATTTTATTGTTTTTTGTTTTTTTTTTGGGAGGGGGGGGTCAATGTGCAACTTCATAGTGTATTGCACAAAAGCTAAAAAAAGGGGTAAATTATTATTTTTTTTTGGGGGGGGGGGCAATTCTCCACAGCATATTGTATTACACAAAAGCCAAAAATTGAATATAAATTCAAATCATATGACCAATTTTAAGTTCTTTGATTTCAGTTATTCTGTGTCAGAAACCTATTATGTGTCAAATATTTGAAGAAATTTTCAATTACACAGTATTGCGCAATAGCAAGAAATTGATATGTGTGCCCAATTTTAAATTTTAAATTGGTTATTTCTGATTTATATATAAAAACAAATAATACTGATATGGTTTGAATAGGTAAATTAAAAATTTTTAAGTTCTTAGACAACATTCATTCTGTGTCAGAAACCTATGCTGTGTCAAATATTTATTCACAATCCAAATTCAGTATTGTATCAAGCTTGAATGTTGTGTTCATAATTGCCCCAACTATTCAGGGTTCGACATCTGCGGTCGTATCTAGCTGCGCCCAGCGGAGCATTTTATTGTGTTTTGGCCTGTTTTTCCAATACTGTATGCAATATGTCTGATACCATTTACTTTCATTAGAAATACACGACAGGCGAGACATTTTTGTGTGTCCACTCTTGTTTAACTTTATAGACAGATGTTATTCAATTCACCAACATTTGTTGAAATAATGTGATATTTTTTACTACATTTCTTAATGTGTTAATGTCCTTGCTACATTGAATTTTTGAAATCTTGTTGTTTTGTGATTATGTTTTTAACAGGTAGAAAATTATAATTTTAATTGAGAAATTAGGTATTGTCATGCTTTTAGGTGTAAATTGTGAAACATTATTAATAGTGCAAGTCTGACAGACGATAAGGATGTTGTATTGTGCTTTAATAAAATGTCAAATTTTCCCCTGATTTTCGAACACCAATGATATGCAGTGCTGACATTGATGTTAATTATGATTTATATATTGAAGTGATGTGATCAAAATTCAAATTGCGATACTGTCATATGGAAGCCATTTTCGTAAAACATCTGCAGTAAATTAAAAATCTTAATTTCATATCATGTCATGTCTCTTTTAAGGTGCTTGTTGAGAGTAATTTTTTTTTCAGAAAAACCTGCTGTAACCAACATTATTACCACGGATCATTTTAACTCAAATCCTAATACCTCAGATAAATTCCAGGTCACATGACAAGATCTTTCTACATTTACTTGTGTTGTTTCCAAATATTTGTTATGGTTATAACAACTTAGAGATTCATATTTTGTTACTATAAGCAAAGTTTTTTTAATTTGATGTTTTTAATGTCAACAGCTTTCTTTTTCTAATAAATGAATATTTCTTCTGATCAATGCTATTACGACAGAAATTTTAATTTTTAATTTTCTGTTTACTTCATTTTAAGGACTTAAACACTCGACCTATTACATGTGAAAATAGCTGAAGACAATATTCTAAATATTCAGTCATAAAAAATTTGAAAAACTTTGTTTTTAATATATATATCTTGTTGAAAAATTTCATATTTTGGTGGCATGTTTGTTGAAGTAAGTTGCTAAAGAAATCTTCAAAATTAATGTATGTATGTAATGAAAACATTCCATGATCTTTTAAAATTGTTGTTTTTACTTTATGTTTACATAAAGTGTATATTCCAGAAAGAATCTACACATGTCATGCTTTAATAGAAGTCCAATTTTAATTGAGTTTTGTCATATGTTCTTGATTTAATTTTGTGTAAATAACTTATTCATCAATTTTCAAGGAATATGTTATTTGAAATAAGTGGCAAGTTTTGAAAAATCTTCCGATGGAAGCATTTTAATAACTATATGAAGTAAAACTTTCTTCACATCATTTCCAAGTTTTTAATTTGATAAAAGCATGAACATATAGTTTTTTAGCTCACCTGGCAATGCCATGTGAGCTATTGCCATCACTTTGCGTCCGTTGTTTGTCCATCGTCGTTGTTAACATTTCAAATTTTGATCATCTCCTCTGAAACTAGTGGGCTGATTGGAACCAAACTTTGCAGGAATGATGTACTAATGGTCCTCTATGAAAATTCCTAATTTCATGTTGATTGGGCGAAAATATGGCCGCCATGGGCAATTCTTGTTTATGAATAGCTGAAATTTGGAAAATAATCTTCTCTGAAACTACAAGTGCAAATGATTTGTAACTTGATACAATGGATGTTTGTGAGGTCTTCTACAAGGATTTCAACTTGATCTGGTAAAAAAACATGCCTGCCATGGGCAATTCTTGTTTCTGATTGGGTGAAATTTTAAAAATCATCTCCTCTGAAACTACAAGTGCAAATGATTATTAAGTTGATACAAATGATGTTTGTGAGGTCTTCTATAAAGATTTGTCATTTCGACTTGATCCGGCAAAAAACATAGCCACAATGGGCAATTCTTGTTTCTGATTGGTTGAAACTTTAAAAATCTTCTCCTCTGAAACCACAAGTGCAACTAATTTGTAACTTGGTACAAATGATGTTAATGAAGTACTCTACAATTCCTCATTTTATCTTGATTGGTAAAAAAACATGGTTTCCATGGGCACTTCTTGTTTCTAATTGGCTGTAATATGAAAAATCATCTACTCTGAAACTACAAGTGCAAATGATTTGTAACTTGATACAAGTGATTTTTTTTAGATCTTCTACCAAGATCCCTCTTTTTGACTTGATCTGGCAAAATCATGGCTGCCATGGGCAATTCTTGTTACTGATTAACTGAAGCTTTAAAAAATCTTCTGTTCTGAAACTATAAGTGCAAATGATTTGGAACTTGGTACAAATGATTGTTGTGAAGTCCTCCACAAAGTATCCTCAAATCTTCTTGATATTGCTAAAACATTGCCAATGGCAATTTTTGTCTCCAAATTGAATAAATCCATTGCTTTGTTAATTGGTACAAATGATGTGTTTGAGGTCTTCTACAAAGATTTATCATTTCATCTTCAAAGGGCAAAATAGACAGGGTAGTCTTTAAATGAGATTTTTTAGGCTATCTGTAAACCAGTTGAGCAATACAGGCTCCTAGGAGCCTCTGGTTTCTGATTCTTAATTATAATTTTAAGACATATGATTATTCAGGGATTAATATCTATTTATTCTGAAATTTATTTATCCACTTTCTACAGAACAGAGCTTACCAGGTTCCTATTAAGTTAAGTCAATATTTATTTCTTTGTGATTTTTGAAATGAAAAAACTGAAAACTCAGAATATCTTTATTATTGTTTTATATAAAATTCTGCTACCATTTCATAATGATTATATGTTTACATGCATCACTGCACATTGATATTTGAGATGGTAATGGATTTGAACTAAGTACACATTTTGAATTGGGTGTGAGGTATCTGATGGAGTGAGATGTTTTTTTTAACACTCAGTACACACAGACAAAAACTACCGTAATAACCCAAATTATTTGACACCTTAATTTTTCGACACTTTAGAAAATTTAAGTAAAATTGAATTTGTCGTTAATCCTTTTTGTGAGAATTAAAGTATTGAACAATAGGATCATTTTGTAGTATCAGAATGTTTACTTGAGGCAACTTTATTTAATATTTTTTAAACTTAAAAAATTGATTTGTCTGTATGTATGGAGCATAAACTAGAACAGTTCTTCATTTTTATTTTTCTGCTTGGTAGCGAATTCTGCACATTTTGTGACCCGGACGTTTTCTGTGTGTCTTTGAAATATTCTGGCTTTTCTGTTTTCTGATTTCACGGATTGCACAATGATTATAGATTAATATGTCTTCTTTTTGTTTATTTATAAGAGAACAAATTGATACAATGCTAGCTGTAATCTTCCGTCCATATTAAGACAGTACTTAGATCTGAAAATTTCTTATATTTTTAATGTTTGTTGTATAAATTTGTCTTTTTATTATAAAGTAAAATTATTAAATAAAAACAGAATGATGGCATAATACAACTTGTTGTGTTTTATCTGAAGAATGTTGGATTAATATTTATACATACATCATTTTTGCTTAATGGCATTTGGCATCTGGCATCTGTCCATCAAAGTCTTATATTCTGTCCCTCTTCCTGACTTTTGAAGTAATTAGGCCAAAGGAACTGTAAGTGGTATGAAGCATTTTTAGGGGCAGCATCCTACAGTCTTGACAATTTCCCTGCTCATGATTTTAGTGAGTGCAAAGTCTCCTTCAGTATGCTTTTGCTGGGATTGAAATTTCACACAATTAATAGATACCCAGTGAAGATGTGCATATTCCATTATGCGGATTTTTGCTTTTCCCATGCTATTATAATAGTACTTTAATTGTCAAAGAGTGCAATTTGTCCATCCAATATTTCATTTGTAGTACCTTGTCTGTATAGTTAGAGGACTTTACATGTGCACCCCATCTGTCTGTCTATCCATCAGTCTGGTATCACTAGTGAGCAATGGCTCACAGTACATCTTGTTTGGTAAATGCCTCATCCAAATGATTTAATTTTTGGTATGTTAACTTTTGTAGATGTGTTACAGTTGGAGTTTAAAATTCCATTCGCTTGAATAATTTTTGTGAAACATATGGCACTTGGAAATTAGTATGTATTGGAAATATCTTTTTGTTTGTCCCCCGCCGCAACTCCACAGAGGGATCTAGTAATAGTCTGCGTCCGTCTGTCCCAGTTATTTGTGGACGCAACTCCTCTGAGACCGTTGACCTAATTTCGTTCAAATTTTGTAGGATTATTAGTCACCACATGTACTTGATCCTATCGCACCGCGATTTTGATTCTACAAATTTTAAGGCAGATATGGGACTTTAACGTTTTTGTGCATGTGACACTATAGGAACACTTTGTGCACACAGCTCCTCTGAGACCGCTGATCAGATTTCGTTCAAATGTTGTAGGATTGTTAATCACACATATGTACTTGATCCTATCGCACCGCAATTTTGATTCGAAAAAATTTACGGGAGTTATGGGACTTTATAATGTTTTTGTGCATGTGACACTACAGGAACACTCTGTGGACGGAAATTTTCATTGTCCCCCGCCGGAATAATGGTCTGCGTCCGTCCATCTGTCAGTTATTTGTTGACGCAACTCCTCTAAGACTGCCGATCGGATTTCTTTCAAATTTTGTAGGATTGTTAGTCACTTTTTGTACTTGATCCTATTGCACCTTTTACGGGAGTTATTGGACTTTAACGTTTTTGTGCATGTGACACTAAAGGAACACTTTGTGGACGCAATTTTTCTGGGACTGCTGATCGGATTTCGTTCACATTTTGTGTAGATTTTTGCCACGTAGACATACATGTATGCATTACAAGTTAAAATTTTGTTTCCAATGGAATGATTTAATAGAAACTATAGACTTTGAACATTGGTTTTTATGTGAAAATATCACACTTTTGGGAAAGCCTCAACCAGATCTTTTGATTTTTTTAGTGTAGAATTACTTATTTTTTGTGAGCAACATTTCTCCTATAGTATTCATATGAATGGAATGAAATCCTCAAACTATCTAGGCACCATGTGCAGATGTGCACATTCCATTTAACTCTTCATTTTTAGCTCCCCTGGACAAAAGATGCATGCGAGATATTGCCATTACTTGGTTCTTTTGTTGTTCTCCTTTATTCGCATTTTAATCTTCCCTGAAACGACAAGGCAAATTCCAACCAAATTTTGGTGGAATGGTCCTTGTGTTGTCTCCTTTGAAAAAATTGTGTTTATGGATCCTCAACTTCAATATGTCTGCTGTCACCAAAAATAGAAAAACCAGAGGGTAAAAATATTCGAAAACCTCCTTTGAAATTACAAATGCAGCTGAGACCTTATGTCCTCTTTAGGTCCAACCCTGACCTATGAAGCCACCCTTACCACCAGTAGAAAAAATCAGCAAAAATACTAATAAATCTTCTCAAATTCAACTACTTTTGCAACTAAGACCAAACCTAGTTTGTGCCCTTTCAAAGACCCCTGACCAATATGGCCGTCATTTAACATATCAAAAACCACAACAAAAGAAAAATACTCATAACCTTATTCGCTGAAACAACTGGGGCAGTTGGCATCAAAGTTACAAGGAAAGGGTCTTAGGTGGTACCTTTTCAACATTGAACCGATTTACACAACTCTGACTTACATGACCATCATAATTAGAAATTGAAAAATCAGCAAAATTGCCTCTGAAACCATATAGGCCAATTAGTCCTGGAGTGTTCCCCTTTCAAAAAAGTTTGTTCCTGTGTCGACGTAATAGTGTAATATGGAAAACTTGCTTGTGGTGTTGTTTTTAAGTACCGTTTATGATGCTTAAATGGCACCTTGGGGCCTCTAGTTGTTCTAAAGTTGCTGCACTTAAAATGTATTAAAACAGATGAAAACGTGTGTGTTCTTCCGCATGCTTAGGTCTTAAATGAAATTATAAGTAGTTGCTAAAACAAGTTAGGCACTTTGGTGTGATGAGTTAAAGGACGCTGTTCTTTGAAAAATAGCCATTCTTCGCACGAAAAAGCAGGGCCATTAATGGTATGTCAGTTTTGAGAGCTTCTATAGGGTTTACATATTTAATAAGGCAAGACATCTAATTTCACCTCCGGTTTTTGCTGGAGTTCGTGCTGCTCGTTTCTATTTGTACTTTTTGGTTTTTTTGTGTTGTTTGTTACTACGTCCTTTGTCGTCTTTTTGTATTATGCTTTTTGTCCACGGACTTCCCCTCTTTTGACACTTCGGTATTCATACTTTTTCTGATATAGCCAACATGGAATATTTCGTTATTTTATATTTTTTCTCGTGATAAAGAGAATAAATTCTTACATGTTTTCCTCATTTGTAGTCATTTTTAAAAATTTGTAAGCATTTGATGGATAGATTGATGGTACCTACCCACGCAATGTTCACGTTGAAACTTACTGTTGTTCAAATCTTCTTTGTAAATCATTTCATCAATCTTTATTTGTTGGATTATTTGACAGGAGAAAAAAAATAAAAAAGAGACATACAGTATCACAAAGATGAAGGAATATTTATTGGATTTATGAAAGCTTTTTAAAATGTTGAGAGAAAGATTTATAGAAAGGGCATATACAACATACTGTTTAATCACAAATATTCCAACAAATTTTATAAAAAAATATTTAATAAAGTTGCCTAAATTAAACATTCTGATAATACTACAAAATGATTCTATTCTAACAATTTACACTAAACATATGTATCATCACTTCTTACATTCACCATAAAACCAACTGGATTTTTTTATTTGGTTTACAATCCTAAACATATGGTTTTGGGTTAATATCATTACGTTTTTCTTTTTTTATAACGCGTTATCTCTTAATGTGTATTCTGTGCATTTCTTGCAATTTATGCAAGACTTGCGGGTATAATCTAGCGAACGAGGATAAATTTTGGGTATTTTCCAAACAAACCTACTATTCATCACTGCATTACATCCACCATACGTCTTTGCAAGGTTTAATTAGACAAAGATAATCGTAGTTGTAGTATTACTCAGTTTTTGGTTTAAAAAATATATTCCTTCATTTTCCAGAAAATTTCAGCATCAAGCGTGTAACTGTAATTTTTTAAGTCTTTTGTTAATCTTGACTACTCAGGGCGAAATCAATCAACCACGAAGTATAGTGTCGTTGGCTTAAATTTGTCTATTATATTAATAATTATAAAGTTATATTTTCTAGGACAGTACAGAACTTGTATGTTAAAAACTGTGACTATAATTGAGCTGTAAAGATTATATTAATTCGGACTGGTTTAGATTAGGATTATTTGGTTATTTCTTAGATGTTATGTTATTTTAGTTTGCTAATTGTAAATGTCACAAATGAGCGATAATTGCCAAACATGTAACGCGGCTAATGACATGTTAAATCTCAAATGTATTTTTATATAAAAACTTCGACAAATCAGGGAACAAACACTTCGGATTGCCGACTGAATAAGTACGATCACGTACGATAAACTAACCAGTGACTTTACGGATTTTCCGAATTAACCAGAATTACCTTGTGAACTTTGAACAAGCATTTTATGTTATTTTGTTTTAATTTTACGCAGTTTTGTTGATAGAACATTTATTTTAATACGAAGTCGTAGTCTTTCATCTACCTGCTAGTTACCCCATTATAAAAATAGTCCCGTGGGAAAACGTGTCACCTGGGTATAGTGCCCGTCACTAGGTATAGTCTCCCGTAGTCAAGGTAAACAAACAAATGTTCATATGTAGTGAATGTTATTTTTCAAGGCCAAAATTTTTACATTTTATGTACTAAATGTACCAACCATGGACTTCTCCCTAAGGAACATTTTTCGTTTAGTGTTGTCTGATGAGGTAGAGGAAAACGGTTCCTTCGGGAGAAGTCCATAGTAGATTAGTAGTCGGGTGTAATAACTGGTGAATACTAAACATTATTTGAATATTTAAAAATCTCCACATGCTAGTCTGAAGTGTCATGTATAATAAATGTTGTATAAATCAAGAAAAAAAAATCAGACAGTGGGAGATGAGCTTAAAGAATCTTTGGAAATGTGTAGTTCTTTGGTGAGTTTTTAACTCTCCTACAGGTAAAGCAGAAAAACAACAACAGGCTTTCATATTTGTAATACAACTAATCAGGCGCTGATATTTAATTGTCATGCATTTCATAAATGTACACGTCATTTGCAGAGGTGCAAACAATAAGTTTGTCTTGGTTATAACAAATTGCTGTTGGATTTGGAATTTTCAGTATTTCTCCGGAGTGTTTCCCATCGGCAGATATTTCAACCAAGTTATTGGACTCTTCTCCCGCAACGATAATACGGCCACGATTATCAACTATAACACCTCGTGCTCGGCATAAAAGTTCTGTATCATCAAATTGCCAGAACAGTTTTCTATTTGTCAAGTCAACACAATAAACTTTATCCGTATAGTTTGTGAAATATAAATGGTCGTCTTTACAAGACACGTAAGAAAAATTTCCAATTTCTACTTTGAAAATCAATTCAATTTCCTTAGTTCTTAAACTGTACTTTAGAATTTCTTCAGAGGCCTGACAAAAGAAAAGATTGTTCTTATAAAACGTAATTCCACCACATTCATTCTTTTGACTGATTATATCTAATTTTTTCTGTCCAAGGATATCACCAATATGTATCGAATTACCTACTGTAGCTGCTACCTTGGTGTCATCAATGTTAGTCACATCGTATATTGATGCATTTAATTGTGTTACATCTAATACAACACGAACAAAATTTCCGTCAACATCATGCAGTGTTACGCGATCAACGTACGATTGCCAGTTGTATTCAGCGCAAAGAATGTTTCCATATCCTACTACACAACATCCTGAGATGGAACTATAAACATCTACAACATTAGCTTTAAACCGTTGTTTAAGCTTCAGTGTTATTAATTGTCTCGAAGTGCTGACATTCATTATCTGGGCTTGTTTTTCTTTCTGTGGAGTATATGATAAATCGCTACTTATATCCTTAACATGCAGTTCTCCTATACATTTTAGCTTCACATAATCTTCCAATTTCATATCTAATTCTAACTGTTTGATATTTAGTTTTTTATCGTCTTTCCATTTCCTGACATGTTTTTCTTCGTCGTAGACAGAAGATAAAATAGAAGCCATGCATAAAAAAGTTTGCTGATCAGTTCCATGTTCCTTCATTTTATTATAATCTTTAGAAATATTCTCCACTCTATCCCTTGATTCTTTAAATTCGTTTACTATGCTATCTATATCGGTACAAATTGATTCAACTTTTGAATCTAATTCTTTAAATAATTCTTGCTCTAATTGATCAAGATGATCATTTACCAATTTCCTAAAAGCAATTATTTCTTCTCGAATCTTTTTCTTTTGATCAGACATTTCCTGCTTATTTTTACTCTTATATTCGGTTACCTGTCCAATATAAGACGTCAGCTCTCTTAGCGTTTGATCAATATCCGTTACAGAAGGCGATGATTTACAATTAATAGTGAAATCACTCATAGGTGCAACTCCCCTGCATGCTTTGTGAGTCGAAAGGGCACATCTCATACAGCAAGGACAATTGTGTACTGGACAGTAAGATTCTAATTTTTCTTCATGTTCTTCACAATGAAATTTGAAATTCTTAACAACTTCTGGTAATTCATTGTAATTATCTACCGTCGTTGTACAGTGAGTTTTGAAGGATTTTGAGGATTTGTGATACTTTATGCATTCGGAACATAAAAAATCCTCACATTCGGAACACCATTCCATAGCTCTTACCGGGGCAGGGTCACAGATAGTACAAAACTTATCCAAGGACTCAGCCATAACTACAATCTTCAAAATAAAACAAAACAGTTGCTGATATTACATCGAGTAAATATATGTCATGCAACAATTTATTAATAATATTTATTTCATATCAGAGAAAATTTAGTTGTTTTTATTGGTTAAAACATGGTCATGTGGTATTTATTAATCTGCGTTAAAATGCCAAGCAGGCATTATCATAGATATATAGAGGGCATTATCATGATAAATTAACTACCCTCGGGACAGATATTGGCTTCAACATTGAAAATGCCCTCGCCTATGACTCGGGCATTATCAATGTTTCAGGCAATATCAGTCAATTGGACAGTCACTATATCATGATAATGCCCTCTATATAAGCAACTATTGTATAAGTGTATATATACCCAGGCTACATGTATAAGAACTATATGATTTAATTCAGCGTCCAAACCATGAGCACGATTTTCTATAAGAAAAACATATACAACCGTGTCTAGAGTCTATAAAAAAATTTAATCGAGTCCCAAAAATATTTCTATTTCATGACCTGTTGAAAATATTTTATAACCTCCATAAATAGAATTATGATATACATGTATTTCTTTATATCAGTACCTCCATCAATAATTGGAAAATTGTTAAATTTCTGGAGGTCCTCGGTTGGTTTAAGGGTAATTAAAGGACTTTCTCAACTATTTCAGGACCCAAAAAGTTCTGATTACAGATATTCTTAAATATATGGATGAGGCAAAATTAAATACCTGCAAAACTAAGATGAGTGACGTAATCCATTGTAATCGAAGCTGGTAGCGGGCAGTGACAATCATAATAAAAGGCTTTTTGTATAGCACGTACTTTTTACTTAGCCATACTTTCGACAAGATTTGGTCACTCACCCGTAAAATACTTTGTTACCTTGTACAGAAATAGAACTGACTACATTAAAAAACATATACCTTTTATGGAAAGCTCCAATTTCCACCCATGATATGTAACTTTGGAATGCGGATCAATATTTTGGAGGAATTTATTACTGCTATTTCTAAAAATTTAAAAACCTTCTGGATACAAATTTCTAAAGGCAAAATTTTCTTTCTAAACTTCAATTTTGTTTCATCTAAGAATGCCATATTAGACAATAAATTCTCTTGAAAGAAACGCGTCCTTATAAAACATATGACAAGTAAAGACATTTCTAATTCCCGTATATTTTGTAACTGTTTCCGTTAGAAGATTCTGTTTTCCTTTCAGCTACTTTTAAAGGTTATATGATACATACCAGCGAACATCGATAACCATTTGGTATTCTTTTCAGGCGCGGAACCAGGATTTTACGTTGGGGGGGGGGGGGGGAGGGGCAGTATTCCAGCGAGGGATCGGGGAACGCTCAATGCCTCAAAGGGGTCTAGGACAGAGCCCTGGGAGGCCAAGACTCCATAAGCTCAGCAGATATGAGCAAATATATGCCAATTTTCATACATAAATATGAGCCCTTGAAAAGGTCATAATATTTTTTCGTTATTTGAACGAAAAATTGGTCGTCAACCAGTAGTATTAATTCGTCATATCCGGGAGACAGCATATATATATATATATATTTATACACACACACACACGCACACACACACACACACACACACACACACACACACACACATATATATATATATATATATATATTGGCTTCCAGGTTATCCTAGTTATTAAGTTTCAGTTTTTATCTATCTGCATCTACGACTAACGAAAAAATACTGCGAGTGGATTCAAATCAGCAATGGTGGAATTAAGAGAAAGATTCGGAACATATGTCTCAGAGACAACATGTCGAAAATAAAATTATTTGATACCAATTTTGATGCAAAAGACGTGCACGTTTCGACGCCTAAAATTTTCTGAAAGACTTTAAGACCTTCATTTTTTGAAAATGTATCTAGCAACCATATATATTAATAACCATTAATGTCACAAGAGTTAAGGTAACCATTCAATTTCCAAAAATGAAATTTCAACTTTGGTAAATTTCCTGAAAGACTCTAAGACCTTCATTTTTTTTAAATGTATCTAGCAACCATGCATATTAATAACCATTAATATCATTAGAGTTAAAGTTACCATTCAATTTCCAAACTTGGTTAATTTTGGAATTTCAAATTTGGTTAATTTCCTGAAAGACTCTAAGATCTGAATTTTTTGGAAAAGTACCTAGCAACCATACATATTTGTTTACAAAAAAAGCAACAGCTGTATATAGAGAATGATTAAATTTCCAAAATTAATGGAATATTTGGATTTCAAAAAACAAAAAAAACAACTCCAATTTTGGTAAGTTTCCTGAAATACTCTAAGATCTATATTTTTTTGGAAATATATCTAGCAACCATGCATACTAATAACTATTAATGTTACAAGACGTATGCTAACCATTCAATTCCCAAAATTGATACTCCAACTTTGGTAGATTTAAACTTAATTAGTAGAACATGTCATCATAAAAACAGTTCACTACATGTATTTACATTATCAATGTATGATATCCTAATCAGTCACACTTCATTTAACATTATGACTACTATCTCAACTGTCCAATTCATTACTAAAGTTATTGTCACATCTGAGTATAATTTCTTTGGTCATTTGTGTTATTAATGGCAAAGATATTTAATACAAATGAATATATTCCATGCTTTATCATGTAAATTTTATAACTATATGTCCATTTCCTTTAGAGCATTTAATTTTGTGATTAACACAACAGTGGCGCGGGGATGCCGTGTTTCTTTTAAAGAATATGTTATACATGTTACACAGGATCCTACCACTCTTAAAGTTTGTTTATAAATATTGGATCAGTTCAGAGTAAATAATGGGAAGGTCTGTACGTATACCCAAAAGACCCACAATCTTACTTTCAGTGCAGCTCAGGGATGCCGTGAGCACAGGAATTGGACATTCTATCAATAATGAGGTATAGGGCCGTCTCGAAGATCGTGGAGCAACACCAGTTGTTGTCCCAGGATCTTCGAGGTGCCCCTATACCTTATTATTGATACAATTTCCGATTCATGTGCTTCGAGTACACAGCCACATTTAATTAATACCACTATGTTAAATAGGAAATTTTAAATTAGTGTATGCATGTTATATACGTACCAATGTCAATGAAAAATTGTAAGGTCAGAGTGTCTTCAAACCAGGAAGTATAAAATACACATGAAGTAAGTCAATCTTACACCACTATGGCGCGGAATCAGGGTCATAAATTATTCAGCATATACAGAAATATTGGCGCGGAATTTTTAAAAGTAAAAAAATAA
Organism: Mytilisepta virgata; assembly: GCA_028015205.1. NCBI lineage: Eukaryota > Metazoa > Mollusca > Bivalvia > Mytilida > Mytilidae > Mytilisepta > Mytilisepta virgata. The sequence continues at coordinate 46,067,502 of CM051515.1, forward strand.
CGATTTTAGTATATACTTAAATGAATTTAGTATACACTAAAATGATTTTAGTATTTGGTTAAATGAATTTAGGATACCAAAAAATCATTTTAGTATATACTAAAATCAATTTAGTATACCCTAAAATGATTGTAGTATACCCTGAAATCAATTTAGTATATACTAAAATCGATATTTATTACCTTGATTCCACGTCATACACCACAGCGCCTTGAAAACCATGCGAATCCATAAAATAGAATCAGAATATTTCATTGGTTTAAAATCCAAACATAAGGATTGTCACCAAAATCAGTATAACAAACAAGAACATAAAAGAAACACAAACATATAGCATAAATTACATACAAGTAATAGTATACAAACAATCATAAGGCGCGGAATTAGTCAAAATTATTATTATCTAACGTGCCTCCATCAAGTTTCAATTGTATATAATAAAATTCATTGATACTAATTTAATATAAAGGAGTTTCTATTAGACAAAATATAAATAACATGCCATTTGTATATGTTCAATTAGAAACGATCTGAAACAATGAATTGGGGAGGTGCAGCAAAGGAACTCAGGAGTATGTGCTGCACCTTTCTCATAGACATTTGATCAGAATCAAATTTGGACCAAAAGGGGGGGGGGGGGGGGGGGCTGCAGCAACAGGGATTCAGAGTATGTGCTGCCACTTATCCATTCCAGCATCAAACCATATTTTATTTAATCTTATGTGATAATTTCTATACTTATACATTTCTCCTATCACAGCAACTTCTATTTTAAGTATATCAACATCTTCAACTCAATATATATGAATATGATGTTTTACTTTTTTACGCATGGTATCACAGTCAGGGACAATTTAATAAACTAAATGAAGTAAAACTTTCTTCACATCATTTTCATGTTTTTAATTTGATAAAAGCATATTGAGCTATTGCCATCACTTTGCGTCCGTTGTTTGTCCATCGTCGTTTTTAACATTTCAGATTTTGATCATCTCCTCTGAAACTACTGGGCCAATTGGAACCAAACTTTGCAGGAATGATGTACTAATGTTCCTCGATGAAAATTCCTAATATGGCCGCCATGGGCAATTCTTGTTTCTGATTAGCTGAAATTTGAAAAATCATCTCCTCTGAAACTACAAGTGCAAATGATTTGTAAGTTGATACAAATGATATTTGTGAGGTCTTCTATAAAGATTTGTCATTTCGACTTGATCCGGCAAAAAACATAGCCACAATGGGCAATTCTTCTTTCTGATTGGTTGAAACTTTAAAAATCATCTCCTCTGAAACCACAAGTGCAACTAATTTGTAACTTGGTACAAATGGTGTTAATGAAGTACTCTACAATTCCTCATTTTATCTTGATTGGTAAAAAAACATGGTTTCCATGGGCAGTTCTTGTTTCTGATTGGCTGTAATTTGAAAAATCATCTCCTCTGAAACTACAAGTGCGAATGATTTGTAACTTGATACAAGTGATTTTTTTTTAGATCTTCTACCAAGATCCCTCTTTTTGACTTGATCCTGCAAAACCATGACTGCCATTGGCAATTTTTGTTACTGATTAACTGAAGCTTTAAAAAATCTTCTGTTCTGAAACTATAAATGATTTGTAACTGGGTACAAATGATTGTTGTGAAGTCCTCCACAAAGTGTCCTCAAATCTTCTTGATATGGCTAAAACATTGCCAATGGCAATTTTTGTTTCCAAATTGAATAAATCCATTGCTTTGTTAATTGGTACAAATAATGTGTTTGAGGTCTTCTACAAAGATTTATCATTTCATCTCCAAAGGTCAAAATAGACAGGCTAGTCTTTAAATGAGATTTTTTGGCTATTTATAAACCAGTTGAGCGATACAGGCTCCTAGGAGCCTCTGGTTTCTGATTTTTAATTATGATTTTAAGACATATGATTATTCAGGGATCAATATCTATTTATTCTGAAATTTATTTATCCACTTTCTACAGAACAGAGCTTACCAGGTTCTTATGTTCAAGTTAAGTCAATATTTATTTCTTTGTGATTTTTGAAATGAGAAAACTGAAAATTCAGAATATCTTTATTATTGTTTTATATGAAATTTTGCTACCATTTCATAACGATTACATGTTTACTTGCATCCCTGCACATTAATTTTTTAGATGGTAATGGATTTGAACTATGTACACATTTTGAACTGGGTGTGTGGTATCTGATGGAGCAATCTAATTAAAAACCGATCTCTCATCGCTCCCGTTTTCTGATATGTCGCGTGGGAGATCTAACGAAACCCGCTTTGAGGTCACATGTGAGTGACCTCGTAGGTGTGTCCTGTTCGACCAATGAAATTGCGGCTTACGCGATCTTGTAAGTTGATTACGAAGAAATCGTCAGTCCCCAGAATTCATAAACTTTTTTGATTGGCTTACTGATAGGAAGTCAACTCATTTGCATGTCATTATAAATTCATAAGTTCCAGTTCACTCACATGTGACCTCAAAGCGGATTTCGTTAGATCTCCCACGCGACATATCAGAAAACGGGAGCGATGAGAGATCGGTTTTTAATTAGATTGCTGATGGAGTGAGATGTTTTTTTTAACACTCAGTACACACAGACAAAAACTACAATAATAACCCAAATTATTTGACACCTTAATTTTTGGACACTTTAGAAAATTTAAGGAAAATTGAATTTGTCGTTAATCCTTTTTGTGAGAATTAAAGTATTGAACAATAGGATCATTTTGTAGTATTATCAGAATGTTTACTTGAGGCAACTTTATTTAATATTTTTTAAACTTAAAAAGGAGATTTGTCTGTATGTATGGAGCATAAACTAGAACAGTTCTTCATTTTTATTTTTCTGCTTGATAGCGAATTCTGCACATTTTGTGACCTGGACATTTTTGTGTGTCTTTGAAATATTCTGGCTTTTCTGTTTTCTGGTTTCACGGATTGCACAATGATTAAGATTTTGTTTATTAATAAGAGAACAAATTGATACAATGCTAGCTGTAATCTTCCGTCCATATTAAGACAGTACTTAGATCTGAAAATTTCTTATATTTTTATGTTTGTTGTATAAATTTGTCTTTTTATTATAAAGTCAAATTATTAAATAAAATCATAATGATGGCATAATACAACTTGTTGTGTTTTATCTGAAGAATGTTGGATTAATATTTATACATACATCATTTTTGCTTAATGGAATTTGGCATCTCGCACCTGTCTATCAAAGTCTTATATTATGTCCCTTCTCCCCACTTTAGTAGTAATGAGGCCAAAGGAATTGTAAGTGGTATGAAGCATTTATAAGGGCAGCATCCTACAGTCTTGACAATTTCCCTGTTCATGATTTTAGTGAGTGCAAAGTCTCCTTCAGTATGCTTTTGCTGGGATTGAAATTTCACACAATAGATGCCCTGTGAAGATGTGCATATTCCATTATGAAGATTTTTGCTTTTCCCATGCCATAATTACAGTACTTTTATTGTCAAAGAGGGCAATTTGTCCATCCAATATTTCCTTTGTAGTACCTTACCTGTATAATTGAAGAGGACTTTACATGTGCACTCCATCTGTCTGTCTATCCACCAGTCTGGCTCACAGTACATCTTGTTTGTTAAATGCCTCATCCAAATGATTTAATTTTTGGTATGTTCACTTTTGTAGATGTGTTACAGGTGGAGTTTAAAATTCCATTCGCTTGAATAATTTTTGTGAAACATATGGCACTTGGAAATTAGTATGTATTGGAAATATCTTTTTTTGTCCCCCGCCGCAACTCCACAGAGGGATCCAGTAATAGTCTGCATCTGTCCGTTATTTGTGGAGGCAACTCCTCCGAGACCACAACGGATTTTGTGGAAAGTTTGTAGGACTGTTAGTCATCATATGTACTTGATCTTGTCGAACCGCTATTTTGATTAGAGAAATTTGACGGGAGTTTATGGGACTTTTAACTTTTTTCTGTATTCGACACTATAGGAACACTTTGTGGACGCAACTCATCTGATTTCGTTCAAATGTTGTAGGATTGTTAGTCACCATATGTACTTGATCCTATCGCACCGCGATTTTGATTCGACAAATTTTAAGGTAGTTATGGGACTTTAACGTTTTTGTGCATGTGACACTAGGAACACTTTGTGGACACAACTCCTCTGAGACCGCTGATCAGATTTTGTTCAAATTTTGTAGGATTGTTAGTCACACATATGTACTTGATCCTATCGCACCACAATTTTGATTCAACGGGAGTTATGTGACTTTAATGTTTTTTGTGCATGTGACACTACAAGAACACTCTGACAACTAACTTTTAAAGCAAATGAAATACAACATTTTGTTTTGTTTATTTCTGACAGACAAACGTCAATGTTAAACATGTTAAATATACAGTATTCCGAATGTATCAAAATAATATTTCAATTCTCTTCTGCTTAACTGTTTATGGACAGAGGCTAATCTTTACAATGCAAATGATACTGAATAGTATCTCCATGGTGTTCGCCAGTGGACTGAAGCTTACCCGGTATTTTTCTCAATTATTTATTTGTAGTCTGGTGCAATAACTGGTGAAGACCAAACTGTAATTGAAGTTTTAAAAAACTCCACATTCTAGTCTGAAGTGTCATGTATAATAAATTTTGTATAAATCAAGAAAAAAATAAGAATTTGGAAATGAGCTTAAAGAATCTTTGGAAATATGTAGTTTTTGGTAAATTTCTAACTCTCCTATAGGTAAAGCAGAAAAACAAAAGATGGCTTTCATATTTGTACTACATGTATAACTATTGTATCAGGTGCTGATATTTAATCATGTTAATTGTCATACATTTCATAAAGGTACACGTCATTTGCAGTGGTGCAAACAATAAGTTTGTCTTGGTTACAACAAATAGCCCTTGGGTTTGGAATTTTCAGTATTTCTCTGGAGTGTTTCCCATCGGCCGATATTTCAACCAAGTTATTGGACCCTTTCCCTGCAACGATAATACGGCCACGATTATCAACTATAACACCTCGTGCTCGGGATAATAGTTCTGTATCTTCAAATTGCCAGTACAGTTTTCTATTTGTCAAGTCAACACAATAAACTTTATCCGTATAGTTTGTGAAATATACATGGTCGTCTTTACAAGACACGTATGAAAATTTTCCAATTTCTACTTTGAAAATCAATTCAATTTCACTAGTTCGTAAACTGTACTTTAGAATTCCTTGAGAGGCCTGACAAAAGAAAATATTGTTCTTATAAAACGTAACTCCACTACATTCACCCGTTTGACTGATTATATCTAATTTTTTCTGTCCAAGGAGATCACCAATATGTATCAAATTACCTACTGTAGCTGCTTCCTTGGTGTCATCAATGGTAGTCACATCGTATATTGATGCCATTAATTGTGTTGCATCTAATACAACACGAACAAAATTTCCGTCAACATCATGCAGTGTTACGCGATCAACGAATTGTTTTCTGTTGTATTCAGCGCAAAGAATGTTTCCATGTCCTACTAAACAACATCCTGAGATGGAACTATAAACATTTACAACATTAGCTTTAAACCGTTGTTTAAGCTTCAGTGTTATTAATTGTCTCGAAGTGCTGACATTCATTATCTGGGCTTGTTTCTCTTTCTGTGGAGTATATGACAAATCGCTACTTATATCCTTGACATGCAGTTCTCCTATAGATTTTATCTTCACATAATCTTCCAGTTTCATATCTAATTTTAACTGTTTGGTATTTAGTTTTTTATCGTCTTTCCATTTCCTGACATTTTTTTCTTCGTCGGAGACAGAAGATAAAATAGAAGGCACGCATAAAAAAGTTTGCTGATCAGTTCCATGCTCCTTCATTTTATTATAATCTTTAGAAATATTCTCCACTCTATCCCTTGATTCTTTAAATTCGTTTACTATGCTATCTATATCGGTACAAATTGATTCAACTTTTGAATCTAATTCTTTAAATAATTCTTGCTTTAATCGATCAAGATGATGATTTACCAATTTCCTAAAAGCAATTATTTCTTCTCGAATATTATTCTTTTGATCAGTTATTTCCTGCTTATTTTTACTCTTATATTCGGTTACCTGTCCAATATAAGACGTCAGCTCTCTTAGCGTTTGATCAATATCCGTTATAGAAGGCGATGACTTACAATTAATAGTGAAATCACTCATAGGTGCAACTCCCCTGCATGCTTTGTGAGTCGAAAGGGCACATCTCATACAACAAGGACAACTGTGTGCTGGACAGTAAGATTCTAATTTCTCTTCATGTTCTTCACAATGGAATTTGAAATTCTTAACAACTTCTGGTAATTCATTGTAATTATCTACCGTCGTTGTACAGTGAGTTTTGAAGGATTTTGAGCCTTTGTGATACTTTATGCATTCGGAACATAAAAAATCCTCACATTCGGAACACCATTCCACAGCTCTTACCGGGGCAGGGTCACAGATAGTACAAAACTTATCCAAGGACTCGGCCATAACTACAACAAAATAAAACAAAACAGTTGCTGATATTACATCGAGTAAATAAAATATGTCATGCAACAATTTATTAATAATATTTATTTCATATCAGAGAAAATTTAGTTGTTTTTATTGATTAAAACATGGTCATGTGGTATTTATTAATCTGCATTAAAATGCCAAGCAGGCATTATCATAGATATATAGAGGGGATTATCATGATAAATTGACTACCCTCGGGACAGATATCGCCTGTGGCTCGGGCATTATCAATGTTTCAGGCAATATCAGTCAATTGGGCAGTCACTATATCATGATAATGCTCTCTATATAAGCAACTATTGTATAAGTGTATATATATCCAGGCTACATGTATAAGAACTATATGATTTAATTCAGCATCCAAACCATGAGCACGATTTTCTATAAGAAAAACGTATACAACCGTGTCTAGAGTCTATAAAAAAATTTAATCGAGTTCCAAAAATATTTCTATTTCATGACCTGTTGAAAATATTTTATAACCTCCATAAATAGAATTATGATATACATGTATTTCTTTATATTAGTACCTCCATTAATAATTGGAAAATTGTTAAATTTCTGGAGGTCCTCGGTTGGTTTAAGGATAATTATAGGACTTTCTCAACTATTTCAGGACCCAAAAAGTTCTGATTACGGATATTCTTAAATATATGGATGAGGCAAAATTAAATACCTGCAAAACTAAGATAAGTGACGTATCCGAAGCTGGTAGCGGGCAGTGACAATCATAATACGAGGCTTTTTGTATAGCACGTACTTTTTACTTAGCCATACTTTCGACAAGATTTGGTCACTCACCTGTAAAATAATTTGTTACCTTGTACAGAAATAGAACTGACTACAGTAAAAAGCATATACCTTTTATGGAAAACTCCAATTTCCACCCATGAAATGTAACTTTGGAATCCGGATTAATATTATGGAGGAATTTATTACTGCTTTTAAAAATATATATTTAGCTCCTGAAAATTTAAAAACCTTCAGGATACAAATTTCGAGAGGCAAAATTTTCTTTCCAAACTTCAATTTTGTTTCATCTAAGAATGCCATATTAGACAATAAATGCTCTTGAAAGAAACGTGTCCTTATAAAACTTATGAAAAGTAAATACATTAAATTTCTAATTCCCGTATATTTTGTAACTGTTTCCGTTAGAAGATTCTGTCTTCCTTTCAGCTTCTTTTAAAGGTTATACGATACATACCAGCGAACATCGATAATCATTTGGTATTCTTTTCAGGCGCGGATCCAGGATTTTACGTTGGGGGGGGGGCAGTTTTCCAGCGAGGGATCGGGGGACGCTCAATGCCTCAAGGGGGGCTAGGACAGAGCCTATATATATATATATAGGTTATCCTAGTTATTAAGTTTCAGTTTTTATCTATCTGCATCTACTACTAAGAAAAAAAATGCGAGTGGATTCAAATCAGCAATGGTGGAAAGAAAAAGATTCGGAACATATGTCTCAGAGACAACATGTCGAAAATAAAATTATTTGATACCAATTTTGATGCAAAAGACGTGCACGTTTCGACGCCTAAAATTTTCTGAAAGACTTTAAGACCTTCATTTTTTGAAAATGTATCTAGCAACCATATATATTAATAACCATTAATGTCACAAGAGTTAAGGTAACCATTCAATTTCCAAAAAAGAAATTCCAACTTTGGTAAATTTCCTGAAAGACTCTAAGACCTTCATTTTTTTGAAATGTATCTAGCAACCATGCATATTAATAACCATTAATACCATTAGAGTTAAAGTTACCATTCAATTTCCAAACTTGGTTAATTTTGGAATTTCAAATTTGGTTAATTTCCTGAAAGACTCTAAGATCTGAATTTTTTGGAAAAGTACCTAGCAACCATACATATTTGTTTACAAAAAAAGCAACAGCTGTATATAGAGAATGATTAAATTTCCAAAATTAATGGAATATTTGGATTTCAAAAAAAAAAAAAAAAAAACAACTCCAATTTTGGTAAGGTTCCTGAAATACTCTAAGATCTATATTTTTTTGGAAATATATCTAGCAAGCATGCATACTAATAACTATTAATGTTACAAGACGTATGCTAACCATTCAATTTCCAAAACTGATACTCCAACTTTGGTAAATTTACACTTAATTAGTAGAACATGTCATCATAAAAACAATTCACTACATGTATTTACATTATCAATGTATGATATCCTAATCAGTCACACTTCATTTAACATTATGACTACTATCTCTCCTGTCCAATTCATTTTTAAAGTTATTGTCACATCTGAGTATAATTTCTTTGGTCATTTGTGTTATTAATGGCAAATATATTTAATAATAATATATATGGAATCAAATGAATATATAACTGTTCATGCTTTTTCATGTAAATTGTATAACTATATGTCCATTTCCTTTAGAGCATTTAATTTTTTGATGAACACAACAGTGGCGCGGTGATGCCGTTTTTCATTTAAAGAATATGTTATACATGTTACACAGGATCCAGCCACTCTTAAAGTTTGTTTATAAATATTAATTGGATCAGTTCAGAGTAAATAATGGTAAGGTCTGTACGTGTACCCACATGACCCACAATCTTACTTTCAGTGCAGCTCAGGGATGCCGTGAGCATAGGAATTGGACATTCTATCAATAATGAGGTATAGGGCCATCTCGAAGATCGTGGAGCAACACCAGTTGTTGTCCCAGGATCTTCGAGGTGCCCCTATACCTTATTATTGATACAATTTACGATTCATGTGCTTTGAGTACACAGCCACATTTATTAATACCACTATGTTAAATTGGAAATTTTAAATTAGTGCATGCATGTAATATACGTACCAATGTCAATGAAAAATTATAAGGTCGGCGTGTCTTCAAACCAGGAAGTATAAAATATACATGAAATAAGTCAACCTTACACCAAACCGTGCGAATCCATAAAATAGAATCAGAATATTTCATTGGTTTAAAACCCAAACATAAGGTTGTCACCAAAATATAATAAACAAGAACATAAATTAAACACAAACATATAGCAAATTCCAACATACATGTAATAATATACAAAAAATCAAACCTAAGACCATAAGGGGCGGAATTAGTCAAAATTATTATTATTTAACGTGCCTCCATCAAGTTTCAATTCTACTTATTTAATATTTAAAGGAGTTTCTATATACAAAATATAAATAACATGCTATTTGTATATGTTCAATTAGAAACGATGAATTGGGGAGGTGCAGCCCCGGGGGTGCAGCAAAGGACCTCATCAGGAGTATGTTCTGCACCTTTCTCATAGACATTTGATCAGAATCAAATTTGGACCAAAAGGGGGCGGGGGGGGGGGGGGGGGGGTAAGGGGGCTGCAGCAAAAGAGACTCAGAGTATGTGCTGCCACTTATCCATTCCAGCATCAAACCATATCTAATTTAATCTAATCTGATACTTTCTATACTTATACATTTCTCCTATCACAGCAACTTCCATTTTAAGTATATCAACATCTTCAACTCAATATATATGAATATGATGTTTTTCTTTTTTACGCATGGTATCACAGTCAGGGACAATTATTCCTATCTTTAAGAATAATTTATCGCTGATTTCTTTCAATGAAGGGTACGCAATTGTAAAATGATACTCATATTGGACTCTTTATCACAAAGTTTACATATTCTATTTTCAAAAGCTATTTTTGTAAACCTCCCACGTTCAACAGCCAAACGGCTGTTTCTTGTCCTTAATTTAGTGAAATATTTTGTAACTTATATACTAGTATGTAACAAGTACTTTCCTATTTTATATTTTGATGTAATATGTCTGTAAGTTCTTAACCTATTCCCATGATTATGATTGGTATTATTTAACATTCTTTCAATAGTGAACATAGTTTTCATTTAACTTATTGTAAATAGCGTTCAGTAGGCGCTTTATTGAGAAAGTATTTTGGTTTTCCCCATCTTTTCTAGCCAATAATTAAGATTTCTCTTCTCTCTCTCTTCACCCTTGGCAGATAAAGCCAGAATTTGTAAGTAACCCGGGGCGAAATTTTGCGGCCGAACATAATCACACCCACTTTGATTACATCAATAATGACCAATGAAGAATAGCTGTACTGTTCGACTTGGTAAAAATGAATACACAAAATGCACTTTGGCATTTCATCGTCTGAACAAGGCAAATAACCCAAAACTTCAATAAGTTGATAAAACACAGTAAACTGACTGGAAATATTGTTGTTTTGTGTTTAGGGAGCAAAGTCTCTTCGTATAATCTGCAATTTTCAACGCATTTTGCCATACTATCACATATTTTGTTGAAATAACGCCGATTTTGCATATGCAATAAAAGCATAATCAGATGCATGTTATCTGCCCTCTCGTGAGCCTCATCGACGTCACTTCCGCTCAGCTGTAAATAATCATCTGATCATTATTTATGGTGAATTAACCGTTCATAAATGTTCTAAGCAGTTTCAAATAGGGACGTATAAAATCTATAGATCTCGAGGAAATGCACAGGAACTGAAGTTTATGGCGAGCCGTTTTACTATTTATTCTAACTTCAAGATATCTAATAAAATTTATAAGATATCTCATATAATTTATAAGATATCTGATATAGTTTATAAAATATCTTATATAGTTTATAAGGTATCACATATAATTTACTAGTATAAGATATCTCATATATTTTATAAGATATCTCATATAATTTTCTTTATAAGATATCTTATAAATTATATGAAATATCTTGAAGTTAAAATAAATAGCAAAACGGCTTGCCATAGAAGTTGCATTCATTTGTTTGACTCTATTCTCCAAGTGAAAGAAATAACACTATTTAATAGCTATAGCATTGTGAATGTGCACCTTATTTTCAGGGAAGTTAAAACTCTTGACAAACTTTCTTGAAGACTGGAAAATCTAATTCCACAGTAACATTATTTCTTGTTAGTGGCAGAATATGTGATAAATAGATTAATACATGGTCTTTTTCACATTGCCGATGTTATCAGCCCTCGACTTTGATGTCTTTGAATTAAAAAAAAAATGAGTCTCAATTTTTATTCTCTAATTTGGAAAATTTATATGACCCATTAACACGAATACAATTTTCCATTTCTTTAAAAGTTGTTGCTTAAAATAAGACTGTTAAATCGTAATTAGAATTATAAAATATTATTAATTCACTCAATATAAACTATTGACATCATCTACTTATATGTGGATGTCTCTGTGATCTCAAGTAACTCAACGATACCAACAGATGAACTGCAAATTTTGCCGTACTTGTGTGATTCATACATTTAAAAATTCATCGTGCCTTAAAACTGAGGACTATCGTCCTCTTTCTTTATTTTGTTGACTTTGACTTTATTTATTTATTAATTTATTCATTTGTTGTTGTTGTTTTTTTTTTTTTTTTTTTTTTATCTATACCCATACCTGTAAACAGTCTGAATATTTTTTTTATTATTTGAGAAGATATGGAATGTTGTGAATAGAATGAAATTTATGATCAGGCATGTATAATTGTTACGGTAAATCCCCAATATCTTACATCAGACCTCGTGAAATTTATGCTGACAATAAATTAATCTTCTATTTTATTTGTTTTGCTGAAATGTCCTTTTCGCGAGTGCGTCTTGTACTTTTTACCTTGATGCACGTAAATTAACTGCACAGACACAAGCGATATTGTATCCAGTAGTAAAAAAGTAAGAGAAAACCGACTGACCATATTATATATATATTTAGTCTTTTCCAGATTCAGGACAGTACTGGAATTAAACAAAGCGAAGAAAAAGCAAAATTCAGAGAGCAAATCTGAGGTGTCCCAGAAACGTAAACAGGTTCTCATCGCCAGTGAGGTGGGGTAAAAAATCAGGTTTGCTGATAAGCATATGAAGATTATTTAAGGTCTAAACTAGCGACTGTATATTTCTCTATGTTGCTTACATATTTGGTGGTTTTATGTTTTGTGGCTAAAGTTGGATATCTTTGTTTTGATTTGTCAATTCAAACTTTTACTGGTTTTTGCAGTAAATATTTGAATTGACATTTATATCAAAATCAATATCTTTTATCCCACATCTTTACTTTTATGTATCTGTATATAACAAGACAAACTCTGATGTACAAGATTACTTTTTTTTCATTGAAATTAATATTCCTTTATGATGTTGGAAGGGATTAACCTTGTTTGCACATAGTTTTTGCATGGGCACGTGATTCTTATTCAGCAAAGCAATTTCATTCGTATCGGTTTTTATAGAATTATGGAATGTAGTAGAATTTATTCTTACTATTTTCTGCCAGGCATTAAATTTGAAATTATGTTGAATGAACAATTTTTTAAACATAAAAAAAACTCATTTTAAATTACTGGGAAAAGAAAAATTCAACTGATTCAAAATTCTGGATATATTTACATAAGATTAACACTACCAGAAAATGTTATACTTACGGCCGATGTATGTTGAACTTAGTTACGAGATAACATTAAACCCTTTGCTGGAGTATTATTAAATTCTGACTGTTTCGTTTAATAGCACAACAGTATCCAACCAGCAGCCACGAGAGCCATAGCTAGTGTTACGCATTCTGACCTTGCTATCTAAATTATGTACCTTCCAACCAATGTTTGTTCTTGCGACCGATCACCTTGCAATCATACTGTATTGACTTTTATAGTATGTTTTATAGTATGTTTATACATTAGAATGTCAGAACAGTTTGGGTACAAAATAAAACCGGTTTAACCCCACCACTGTTCAGTGTCTGTATCAAGTGGGACTATTTTTTGTCCAGGGTTATGTCTGTTGGCATTTTATTGTTGACCTTTCCTATTATCTATTTTGTTGTTTTTTTTTTCATTTCTAGCCATTAAAAGTACATGTTTCCTTTTGAAAGAGGTGTTACCGTTACGTTTAACTTATTTTCTTGCTTTTGTAATTGACGGTGTAAAACTATATTAGGCAAAGGGAGTTTCTTTTCCTTGCTCAGACCGTATAATTCTATAATAAATAAGTAAATATGTTGCGAACGCCTCATACGACAATAGAAAGAGGAAATTTATGGAAATGGTGAGCTGCCAAAAATGGCATAAGACGGGGTGAAACAGGGACACTCCGACCCCGTGGAATCAATGTAAAATATTCTTAATTTCAGTTTTTTTAACTACGCATGCATTTTGCAGTACATCTATCTTATACATAGTACGTTTTGTTTTTGGTTTTGTTCGGCTTGTGTATCTTTTTTGCCCCTTTTGACAGATCACCATTTCCATTTATTTTCCTCGTTTTCTATTTCTATAATCGGTGCAATTGTGTCTATTTAGACATTTAGTTATGTTTTTCAGTTTTAGCAGGACTGAAAAGTTATAATATTATATTTGGCAATTGGTAAAAATAAATAATGTAAGTAATTTGCATGAAATGAATATATCTCTTCATCAATGTATAAGACGAACCAAAAAAAAAGTGGAAACCCGAACAAACATCCACAATTTCAAATCTAAAATTATTTAAAAAGAAGACAAAATCAAACAGGTAACCCAGAATACATGTATATAAATACGGATATTACAGCACGTAAAACCGATTTTAGGAAGCCTGTTATACATTCAGTGTAATATAACACCACATTAATTGAGAGATACACGCTTTTTAAGTCTTGTCTAATTGTCAACTCTACCAACTGTTGCATCTCGTAAGGAAAATATTGTATATGGGGACAAGCGTTTATGATACAAAATAGATAGGACAGAACACGAAAAGATTGATTACACCTAAGGATTTTTGTTTCTTTTCTCACTGTACAATAAAAAAAGTGAAATTTGTATTCCACACAGTTATAAACATAAACTACAATAAAACTGTAAATGTTACTTTGACTTTGAAATGTTATTGAAAATAAAAGTTATTGCGTAATACCTTGGCAAGTTACATATCAAATATACAAACATAAAAATACAACGAAAATATATGTTTGTGTTATGATCAAGTTGCACCTTTATATCTTTTGTTATTCAAAGTACTTACGACATATTAATAGTAATCCTGGTTTTACTGAAGATTTGTTGTCAAGATGAAAGATGGAAATAACGCGGATATCAAAATACCAAGCATCCTAGAGGTTTTTTATCTGCGGTTTTTATATTACGAAATTGGGAATTAAAGGGGCTGGATTTTCCATAATGTTTATGGATAAAAGAAGGAGCGGAGAACAAACCCATTCGGTAAATGCCTTACAGTAGTATTATCAAAGTCATGAATACGGTAAGTACTTACATTGAAAGTATACTGTTTCGGAGTTTAGTGTGCCGTCCATTTTGCTGAACTAGTATACACTATTGTTTAGGGGCCAGCTGAAGCCTGCCTCCGGGTGCGGGATTTTCTCGCTGCTTTGAAGACCCATTGGTAGCCTTGGGCTGTTTTCTGCTCTTTGGTCGGGTTTTTGTCTCTTTGACACATTTCCCGTTTCTATTCTCTATTCTATTTAACAATTTACAGTTTTATTTACATCTATTTATTTCATTCTAGTTTTGAAACGTACCGGGTTACTCATTTTAATATGTTAACTTTTTTTCACACTAAATATTTATTTTAATATACCGTTATAGATGTTTGAAAGATAAACAAACAATAACACGAATTCAAATAATACAAAATAAAGAATTTTTGACCTTTTACTCTATTTCCAGTTTAAAGTTAAATCGGTGGTCGTTTTTGTCGCCATAGCCTTCTGTATGGTTGAAGCCCAGAAGACCACCCTTGAAGGAAATTTATCTGGTAGTCCAGGCGGTGGTTTAAGAGCAGACCTTGGTGTGACACACACACGTGGAAATTGGGAGTTTAAAGGGGGTGGATTCGCAGATACAAAAGGAAATAAAGGTTTTTCAGTTGGAGTTGGGTGGAAATTTAAAAAGAGATCAACTCAATGGGTATGTAGTTGTGATTATTTGTTATTCTTTTATTAACTATATAGATTCTATCATTATATCTACTGAGATGCGAGATTTCTACACTTTAAACAGTTAAATTTTTAACCGGATTTTCCAACAGAAAAAATCCGATTATTAGCTGGATGACCGGCCTGCCCCAAACAGTGATGAAGCAAAATCCGAATTCAGCTTATTGCTGAGTTGTTAAAAAAGGCCTGTTCATCCAGAGTTGTCAAAAAGGCCTGTTCATCCTAAATTCATATATTGCACGAGATACTATGGTAGAATCTATTTCTTGAATGATTTTTTGACGATATGTAAGTCAAACTTGGCGGCTTATTATGGAAAAATAGCCTTTTTGATGTCGACACAATGGCAAGTAAATTGAGCATCATAGTTTTGACCATTAAAAACTTTTGAACAAGCGTAAATCCACGTTAAGTATCAAAAATTATTAGTTGGAAAAGAAATATAAAATTATATGTTTTTGGTATTTTAAATAGACACACAAGATTTAAAAAAAATTATATCCCTTTTTTTTTTAGATTTTATGTTTATTGTGTTTAATTTGACTTACTAAAACCATACAGGCAATACTGAGTCTTACTTTTCGTACTGCTGAACTAATTTACTGCTAAAACATTATTAGATATGCAATCACCTTTTTTTCTTTGTGTGTATCAACTTAAAAACATGTCATTTGTTTTGAGATATATTCCATTGATGAAACAGAATTAGAAAACACTAAGCAGCAACCTGTTTTTCCATAAGTAAAGATGTAATGGTACAGCTGTGCATCTCCTGTATTAGGCTTAAGCTGCATAAACAAATTATATGCTGTTAATCTTATTATATAACGCAAAATAATCAATGCTGCTGCTCGCTTAAGCTCACAAATTCGTAGTTCTACGATTCAAGCTGATAAATGAAGTTTGATACGGTATACGTTTTTCTTCTTCAGATTGGAGAACATTATAATCTTATTATTGAGGTAAATCCATGCAACTTCAACGTTTATGACAGAGATGAGGATGGCATTATAACAAGAGACGAAGTAGATTCCATATTTTCCGACAAGACACTAGCAGACAATTTATTCTCTGCCTTGGATTATACTACAAGTGTGTAAAGACAAAATATTATCATTAATAATATTGAGGCTGCAGATACTTAACATATTGGTTTGTGTAAGATTGCAGCTGTCAGGTGCATCCTTTGTAGATTGAAAAGGTCCATTTTAGCTATTGCCATCAATTAGAGTCCGTCCGTAGTTCTACCGTAAACTACATTTTATTTTTCTCCTATGAAACCAATGACTCAATCGGATCCAAAGTTGACAGCAATGGTTCTTGGGTAGTCCTCTTTCGGCGCTGTAACCAAGATGCCCGTAGATAAATGATTTATTATGCTTTTAGTCTGCAAATGAAATCCAAGTGAGCGTTAAAGGCTTCTGAAACAAATAATACAACATGTCAGAAAACAGCACTTTTATTTATTTTTTAGAAGTCTTTAATGATAAAACAAAAACTTGCACCTTACAGCAAGACTAAGGCGTACCTTATTTTCAACTAAAGGTCTAATCCAGGAATTATTCTCTTTATGATATCAATCTGTCTCAGGAAAAATGTTGCCATTTTTGGCTCAATTAATTATAATACAGCTTTGTTAATGTATTTAGTAAACTAGTGCATTTTCGATGATTAAAAAATGTATTTCTCAGCTTATCCGATTTTCAAGGGCATGCGTGCGTTACTCTGACTTTCGACAAAGAGGATTAATGCTGTCACAAAAGCTTCTTAACTAGGGTTTTATCAGGCATAAGTTGATGTTATCACTTAGGAAAGTTTACCGTCGTCATCACAAATTGATTGACCGTTACAGTGTTCCAATAACTAAGATGATGTTGGACCTGTTCCCACTGTCGCAATATTTTATGTGCCTCCACCGATTTGTGACTTCCACCGGATTGACTTTGTTGAACTTCACGACGGGTAGGGTATATGGAGCAGGAACTGCTTACCCTTTCGGAGCACATGGGTTCACTCCTGGTTTTTATAGGAGTTCGTATTGATCATTGTTTTTTTAGTTTTCAGTGTTTATTTGTTCTGCTTATGGTTGTTCCCGGGTTTGTCTGTCCAAAGGATTACGTTTTTTTATTTGCTCCTTAGGTATATTTGTCCTCTTTATTTATTATGTACAATGATATAGATTTTTGACTACATTTTTAAAAAATACGGCTTAACTATGACTGTATATTCACCTTTTTACAGAGACTTATGTATTGATGCAATCAACTTGATGCTCACTGTTATGCTGAGTCTGAAAGGAATTGTCTATAAATGACAATAATAGTACAATTTCATAGTATTTATCTGCATCTAAACAGAAAATTGAAACAAAAATCTGATTGTTTGTTGAATATTGTTAAATTTGTAAGCTTAAGAAAATTATTAATGTAAATTCCTTTTAATTAATTGTATGTTTATTATTTGTTTCAGAGGACAACAAAGTGACGTTAGATGAATTTAATGCCATGGCACCTTTGGTAATAAATGGATGTGAACCACACGATGCCGTACCAATTGGTTTATAGACTGTAGACTGTGATATGTTATTAATTAAAATTGGTATCATGTATTTTTACAACCTTTTATGTGCCTTTTATATCCTAATAAGAAGTAATCCAACAATATACAACACTGAAACCAAACCGAATGGCACGTCATCCATTTATGATTTTGTTACATTTCTGATGCCGGTTCCATTTGGGGAATCATTTGATTTACAAAAAATTATCGGAAATTTCTAAGGCTCTTCCTTTTGATGCAGAGGTAACCCTTAGCTGAGTTTGGATACCTGTTTGTTTTAATTGTTTTGGGTTTTGATGGTTGTGCTTATTAATTCATCATTATATCTTTAACTGAATTTCTAACATTTTGATCTCGAGCACTGCTGATGAGTTGTCAGTCAACGAAATGGCCATACAATGCATCAAATTTATTATTTTGTGATAAGTTTTATTAGTACGTGTGCTGTGGTATATACTCGCGAGTGTTACCCTCATGGTGCTCCGGTATGGTAAGATGTTCCTGCTCCGTATACGGCACCCGTCGTGAAGTTCAACAAAGTCAATCCGGGGGAAGTCAAAAATCGGTGGAGGCACATGAAAGGTTACGACAGTGGGAACAGGTCCAACATCATCTTAGATATTGGAACACTGTAATGGTCAATCAATTCGTGATGACGACCGTAAAATTTCCTAAGTGATGACATCAACTTTTCCCTGATAAAACCCTGGTTAAGAAGCTTTTGTGACAGCAGCAGGGTTCGCACGGGTGCTTGAAAACCTGGAAAGTACTTGAAATTGAAAATTGGAAATTAAGGCCTTGAAAGTACTTGAAATTCAAAGGAGGTCCTTGAAAAACTGTGTTTTTGAAGAATCAAAAAAATTGGTTAACTTTTCTGTCATAAAAGTGTTTTTAATTCGTTTTAAGATCACTCGGTCTCGCGTTTATCGGTATTTTTGTCAAGACTTTATATAATTTTCGCGTTTTTTCCCTTTTCTAAAAATAGCTACTTTTCTAGTGAAACCGGTGCGTAGTAATTTCTGTGATGCGGTTGAGAAATAAATCTGACTTTGCGTAAGAATTTTAGTAATTAAACGATCCAGATTGATTTTTTGGTAACTTAAGTTAACTTTAACTAATAAAACATCTTTCATTTACTTGATTAAATGTATTTTGCCGATGAATTTTAGTCACAGTGAGCAAACCAAAACTGAAAGTAGTTCGAAAGTACGTTGATGACATGCCTGGGAAATGTAAATTCTCGGATGTATTACATACAGGTCATAACCATATGGATTTAAATTGTCCATATCAGTTGATTTCTGGTCCTTGAAAATTTGGAAATTGGTCCTTTAAAGTCCTTGAAATGTCCTTGAATTTTGTGGTAAAAAATGTGTATGAACCCTGCAGCAGTAATCCTCTTTGTCGAAAGTCATGGTAACTCAGGCATGCCCTTGAAAATCGGATAAGCTGAGAAACGTAGACGCCATATGCAGGCGATGCTGGTATATTGCTACTCAAGAAGGGAAAATTAACAATAGGAAATTTGAAGTCATCACGTTTGTCATAAAGTTTTGTCTTCAAACGTCCCTCATTGTCTATTTCAAGAAACAAATCCAAATATGAAGCGGACTTTGGTGTATCTGTAGTATCCTTAATTTCAAGCTCACTGGGGTAGATAAGATGTAGAAAGTCTTGGAATTTGTTGTTATTTAACGACAACACATCAACTATATAACGAAAAGTGAAATTAAAGGATTGGGCTAGTTTCTTTTTGTTTTCACGTAGTAACCCTTGAATAACGTCCGCTTCATATGAGTACAGAAACAGATCGGCGAGGAGAGGAGCACAGTTGGTTCCCATTGGAATGCCGATTGTTTGTTGAAAAATTAGACCGCCAAATTCAACGAATATGTTGTCTATGAGAAAATCTAACATGTTTGTAATTTCATCTTCAGAATACGTTTTGTCAGAATCAGAGTGGTTCTTCACGAAATAAGCCTTTTCTCTACCTAGAACAAGAAATGTATACCTGTGTGTCCCATTTTTCTTGAAAAAACATTGATGAACTAGTTGCTTTAAGCGATCTTCTAATTGAGAATGTGGTACGGTAGTGTAGAGTGTTGAGAAGTCGAATGTTTTTATGCTGTTGCATGTAGCCAAAGATTTTGATTTTAGATATTGAAGTAAGTTTTTGGAGTTTTTAAGAATCCACATCTGATTGACGCCACAGGTGGAATATGATGTTTCACAGTAATTCTGAAGGCCCTCTTTAATACATGTCAATATGAATGTTAAAATCTTTGAAAGAGGTTTTGTAGAGCAATTAGCTGACCCAGCAATGTACCTTTGTTTAAACGGATTCTTATGTAGTTTAGGAATCCAATAAAGAGCAGGAAGGTCCATTTCTTCATCCTTTGTAGAAATGCCAAAGGAATGAAGAACGGTCTTGTGGTTATCAAGGACTTCCTGCTTAGTGAGTGTGGTCCGTGTTTAAGTAGGGTTACCCGCAGTGTTATCTATTCCCAATTCGTTTCTAAGACACTCAAAATAATAGTTCTTGCAAACAAAAACGATGTTATTGGGGGCTTTGTCAGCTGGGACAACTACATATTTGTCATGGAGGTGAGTCAAGTTTTCAACAACCTTTGGGTCTTTAAAGATGGATTTAGCTTTAGTGCTCATAGACCCTTGGAGGCTTTTAATTCCGATTTGTATCATTGACCTAATAGCCTTTACCCACTCCGAAAGTGTGTCAGTGTTTGATAAAATATCCTTCTGTTTTCATTCAACATTTATCATAATCAAATTGTAAAAAAAACCTAATTTGAAAATATAACAGTTTCTTAAGATCTTGCAAAACCAAATGAAGATCAGGAGACAAAATTATCCCATTTGCTT
Organism: Mytilisepta virgata; assembly: GCA_028015205.1. Classification (NCBI taxonomy): domain Eukaryota; kingdom Metazoa; phylum Mollusca; class Bivalvia; order Mytilida; family Mytilidae; genus Mytilisepta; species Mytilisepta virgata. The sequence goes on from CM051515.1 coordinate 46,088,436, forward strand.
CAGTTGTAAATATCTACGGACAGATCCTGAAATTAATTATCAAAATTTTACTGTTATTTAATTTGGGAATGTACGAAACTGAGGAATATCTCCTTCATGTATAGCTCTGTCCACAGATTGTTTATGATTTATCCTTTTTGGTCATTTTGTGCATTTAGATCTGTTCTAAAACAATTTGTTTACGGTTTATTGTTTCGTAGTTCTTCCTGAGACAAGAATCAAACATGGTATCAGACAATGGTTATTGATCCCTGCTGAGACCGTGTAAACGTTTTAGTTTGTTTAAACATAAGGTATTCAAATTTGATTGATTGGTTTAGTTTTGTGTGCTTAACTTCCAGTGGCAAATATTTCATGCTTCTTCAGGACAAGAACCAGTTCAACATTTCACCAAACACAATTCAGAGGGCATGTAGGAAAGGGAAACCAATAGGTATTCACAAAGAATCATACCATTAAATACCCGTAGCATTAAATATAAACTTGGAATCCAGTTTTGTTATTCCTTGAATACAACAGCGAAGAAATGATATTGTTTAAATTGTGTAAATAGAAATACAATGAACAATACAACCCATAAGAGGAATAGGTCAACAATGTCATACCAATAAATCACTATCACCAGACAGAACCCAAAACACAAACACAACAGAGATTCAGGATAGTCTGACATGAACATATATTAAGGCCATGTCCCTCTTCTAGGGACATTTTCGAAAAAAACTTAATGCAAACCTCTCGGAATATATCCTGGTATGTGGCCTCTGCAGATTTAGTAACAATAAGTAACAAATAAGTTACTATTTTTTTCTGCATACCTGAATATCGATGACAGTTTTAACATAAATTTGCCAAACCAATCTCTTCAAAACAGTTACGTATTCAAGGTGAAAGCCTTTAAGAACCAAAACGAATCTTTTGCTGTAAGTGATTTAATGTATTTGCTTTCATTGGAAAGTTTTTGGTTCTGAGTGCCCTTCTTGGCAATATTCCCAAAAATGATACAAAATGCTTGGCTAATGGCCCAAATAGACTGTATTTACGACCTTTGTGGGTGGATAACTTAAGCTTACTAAATATTAAGCATAAAAGTTCTGTTTATTGACATAAAAATGGATTGCAGACAATCGTTTACGATAAAAACTTGTTAGATATTTAAAATTTTTAAAAAAATTAATGGTTATGAGTTAAACAAATACAGGGGAAATTTCGTGGCCCTACTTTTTTAACATGTTCTTACATCATTCCACATGAAAAGTTTGCTGATGTGTATCTGATATCCGAGTGCAAATTTCACTTCACTGTAAATGGACCTTACAGTGCAGTCTCATTTTAAGAATCGTAGTTGTATGCAGTGGGAACAATTAGAGAAAGCCGTTGGTGCAATAAATCATCAGTTGTTTAGCGGCAAAGACAACAATTGGAAATAAGAAACGAGCAAAACGGCGGTAAATGTAGGTTCCCTAAATGTTTAATCGATTACTGCCTTTTTAAGAAATCCGCTGTTCCGCTCATTGCAAGTTAAGTTTGGTACCATGCCATGTTCGATAGTGTAGACATCCTGTCATTGTCTTGGTTCAAATCTGGGGTAATTGAAAAATGTAATGGTAATTAATTAAAATTTAATTAATTACTCCTCTCAATAAGTTGTGATGGTAATTTTAATTGTTATTCAACTGAAAGTTTTTGATGATGTAATCGTAATCTAATTAATTAAATTTCAAAGTAATTGACCCCTGGGTACAAGGAAGGATGATTAAGTTCTCAATGTGTTCAACTCCTTCAACTCAGAGCTTTTATTAATTGTCGTTTTACCTTTTCTCCGTTTGTGTATTTGGAGTATTGTTTCGTGAACGTTGGTGTGGATATCTCTCCACATATGAAGTTTGATATAACGATATCTCGAGAGATACTTTCCGCTGTTTACGCACGCTTTAGATGTTTTATATCTATCCAGATATGAAATAATGTTGGTCAAAGGTCATGTTTGAGGATATTTTCAGATGTTTACATATTGGCATATAGTTTCACGTATTTTGCTTGAATATCTCTCCACAAGGTATAAAGTCATTGTCAGGGGGGGGGGGGGTAATTCCTCACGGATGTTTATTTAATGTATTACATCCATCCATCAAATTGACTATGAAGTTTTGTAAAAAAAAATCACGTTCGATTGTATTTTATGCTGTTGATGTACACATACACATGTGAATAGTTTGAACACTATCTGTAATTAAGGTTGTTGGACGGTCTTAGTCTGTACATATACCTCTCAGGCTTGTTCTCTCACAACCTTTACCCTAATATCTCTTTCATTTATGCATATAACTAAATTACAAAGATAAGATATATCTTGTATTAGTAATTAAAATTCGATGTATGGAAAACTTAACATTGACAACAAATACTACCGTATACATCAACAAGGATCGTTGTTAAGAATTGAGTCATGTGCAAATTTCGTTGATAATGTCATTTGCAAGACATTAAAGGAAAACAAATATAACAAAAAAAAAAAAAAACAAAAACAAAACAAAACAAAACAAAACAACAACAAAAAATCACATGTAATCCTGTGCAGGTCGAGTCGCTGTATATATGTCACATTAGATTGAAAAGAGATAATTTTATAGTATTAAAATCTGTAAATTTTACAATCCCTAAAATATTAATAATCGAAAACTAATACATATCAGAATCATTTCTTCAAGAATAGTGATGCTAGCTAAACGGATGACCAGATGTGTTAACAACACACATCATCAATTCCAACTAATAATATATAATAATAATAAATAACTCCCTGCGTACTGTATCTACAGATCTATTATTGCTTTGATGTGTTATCTTTTAATGTAATGAAAGTGTTGTAGAATAGATAATGGAAACTGGGAATGTTTCAAAGAGACAACAACCCAACCAAAGAGCAGAAAACAGCTCAAAGCTACCAATGGGTCTTCAACGCAGCGAGAAAATCCCACACCCGGAGGCGGGTTTCAACTGGCCCATAAACAATAACGCATACTAGTTCAGCAAAATGGACGAAACATACAAATGAACAAAAATTTAAAAAAAAAACAATACACAAAACTAACAAAGGCTAGAGGTTCCTGACTTGGGACATGCGCAAATATGATTCGGGGTTAAACATGTTTTGTGAGATCTCAACCCTCCCCCTATACCTCTAGCCAATAGGTTATTTAGATATCCTGTCATTTTCTAAGGTACAGAGAAGGAGGGTTGAATTCTAAATATTCAGTTCCACCAAGTTCAGCGTCTTTTTTAATAGTTACATTACAATGTATCTGTGCTCGAATTAGTAATATTTAGTGTGTTTTTAATTTTCAATCGTGTAATATTAAACTACCTGTACCATCGGGCTTCATTATTCGATGTATTCTTAGTCTTTTGTAAATTTAGGCTATAAAATAGTTACATATCTTAACTGTAAAGGCATTTTACAATCTTCAATAAGACTACATAAAAGGGGAAACATTGGTATATCAAAGGGTTTTGTTTTCAATGTGCAATGAGATTAATGAAATTTAAGTCATAAATTTAAGTCATAAATTATAAACTATAAACCTGTATATGTTATTATTATTTATTGCGCAATACCTGACAAATAACATGTAAATAATAAAAAAAATACCACCACTTTACCACGAACATATATTTTTTTGTTATTTGTTTTATTGAACATACATATCTATTCTTGCAAAATGTTAGTAAGAATCCTTTTAAGGATTTTTTGTCTTGACAAAAGTTGGAAACAACGCGGATATTAAAACATCGAGAGGTGTTTGCACTGTGGTTTTTATATTACGAAATTGGAAATTACAGAGGCTGGATTTTCCACAACGAACATGAATATAAGAAACACATCGACTTGAACAATGTACCATATTTACACATTCGAGGTTATGGATAAGGTAAGTCTTTGCCGTTTAAACTGATATCAAAAGTACTTTAAAATTGGATTTATATGGTGATAACAAATTTAATTTTATTTTCATACCAGATACTGTTTTATCTTTTCGTTTATCACACACTAGATATTAACATTCTTCCAATGTCGGCCTCGGTGGCCAATGAGGTTAGGGAGTTCCATGTAACTACAAATTATCACCAACCTACTGAGGCTGTGAATCCAACTAATGACCACTAAATTGACAAATAAAAACCACCCGCAACATTAGCGCTTTAAGCTTCAATAAAAATCAAGTGTTATGATTCCTTGTTAACTAATGTATCTTCCTCGCTAATGTTTAACAGCTACAAGCCAAGGTAAAGTTTCATTAAAAGTCGTAAGAATTACGATTGATCGTAAATCCTTTGAATATATAGCTTTTACCACATGTAGTGAAACAGTACCCAGTTCAGCAGATTACAACGACTAACTAGAAAATGGTTGTGGGTGTGGATACAGTCGGTCAATCAGTGAATATCATATACTGTTAATTAAGAAAAACCACTCAAAGGATGCATAAATTCTGGTGTGTGCTTGTAGCTCTTCATATTAATTTTGTTGAAGTTTTGTAATATTTGTTTGCGGGGTCCCTTTGGCTTGTCTTTAGTAGGGGGTGTTGCTAGTTCTAGAACACCTCACCATATGATTTATTTTCAATCTTTTTCTGTTTTCATTCGTATGGGGTGTAGTGTCTTTGAACTTTATTTTATTTTTAATTGTTCATATAATTCAACATAAAGTATTGATATAGAGTAATATGTTATCCATGTATGAACAATATGCCTACGGCTATTGAAACCTATCTCATTATATTCTTTTAGTCCGAAGTGAAGTGTGTGCTTGTTCTTTTTGCAATCACATTGTGTATGGTTGAAGCTCAGAAGAAGGAGACCACTGTAGAAGGAAAAGTATCCGGTAGTTCAGGCAATGGTGTAAGGGCAGACGTTGGTGTGACACACACTCATGGGAATTGGGAGGTTAAAGCTAAAGGATTCGCTGATACAAATGGGAATAAAGGTGTATTAGTAGGACTTGGCTTAAAATTTAAAAAGAGGTCCACTCAGTGGGTATGTGCACAAAATGTGGTAGTTTCTTTGTTACATAATACTTGTCTGATTGCCGGTAATAAATGCTTATATATATATAAACTTGTAAACCTTTTTTTTAGACCCTGACTTTACGTCAATTATTATTAGAAAAACTTTTTAAAAAATAAGCCAAAAAATATCTTCTCAAAACCAGACTTTGATGAAAAGGATTAATAATATTTTGGAGTACGCATTATTATGATTCATAGTATTTTGTAAATCTTTGAAATACGGTTATTTTATTGATTAAAACCACACAGGCCTTATATAATCCGCCGTAACATGTCTTAAGTTTCACTTTTAAGATAAAGCCATACAGCCCTTATATATTCCGCCGTAACATGTCTTAAGTTTCACCTATAAGATAAAGCCACACAGGCCTTATATATTCCGCCGTAACATGTCTTAAGTTTCACCTTTAAGATAAAGCCACACAGGCCTTATATATTCCACCGTAACTTGTCTTAAGTTTCACCTTTAAGATAAAGCCACACAAGCCTTATATATTCCACCGTAACTTGTCTTAAGTTTCACCTTTAAGATAAAGCCACACAGCCCTTATATATTCCGCCGTAACATGTCGTAAGTTTCACCTTTAAGATAAAGCCACACAGGCCTTATATATTCCACCGTAACATGTCTTAAGTTTCACCTTTAAGTTAAAGCCACACAGGCCTTATATATTCCACCGTAACATGTCTTAAGTTTCACCTTTAAGATAAAGCCACACAGCCCTTATATATTCCGCCGTAACATGTCTTAAGTTTCACCTTTAAGATAAAGCCACACAGGCCTTATATATTCCGCCGTAACTTGTCTTAAGTTTCACCTTTAAGATAAAGCCACACAGGCCTTATATATTCCGCCGTAACATGTCTTAAGTTTCACCTTTAAGATAAAGCCACACAGGCCTTATATATTCCACCGTAACATGTCTTAAGTTTCGCCTTTAAGATAAAGCCACACAGGCCTTATATATTCCGCCGTAACATGTCTTAAGTTTCACCTTTAAGATAAAGCCACACAGGCCTTATATATTCCGCCGTAACATGTCTTAAGTTTCACCTTTAAGATAAAGCCACACAAGCCTTATATATTCCACCGTAACATGTCTTAAGTTTCACCTTTAAGATATAGAAAAACAGAAACTACGATATTTTGGTGGGGTCCATGTTGTTCATACGTTTTTAGTTTTTAATTGTAGTGCAGGTATTGTTTTGATCTTGTCTTCGTTGTTCTCCGGAGTTTGTCAGTTGTTACGATTTTACTCTCCTTCGAGTGTCCCTTTGCTATTTCTTGACTTTACTTTGAATCATTGTTGGCTGACTATGTGTGTAGTATCGACGTAACCGAAATTAAATTAAAATTTAGTTAAAATGCTGGTGATTTAGCATGTTCACCTTACACCTACATGTAGGTTGGTAAAGAGTTATTTTCATAAAAAGTATGCAAGACGTTACAATAGTACATCTTTGCACCTTCTGTATTTAGTTGCTAACAACTGAGCCGAGACCACAATTAATCCGCATCAACTCATTGTCCAAACGAATATAATTCCTAATATTTCATAGTGTATTTTTTCCATTTTAATTTTCACCCCTTTCTGTTTGCCTTTTTATCAGGTAGCCTAGTTAAAATATAAACCACAAGGGTCAAATTACTTAATTTTAAACATTTTTTTAATCAGAAGTATGTAAAAGTTGTAATTTAGAGACTGTCAAAATGGCCAAATTTCAGGATGTTAGGGGCTATGTGAATGATAACTATAAACCCCTTAAAGACATTTTGGGGATTTTCTTGAATTTTCAATGGTAGAATTTTCTATAATTTTGATATATTTTCCAGTTATACATGTACATTGAGTAAAAGAAAGATTATAAAGTTTGAGCTGGTGCAATTTTTTTTTATTTTGACTTAATGCTAATATGGGCCAACTGGTAGTCTTGTAGCTCATTACTATAACTGAATATAGCCCTTTGCATGATATATTTATATAACACACCCTATTTAAAGCTTCAGTTTTATATTTATCATCTTCCGTTTTATTTCATCTTCAGGTTGGAGAACATTATAATCTTATTATTGAGGCAAACCCATGCAATTTCAACGTTTATGACAGAGATGAGGATGGCATAATAACAAGAGACGAAGTAGATTCCATATTTTCCGACAAGAAACTAGCAGAAAAGTTATTTTCTGCCTTGGATATTACTACAAGTAAGTAAATACAAAATATCAACAGAACGTTATCTAAACAAACTTGTTGAAGAATTCTCATAATCATTTTACAAAATATATTTGGTAATATAATATAACATTTATCAAAAGATGATCGCAATTTTTTACCAGTTTCATTAATTGATGTGTGGATTCTCTTTGCATCATGTTATGAACGTAAATCTGTATAAAAATTTAAATAAAATAACACTTAACAACTTAACATACTAAATTCAAACATAATACAATATAGTCAGGACAGACTGACTTTGTACAGTAAGACGGAAAAATACATAATACAATATAGTCAGGACAGTCTGGAAGTGTACAGTAAGACGGAAAAATACATAATACAATATAGTCAGGACGGAAAAATACATAATACAATATAGTCAGGACAGACTGGCAGTGCACAGTAAGATAGGCAGGACAGACTGGCAGTGTACAGTAAGACGGAAAAATACATAATACAATATAGTCAGGACAGACTATCAGTGTACAGTAAGACGGAAAAATGCATAATACAATACAGTCAGGACAATCTGGCAGTTTACAGTAAGACGGCAAAATACATAATACAATATAGTCAGGACAGTCTGACTTTGTACAGTAAGACGGCTAAATACTAGTATATATAAATACAATATAGTCATGATAGTCTAACTTTGTACAGTAAAACGGAAACAAATACATAAATATAATATAGTCAGGACCGTCTGACTTTGTACAGAAACTCAACAGTTGTAAGGTTAAATCGGTTTTATGAGTACTCAAAGCTTGCGTATCTATCCTGAATTTCTAATTTACGTAAACATGTATTAAAAGACATTATGAAATCTACAGAAGTGACCAGAAGTGAAAAATAATAAAAAAAAAAAGAGTGCTGTACTCTAGTTGGATATCAAGATCGAATCATTTCGGATTTCAGTGTAAATCAGTTCATGTAAGCATCGCTACTTGCCGGATACCGTCGCACTATTATATAGAAATAAAATGTTCATTAAATTGCTAATGGCCTTGTACCTATTGTCTCAACCGGAAGACAATCTTAACTTGCTTTATAAAGTATATAAAGTTTCTATTGAGAAAAGGGTATTTTGACTTTGACTTCCATATTTCTTTTCTTCAGCTCTTATATATGTACATACTCTGTTGCCATGGGACATGCTGTGCACAAAAACTGGTATCACGGAATGTTATGAGTAAAGTCAAGAAATACCAAAGGGATATTCGAACGAGAGAAAATCGTAACAACTGACAAACTCCGGAGAACAACGGAGACAAGACCAAAACAATACATGCACTAAATTAAAAACTAAAAACATTTGAACAACATGGACCCAACCAAAAAACCGGGGATAGACTCAGGTGCTCCGGAAGAATGAACATCATTGCAACAGCAATTAGGATAGGAAAAACACTAAAATCTGATAGCTTAGAATAGAGAATGGAAACGGGGATAGCCCGAGTTAAGTGTTTTGCACTTAAATTATGAAATATAGATTTATTATACAAGCAAATCTATATTTTATAGAGACAAAAACTTAATTAACATATAACGTTGTTTTTTTATTTATATGCATTTGAAACCAAAACAATAAAAAGTACTATTTCTAACATTTTATTTTAATACAGGTGGTGGTTTAAATATGTTATAAAAGCAATTGTTACATGTCGATTCTTCTTATAAATTATATATTCATTATTTTTTCAGAGGACAACAAAGTGACGTTAGATGAATTTAACGCCATGGCACCGATGGTAATACGTGGATGTAAACCAAACAATGAAGTACCAATTGTTCTGTAGAAAGTAGACTGTGATATTTTATTATTTGAATATATTATTTTAATTTTTTTACGTTTTTTTCATACTGTGGTGAGAATAATAAAAAAAAACAACATTGAAGCCAACATGGAATTCAGCAAAAGAATATCGAAGCATAAGACCACGAGGGACGTCTATAAAACCAAACTCCAAAGACTTCGAGAAGATAAACAGCAAACAAAACTATACAATGATGTCACAAAAAGAATTAAAAAGCCACAGAACAACAAGACAACACAAAATCTAAATGATTTATATCAATCTGGTTTGAATTGAAAAATAATACACTTTTTGCTTCAAATAAAGAACTGTGATTTATTATCATTTATCAGTTTATGTGTTCCCTATTATTCATAAAAATTCAGTATCTTTTTATAGACCTACAAATAAACATTCAAAATACAAACCATAATCGGATATGGAGTACATTTAAAAGAAATAAAATTTTGTTCTATAAATAAAATTCAAACTAAATGTTTTACTATTCATTTCCATTTATAATAAATAACTGGTACATGTAATTTCGTTTCTAATTCCAGAGTACTAAAAAATGTTCAATAAACGTTCAGCAATGAAAAAGAGTCATTCTAGTAAATTCTAAAAATAACTCCAGGATAAGGATGATGTCAAATAGAACTTACAGTACATTTTTGTAGTTTTATGCGGAAAGAGATATGGGTAATACAATAATCCTGAAACTGAATTTGAAAAGTACAAGACGAGTTTGTGGTATAGATGTCAACAATCTCATAATGACCAAATATTTAAACGCTGAGAAAAATTAAACCGATACCACATAATGTGAAAAAAATATATAATTCTACATCAATTAAAAACAAACACATAGAAACAATTTACTGCAGCGTGATTTTTCACTATGCCGAGAAACACACAAGAATGAAAAGGATCAATGTTGTGTGGTAACCTCCCCAATTAAGTATGGTTTATTTGTATTGCACCCAAACATAGCACAAATTATCCATATATGGCTAAAATATTTTGTGTTGTCGTTCTGCAGTCTGTAACGTGGTTTTAGATTGGGTACAAATTATTTTATTGTAAGGTTGTTTACGTTTTTAGAACAATTCTTTTGGGTTAAGCAGGTGGCTTAGCAGCAAGTAGAAAACGATTTGGCATACCAAAATAGCACAAAATTGTTTGAAAATAAGTCACTACATTTGTGATTTAATCCCATCATACTGGATCTGTTTTTGTAAAATTGATTTCAATTGGTAACCTATATATGCATGTTTGTATGTTTGTGTTTGTGCACTTTTATTTATTTTTATCTGAGAGTGTCGATTGGCTGGCATTAATTGATTGGTATGTTATTGTTCACCTTTCCTTTTATCCGTTTTGTTATTTATGCAAGAATAATAGTTTATTGAAAAGAAGGATCAGATATTTTTTTAATGACTACCAGCACAAAATGGATAACTGTAGCCTGTCTTTAAATAAAAATTACCACGTGCAACAGTTGACACGTGATAGCCCATGTTAGGGCACACAGAACCACATCCTGTACAGTTAGAAGCTTTAAATTCTGTTATGCTGTTACATGGATGGGAAGTGAAATGGCAGGTTTTCTTGACTGATTCGGTGAAGTACAATATTGCTCTTCCGTGGTCACATCTACTAAGTTTGGTGGCCACTACAATTAAAAATGATCATGATGATTTTACTCTTATTAGCCTTATTCCAACACGGTACGCTACAAATTTGACTAATTCTTGCATTCCTAAGTGAAAAATACACTTGCATGTTGGAACCAAAACAATATCATTATCGATTAATTTAAATCTGAGAATCGCAGGTCTGTAGCAACACCAATAATTTGATATATATAGATACACTACTAGAACCCAAAGGTTTAGAAATTTGTTTTATCCTCTTGTCCCGGTACTTACTATTTAGTTGATTTGAGTCCCCGAATATTTTACCGAGAGCTTTGTAGAATAAAAGTAATTTGGCGAAATGTATATCACTCTCGCATAGTTTTGTAAAAAAAAACGGCTTCTTGCTTTATCTTCATTTTATATGTCTTTCTTTGAACCTATTCTAAAAATCTGTAGGTACCTTTTTAGACTTTTTTAAAACATTTTTTACTACGTGATTTCTTTACATATGCATATATAATGCATTAAAAATTGTTCCAAAGAAAAACCAAACATTTTTCTATATTGTTGTTTAAGGTGTTCCTCTAAAGGTCTGTTAATGGATTATTTATGATTGATATTCGTGTTATCCGTTTTATTATTTACTGAAGTTAGAACTTCTAACCCATAACAGATGATACAAAAAATATGGACCAATTAGGAACTTAAGTTATACTTTTGTACATATAGTGATCTTTCATATTTTGAATATGCATCGAGTTTTATTGCATCGAGCAACAGTATTTAACCACTATGTAACAGTAAATTACAAGCATCCGTTGTTCCACAGCCAGGCTGACTCGTTCCACCGTTTACGTAGAAATCAGCATGTCCTAAGGCTACATGATTTCCGTAGCCTGAAATTAATTATTTGTATGTAGTATTTCACATGGTATTACACAAATGTCTTGTGTGTATTTAATCTGTATAGAAAGTGATTGTTTTGTTAGCCCTATCTTTTGATTATCTTACATTTATTTAACAACTTTTCTCTTTCAACCCTATTTTATGTCCTGTTATATTCATGAACATATAAAATAAAATTCCACTATTGTAAAATATTTTGACATTGGTATTCTAAGTATATGTATGATAAACCAGGATTTACCGTGATCGTCTGTATGCACAATATCAACAAATGTCGCATCTGTCTTTTCTAACTTGACCTTTTTGTCCTGGTGTCTGAAGCTAATACCTGCAGGATTAGCACCATTATTGTTGACACTATTATGACAATAAATAATATAAATTTTAAAAACGTGTTAGAGAATATCAGTACAGATGAACGCAATTTATTTGTAGATGTACGTTTTGGTGCTTTCGAAATTAGACATGTTATGTGACTGTGCTTTATATTAAAAGTATGTCGTGTCTATTGACGATCGCAGCATGTTAAGTCATTTCAGATTGTGTTAAAATTGTTGTCTCTATGTGCAGTTGATTTCATTATGCCACCTATTGAACCATTAAATATTTATTTTGTCATAGATTGAAAATATAAATTCGGTTTTGAAATTATCTCTCTTGAATATATATTGCATATCCTCTAAATATACATAATGTATTACTAAGAGACAGTATTATGACCGCTTATTTTTATCTAGGGTCACACCATATTGATTTTTAGTTCTTTTGATTTTTGGATGGCAAAAGTAGGGGGCGGGGCGGAGATCAAGTTTATGTGTGAAACAATTTTTTTCAACTACATTGAGGCTCGACTATTCACAGCATTCCAGTGGCAATCAAAATGGATCACCTGATTCTAATTTCTAAATTGACGTTGATACATTGATCTCGTCCTTAAAATGAATGCTTCATTTGCCACTGTGGGTTTAGAAGGCAACCAGTCATTCTTAAAGAATTTTGAGTTCCAAACGGTCTATGTTTTTATAGTTTTCAAATTACATAATTACCAGTAATTCTTCCTAATCCAGTTAGTCTCTCACCGGCGTAACCAGCCACCTGTGCACCCAGACTATGTCCAATTATATGAACGTTCTGATAACTTAAACCGCTAACCCTATGTAGCGTGTTCACCATGTTGGCAATGACTGCCCCGACAACTCTTGTATTAGCTACACTTTGGGCATACTTTTCAAATGCCCCTCTGGTCCATACCACGATTATAACATTGATATTTCCCTGCATAAAAAACAAAACATAAACAACACGTACAAACACCACACATAAAAATCTTGATAAAAATGCAGGCAATGTTAGACAAATATTGCTTTATTACAAATTAAAGATCTAATCAAAAAACAAAAAACAAAAACAAAAACAAGGAAACAAACAAACAAACAATAACAACAGCAGAAAAAATGGGATTGGATATTGGGACATTTTTGGTTGAGTACTTCTTGTTTAATATAAGTTTGGTTTTTGGTCTTCCAAATGTTTCGGTTTTAATGCTGCTGAAGAGAGGTAACTCCTTGAAATGCGTCGTATACAGCATAGTATAAATTTACTGTATCTAATATGAGTATCTTTGGATTGTTATTTTGCTCTCTGCCTTCCAAATCAAGTGGCCACTCTATACTTACGTCTGCAAGTAATGCCGAAGTCAAGTCAAGAATTCTTGGATCATTTTCCTGGCCGTGAAATCCATGAATATAAAACACTGTTTTATGATGACCATTGAAATGCGATGAATTTACTGAAGACTCTTGGTGAGGATCCAGGTGTTCTGCCTCTGTCAAATTGCGCCGGGTGTGCAATGAAAATTTCACCTTAATAAAGTCAGGTGAATGTGGAAGAGCACCATGTGAGTTAGTATAAGGATCAGAGTTATTGAAACAGCCAACATGAAAGTAACATATATACACTTGTTCCTGTAAATAAAAAAAGATGGGTCATTTATTAATTAATTAGTTTTAAGAGCTTTTTAAACTGTAACATGATAAAAAAAACTTTCTGAAATAGTTGGGCCATTTTGGGGTTATCGGATACTATCGAACCCGCGACCTTCCGCACTCGAGGCTAACACGCTACCACGAGACCACCGAGGAGGTTGACATACAATACCAATCTCCACGTGACAAAGGAATAACTCCAATATTTATTCTGTTAATCTTCAGATCACTATAGAAAGAAATCTTAATAGATATTGAAAAATCTAGCCGTGACGTCCTTAGCATAGGTCTATGCTGATGTACCCGATTGATCGCACAGATACCTCACGGTGCTTAAATATATATTTAGTGCTTTAGTCTCACCTTTGACTGTAAGAACCAGTGCTGTGGTCGCAAAAAGTACTGTCCAAATCATTATAATTATAAACAGCTGAGGTCCCTTATTCTAACAAGAGCTTAAAACGGACTACATTTAGGGACCAATGTAACTCACTTCTATTTCTTCGAATGGAAAATATTGATCTGAATTTTGAGGAATTTGGATATCACGTATATGGTATATGTTTGAAGTGATTTAATTTGGATAATAAAAAAAATATTTGTTGTTGAACATCTAAACTGTGGTGAACCTCAATGTAGTATGCCTTATCAGATTTGAAAAAGTGCTTCATACGTGCCATAGATGGTTATCTATGGCAAGATTTCAAAAATGCACACTGAGAATTAAAAATTACACAAACTTAAAAACACACACTAATTCTCAGTGTGTGTTTTTTTTTAAATTAATCTCAGTGTAGTTTTTTTTAAATCTCAGTGTGTAAATTTTTCGACAAATGGCTTATTTAAACAAAGTTTTGACGAGAACGGCCATAGTTACTTTGCTTTGATTATTATCGCAGAATGTAGACTATACGTCCACTGTGGCATCATTTTGCAATGATTTACCGAATAAACCTTAGCTACCTTTTACTCTGATTCCTCGCTAGATACATATGTATAAGGAAAAACATAATTATAGAATTTAACACCAGTGAACAGAGAAATTAAAAACCAAAAACCACTTTTTCCAATATATCTATCTAATCCTATGATATTGTATGAGTTGGACTTTATCCATGAATGGTACATGTGTCTAATCTTATTGGTAATTTTTACTATCGTTTATGTAGAAGATCACGAAACAGAGTTTATTAATATATATTGTGTGCTTAGTTGAACTTAAAAAAAATCTCCATCATCAATTTAATGGAAATAGAATAGAGTCAAGAGACCAAACCTACTTAAATTCTATCACGAATTTAAATTTTCCATTGTGTATCATAGTGTAAGTTATTTGGACAAACCCGGAAAATAATAACGTATTGGCCTTTCAATAGAACAATAATGATTTACAATCACTTACATATATTACATCGTATATTTTGAATGAAAGACAATTTACTTCCGGGATATGAAAATGAAATGAAAGGTAAGGAATTAAAATTAGAGTGAGTATAATATTAGGCATTGTCTGTTAATTGTACTTACAGAGTATGTTATTTCGTTATTATTTGACAATATTATTTACCATTGTTAAAACAGATTTTATTTATCCTTGTGACGTTTGTTTGTTGTGTTCCATTCTCATCACTTTGACTTTTCCTCAAGGATTTCGATTAAAAAGTTACATTTGAAAAAAAAAATCATGTACTACTTTTTAATTCCAATAATATTCAGTAGATTGGCGATTAAGTCCGAGGGAAAAGTGTGTAAATATAGATTCTCCTTCAGGTACGAGTGTGTTATGGAATTTCTCCACCCGAAATAGTTAAATTTTAGATTTTCAACACGCGAGCCTTTAGCGAGCATGTTAAAATCTAAAATTTAACTATGACTTTCGACAAAAATCTCAAGAATATGTCGTTGCTATATAGTTTGTTTACATAGACGTCATTTCGGGACTTCTCTAGTTTATCGTTCCAATAAACTGTAGAAAAAAGGGCGGTAATTCCCACGTAGAGATTTAATCATCGGGAAGTGGTTAAAGATATTATGTAATTTTATCCCACCGATTAAACACGTCAAGAATAGGAGAAAAATATTTCGCGTGTTGAAAATCGAAAATTTAACTATCTCGGGTGGAGAAATTCCAAAACTCATTCGTACCTGAAGGAGAATCTATATATGTAATTGTAAACATCATAGTTTTTGACAGATTTGTTCTTAAGTTTGACAATTAAATCATCAAATAGCTCAAATGAACAATGGCAATATATAAAGTCACGATAGAAACTACTCGAAACGACCAGTTTCCAGTGAAACTAAATTCATTTAATTGTGACATTTTCACAGCGTGTGGTTAAATGAGTATTTTGAAAATGACATATCAATACGTGACCCTGCAGGATTGTAAAGGGACTAAAATACGAGTCTTGCTGCAACATGGAGAGCTGAGACTGGACATTGTCAGTAAGTACATTCATTTCATTCAGCCCGAAAGCTGCAGTTCAATTTCAGTTGCAAAATCCTCAATAAAAAATTTCTGTGATACAATTTTGATTTCACGAGTCTACATGTGCCACTCATCAGTTGTGCTCAAGGTCTAAATTTTTGAAAACCAAAACAACAAACCAAAACGTCGAATAGAAATTTAAAAAGTGCCACATATGACCAAAAACAGTAAAGCCGAGACCAGTCTAAGTACGGAACTATGCACGAGAGAGATACTCTTTACTTTCACAAAATTTAACTTATTGTTAACAATAAATTTAAATTATCAATTAAATGCTATAATCGAAATACTAGCCACTGATGGAGTCCACCACCAGAGGCTTCGAATCAGAGGTAATACTAGCAACTGGTGGAGTCCATCAGCAGAGGCTTCAATTCACAGGTAATAGTAGCCACTGGTGGAGTCCACCAGCAGAGGCTTCGACTCAGAGGTAATACTAGCCACTGGTGGAGTCCACCAGCAGAGGCGTCGACTCAGAGGTAATACTAGCCACTGGTGGAGTCCACCAACAGAGGCTTCGACTCAGAGGTAATACTAGCCACTGGTGGAACCCACCAGCGAGGCTTCGAATCAGAGGTAATACTAGCCACGGGTAGAGTCCACCAGCAGAGGCTTCGACTCAGAGGTAATAGTAGCCACTGGTGGAGTCCACCAGCAGAGGCTTCGACTCAGAGGTAATACTAGCCACTGGTGGAGTCCACCAGCAGAGGCTTCGACTCAGAGATAATAATCAATTCTATGATACCAATTTTGCTGCTCAAGATGTGCAAATGTCGTAGATTTACGACTCAGAAAGACAGATGAATCATATCGAATAGAAGGGTCATTGTATTTACTTGCTTATTAACACTATCTAGTATCTAATGCGTTGGTTGAAGTAAAATTCAAAAAATTTATAGGCATTCAAATGTTTGTATTTTTTTTTATTACAACAATATTATACTTTTGCTGTTTATTGGAAAAATCGACTTCAGGTGCACTGTATTCATCGTTCTACTATTTTATCTCTAACCTGTCTAATATTGAAGCTACTTTAACATGTTTAATTTCAGGGAACGCATTTCCTGAGATGAGGGATATATTTTATGTTAACAATAATGACAACGTCCCTACAATGTTGAAAAAGGAAAATGGAGTAGTCCTACCACCACAGTCAATTACCTGGGATTCAGACCACGGTTATGTTGTTGTTGCCGATGACGAAGGATATAAACCAGGTATCAAAGAAAATTTCACTTGGATAAGACAATTGTTACCAAATTACAAGGCTTCATATTAAACAGCTGAAGTATACAGTTATTTCAAATATTGTTTCTTATTCACGGTGTAGAATGGTAACGGACATATCGGGGTTTTTTTTCGGCGTTTCCGCACTTATCGGGTTCAGCAACGGACTTATCGCGTTTTTAGATGACAACATTTGGCGTAAGTAGTTATTTCTTTCAACTTGTATTAAAGCAGCATAGACATTTCTAAATCAGCTTAATGTCACGGAATGGGGAAATTATTTATTTTGTTGGATATCTAATCATATATTCATGGGAAGATACGATTTATTTCAAATTGTTTCCACCAACAAGGTACCTGAACTTGGAAACAAAAATTTTTCATAAAAAAATGTCCAATTGAAGCGTGTTGTAAGCATGCTGTTTTCTTTTCCAAGTAAAATTTTGGTGATTATTCATTAAATGTAGACATTTTCCCTTTCGGAACTGTTTCATGCACTATTAAGGTCTTAAATGATGGTTAATTTTGAAAATTTTTGGCACCGGACTTTTTGTGTTATTGGCATCGGACTTTTTGTGCGAAAATGAATAAGAAGACTCATATCTTCTAAGTCAGTCTATCTGTTTACTCCTCCTGTGTTGTTCAACACTTCTTTCTTTATACATTAATCACACAATAATATACTTTATTAATCCACAAACAAATGTGTGGGATTCTCGTCCTCATAGCAGGTAGCATTCTAGTCCAAATAATTATGACGTCTAGTAAGGCTATTCTAAATTTTTGCTTTTTACCCTGGTAAAACAATAAAAAAACACGATAAGTCCTGTGCTCAATAAACCCCAACAGTTCGGTGCCAAAAAACACGTCGTTTTTTGGAAACCCGATTAGTCCGCTGCCAAAGAATTTTGAAAAAGCTTTGATATGTGATATTTTTAGTCTTTAAATGCACACAAGTGGTTCTAATATGTATTTTGCATGAAATTAAGGAGCCCAAAAAGTCCACATTCTAATATACTGCGTATTTGAACGGGCACCACACCATTAGTAACAGTGTTTGACCGGTTGTCCTGTTTAGTGTGGAGCTCTTTGAAAAAACCATGAGTTGTACCGAAGTAAAATGAAAAATTTCGCAAACTTAGATCATCGGTGCCTTCCGTGATCATATAAAAATAAACACTTACGACTTCTTTTCGTCTATTTGGTTCATTTTTGTGACACAATGTCTGGAAACAAAGCACGATAAGTCCGTTGCCGAACCCGATAAGTGCGGAAACGCCGAAAAAAACCCGATAAGTCCGTTACCATTCTACACAGTGTTATTTCTCTTTTTTTAATTTTGACGCATTTAAATGATATCAGGCTCTAGGAACCAAATTTCATTCATTTAGTTTATAACAGTAACACTAGAGAAAGAGATGGCTGAATTAAAATAGTAACACTAGAGAGAGATGGCTGAATTAAAATAGTAACGCTAGAGAGAGAGAGAGAGAGATGGCTGAATTAAAATGACTCGGATATCTAAGATATATTTTCGCAACTTCACATGTATTTATCGTGTAAGACATTTGATTCATTTTTTCGAAATTATCTCTACCAAAAAGAAATCAAACAATTTCCCCCTGTTTATCGGGTAATTATACATGTTCTCATATCGTAGTCGACATTTGAAACAAAATTTTCTTAGAAAAATCGAATGTGTCGAAATTGTATATCATGGAATGTTTATATCAAAGGGCGTCTTTCTAATTTTCACATCACTATCAGAGTTTTTGATTTTTATTAGGGTGTCGACCTATAGCCGGGTCCTGTAATTGGACAACATGGTCACAAGTGATAAGTATCTCGATCGTGACTGGACCGTCCTTGTTAAATACCACATTGTCCAACTTAATGGATAATGGATATTCTGTTGTATGTGGTATACAGGTAGAGAACTGGACCAGATTTCCCCTTAGTAATCCCATGACGACACTTGAATGGGGTTATTTATCAAGCCCTGCTACAACGATTCATCCTGCAACACGAGAGGCAATGGTAAGTGAGGTAACCCATACCGTGTGAATGTTAACATACGAAGGAAACGCATAAAATATGATAGAACACATATGGCTTGGTATGGATAATTTTGCTGTTACGCCACTTTCAGAACCACTGGCTTTAGTCTATTAATTGGGGTGTATGCCGGAAAACTCGAGGAGAATAATAGGTTCTCACACGAAGCAAAAATGAAGACTGGAAAATCTTCAACAAGTTTTTGAATCACGTCTTTCCCGATTGAAGTGCAGTGGAAAGAGGGGAAAGACGCTGAATTTTAAAAACGAGTTGAAGATTTTCCAGTTCTTCACTTTTGAACGAGTATAAATACCCAATTCTTCCGTAAGTACTCGATTTTTAGGTTTCCTGTAAACACAATGAACACAGTCGACGAAGTTAAATTACGTTACGTCTGATTGGTCAAAAGGTATGACAAAATATTTCTGATTGCACGTGCAACGGTCTTCCATTGGTCATCTCCCACCGAAAACTGCCATTTACGGAAGAACAAACATTCTTAGAAAGGAACAATTGTCAACCTGTGTCAGTTACGGTGTGGAGTCGAACACTATGCTTGTAGTTCAATTAGAACTCAAAATCTACTTTTCAACACGATGGCTGTTTAGGACGAACTACATAGATCACTCGGCCATGGAGGACTCCCCATGTACACGTGTATGTAAATGTATAGTTACCCGTATGTGTTCTAATATCGATTTTTATTTGTTTAGATGAGAATGCATTATATTTGAACAAAGTATCATGATTGTCATGATTTGAAGTCAATATACGTAGTTGTTTTTCGAAAATTAAGTTTTTTCTCCTGTAAGACATTTGTCATCTTTTCTTTGTCAACTTCCCCTTTCTTGTCCAATATTATACACGTACATATATCATCCAGGCGTTATTATGTATGTTGTTTATCTATCAAAATATTTTCGAATCCTTAGCTGGAGATGCTTACCCTATAGCATCGTTTCAATTGTATATATGTACATGTACATGTACCTACTATTTAGACATTAAATCTCCCTTATATGACGTACTGTCGGCTTCAAAATAAATACAATGTTTTTAGTGAAACCTAAAAAAGTATCTTCTGTTTCATTGATTCGTAAATACATTTTCCAATGTTGAGATGCCTCAGATTTTCTAGTGCAAATTTAAAGTTATGTATTTCGAAAATCATCACTAACAATTTATATATATAAACTGTGTTCTTACAAATGTATGTATGTTTTAAAAATACTTTTTGTTGTAAAAAATACTTGTCAATAGTTCATAATTTTGAACTTAGAAGTAGATTAACAAGTTTAAGTGTATCGGCACATTCTCTATGTATTGGACAGGATAGATATCAGGATATTCCTCGACACAATAGAGCAAGTCCCAGGTGCTCCGACGGTGAAATTGAAGATGAAATGCATTTTCTTCTTAATTGTAGTTCATTAAATAAAGTTTCCTAACAAATCTTCGAACTCCAAGGGAAAAGGAAAATGTCATAATCAAAGTAAAAAAAAACTGGAAAGACACACAAACACGCAGAACTGGAAAGCAACAGTCATATGTAGTTGTTTTTCGAAAATTAAGTTTTTTCTCCTGTAAAATCTGTCATCTTTTCTTTGTTAATTTGCGCATGTCTGCATAAGTGTAGTATTTTTAAAGATTGATGCATGCATTTTTATTCTGTTCAAAGCTCACAGTATAACGAATACATTGGTTGAATTTTGGATACACGTTTCAGTTTCGGTTTTCTGACATTACGGTCATAATTTACCTGACAAATTCACAGCTAAACTCTGAAATATACGTAAAAAATACAGATCAAATCAAGATATATTTTTATTTGTTAGTTATTTTCAGAATTCTTTAATTTTTAGGTCGGTCATAAATGTGGTTTCACAGCGACAGGAACATCTGGATCAGCCTCATGGCTGATCAGTGGTAGTAACAGACGATTGGTTATCATGTGGTCAGCGCCATTTAATTTCGATTTTTACTCAAATTATTTTGCCTTGGGCATAACAAAGAAAGGCTGTAAGAAACACAACAAAGAATGGTTTAAAACAATGTACTATAAATCTGACAACACAGATTTAAAGTTTAATAGGAATAAATACCGTAGTACCAGTAATGAATTAGTCGTGGAAGATGATGAATTCGATATATCAGGAATCATGGGAACTAGTCATAAACCGGAAATAAAAGTGATAGTAAAACCCAAAACTTGGGAGAATTTAGCCCCAAAGTTACAAAAGTCGTAAACCAGAAATGGGAGAATTTAGCCTCAAAGTTAACAAAAGTCGTAAACCAGAAATGAAAATGAGGGTAATACCGTAAAAGGTTAAGAAGTAGATATTTACCAAAATTAACAATCATTCATCCATTTTTTTTTAATTATAGTACGTGTTTTACAATTGCAGAATAAAAAAAACATTCAACTGTTATTTTATGTTCATGTTTTAATGTCACAAAAAATATCGTAATAATTGAGAGAGAGAGAAAGAGAGAGACAGAGAGAGAGAGAGAGAGATAATTTCCAACTATTGCTCCAAGGCGTAGCCGAGTGCAATATATATAGTTACTATTAAAGGGGCACTGAATGGGTTTGCTATTTCCCGAATATTCAGTTAATGGTTTGTCATGTAGTTGCTTATTTCATCCTTTTTACTTTGTTTTATTTTTTTCTGCAATAATTGAGTGTCATCACGACGTTTTACTCTCAAACGAAACCATCAAGTTGTCGGCATCTGCATTGCGCCAGAGATATTTTAAACCTTTGGCCAATTGTTATAAGACGTGATCGTATAGTGATATTTATTATAATCCAGCAAATAATGTTAAACCGCAAACTAACTAATAACAAAAAGCTAGCCAAAAAATCAGACTGAAAACGAACTGATGACTAGCTAATATTCTCATTTATTTATACTACCGAAGCCCAAACCTGCATGCAACGATTTACAACGACGCAGAAACATGCGCAGAAGAAATTTAACAATACCCAAAACGGTTTAAAATTTACTCTTTTTGGAATAAGCATGTCAGTAAAAATATGAAAATTCAGCATCACTTGTCAATCATGTGTCCATCAAAATGTTACGGTATCATTGATATGCACAAGCTGACATTTAAGTTATTTACAGCATTAAATTGCGCACTGAATATTACCAGTACAATCTTTCTCAGACCAGTATTCCTAAATTCAACAACATCATTCCTAAATATAATATGAAACCACGAGTAAAGATGTGTTACGGTATCATGAATAATCAATTTATCTATTTATCATATATTTGGTACTAAATACATGAGTTTTGAATATACGATAAAGCCCATGATGTTGGACCGTATCTGACGTCTATGACAGTCATACCCTTTATCGTATGGCTTTCCCTTTATCGCATACCCTTTATCGCATGGCTTACCTTTATCACATAGCTTTTTTCAATTTTTTTCAATCTTTCTTTTTTTGTATTTTTTGTATTTTCCTTTTTTTTGGGGGGGGGGGGGGCGAAATTCTTTGGGGAGGGCGCGAAATTCATTTTTTGAGGGGGGACAAATTTCAAAGAACAAATGTTTTTCAATTTTTTTCCGATTATTTGTCTTTTTTTTCAACCCCCCCCCCCCCCCTTAATTTTTTTTCACAAAATATTTTCCCTAAACAATTTCATTTGTGGCAGTAGACTTTAATTTGGTATTTTGAAGTCCTCTGTTTAAATATATGATAAAGTGTATAATACACGTTAGAATCTGTATTACGTGCTGTATCAACCTCGACCAATATTGGTTCCTCGGGTTGATACAGCATGTGTTACAGATTTTACCATGTATTATTCTCTATGTATTGAATGAACACTTTTGGTCACTTATAACATGTAATAACAACAAATTTACAAATAGTATTGTAACTACTAATATATTAAATGGTCAGACTAAGTAATATTATAACACATCTCAACTTCTATATCATCCTGACATGATCACCACGGCCATCTGGCTAGATATTCAGGTGCAAAAAACTACGAAATTTGTGGAAAACTGGTGAACGGTCATAGCACAGGACGCGAATATTTCTTTTATAAATCCAATACTGTCTGAGTTTTGATTTTATTTGGTCGACGACGTGACGACTGGGATCTTTTATTTTCCAATAGATGACGTTCAGCGTATGAATAAGTGAGCCAGTAAAAGAGTGCCGTTTCTTTCTTTTTATGCCGAAAAGTGTAGTTATTCTGAAATTATAAGTAATAATAGTTGTGTTTCCGCAATTTATCGGTGTATAAACTCGACCATGTCACTCACAAACTTAACATACAGTCATTCGGGCTTTATTCAGTTTTTGAGTGAACTGGTCTCCTTTATTCACCGATATATTGCTTCAAAACAACTCTTATTACTATAGTAAAAATCATTCGGCATAGTATTATGTATCATATAAGGCACATTACATGCATTAGCAATTTGTATTATTGAGATCTTTCATTATGATTGAAATTTGAGGACAAAAATAAAACAATAACCAGAATATATGACCTCATTGGATTTGCTTTTTGATATTTGCAAGTGACAATAAAATCAAAGTTTCTTATTGGGTGTTGTCCCCATACATTTTCTTAATTTCTGTTAAAATCGGTGTTGCAATGTTGTTACATGTATATTTAGAAATAATACAGTGGCTTCAAAATATCACGACAGGGAGTGATAAAATATCAGCATAAAGGGCCTACCAATGGTAAAATGAAGATATTTTACAGCCATCGTGAATTATTTCTATTCTAATAGGACAGTTTCTACGACATTCTGAAACGCCACAACATAAGTATTCAGACACAAAGACGCCATTACACAACGTAAGTTATACTATGATGTCGTTAAAGCTTGCGGTAAATTTACAACGACGCTGCCAAATAAGACGTCTGACGTTGGTGACGTTGGAATCCAAATATCCATATTTTACCGTCATGACCGTGGTTGTAGACTGAAAACGTTTGAAGAAAGTCATATTATGTGCACCATGCTCGAGCTTGCAAATAAGAGTCTCTCGCAAAGTTATAATATATTGATGTTAATCATGAATAAATGCCTTGACATTGACATGGAATCCATACCTGCGACATTAGGGAACTTGTGTACATAAATATCCTGTAAAGATAACCTTAATGATCTTCACAGATGTGTCCGATTTAATTCCAAACTGCGAATAGTCTGTCAGTCGGCTAACTTTGCGTTGAGTGTTTCAGATGGGGTGTCTTATTTTGAATCACATCCTTTTCGTTGTCGTTGCAGTACATGGTAAGTTCTCGGAAAATACGCTTTCATATTTACATGTATTAACCTAAAGATGTGGCTTAATTGCCTAATTTTTTGTCCCTGGTATATAAATAGTCAATCTACCATTTTTACATCATAAGCTATCTTTGTAATATTATGAAAACAACCATTTCTGTCCTTTCTATAATTTTGTCATATTTTTCGTGCAAAATTACTTTTTTTTATAAAAATTTTAAATTTCTCAAATCAGAATGATTTTGGATGTTTTTATTTTTAAAAATGTAGACACGAACAAAAGAGAGAACAGTGCGTATTGTAATTTTTACAAAGTAGCTTTGAGTTATCACATTAGTTATTTCTATCGAAAATTGGTTAAAACATCGGCTGGATTAAAACTACATTCTTCATTGAAAATGGCTAACCTTGGACACACAGGAACCATCTCTATTTCTTCATTGTCTATTACTTGGTGTCAAAATCAGAAGAATTAGTAATTTGATATTTTCAAAAACAACAAATGTACTAAAAAAATAATTCTATGTTTCAAAAAATCCCGAGGGAAAAATGATCTCTGCAATTTGGAATACTTATAAAACAAAAAAGGATAGAGCCTTCTCAGTTGACAATGATATATAAAAATTAATTTTGACCACGGAGGAAGACGAAAGATATATAAAAATTAATTTTGACCACGGATGAAGACGAACTGTAAGAGGCCATGCATGTTATGCGAAATTTATTTTATTGATATCACCACAAAAACATGATCATTTCTCGTTTCTTTTCAGCAAAACAAGTATGCTACGACCATGTAGGGTGTTTCAGTAATAACCCACCATACACAAATAGTTTAGGCGTATTACCACATTCCCCGGAATACATTGGAACTACATTTAGTTTATACACTCGACAAAATCAGAAAACGGCTGTTCAATTAGACCCAAATGGCAGCACAAGGTCCGTGACATCGACTCACTTTAATAGTGGACATAAAACAGTGTTTATAATTCACGGTTTCCATGGATCTAACAACGATACTTGGCATGAACCAATGAAAGATGCTTTATTGAAAGCTGTAAGTAATTCAAACTGAACAACGTAATGAGTACAATTCACGATGAATGGTAAAATTAGATAAGTCTGTGAATTTATAATCAATATATCATATTTCATTGAAATCTAGTCTCACTTTTATTAACTGAACCTTTTGACATATTTTAAGCTTCCATACAACTAAGTTTGAAAAAAGATATGAGAACAGCTTTTAAATTAGAAGGACGTTATTGAAACCTCATTGGTGCACGTAAAACCGAAATCGTGTTATTAACTGACAGAATAATTGTTTTTTTGTAAATTGTAAACTGTTGAAAGAAAGTAATATAGACGGGTATGTCTGATTACATTTGCGCTGATATTTAGTATTAGTATCCACTATTTTCGTTTATGTTGGTTTTCAGAAGTTTAGAAACTTAAAACAAAGATGTATCTAATGACACTAAGAGAAGTTAAATTGATTCATATATAAATCATGTAAGAATTTATCACAAAATGTACATTGTAAGAATCCTGGATCGATTAAGACAGGAAAGAATTTATCGAGGTATATTTTCGAAAGTAACTATTCTTTAAATTATATAAATAATTGAAACAAAGTGTGTCAAGTTCTCTATAAAAAATTATATATTCACTTTCAGGATGATCTGAATGTAATTGTTGTTGTATGGACAAAGGGCGCGTTCGACGACTACAATCAAGCATCAGCCAACACGAGAGTAGTTGGTGCAGTAACGGCTAATATGATAAAGCTGCTACACACTGCTGCAGGAGTAGATCTGGGCTTAGTACATATCATTGGACATAGTTTGGGTGCTCATGTAGCTGGGTATGCTGGAAAGAGATTGTATGGTCTCGGAAGAATAACAGGTAAAGGATGAAAGTCTTGAGAAAGTTAGCCATTGTGATTTTTTCTCTGACATGAATATTCATAAGATCTTTTAAAGGAAGTTTTCCATAGAGTTCTTTTTCAAACTATGTTCAGCTCTGATGGCCATCTTGGATAGCGAGCGGGGTCGTCGGATACCATTCTGAAAGATGACTGTCTGTGGACCATCGGTGTCAAGCGTTGTTCCAATTGACCCACTCGTTTCAAAGGGGAAGATCTTTAAAGGAAAGTTTACGACGACGGACGACGGACGACGGACGCCAAGTAATAGGAATATCTCGCATGGCCCTTTGGGCCAGGTGAGCTAAAAAGCGGATTTTGTGTATAATAGTGGATCAAAATATCCTTTTTGGAAATAATTCTTATCGCATTATTATTTCGATATCAAACTAATAAAATCTGAAAAGCACATAAGAAAAGTTTCATATGACTGAGAAAACCCCAAAACTATGTATAAGAATAGAATATCTAAAAAAATTCCTACAAATAGTCAGAGCGTCGTAAAGTCAGTGGATCATTTCAAGGTCAAGGTCATCAAAGGAATGAAAAACAAGTACATGCATATTGAAGTACGGATATTGAACTACGTTTGTCACGATGTGTGTACTTATAGAAATAAGATATAAATAGGTTATCAGAGAAATCCCTATTATTGCACTTTCCTAAATATTTAGTCACATATGCAAGGTTAGTGGATTTATAGTGTAATTATATTAAAATTCAAGACCAAACTAAGGTCAACATGTATAAACCAACCATTTTTTGAAGTCAAAATACAAACACCAGTAAAATAATTTAACACGATAGTCTGACTTGGTACAGAAATTTAAGAGGCGTGGCTTTTAACCGGTTTTCTGGTTAACGAACCTTTCTCCTTATATCTCCTAATCTTCTGATGTATTTAAACGTTTTTAATTAATTATCCCCTCGCTTCAGCGAAGCGCGAGGATTATGTTTTGCTGTTTGACGTAAGTACGTACACGTGTACGTTAGTAATGTCAAGGATAATCTCAGTAAATACTGGGTTTAGAAAGATGAAATGCACTGTGTGTAAGGGGACTTTTCCATAGGTTTCGGAATTTGAATAATGCCCCTGGGGGCCGGGCTACAAAGGGAGCCTAAGGATACATTATTCCTATATCACGCAATTCCTTTGAGTTTATTTGGAATACGGAACAGAAAGTTGGCTCAGTAATTGCCCTGCCAATGTAGATTGTGCCAAAGGTTTCGGAATTTTAATAACTCCCCTGTGAGCCGAGATACACGGGTGGCCTAAGGGTATATTATTCCTTTGTTGCGCAACTCCTCTCATGTTATTTGGAATATGTAACTGAAAGTTGGCTCATAATTGCCATGCCAATGTAGATCATGCCAAATGTTTCGGAATTTTGATAGCGCTCCTTGGGACAGGACTACACAAGTAGCCTTAGGATACAATGTATATTACTCCTTTGTCACGCAACTCCTCTCATATTATTTCAAATACGGAACTGAAAGTTGGCTCAGTAATTGTACAATAATGTAGATTGTGCTAAAGGTTTCGGAATTGTGTTAAGATGCGGTTCAAACTTTTGTAAATTTCTTGGCAGTTTCAAAGACCATTATTATTATTATTTTTTTTTTTGACAAGAAACCATGTATTTTTTTGGATCAAATCAGCAGTAACACATATTGAGATAATCTAGACGTCAAAAATATGTGATTCCAACTTTGGTAAATTTCCTGAAAGTGTCTAAAACTATTATGTTTAGAATTTTACTTAGTAATCATAGATTTTTGTCAAAAATATGTAATTCCAATTTTCATAAATTTCCTGAAAGACCCAAAGACTACTTTGTTTGTGATTTCCATTTTACAACCATATATTTTTGGAATCACTATAGCAACAGCACTAGATTAGAATGTATGAATTTCAAAAATTGGTGATTCCAATTTCGGTAAATTTCCTGAAAGTGTCTAAGACTAGTGTATTTGTGATTTTTACTTAGCAACCATATATATGTATATTTGGAATCACTATACCAACATAACTAGCTTGGGTTGTATGGATTTAAAAAATATGCGATTCCAATTTCGGTAACATTCCTGAAAGTATCTAAGACTATTATTTTTGGAATTTTACTGAACAAATTTAGATTTTTTTTATCATATTAGCTTTAAGACTAATCTACATCAGCTGAATTTCAAAATATGTTATTACAATTTTAGTAAATTTCCAGAAAGACTACTTTATTTGTGATTTCTACTTAGCAACCATATATATTTGGAATCACTATAACAACAGCATATATTGGATTATATGGATTTCAAATACACAACAGTAGCGCTGGGATATGCAGCGGGGCTGTTTCGACTAGTTCACTATGATATCACGTTCTATAAACATTAATAAACAACAATACGGATAATAGGAAAGGTCAACAATTACATACCAATCAATGCCAGTAGTTTGTTGTCATTGGTTTGGATATGCCTCTTTTTTTCTAATGAGTTATCAATAAGGGACGAGATCAAAAATTCAATGTAGGATAAAAAAACTTAATTCAAATAGTTTTTTTCACTGCCCCCCCCCCCCCCCCACACCACCCCTCTTAACTTAATTTGAGAAAAATTGATTGACCAATATGGGCATATTCATTGAGAGTATACTTTTTGTATCATGGGTCCTGTTTTTCCTCAACAATGTATGTTTGTTCTGTATATTGATTTGGACTTCACTTGAATCCGTATTTTTCAATCCGAAAATCGATGTCAGATAACAACACTTGGAGCAATTCCCCCCCCCCCCCCCCCCCCAAACTATTTGAATTAAGTTTTTTATCCTACATTGAACTTTTGATCTCGTCCCTAAGACCATTTGTTACTTAAATAGAAAGATTTTCCCAGAGGTTTTCAATAAATATCGGTAAAAGAATACCGAAGCGACAAAACAGTGGGAAAAGTCCACAAATTCGAAGTCGAAAGAAAAAATGAAGTCAGTAGAATGGAACATAACAAACAAACGTCACAAGGATACATGTATAACTAAAAGAATAAAAACTATATAGTAAACTAAACAGAAACTAAAGCACTAGCAATGTAAACTCCTATAACAACCGGGAGTGACATCAGGTGCTTCGGAAAGGGTAAGCATGTCCTGCTCTGTTGACGACACCCGTCACATCGCCATTGAAGTGTCAAGTCTGGTGAGGTGTCAATTCCAGAAGGACGTAAAATCTAACTGAAGATATGTAGTTTCATACGCGAAATAGAATTTTCGTACATGTATCGGCCAATCAATTCATGGTGACGACTGTAAAACTTTTGAAATTAACACAGACTGAACATAACCCTGTCTTAGAAGTTTATGTGACAGCAATCTAGCCCTGCCGAAATAGTGGCTGTATAAACCACATGCGCGTGGCGACAATGAATTAACTGTGAAATGTACACACCATAGGCGGGAGACCTTGCTATGTTACTGCTAAGAAAGGGAAAGTTCACAGTCGGAAAATTAAAATCATCACGTTTGTCATGAAGTTTTGATTTCAACCTCCCATTAATATCTATGTACAAGTAAAAATGTAGATATGAAGCAGAAGTTGGTGTGCCTGTGGTCTCTTTAATTTCAAGTTCATTGGGATAGCAATAGAAGAAGGGAAAGGATAATCTAAAAAAGACTTTTATTTGTACATTATAATTGTCATCATGACAGTCAGAGAGATTTGTCAGAAGTTTCATCGAGTTTTTGTGATCTTAAAATGAACAAGTATACCATAAGAGGTAATTAAAAATAACATAAACCAAAGAATACAAATGAAGTACTGAACAGATAATAGAAACACTGAAAACTAAAATCTGTAGACTTCATTCACTCCTATTATTATCAGAAATGAACTCAGAAGGATAAAAGGTATCTGTCCCATATACAATACAGGTCTGAAAACCAGCTGAAAACATCATGAACTCCAGTAATAACAGGAACGAACTCAGGTGCTCAGGAAGGGTAAAAATGTTCTACTCCATATACGACACCCGTCGTGTGGTCCAATAAAGTCATTCTGGTAGAGAGAAATGGTAGCTGTTGCAAGGGTGAAGTCTTGTATTTATAACATTAATATCTAAGATATGATTGAAAATAAAACATGCAGTTGTATTACTATAATTGATGCAATTTTTATAATTGAATACACTTTAGATTAAAAATTGAGAAGTTTCTGATGTGGTAAAAAAATGCAAATTAAGAATATTTTATTAACATTAAATAGGATTAGATCCAGCTGGTCCGGAATTTAATATTGCTGATGTAAAAGTCAGACTAGACTCTTCAGATGCAAATTTTGTAGATGTTATACACGCTGATGGCAGTAAGTATTTAACTATCTAAAGTAGCAATATTATCTGATAAAAAACAATTGTTACTTTGTCTGGGAGAAAAAAAAACCAACATGCTGTCCAACTTATTTCAAAATTATCAAACCATAAATTATTATACCCTCGATACCAACTATTGCCCTTGGCTACGCCTCGGGGCAATAGTTGGTACCTCGGGGACAATAAACTTACAATTCCCCTCATACTCAGTCAATAAGTATATAATATATCCCCCTTTTTTTATCTGTCCCGATATCATTCCTGGACGTCAATATAAGCCAAAGGCTTTGAAAGATGGAATGTCATAATGTATAGAGTTGATACAGAACATTCCTTCTAATTTTATATTATCATCTATATCAATGAAAACAACCATTCTTTTTTCATATTATTCACATATTATTTTTTAAATAAATTCGGAGATTGGAAATAGCTTGCCTTGTTTGCAACATAAGTAATAAAATGACTTCAAAAGTAAAGAATAAAAGAAACAAAACATCAACTTACCTAATCCGTGTTTATTACTATAATTTTGAGACATTACTAATATGGATGTTTTTGCCTTGCTGGTCTCAATGGCAAATTCACTTCCGGCTGTATCATTTTGGTAAAACTACCTATATCAACGCTAAATGTTTATTATATAAATATTTTTGACATTTAGAAAAAAAAACTTTCTGCTTTCAAAGAGTACCACCATTAAGTTATATCTATAATATCAGAAACATCAACTGTCAATTTGATTTGTACTGAGTGCCGAGCTTTCTTTTTCATACAAACAGTGGAAATATATGCTGCTGTACTGGGCCGTATTTGGTTACATGTATTTAACAAAAAAGTCTTTTTTACGTCTGCGGATATGGAATTAATGTGCACGAGAACTTGCCCATGTAATATTGGACCACGCTACAGAGGATATAAATAGCGCATTTATTGTTGTTTGTCATCTTGTAGGTCATTCTAAGGTTTTCAACAACCAATCAAATACATCTAACATCCAGATCAAAATCGCTTTTATAATAGACTTAACCAATAAGACTTGCGATTTACCATTGACCAATTCACCTGTGCTTTATTTTTTGACACTTGTGGTAGTTTAAAACTTGTGTGATTTCCAGATATTTTTAAATTGCTAGTGTTTTAGTTTTTGTTCTGTCTTGATCTAATTCTGTTTCACTATATGTTTCTTTATTCTTTCGGTTATATGTCTGTTTGAATTGTTTGCTCTGTTACATTCCTTGCCTTGTCTTTGGATTTCTCCACTGTCTTAATGCTACAGTAGTCTTTGGGTGATATTCCAGATCTGAAATTTAGACTTCGGTCTTATATATAGACGTTTCACATTGTCTTATTAACTTCGGTAGCCTTTAGTAGCCTTTGGTTAATATTTGAAATGTATATCTTAAAGTAAGTTTTATTTTAGTTTTAGGATTTCAAAAACGTATGGGACATGTTGACTTCTACCCAAATGGCGGAAAACACCAACCAGGATGTTTAATTGATCGTAATGTATACATATTCTATGAAGATTTCTCTCTGGTCTTGTGTTCCATTAAAGACAAAAGAAAATACCTTTATCTAATATGTGATTTATTAAACCGAAATCAAAATAGAAATTTTTATGCTTTGGTTGTCAAAAGAAGTGTTATCACAAAAAAGTGACTTTCTTGTAGAAGAACTATACTATCAATTTTTAATGTTTAATAAGTTCACAACTTTAGGAAATAATTTTGAGTTGTGCATTGGTTGAATCTCTGGCTATTTGTACAATAATTCAATATTACCTTGTATATTACCGTATATTTTAAATGTAAATATCGCCTTATTTACCATTTTCTAACATAGAAACATCTTAGTTTATTCATTTCATTTATGTAATAGAACATCTACAATTACATTGTCTATTTTAGCAATAGCCCCTCTATATAGTTGCAGCCACATTAGACCAATTTATTACTTCATTGAATCAATAAGTAGCACCTGTCATTTTACGTCACATCCATGTTCAAGTAATGATGACTATAAGAAGGGACACTGCCACGGATGCAGAAGTGGATGTGCAGAAATGGGATATCATGCATCACCTAGTTCTCATGGAACGTATTACTTGAAGACAAATTGGCATTATCCGTACTGTTCCGGCTCTCATTAAAGAAGTATATTAAAGAAAAACGATGTTTTTTATTATTTATCAGTCATATCAAAAAGAGTGTGATGTTTTAGTTTTAATTTGATTACCTTTTCTTCAATTCCAAATGCATCATCATTTGAGTTTAATGAAATTATTCATAATGATAGACGTTTGCCATGTGTCTTTCAATACTATGAGGCAAATGAGTCAAAATATGGATGAGAAAAAAGGGAAGGGGGGTAAACGTGTTAATTAAAGTACATGAGAAACTAACACATGCACTCATGGAATATAATACAACAAATTAACAGTGTTTGTAATGCTGTACTTTTTGATGGTTGGGCTTGTTAAAAAATAACAATCCAAAAGATACTAATATTAGATATAGTAAATTTAAACTATGGTGTATACGACGCATTTCAATGAATTACCTCTCGTCAGCCGCATTAAAACAAAACATTTGGAAGACCAAAAACCAAACTTATTTTCAACAAGAATTAATCATAAAATACCGAAATAGGAAGCCAAATTTCAGTTAAAGAGATCTACCATGTGCAATACAAAGAATGAACCCTTAGTATTTCTTTCAATTTTTTAATTTTGCTAAATACTGGTAATTTCTGTAACAAATTCATCATTATATCTTTAACCGGAGTTCCGACATTTTGATCTCGAGCACTGCTGATGAGATGTCAGTCAACGAAGAGGCCATACAGTTCACCGAATTTATTCGGTATTTTGTGATACATTTTATTACATAGAAAGTCGCTATAAACTAAAAAGTCGGTGACAAAAAGAGCGTCAACTAAAGCCTCACTAATTGTCATTTAACGTGCTTATTTATTCCCGTCTCGCATGCGAGACGGGCTAAGTACTGAAAAGCTAAACAGAGGGAACCAGTCGTTAAAAAGGACCAGAATAAGTCCCCTTATTTTTGCCGTCCCAACATCATGAGATGGACGCATGCATGATCAACGGCCTCTGATTGGTCAGTCAACTGGAATTTCTGATCTGCGGATGCAACTCCGTACATGATTACGGGATAGCATCACCTAAACTAGGGAAAATTGTCACGGGCTGTACAACATACAATATATGTTCAGTTGACCGTAGTAAAGATTTAAAATTATCGCCCGGTGTCTAATAGAACACAGAACTTCATTTGGCGCTTTTAGTTTTTTGCTTTAAAAAGCGTGTTTCACACTGTCGTACCTGTACATCTGCATTCTATTAATAGACAAATAGCGGTCTATTTATAGACACATTGACTGAATACATATTGACAATTTATTTATTTATTATTCTGGATATGTTTTGCAATAAGGTCCACTGCTAAGATTCTAAATATTACATTATCATGATTATGTGTATTTCCTATTACAAACTAACGGGCCAGGGGATTAGCTGTCGTTTCCGACTGCTCCATCGGTTTATTTAAACAAAATTCCGAAACAAATTATTCTTCATGATTTAAGACAATTAGAAATACAAATATCACTTATAATCTTCCTAATGTACTAAATACTTTCAAGTAACCACCTCATGTCTCCTGTGCCTGTCCCAAGTCAGGTCGTGGTAATTGGCTAGTCTTTGTACGTTTTTTTATTAATAGCCTTATTGTATTTACATGTATGATTGTTAAATTTTACAAATTTTACCACAATCATACATTTCACGATATAAATATTGTCATAGATATCGTCAAATGTCACCCCATAATTACGTTTCGGAAGTTAACTTTAAAGATAAAGGCTATTACATATATCTGTATAGCAATTAAAAAAAATCAAGTATAAAAAATTAAAATCTTTGAATATCCTTTAGTAAAAAAGGCAACCGAAATAAAGCCATCAAAACACAGACTTTAAAAAAAACTATGTAGTAATATATCTATTGAAAGGTAGTAATAATACATATAATAAGGGAAAGTTTAATGTGATGACATTACGAACATTTAATAATACATAAAAAATAATAATCTTTATTAATAAAAAGCTAAGAGACGGCTAGCTTTTTAGAAAAGCTATTACTTGTTTAAACAAACGGTCAATAATTCTTGTATCAATACGTTATGTACTTTTCAGTTGGCAAAACTTGTGTCTCTTCCTTGTTCTCAAGGGAGTAGAAAAAGAAATCTTTGCGATATTTAGTGTAAAAATGCATACGGCATTGATATACAAATAATATCCATTAGTAAATACAATTTGTTGGTTCTAAAATACATTAGCCAACCATTCAAGAAGTAAAACATGTTAAATAGTGTTAATTTTAGGCTTAACAAAGCATTTGTCCAGAGTATATTTGATCATGGTTAATTCCCAGTACTTATATTCATTTTATCAAGTTTTAAATTATCTTAAGCATTGAAACAAAGATAACATGAAATGAATATGGACAGGAATTGTATGTAAACTGGGAACTGCTAGATACGTATGAAATAGTACATGACTATAATTCCATATAATCTGTATCTAGTATACAGTGTCACAAATATTTACATTATCAACAATCTTATCTTTGGGTTTGTGTTGTTAACATTACTATTTAACAGAGAAAACCTGTAATAAAATCGATTGAGACTATCGTCAAAATAAATTTCTGTGTTATTCATTCCAAACCGCATATGGAGAAAATTTCTTCATTATTCAAATTGAATATATAAACGAACAAAAATGATGTATTTTTTATTTTCCATATTACCGATTCTATACACTGCAAATGGTAAGTTTTCTTATTATTATTATTATTTCTTTTTCATGTTGGTGAAACCTTTCCAGTTTGCATTATTAGCAAGTACTATCTTGAAAAATAAAACATATTTGACGCATGTTTAGACATTCATCATTTTTGTTTATTTTTTGTTTACTTTTAAACCCCGTGAAAGTTCCACATGGGTTAAGCAGTGAAATATTGTATACATATCGCATGATAGTTGGCGTTTAAAAATGGCGTAACTGTTTTAGTTTAGGCAATAAGAAGATTTTTGTTATGTATGAATTTTATTTTCGACTATTGAACATAGCAAAGAATTAACCAAAGACGTTTTCTTCTAAAATCAAAAATAATATGATTTTCGTCCAATCACAAAACGCACATGCTTTTATCTCAAAGGGCAAATATAGAAACTATACACTCTGAGTAAATATATCATTGTCATGTGGGAACTTTGGACTTTAAAATTAAAATTGTCAGTTTTAGACTTAAAAAATATTTTTCCAGTTTCTCAAGTAGTATGTGTATAAAGCTCTAAACTAACAGTAACACGTACTTTGGGGACACAGGTTACCGGCGACTCATTAAAAAACTATGTACACACTGTATCAACATCTCTGAAAGAAGTCCACCTATTAAACAGTTTCAACATTGACCTTTGGCATCTTGAACTTACCATGGGTGTGAGATTTTCTCTTTGTTTAAATATTCACTTTAATCAAAGCTTTGTTATTTTGCTAAAACAGGATGTAGGTATTTTTTGTCAAGTATTATCCGCCATATTCCTTCATTTGTATTACATTAGGTGCTGAGGTTTGCTATACTCACATAGGATGTTTTAACAACACGCCTCCATACAACAAGTCACTTGGAAAACTACCGAAGTCACCTGATATAATCAAAACCAGTTTTACTCTCCATACAAAGCAGACTGTAAATGGAACTTTGCAACTTTTAAATCCGTATGACCCATCAACGATTCCTTCATCAAACTATAATGGAAATAGTCAAACTATCTTTATCGTTCATGGATATCACAGCACGAATACAAGTCAGTGGATCCAACCATTAGTTGAAACCCTTCTGAATGACGTAAGTAGAAAAATAATAGATTTTGACAAATTTTATTGATGAATTCTTTGCTTCTGTCCCAAAATAATAGTCATTCCAAATTGGCTAGCAGATTAGTATTGAAACTGCAGAAGACTTTAAGGAACATGTTTTTAAATTAAAGCATAATAGATTTGCTATCTGAATCCTGAAAGCAGTCCACTGTATCCTAAATTGTCAACGTTTCAAACATAATATTATAGTATTCAAATATTCTAAGAAGAGAAATAATCTGCATTGATGTACAAAAAGTTAAGACCTATAAGACGTGTGCATTTGTGATATGTAATTGTTTCACGTATAAATGACTATTATGATCAACATTTATTCGAGGTAAACTGTAGTGTTATTTCTGTATCTTCATTTCTGTTTTATAACACGCTTGATTAACTAGTTATTTGTCT
Source organism: Mytilisepta virgata (assembly GCA_028015205.1). Taxonomy (NCBI): domain Eukaryota; kingdom Metazoa; phylum Mollusca; class Bivalvia; order Mytilida; family Mytilidae; genus Mytilisepta; species Mytilisepta virgata. Next base: position 46,125,726 of record CM051515.1, read on the forward strand.
TTTCTTATCCAATTCTCTAGGATGTCTATAAAATTGTAATTACACATGTATCAGTATACAAGTGCAAAAAGGCCATCTACATGTTGAATTGAGTAGATGTACGAAAATAATTTCTTTTTTTCAAGATTAGAATTATATGATTTCAGTCAGCAATGAATATAATAGTGGTTGATTGGTCGGGTGGTGCATTTGACATCTATGAACAATCTGTTGCAAACACGAGGGTAGTTGGTGCAACAATAGCAGAACTCGTTAAGTCTCTTCATAATGTGACTAAAACTAATTATTCTCATGTGCATTTAATTGGTCACTCTCTTGGTGCTCATATATGTGGATACGCAGGTGAACGACTTCCTGGATTAGGCAGAATTACAGGTAACTTGAATAAAACGAATAGTCGAAATAATTTCGAATCCACATTACCAGACCAAGACAACATCTATAATTGTGGATTTAAACAATTATCTGTGAAAACATTGTAAACACCGTACGGATAAATATTTATGTAGGTCATAATTCTGAGATTTAATATAATTTTATCATAGTTAATGTCCAGAACAATACTTTTGTAACATATGCTTATAGCAAACTGATGATCTTCTGACAAATCTAACAACAAAGAACATCACCGTTATGCTCTTCTGTATACGAAAGTCAAAATGGAGAGAAAGGTAAACAAATCTCCAGCCTCACTGAATGTTATGATGATTTATTAACAAACAACTAAAATGTGTTCCTTATAATATAAAAGGCAAGTTATACCGATAATAAGATGTAAAAGTAATCTTTGTAGGTATGAAACAATAATCCGGCTTGATGTTGTACTGAATAGAAAGATGATATATCAACGATTAAAATAATATATGTTGTTCTAACCAAACAAATTTTTTAAATTACCATATTGCTAGTCTGTCGATTGTTTTTAAACCATTTTGAACGTCAAATGCAAATTGGTTTTTTAAGCAAATTTATATTGGTTATATATAGGAAAATTAAACGTATTAGTAACAATTTCAGGACTAGATCCAGCAGGACCATTGTTTCAGTACTATGAAGCAGCGGCCAGACTAGATCCTACGGACGCTATGTTTGTTGATGTTATTCATAGTGATGGATCACGTGAGTTGATAAGGGATCATATCTTAATCTTTTGGTGGAGGAATAGGATAAATTGAAAAATAAATTGCCTGGTATGGCAAGGAGCAAAAATTAATAACATATTCTAAGTTTTTATAATGAAACTGTTAACATTTTCGAAATGATTGTGTAGTAAAACGGAAATTACAATTCAAACGAAATTAGATTAATTTGAATAAATGGTCGTGCATGCTTAGAAAAATAACGAAAATATTCCTCCGCCGACTGCTCCCACTAGAAAATCAAATCGTTGTCTCGCAAGTGTATTCTTCTGGACCCATGAAAATATATAACCTAGACAATATTTCTGAAAATCAACAAAGTTGAAACATTAAACTTGTCTTCTGTACAATCCAAGATGGAAGGTACTCTAAAACGTTCTAAATATGCAAATGATACCGTATTGCTCTTAAATTCCAGATTTTCAGCTTTGTAGCGACTAAATCTTCAACTCTCAAAATGTTTCGCATCGGATATAAAAAATAATTTCAAATTAATAAAGCCTTCTTAGAAATGTGTATATTTATATCCTAATAATGTCAATATAGTTTGTACAATGCTTCCTTCTCATAATAACTACTTTTTTCTCTATTATAATGGCAAACATTTTTTTATGCAATCATGTTTCTATTGCGCACGTAAAAAAACAACTCGGATACTAACTGTGTTGCTTACAATACGCACTTCCTAGGGTGCGCTTGTGAACAAAAGTTTTGAAAGGTAAATATCGTCAAAACTGTGCAAGCAACAAAACCTTAGGGATCTAAAGTGCTAAATAAATTGAAAATCAACTGTACCTGAACGACTTTAAACGTTACTGTAAACAAAATTCGAAGACCTATTCATTGAAAACTCATGAACGGTCAATTGTAAAAATAATGTGCGATTCTTTTTTTTTTTTAAAGCTGAATACTTATTATAACAAACAGGTTATGGACTTAAACAGGCCGTTGGAGATGTTGATTTCTACCCCAACGGAGGTGTTCATCAGCCAGGGTGTCTTTCTGACCGTAAGTTATATTTAAAATAATATGTTTATACAGAGAAATTGCTCTTAGTTTTAATTGTATTAAAAAGCTTAATTATACAGAAAAAAACGATGCAAACAGTATGTTGATAGACATAAAAGACACAAGCCACCTGGATTCGTGGTTTATTCGTTATCATACTAACATGGAGATACTACGTTTGACATATGTCTAGTACTTAGAAAATGACACACATTACTTCAGAATTGGCGTATGTGTCTGCTGGGTTAATCATGGGACACTAAGTAGTACATGTAAGAATACAAACCGGTCGGTTCGGATTCAAGCACCTTAAAAGTCAGTTAATGTCAAGATCAGTTTTACAACTCTTAATTAACTTGGCTTCGTTTCATTTGCAAAGCAAGGAACAACAGTCACTGGTTCATTCATAATATAATTGATTTTTCCTCGTTAATGTATGAAATTTAAACACAAATTGTATATTTATATGATCAGCCACAATATTGTTATTGTGGCTTTGTAATTTTAAGTAGGGAGTCCTGTGAAAATATATGCAGCTTTAGTTTAACTTTACACTATTTAACTTGTAAAAACGGACGTATGTTTATATCATCCGTTTTGTAGTCATTGTTTCAACAAAATAAAAATTATGATAGCTGTATAATGCTTTATAACGTTTTAAAAATCACTGCTCATAGTGTTTAAAAATCTCTGGGATTTCAAACGTTTGAGGCATGAACTGATAAAGGTTGATATGACAGGAGTTTCGTATTTAAGTTTGGATTACTGTATCTGAGTCCAAACAACTGTTGATGGACTGTAGGGAAATGATCAGATCAATAGTCAATGCGTCAGTGTTTACATGATTTTAACACAAATATTTTTGCGAAATTTTACAGTTCATAAATGTGGAAATTAAAACAAGGTATTAAATCAATGACGACAACTTCTCCTCACCGTGATTACAGTTTTCATGATTAAGCTAGTTTTATTTTCCAGCTAGGCATTTGAACATATTGAAATTTATCACGAGAAAAACTTTGCGCGAAATCTTTATTTTCAGATTTAGATCCATCTGTATCATGCAGCCATGTGAGAGCTATTTACTACTTCACAGAATCGATTAGTTCCAATTGTCATTTCAAGTCATATCCCTGTAATAGTAGATCAGATTTCGAAGAAAACCTATGTTCCTCTTGTGGGAGTGGCTGTGTTGATATGGGATACAAAGTACAAACAAATATCAGTGGGTTGTTTTATCTAAATACAAGCTGGCATTATCCTTACTGTTCTAAATCACAAGAAACCCTCCAAGTAACAGGCTCGATATTAGGATAAAAAGGATAACATATATCATCAGTGTCGAAGAAAACATTTTATAACCTGTTTGATAATAAATTTGTACACACCACGCTTTGGTTAATACATTTCGTTGACACTGACATCTCGTCAGCAGCGTCGAGAACAAAATATTGGAAAACCGGTTGAAGATATAAAGCACAACCATCAAAAATCAAAACAATTAAAACAAACAGGTATCCAAACTCAGCTAAGGGTTACGTCTGCATCAAAAGGAAGAGCCTTAGGAATTTCTGGTCTATTTGTTGTTAATATCTTCACCTTGATGCCTTATAACCCAACAAAACCTAATGTTACTATCAGAGAGACTGATAAAGTTGCTAACAAAGTAATCTAGGAGAAAAACGTATGTTCAAATACGTGATCAAAAGCTGAATTCTATGATCATGATGATGCCGAGATGTTTAAATTTTGAATATTTTTTATCTTGAACAAATCATAAATCGACGAAATTTGCATATCTTATATCATACATGTCATACAATAGAGAATGGAAACGTGGAATGTGTCAAAGAGACAACAACCCGACCAAAGAGCAGAAAACATCTCAAGGCCATCAATGGGTCTTCATCGCAGCGAGAAAATCTCACACCCGGAGGCGGGCTTAAGCTGGCCCCTAAACAATAATGCATACAAGAATAGCAAAATGGACGGCATTCTTTACTCCGAAACATACAAATGAACAAAAATTTTAAAACAATCACAAGACTAACAAAGGCTAGATGTTCCTGAATTGGGACAGGCGCAAAAATGCGGCGGGGTTAAACATATGTTGTGAGATCTCAACCCATAAACTAGTTACTACAATTGGTGGATACCTGTGCTAATAGAATCAATGTCCCTGATTGTATCTACGGTTTAGTTGCTAGTACTTCACTCTAATGTGAAATTAGTACTTTCAACATTTTGTAAAAACTAAGGGGTATTTCTATCGTGCATAGCTCTGTCCTTAGATAGGTTTGGCTTTACCATTACGGTGATTTGGGCTTCATTTACTTTTGGGGTCCCAATCCATATGGGGTATCATATACTAACCGTTACCCTAATCAAACCATAGCCCTAATGGAGTTTCCTAAAGTAAATGGATGCTTTAGAATCTGCACCAACTATTTTGGGTTGTTTCGGTTCTGAACATTTAGAGTACAACTGACAGATTTTGAAAATTGAAAAAAAACATGTATGCATATCTTGTGAATCAAAAGAAGTATCATAGAATACGTATGAAAGAATGCACGATTAGGAGTTAATGTTCCGTTCGTAAGGATGTTCGCTGCTCAGTTCCAAAATAACAAGCTTTCATAACACTGGTAAATATTGATAGTGGATTAATAAACTAACTAAAAGAGCGAAAAAAAAATTATAGGTCCGTGTGCTCGTTTTCGAAATATAAGCCATTTAAAATTTTACGATAAGAAAAATGTGTGTTAGCAGGAAAAATAATTTATGGCATTCAAATGGATTAAACCAGATGATTCTGAACATCTGACAAAAATTCAAAAACATGACCAGCGAACATACTTAAATATTTTCAGCGTTAAATATGGCATGGTATTGGTATATTTCTTCATTTAAATGCAGATATTTTTTTAAATGGTATATTTTTTCATTTAAATGCAATATTTTTTATTCAAATGGTATAATTTGTCATTCAAATGCAATATTATTATAACTTGTCATTTTAATGCAATTTTTTTTTTCAATTGGTATATTTGTCGTTTTAACTTTAATTTGCAATGTTTAGTAGTTTTTTTATTTATATGCAATAATTGCATTATGGGAAATTGTTTGACGTCACAAGGTCAAACATGCCTGAACGTCTTGGGTAACCAGGACGGTTTTAAAGTGGCCTCGCGCCCCAGACGCGGCGTCGCTACATTCTTATTATCTTTTATTTCGTTTTTCCTATCGCTGCGGCACGCATTCTGGTAGAAGGGTAGCCCTCGAGCTTTAAAAGCGCCCATCTCGCCCGCGTGTCGGAGTGACGAAAAACTTGAGTTTTTTGTTTTTTTTCCTTTCGAACACACAAAATCACTCGAGGGTAGAGTGGGGTCTCCGATCCCGTCTTAACCTTCCAGGTTGCCAGCGACGAGACCCGGTCGCAAACATGAGAAAGAAACTACTCTAGGCGGTGGATCACTCGGCTTGTGTGTCGATGAATAGCGCAGCCAGCTGCGTGAATTAATGTGAATTACAGGACACATTGAACATCGATATCTTGAACGCATATTGCGGCTTTGGGTCAATCCCGAAGCCACGTCTGTTTGAGGGTCGGTTGAACATCAATCGCAAAGTTGCCTGTGTCTTGGGCCGTCCAATCGACCGTACTCGGTTTCGCTGCGTCGCCTCAAATACAGACCGTTGTCTCTTTTCCGACCAGGTTCCGTGCCGGATGGACGCATCCCTGTCGTCGATTGCCTGTTTTGTCGACGCGTCTTCCTCCCAATGTTCTGGTGCACGCAGCCGGCGTTACCTGGCGGTAATGTCTGGACACCAGACTACCGACGGGGGAGAGAGAGAGAATCTCTCTCGCTCCCTTTTTATTCCATCTCCGACCTCATATTGCATTTAAATGAAGAAATATACCAATTAAATAAAAAATATTGCATTTAAATGACAAATTATACCCTTTGAATAAAAAATATCGCAATTAAATGACAAATTATACCATTTCAATAACAAATATTGCATTTAAATGACAAATTATACCATTTGAATAAAAAATATTACATTTAAATGAAAAAATACACCAATTGAATAAAAACATATTGCATTTTGCGGAGAACAACGAAGACAAGACCAAAACAATACATACACTACAATTAAAAACTAAAAACATATGAACAACATGAACTCCACCAAAAAACCGGGGGTAGACTCAGGTGCTCCGGAAGAGTAAGCAGTCTCTGTTTCCTGCCGGACACCCGCCATGCTGTCCATGTCAAATCCGATATGAGGAAGGGATAATATCAATGGAACAGATGAATTTTCATTTGAGAAACGGTTTTTTCATACCTGTCAACCAAGTCATGAATAAAAAATTCCAAGACTAAAGGGCATATGCAGACATCTTGAAAATTTCAATACTGAAGTACAGTCACCTTCGCAGGAACTTAGATGTCTGGAATCAGCATCTGCCAGAAAAAAGTCGATCCACTTTACAACAAAAGTAGAGAAAAAAATAACAATCCAAAGATACTAATATTATATACAGAAAATTTATATGATGCTGTATACGACGCATTTCAAGGAGATACCTCTCATCAGCAGCATTAAAACCGAATATTTGGAAGACCGAAATAGGAAGCCAAATTTCAGGTAAGGAGATCTACAATGTGCAATACAAGGAATGAACCCTTAGTATTTCTATTATTTTTGAATTTTGCTAAATACTGGTAGTTTCTGTAACAAATCAATGAATAATCATGTCAGACAAAGTCTGACGACTGGGTTGGCGAATATCCTCGGGGACCTAGGGTCCACCATGCAGAAAGAGTTACAAACAGTAACACGAATAATTCTCTCGTCTTGCGATTTGAGCGACTCCAGTGTGAAATACCAAAACTTAAAAAGAAGTTTCATAATGTTATTTCTGAATTTTTAGTGAGGACAATGGTACTTCTACAAGTTTTTCGAAGGTCGTTGTAATAAGTTAAACGGCCATATCGTCGATGTTTAAACACGTAGACTCGGACAATGGACATTTATCTTTTTTGCACTTTGGAAACGCCATATACTTTTTATATATCTACTAAATATTGTCAATGTTATAGAACAGATAATATCAACCAATTAGGTAGCAACTGTTTGGATTGATCAATATTTGGTTATTAACATCGCTTTATTTAATTTCTTTAGAGAACGCATAAACTAAATATAAAAATACAGCTAAAAGTTCGAATAAAAATTATGCTAAATGTAAATACAATTAAATGTTATATATGTTAAAAATATACATCATAATGGAAGTGTAGAGAGGGCAGGAAATAGAGATAAAAGGTCCAATAAAAAAAATTAGAAATGGTTAAACCCATAATTTGTTTTACATTAAACGAGTTCCGAGTGATACATTAACAATCATTTGCAGCATCAATCGACGTGACTTTTTATATTATAGGGCAGTTTTATATGTATACATTAACAACGAAAAAGGTTTACAATAAAGTGATGAATGGAAATCAACTGACATGGGTCTAAAACGATCACATCTAACCTGGTCACTTCTAATGTTGCATTTCATACACAATTCTGAAATAATACATGTCATAGGTGACATTCGTTCTGCTAAGGGATATATTAATCTGCAGGTAGATTTGGAAACAGCCTATGACACGGCGATATCTCAGACGTCATCTGTTACATTGTCAACATGCATGTTGCAATGCATCTTCGTTAATAATTGTCATGGAGTACTGTTCCAGTCTTCTACTGGAAGTTGTAGTGTTTCCTCGTACGATTATACGACAGAATATAATTCATTGACAATGGCTGTTGGCGTCCTGAGACCTGCTTTACCTGGACCGGAAGAATTGGTTTATTTTCAGACAGTCAAAGGTACAAAATGTTTTTATTTTCTTATAATCGAAGTTTGTTTCTGTAAAAAAAACAATTTGCACAATATTATTATAAATCTAAGGTATTGGTATTGCAAAAACAAACTCAAAATGAACACTGAAATAACATCTTTCAATCTTGAAATTTACTAGAAATTGAACTTAATGTGGTTAGCTACTGTGTTGGTAAACAATCCTTATGAGAACATATCTGTTGTTTTATGTTTAATTGTGATTTTCCGACATACGAATCCGGAGTACCTGCTTACTATTTGCGGGAAAACCTTCATTCATTTCAGTTAGTTCGTAGTTACTACGTGAAAACGAAAAATAATTAGCCCAATCCTTTAATTTCACTTTTCGTTATATAGATGACGTGTTGTCGTTAAATAAAGACAAATTCCAAGGCTTTCCACATCTTATCTACCCCACTGAGCTGAAATTAAGGATACTAACTACAGATACACCAAAGTCCGCTTCATATTTGGATTTGTTTCTTGAAATAGACTATGTGGGACATTTGAAGATAAAACTTTATGACAAACGTGATGATTTCAACTTTCCTATTGTTAATTTTCCCTTCTTGAGTAGCAATATACCTGCATCGCCTGCATATGGAGTCTACGTTTCTCAGCTTATTCGATTTTCAAGGGCATGCGTGAGTTACCCTGACTTTCGACAAAGAGGATTACTGCTGTCACAAAAGCTTCTTAACCAGGGTTTTATCAGGGATAAGTTGATGTCATCACTTAAGAAATTTTACGGTCGTCATCATGAATTGATTGACCATTACAGTGTTCCAATATCTAAGATGATGTTGGACCTGTTCCCACATGTGCCTCCACCGATTTGTGACTTCCACCAGATTGACTTTGTTGAACTTCACGACGGGTGCCGTATACGGAGGAGGAACTGCTTTCCCTTCCGGAGCACCTGGGTTCACTCCTGGTTTTTATAGGAGTTCGTGTTGTTCGTTGTTTTTTACTTTTCTGTGTTTATTTGTTGTGCTTGTGGTTGTTCATTTGTCTTCCCGGGTTTTTCTGTCCAATAGATTACGTTTTTTTTATTGCTCCTTAGGTATATTTGTCCTTTTTAAAACAAACCTCACCACGAGTTAGGTTCGTATTAAAAAACTCATTATATGTTACGAACTACCGCGAGTACTCTGCCCCAATAAAAGGTATCAATTATATCCTTAACAAATTACACCAACTAACAATAATGAACTATTATATACAAAACACCATACACAAACATAAAACACAATGCGGTATATCAAATGGACTACATAGCCGCCTTTTAGTACAGAAACTATTGGTAAAGGCATCAGGACCATAACTGGCCACTTTATTCTTTCAAATGTCCCGGGTGTTCCATATACCGTAATGACAATTTCAGAAACGGAATGTTCATAGACGCCGTCCACAAACAACGAGTTTTGTTTCGATTTTAGAAATATATATCGACAATATTCCTGCTGTAAACGTTTTGTTCAAGCTATTTTATTAAAAAAAAGAATTAACGGTCATTATCTATTTAGGGTTCGGATAGCTTAAATTGTCCTAGGAATCAACAAGGTGTGTTTTGTAACAACAGTTGTTAATAATTCATATACACATATTTGTTTTTCTAGATTGCAACGAAGCCATATGTCCAGTTTCATCGGGATACACAATGATAGCACAAGTGTGTCTCTGCATTAAATATGTTAATTCTGAGCTAAAACAGGAAAAGGCTAGGTTAGAATGTACTGTGAGTGGTGATGGTTTAGTTCGAATCGACAGTCCATTGAAGCTGTTGTATATTAAACAATATCTAGGTATTGAAATATTCTCCCAGTAACGTATTGCTTAATACATGTATTCATATTGCGATAAATTATATTACATCACTGCAGTGATCAATCTAAGTATTTGACTTGTTAAAGTTAATTTTTTAACTTGATTTTTCAGAAAGGTAACTATTCCTGAGGTTTTAATCTGAATTTGGATTGAAACATTTGCACACGAATGTTAACAGAATATTTCAAACCAAGATGGCGACAGTTTTAGTCAATAGACAAAAACCTTTGACTATAAACAAGCGAAACACTACAGAAAATTTCAGTTGTACTTTTCTGATACTTACAGTTATTAATTCTATTTTACAGGACAAATCAATCACCTAATATCAAATAGAGTATATATCCAGGGCGAAAAACATGGCAACCAGTGGCAGTTTGATGACGGAACACCAATACCAGCTCTGTATTGGGCAGTTGGGGAACCAGACAAAGCCGGTCAAGAATTTTACTTATTTTTGGATGTGTCAGACAATTTTTTCTGGCATGATACTAGCAGCAAGCCCTATCCTTACATTTGTGAGCTCAAAGTTTAATTTTTTCAGAAGTCTTCTATCTTAGTTTTTATTATTATTATTGGGTTGCCTGTAGAACGTTTATGACGCATTTTAATTATATGTGAATTGCATAGGTGAAAAACAAAACGAGACATGGATACAAACGAATCCTACATATCTAGGCACTTTAAAATCTTTTCCGACAGTAATTTGAGACACCTATAACAGCTTGTTTGATATTGTTTTATTGTTATTTTCTTACATACGTTATTCTTTGCATAACCAAGACAATAAATATCTAAATCAATATTTAAACTTTTTTGTCCTTAAATGGTTTTCGTTTTATCCCTTTGGGTCATTTTGACATTTGAATTAACTTACTCTTCAACGTTTTGGAATTCGGTTCTGGTTTTCAACATTTTATGCCTCGAGCATAACTGATATATATATATATATATATATATATATATATATATATATATATATATATATATATATATATATATATAAAGGACAAATATACCTAAGAAGCAATAAAAAAAACGTTACCCATTTAACAGACAAACCCGGGAAGACAAATGAAAAACCACAAGCACAACACATAAACACAGAAAACTAAAAAAAAGTGAACAACACGAACTCCTATAAAAACCAGGAGTGAACCCAGGTGCTCCGGAAGGGTATATCATAGATCATATAGGTATATGATCTTCATATTTCGTCGATTTACGACATATTAGTTTAAGGGCTAAAATGTTTAAGGCTGAAACAATAATCAAAATGCTGAAGCCAATTCAAATACCAAAATATCCGAAAGGGTAAAGCCCAAACTATATAATATAGTAAGAGCAGACCTTAACTCGTGATAGACAATCTCTAGTTTTCATGTAATCTAGCATTTTGATAACAGTGAATGAGCTGATGAAACGCTTGGGGATTTGAATTCTACCACTACATACATCCACTGAGTGTTCAAAAAGAGGACAAATATACCTAAAGAACAAAAGAATGAATAATTATTAAAGAAGATCTGGGCAATTAATGCTAATGAGACGATAGTCCTGGAAAAGAATTCAGAAAGTAAAAACGGTTGTCATACATCCTGTACTGTTTGTCCAAATAGGTATGCCACAACCGATAATGTGAGATTAAAACTTCATGGACTTTAGTTAAATGATATTATTTTGGTTATTTGCTGAGAGTATGGAGTAGATAATTCCCGAAAACAAAGCGTATCTTACACTATAGCAATATTTTTATTATGAAATTCTTTAAAAACCTGTCATCTAAATGACACTGGAACTGAAGATTATAATCGGATTTCAATCTTATGTTGGTGCTACGATGGTTAAATAATAATAATAGTACTATTATATTATTACTGTCTAATAACAGGTTATATTAATCTTCTAAACTTCACAAATTTTCTTCAATAACTTTAACGTGGAAAATTTCCTCAATATAAATGTTTAATAATAAATGTTATACATTGTACTAAATTTTTATTTATATTTAAATATATTATTATAAACAGATGTTACTAATATCTAATTAAAGAGTTAAAAAGCGTTAATTCTTTGCAACGTGTTTACGTTATCGGAATTTAACAGATACTAAGTTATTGGAAGTTAACATTTGTAAACAAAATTAAAGAATAAAAAAAGCACTCTTTCTTTACAAAATTGTTAGCGTTATTAGAATCTCATTTGTTATAGGATTTCACAAAATGAAATATATTTATAAGTGTTGTCTTATATTCTCCTTCATTTTAATGACTGTATATTCCGTTATCTTTTTGAAACTTCGTTATTGCATTCAAGTTTGGAACCAAGAAGACACACGTAAAATTCATTTTGTTGTTTTTGTGGATGAACGAGATATACATCTGTATCCGGTATTCATGCAAAACGTAATGGTAAAAAGCAAACGTGAATGGGATGTACACGTTTTCGTGATAAAATGTGTCAAACAGTATAGCAATAAACCATTCCTGCTATCATATTTGATTTATATTGGTTTAACCAACTCTTTAAAGGAAGGTAAAGCAAGTTGCCTAATTTTTCAAGACGTCCGTTTGATTATTAACGATATAGAAGCTTTCAGTTCGTGTGATACTCCTTTAGCTTTGTCTTCGGAAGTTAAATGTTTCAACGAAGGACAAAGCATTCTACCTCAAAGTAAAATTTTTATAGCAAAGCCTGATGAATGGCAGATGATTAACGAACATTTATTTGTTGATGATCCTGTAAGCGATAACGTATTTGAACCCATAGCAGTATTCAAAAGTCCAGTTAATGAAAGAAATTCTTGCAGATGTCTGAAACCATCATTTCTAGGAAACATTAAAAGGTCAGGAAACGAAATAACGACATTCAATGCAAAGGAGACGAGAAAAAATAGAATACAAATTGATGAATGGGGCTCCACTTGGGTAAATGTTAAAGAATTTCCACATATATCAAAGCAGGATTTATACCGCATTAGAACAAAATCTGGCATTGTAATTCCAAAGTATAAATTGATATTTTTTCTAAATGCAAAGTCCGGATCGACGTATTGGAAGTATTTGCTATATGTTATGCAATATAATCACACAAACGTTGGTCCGTTTACTTTACATAATCCAGCATATAGTGGATTAAGGTACCTAAGAGATTATGGCATTTCCGAAGTTGAACGCATGTTTCTAGATGATCGATGGACTAAAGTTACCATTGTTAGGGAACCAAGGGAGAGAATTTTGTCCGCTTACTTGAATAAAGCTGTTGCAAGAAACTATTTTTTGTTGACATGTGGAAAAAATGCTTCCTCCTTCGGCTCCTTTGTAAAGACAATAAAACACTGTCGTGATGACCATTGGGATTCACAAGTATACTTGCCAAGATATCTTTATAAAAATATTCTAACAGGTAAAATAGGTAAAAATGATAATATTTCTCTTTTTACAGAGAGATTAATGAAGAAGGTCGGAGCGTGGGAAAGATTAAAGAATTGGGTGTGGTCTTCGGACCTAGCTCAAGGCAGAAAGGCTGCAACAAACGCAGCAGATAAAATGTTGAAATATTATAACAAAAAACTTGAGAAAGAAGTACTAGCTTTGTACAAATCTGATTATGATGTATTTAAGTTCAACAGAAGTCTTTTTACAAGCTAATTGGACATTGAATAACTATCATCGGTTATTGAAATCATATATTGTACTAGATAACAATTTAAATATCCTTAAATTAACTGTTAAACCGGTGAAATAAAATAATTATAAACCATATCTGTTTATTTCCTTTTCATCTTTATTAAAAATCAAAGAAAAGTGAACATTTTTTGTCAGAAAAACAACTTTGTATCAGATTCGTTTCCTAAACACACATTTTTCTAAATATAAATAACAACATTATTATTATTATTTATTTGTTTTGTTTTACTTTTAGTGAAATGTACAAATCTTAATCTCGAGATTTTAGCATGTCACGTATAAGAAATAGACTAGGAAATTAAAAAGAACAAAACAGAAACCAAAATGAGCTCTGAATTCAAAAGAACGGCAAACTGGATTTTCTTTCATCATTGTCTGGAAGCGAACTGGCTGTCCTGCCAACCGTACATCGCCACACAAATTACCTTATTTATCAAGTCAATTAAAAAAAAAAGAATCATGATGGTCTAAGAATTTAAAAAGTGGCAATGTTAGGCCGGTTGTATACGTTACAAACCTCTTTTCTCCCTCAACCCTGTGGAGTATGTGAAAATAAGATAATACTGTTATAAAATCACAGTAAGTACAAGATGATCACTAGACATAACAATATATCGAGGAACTTAAGGTACATCTATTTAAGGATGGACGGTTATTTTTCAGTCTATGAAGAAATAACCTAAATCACGTGGGTCCCACAAAATAACCAATGTGGCGAATTATTTTAAAATGTGCTTTATTTGCATTGAGCATATCTCGAATAACTGAAAACAAAATTAGAGTCAATTCATTTAATTTAATTGCGTCAGCTATTTTCACGTCTAAAACGTTGTGATTCGCCTTTATGAAGTCATAATAGAAAAGGAAAATTTAGTCTCCATTATAAAAGACAAAAAAAGTTAATCAAATCACGCGTTACATCCAATATCAAATTATTTAAAAAAATCACTTGAAACGCACCATTTTATCAATAGGATATTGGCACATTGAAATATAAGGGAAAATAGGGATCACAGGGCGAGCTGGCTTCTTTGCACAACAAATAAACACTGAAAAACTAAAAAACAATGATCAACACGAACTCCTATAAAAACCAGGAGTGAACTCAGGAGGGTAAGCAGTTCCTGCTCCGTATACGGCACCCGTCGTGAAGTTCAACACAGTATCCAGTGTTAGGCACAAATCGTTGGAGGTGCATTCGCATATTAGATTCGCAGTTTCTGTACATTTTTACTAGATACATTGTACCTTCAGTCAAATTTCACAGCTTACTGGAACTGACACCTGACAAGACTTGACGCGTCAAGCATATTTAAAATAGTGTTCCATGTGATTTGCATCTTCAACTGAGCAATACATGTTTTTGCTTTCAGAGAAGAAAAAAGTTGCTTCTGCTTCACTTTTTAAGTTGTCTTGTCATAATTCTGTAATAAGTATGCCATATTAATTTATTTTGAAACCAATTTTAATGCACTTCGTTGATTTACTACTCACCAGTTGTGATGAGGCCTATAATGTAAACAAAAAAAAATCCAAAAATTTAAAGGTCAAATTCAAAGTACAAAAAATGACTAAAAGGATAAAGTCAAAACCATCAAAGGACAGAGTTATGCAATAGAGAGTATTAAACTATTCTGGTGGATATATATAAATCCTTGTAGTGTTTATTTCTTGCATCACTATTTTCAGGTATTCGCCTTATCTTAGGATTTTAGTCTTATCGAGTTTCTACAAGTACTGTCTTCGCTTTGTTATTTTTTGACGATATTTGCAATGTAATAGCTTCGTTCCGATGTTCATCCTCCAATTCCTAAATTAATAATATATGAACTTTCTATTCTATTCGTGAAGATGCTGCTTGTATATCACTTTTCATAGATGAACATGTCAAGTACAAGTTCTCTTAAGATGAATGTAGAAATAAAAAGTTTATGGTAGACTTCTTTAATCGATAGATTATAATTTTTTGTGCTTCTTTCCTTTGAATTTTATTGTATGCCTTCTATGTAACACTTATTTTACCATTACACTGTTAGATAAAATTTTTTTAATAAATAATTTGATACCGATTTTAATTCATAAGATGTGAACATTTCGTCGATTTACGACATATCTATCACGTCACAGATTTTTCATTAAAATATGAAACACTTTTATTTTCGTCATAAAAGTCAACAGTTGTTTTGTGATTTACAAAATGAGAAATATTTATACGTTCTGTTTAGTATTTTCAGTCACAATTATATTTGTATACAATATAACTTTACTGAAAATTCGTCAACATAGTCAAAGTATAGAGAAATCTAAAATACACCTTCATTTTATCGTCTTTGCTGATCCACGAGAACAACAGAGGTATTCCGAATTTATGCAATATTTAAAAGTGAACACAAGGTCTGAATGGGATATACATGTATTTGTGATACAGATTTCTAGAGATAAACCAGTCTTGCAATCATTTCTTATTAAAATTGGATTAGCCCAATCCTTACGAAGAGAGGAAGCAAGTTGCATTATATTCCAAGATGTCCTTTTATCTATTAAAGAGACAGTAGACTTCAGTTCATGTAATATTCCCAAGGCATTGTGTTCAGATCTTCAATGTTATGATGATGGACTAAATATAAAAGCCACCAGTAATATTTATATAGCAAAGCCTAAAGACTGGAATAATATTCATAAGTACCTGATTATAAATAAAATGTTTGATTACGTATTTAATTCAAACTTCATATTTCAAAGATCCTTTCCTGAATATAAATCTTGTAAATGTGAGAACACAACAGTTAAATTACAAATGGATAAAACTGAGGGAAGTGGAATGGTTATGTATTCACTTAATTCAACTAGAAGACAACAAGTTACACGTACTGATGAATGGGGCTCCACTTGGGTAAATGTTGATGAATTTCCACACATCTCAAGACTTGGTCTGTACAGGATTTGGGCAAAGTCAGGTGTTGTTATTCCTGAATATAAAATGATAGTTTTTCTAAATGCAAAATCTGGGTCAACTTATTGGAAATATTTACTGTATTATACACAGTTCAATCAAACAAAATGGAATCCATTTAGTTTACATAACCTAGGATGTAGTGAGTTAAGATACCTTAAGGATTATGATATCGCCGAAGTTGAACTCATGTTTCTAAACGATCAGTGGACCAAAGCAATCATTGTTAGGGAACCAAGGGAGAGAATTTTATCAGCTTATTTGAATAAGGCTGTGGCAAAAAATTATTTTATGTTGACCTGTGGAAGAAATGCCTCGTCTTTTGCCGATTTTATACAAATGATAAAATATTGTCATGACGATCATTGGAATTCCCAAGTATACTTACCAAAATCCCTCTATCAACATCTCCTAATAGGCAAAATGGGTAAATACGAAAATATTTCACTTTTTACAGAAAAAATGATGAAAAAGGTAGGAGCTTGGGAAAGAGTTAAAGACTGGGTTTTATCTACCGAAATGGCAAAGAGTAAAAAGGCTGCAACAAACGCAACAGATAAAATCTTACAGTATTATAATAGAACACTTGAAGAAGAAATATTTACTTTGTATGAAAATGACTTTAGGGTGTTTAACTTCAACAGAACATATTATACAAACTCTTAATATGCTTAAAGGAAATCAACAACTGCAATATGAGTCTATATATATTATACTGGTATTGACAAATTAAAAATATAATTTTCATCGAAATGCATTGTAGATGTCCAAATCAATAAATTACTATAGACTGTCATAGTTGGTGGATAAACCTCCCCAAAGACTAAACAAACAATAACAAGTACTGCCCATTATAAACTCATTTGGACCAAAGGTCCATGAGAGCTCTTGGCATTATTTTGGGTCGTAGCTCGTCCTAACTAAAACTCTTACATTTTAATTTTCCCTTCATCCACTGAACCAATTGCAACCAAACTTGACAACGATTTTCCTTGGTTGGTCTTTTTAGAAGTGTCTATGATAAACCAGGCTGAAATCCAAGATGGCCACCAAAACATAACTTATTTTAACAAAGGTCCTATAATTTAAATGACAGTGTCAAAATTTACTCATTTTATCTGTAAAACTTGCTACCGCCCTCATAGCTGTTGGTCGTAACTGTCCCTGTATTAAACAGAAAATTAAAAAATAACTCCCAATTTGGTTTAATGGTATGCCTAAAAATCGGCAGTATTCGTTAGAGGCCAGTATAAAAATTAAACCCCTGAGGAGTCTTCAAGTACCCGAGGGTTTCACCTTCTCAATTGTTAGCAAAACCATTTTGCCAAATGATGGATATTATAAAACTTTTGGCTGAATCATGTTGATAGCCATTTTAAATTTTTTTATTTGCATTAAGAATGTTAAATCTACAACACCGTGATAGACGATTTTTAGTAATCGCATAGTTTCGCTTGTTGACCTAGAGAACGTCCAGTCTAAATGTACAAGATGTGATATATACACACAATGCGATGGTGCCATAGACATGTCTGCGTAAAGAAAGGGAAAATAAATAAATAAAGTTCATGGAATGGCGTGAAACACCCATTTTTATTAAAAACTGTTTCCTATGGCAAAATATTTACATGATAGTATGTAAATAAACAAACTTTCTGAATAAGGTTGACGCCAATGATTGTTACAATGGCACTCATACAAATAATGGACTGATTGGAAAGTATTACATTAGTTTGAAATCTTTTGTCATAAAATAATAGAAAAAAAATGTTCACCAGTTTTATGTCATACTTAATTATAAAACAATTTGCCAACTTTTCTTCATGTGATGTGAATCGGCTTTTTTGATTGTGAAAGGGGATTTATCAGTATAACTCTAACAAAAACAATAGGAAAGGGTGATAGAACAGTTTAACAATCAAAATATGTTTATTTTAAAGGCTATTAATCTAAATGACCATATAGGGGGTAGGCTATTAAATTATAGTTATTCATGTGCAAAATATTAAACAATTATAGAAAAATGGAGAAAGGACTGTACAATTCTCAGACGATAAATGATCTGTAGTATATGTTCAGAATTGCATCCTTTAATCCGGGTCATCAACCAAGATGGTAGTTCAACATAGTATCTTATTCCAGATCTTCTAGATAATTGGAACTAAACTTGACAGAAATGGACCTTACGTGGTCTCCTTTCAGAATCCATGACTAAAATATCCAACCGAGATGACCTGTAAATAACTTTTAGTGCGATTCTGACGCTTGGGAGCCTCTAGTTATCATACTAGGCAGTTGTAAATAAAATCTACTAGTATTTTATTTAACTACATAATATAATACTGGGCAGTTATTAATAAAATCTACTAGTATTTTTATTTATCTACATATCATTAAAACCAATTTCGGGGCTGACAGACATGTTTTATAACAGAATCGCACCAAAGTAAGAGAAAAATAAAAAAAATAATGGGCTTCAAAGAGTTGCGACATAATTTTGAATGTATTATTAAGACATGTATCCATGACAATATTAAGTTGTATTAACTGAAATTATGCTGTTGGCTCCCTGAACCATGTGGATGCCAAGTATGTTTCCCAAAAAGGTAAAAGTCTAAAAGTCTTCCAGAACATTTAATACAACTGAAATAATCCAATTGTTTCAAGCACTTATTGTTCCACTGTTGATAATTTGAAGCAGTGTTGCTCCAAAATGGTAAATATCTGATAATCCTCCAAGAAGTATTCTAAATTTAGATTTGCAATGTTTGGAATTAATCTATTCAACGCAATTTCTATTCCAGAGATGATTTCCTCTGAAACATTGTTGCGAAATTAAACACCAGAGTACCATTCAGGAAATATATCAAAGATGCAATTTCACTGAATGAAAATCAATTACTCTCAGCAATAGCTTTCTCACATTTGATAATTTAAATATATGGTTGTTACCTACGTTTTTCCAAAAACAAAATTAAAGGTCTGATTGTCTTCAAGGGAATTTACCAATGATGGAATTTATTTGAATATTGGAAATTTATGTAATCCAATAAATAGATATTTAACAGTTTATAAACTAGGTACTTTTCCCAAACAATTTCGGAAACTACAGTCCTCAAAGTCTTTGATTTCTGACTGAAAATGAGGTTTTCTTCAAAAACAATACCACTGATTGGCCGAAACAATGGAAGGGTTGAGTCAAACTAAAGATATCTATATTTTCATTCTTTGTTAATTACATCGCTCCAAACATTTGACGGTCATTATCACGAATTGATTGGCCGATACGAAGTTTCTATGTCACTTATAAGACTAGATATTTTAAATTGGACTTCACATCCTTTTGGAATTAACACCTCTCCGAACTTGACAGTTCACTGGCTTTTGCTTACTGGCAAAGTGACTGGCGCCGTTAACGGAGAAGGACATGCTTTTCGTTACGGAGCGCCTGATGTCACTCCTGGTTCTTATTGGGAGTTCATATTGCTAATACTTATAGTATAACTAATCGCTGAATTCAAATACCAGAAATAAACAACGCGTGACCGAACTAAGTAGTAAATCACGAGTAGGCGCAGCGCACGGGTTATTTACAGCTGTAGTTAGGTCACAAGTTGTTTATTTCTGGTATTTCAATTCAGCGATTAGTTATACTTTTTATATCATTGTACAGAATCGAGCAGAAATAATCTGAAATAAAACGGACTATGTCTTTTGATATCTCTCCGCGGTTATTGTGACGTCACTTCCTAGAGTGAAATATCGGCTGTTCTTTTCACATGTGATTTACCAGATTTTCTTTCACTCGGATACTACGGTAAATCATCGGTTGCAATGTAATAATATAGTTTTTCTATTCTTGTTTAGTTTATTATAATGTGTCATTGTGGCGTTTGTTTGTTGTGTTCCATTTTCATGACGTTGTCTTTTCCTTGGATTTCGAATTTACGGACGTTTCCCACTGTTTTGCTACTTCGGTATTCTCTTGCCAATATATCATTCGGAAGACAATTGTAGTCACCGCCGGTAAGTTCGGATACCACAGCCGATCGCGCCATCTTAGTTGACAGTCCAGGTCATCAAACACAATTCTAAACCATCTAAGGACTATTGCTTGCCAAGTCTGGTTCCAAATGTCCCAGTGGTTTCCGACATGAAGATTTGCAAATTAAATTTACCCATAGCGTCCTATGTTAAACTAAGTTCGGCCGTGACGACCATCTTGGTTGTCAGTCCGGGTCATCAGACACAACTTTAAAAGAAGACACGTCTGGTTCGACTTGGTCAAATGGTTTCAGATAAGAAGATTCTAAATGAATTTTCCCCACAGAGTCCTATCATGTTAAACTAAGTTCGACTGTGGTGGCCATCTTGGTCATCGTACACAATTCTGAAAGAGTACCATTGCAACTAAGTCTGGTTTCAAAATATAAATTATCTCTGATTTAAAATAATCTACAATATACATAGCGCATCTTTATTTTAATTTGATGATGCAACATACTATTCATAACATTTTATTTTAAAAGATTCAAGTGAATTGCATTTTTGACTTCCACTGATTGGTAGATTATTCCAGATTTTTGACTTCCACTGATTGGTAGATTATTCCAGATTTTTTACTTCCACTGATTGGTAGATTATTCCAGATTTTTTACTTCCACTGACAGGTAGATTATTCCAGATTTTTGACTACCACTGATTGGTAGATTATTCCAGATTTTTTACTTCCACTGATTGGTAGATTATTCCAGATTTTTGACTTCCACTGATTGGTAGATTATTCCAGACTTTTTACTTCCACTGATTGGTAGATTATTCCAGATTTTTTACGTCCACTGACAGGTAGATTATTCCAGATTTTTTACTTCCACTGATTGGTAGATTATTATAGATTTTTTACTTCCACTGATTGGTAGATTATTCCAGACTTTTTAGTTCCACTGATTGGTATATTATTCCAGATTTCTCAATCAGAACACAAACATTTATCCTGTAATTAGCCTTCTATTGTACAAATAACAGGTGTACAAATAAATTTTTGCTTTATTTGTATAGTATGCAAATTATGCATTAGGCCCCGCCCACATGTTACCGAAACTATTTTTTCGTCATCTTAACCTTGCGTGACCCCGCTTGACAACTATGTAAACAAAACTGGACCCGTGGCAACATCAACTATCTCCGCTCCCGCTGTCTGTCAGTCTGATCATAATAAATTGTCGACTTCTTTCTGCTCTCAGACAAATATGTCCAACCAAATCCAATCAATGTTTTACGGTGCAACGCTCCATGTTGGCACACTTAATGTGTACACACATCCACATAGTGAAAAGCCCGCTCAATAGATGAAGTGATCGATTTCGATCAAAACAAATGTGTTACAGTTTCAATTGTTACAAGTACGTTTATTTGACACAAAATCCTACATTTATCGACTCATATTGAATAAAAATACTTGTTTATCATCAATTTTATTCATTTCACCACTATATGAAAACTATTTGCAACGTGGCACGTCATTATTGCACAGGTAAACACAAGAAAGAAATATCCTTACGCAAAATGGCCCCAAATGGGGGAACAACTATTTATAAATTTAAAAATTGTTTAATTGCTAAAAAAATTTAAAAAAAAAACCAAATTACAGGATAAAAACAATATTAGTATAGTGTAGAAAAATATAGAAAATATTTGTACTCGGCACGAAACAAGGGAAAAATAGCTCGGCAGAGCCTCGCATTTTCCCTTGTTTCTCAGCCTCATACAAATATTTTCTATATTTTTCTACACTATACTAATATTGTATATGTCTGTTTCGAAAAAAATTGTGTTTGTTATTTGCATATATAATTTGTTATTGTCAGATCTCAAGCTGTTATTTTGATTCAAAGATAATTTTCTTGCAAATAAGTAGGAAACAGTATTTAGCGCTTTAAATACAGGTATGGGCTTTTGATTAATCACTCTATTTTCTTTATTCATCTATTTCAAATTTCTAAATAAAATCAGCTTACAGTATAACTCTAGCTGATATTTTCAATAATTTGTTCAATTTAGATTGTAATATTACAATTTCCCCAAACATTACAACAATATATAGTCAAACAATGGCAAAATATAGAATTAAAGAAAATTATTCAATCAGGGCATTGGTAAATATGTTCTTATTTTCTGTAATAAATTTATTTAATTTAAACTATGTTTTATTTGATTTGATATTGGACCAGTTAAGATTATAGTAATACCATCAGGCTGAAGCTTTTTATTTTTTACTTTTTCAATGTATTCACCTGATATAAATAAAAATAAAGTACTTCGAGTATTGATTAATCCCTGTAATCTTTGTCTTGAACCGATAACCATCGATTAACAATTTTTGGATTTAATTTTATACAATTACTTCACACAATTTTAAATATTTTCACTCATTTTTTTCAATATTTATTAAATATGTTTGCATGCAGACAAACATTAAATTTACTAGTATCTAAATCATTACTGTTTGTACAAAATCTGGACTCATCAAAGATCAAGTGATCGATTTTTTATATAAAGACGCATATCATTGATACAGGTTGTAAATGTATATATACAAAGGTCCTAGAATTCATCCCTACGCGACTTTGACTCTCTGTGTTGTAAAGAATTAACATGATTCAAACCATTTTAAAGTTTCACCTGACATATAGTAAACATTTAATTTTTGTGTTAAATAATGTACTGCGGTAAACTATGTCAAAGGTTTATTTAAATCTAAAAACATGACTTCATTAACTTCGCCATTATCTATATTTGTCAACCATTGATCAGTTAATTTTGTAAGTGCTGTAATACATAAAATGCTTTGGTCTAAATCCAGATTGCGATTTATCCAGCAAATCATTTTCATTCAGATAATTGTAAAATTATGTGGGTATGTCTTTCAATTATTCAGTATGAGTAATAATTTTTGTTCCACTTGAAATTAAAAAATATTCTTCATTTTCAGCACATATGGCAAAATTGCGGGTACTTTGGTAATTTGCATAGCGGCCATTTTGGATTTCTCTGACGACATTCATTACAAAGCATTAAACTTGCCCCAAAAAATAAAAATGCAAATATTCAAATTCTTATAACTCATAAGCAATTTGTCCGCATATAGGTACATTCTACACAATATTAGCTTTCCTTTCGTGTGCAAATAAACATTGTCAGCATTGAAAACTTTCGGCCAATTCAGTTTAAAAAACTGAAGCGTAACCGTAGTATAACTGCTATATGAATTAACAAAAATTAGTTAAAAATGCAAATTCAAACTACAGATACAGATACAAGGCGAGGTCATACATTACATAAATTGTCCGCATATAGAGAACAACTTTGGAGGTTGAATTTAATGAGGAAATAAGTTTTATCTCACCTGCTTTCATAACTTTTCGGCCAAAATGTTTTTAAAACATGATAATTTCAAGTCTCCCATAGCGTAATCCTTCAAATATGAAGCCTTTCCCTTCAGAATTAAACAAACAATTTGTAAATATCCGCCAAAGGAAGTTTTCATAGACACATTAGTTTAAGAGCCGAGACGGAAAAAGACTCGATTATCCGTAATTCAAACAATTTTATCATTTTCGACCTACAACTAAGGGAGGTAATTTGCTTAAAAAGGGCTGAAGTCACGTGATGCAAATGCCATGAATAATGTACCCAGCATTTTGCCATATGACTTAATTCATTAAAAAAAATTATTTTTCGAAGATTTTGGATTCTATCACAATGAAAATCAAATTAGAGCGGATTTAACATGCAGGTCGAAGTCAAAGTCAAATAACTGCAGTAAATTGCATCGGTAACAAAAAAGGTCTTCTCGAGAACGGTGTTGGTTCTAATAAGCTTCAATTAATACGCTAGGCGTCAATGTGTTTCCCTGTACGATAATATTTTACACGTTGGGAATTACACGCAAGAATTAATTAATTATTTATTCTTTAAATGATATAAAGTGACCAGCGGATCAAAATCCAACGTTGTAATATGACCCGGTCAATTTCCAACGTTGAAAAATGAAAGACAGGCCAATTTTCACCTCGCTTCAACATTAAAAAGTGACCAGCAGATCAATATTCGACGCTGAAATATGACCCGGTCAATATTCAACGTTTAAAAATGACAGAAAGGCCAATGTTCAACGTCATTTCAACATTAAAAAGTAACCACCAGGTCAATGTTCAACGTTGAAAAATGACCCAATCAATTTTCAACGTTGAAAAATGACAGACAGTTCAATTTTAACCTTTTTTCAACATTGAAAAGTGACCATGCAGCAAATCAATATTCGACGTTGAAATATGACTCAGTCAATATTCAACGTTATAAAATGACCCGGTCAATTTTCAAAGTTGGAAAATGACAGATAGGTTAATTTGCACGTCGCTTCAACATTAAATGTGACCAGCGTGTCAAATATTTGAACAACGCTGAAAAAGGACCTGGTCAATTTTTAACGTTAAAAAATGAAAGATTTCAACTTAAAGAGTGACCAGCGGGTCAATACTCAACGTTAAGAAATGAACAACGAGTCAACGATCATTCAACGTTAAAAAGGCAGCAGCGGGTCAATACTCAATGTTGAAAAATAACCCAGTTAATTTTCAACAATTATTTAACATTAAAACGAAACCGGCGTGTCAATATATCCTGGTTTTACCATGGGTAGGTCATATGCCAAATATTTTGTAAACTATCGGCATAAAGGGTCTACCGTAGTAAAATTAGGATATTTTACAAGCCAGCGTCAGTTATTTGTATTCTAATAGGACAGTTTCTACAAGTTATACTCTGACGTTGTTAAAGCTTGTGCCGTGAAACTTAAATATGACGTCTGACGTTGGTATCAATATATCCATATTTTACCACGGATGTACACAGAAAAAGGAAACATTCATATCAAGATCAAAGACATATATCCCAATTATAGAAACTATCAAATAAATAATAAACCGATGGAACAGTTAACAAAAAATACGTGTCAAAAATATTCTTGTTTTGTTCAAATTCTTTACATCACATTTTGACTTTCGTTAACTATTAAAATTTAAAAAATTGTCATTTTTTTTTATC
The DNA here is from genome assembly GCA_028015205.1 of Mytilisepta virgata. Lineage (NCBI taxonomy): Eukaryota > Metazoa > Mollusca > Bivalvia > Mytilida > Mytilidae > Mytilisepta > Mytilisepta virgata. The sequence continues at coordinate 46,151,349 of CM051515.1, forward strand.
CAGGTAAGGGAGATATGTAGACTTATATGAGGTCACAATAAGGGTTATTAGAGATCACATTTTTTTTAATAATAAGAAATAATAATTTTGATGTCGATATTGCAGTATAAAAATAATATTAATATACTACAAAAGAATACAGAAATATATGTATTCGCTCAGAACTGGAGGAAAATATTTGACAGAGCCTCGAATTATCTCTAGCATCGTACAAATAATTTCTATATTTTTCTATAGTACACGTATATTGTATATTATGTTCTGTGTTAAATTTACGCAAATATTTGAAAGGAAATAATTTTCAAAGGTTTTGAAAAAAATACATATAAATAATAATAATTTGATTTAAATGATGAAAATTATATCAGACTGAAAACCACGAAACCTTAAAGATTCGTTAAAGCGGGGGGGAAATATTTTTGCATACATACTCGACAATGCATAAAATTTGCGATTGTTTTTCATAGTAAGCACAAAAACCTTGATCATGAGAATGAAAAAATAAATAAAAAGGTGTTGACTTTTGGAAACCCCGAGCAAGACGGAGTCCGTACATAAAATGTAAACACAAAAAAATTAATCTAACGTGACGTCGAACAGTAAACGTACTTCATATAAAATACATAGACGGCAAACCTTTTTATTTTTATTTTTCAGGCTCGTAATCAAGGACATATTGGTCGAAACGTTGGGTAATTTTAAATTTTTAGTTTGGTTGGTCTTTTTTACGATTTTGTATTTGGTTTTGTTCGGCTTGTGTATTTTGTACATTTAAGTTGTTTTATACCCTTTTGACAGCTCATCATTTCCATTTATTTTCCTTGTTTTCTATTTTTTTTCTATTGTCGTATGAGATGTTTCGCAACATACCTTCTACTTATTTTTTTGTAAATTTCAACGGAAATGGCCAAAATTCAATAGTTTTGGGTCCATTTTCAACACTGAAAAATGACCGAAGGGTAAATTTTCAACGGGGTCAAAATATTTCCGTTTAAAACCTTACGGGTGCTTTGGACGGCTAAGAATTTGTTTCCACGAAATTGGAAAAATCCAGTACTGAGTCAAAAAAAGCTGTGGGTGATTAAATCCAGTACCGAGAACTCTTATTGGTCGCTCAATGCATAAAAGAAAGGCACAGTCAAGTTTAATCCATTTAATTGTTTTAGTTTTTGATGGTTGTGCTTATTAATTCATTTATTGTATCTTTGACAGGATTTCCAAAATTTTGATCTCGAGTACTGCTGATGAGTTGTCAGTCAACAAAATGGCCATTCAATGCATCAAAATTATTTCGTTATTTTGTGATACATTTTATTATTACGCAAACTCCCAAGTTGCAGTCATCCTTATAAAAGTTTTATGGTCGTCATTATGACTTGGTTGACAGGTATGAAAAACCGTTTCCCAAATGAAAATGGACCTGTTCCATTGACGTTGTCCCTTCTTCATACCGAATTTGACATCGGCAGCATTGCAGGTGTCCTGCAGGAAGCAGAGACGGCTTACTCTTCCGGAACACCTGAGTCTACACCCGGTTTTTGGTGGGGTCCATGTTGTTTTTAGTTTTTAAGTATAGTGTTCGTATTGTTTTGGCCTTGTCTTCGTTGTTCTTCAGAGTTGTTTTTGATTTTCCCCTCCTTCGAAAATCCATTTGGTATTTCGTGACTTTACTTATTCACTAGAGCTCCAAGGAGCCTGTATCGTTCACCTGGCAAAACTTTATTTTTGCCCAGTCTGGACCCCAAAGAGACTTATAAATGTTTGGTGATTTTTCTGTTTTTAGTACAGGGCGCCATATTGTTCCAAGATGTAGACCCACAGACACAATTTTGAAAAAAGACCACCAAAGTTAAGCCGCAACTGGTCTAGCAGTTTCAGGAGAGATTTTTACGTTGTTCTTTTTTGCTGATTTTTTGTAGTACTCGCAGTCATATTGTAATTTTGAAAGGGGAACATCTAAGGATCAATTTTCTAATGTTTGGTTTAATTGTCCATGTTCAGAGGAGAAGATTTTTTAACCGCTTTTGTTCTAATCCCAGACCCCAGACACAGTTTTGATAAGGGGGTCACCTATTAGATCTATTGTATTGATCTTTAGTACCGCGTTTAATATGTATTCTAAACTGATTTTTCATTGCAACTATAAAAATCACGTAATCATTAATGCAACATCTGAAAATCATTGTTTATATCTACCATTGCCTACGTGCATGTTGTTTTTAGTATTTTTCAAAATGAGAAAGATTTATCCGTTTTCTTGTATATTATTCTTGGTGATGATAACTATGTATAATATATTCAAATTGGAAATTTGCAAAGACATAGAAAGTAGTCTAGTCTTAAAAATGAAAGAGCAAACTAGAATAAGCATTCATTTTGTTGTTTTTGTGGATGAGCGAGAAAAACAGCTATACTCAAAATTTATGCAATCTTTAATGGGACACAAAAAGTCTGAATGGGATATCCATGTTTTTGTGTTAGAACTGTCTAGAAACAAAGCATTTATGAATACAAATGCAATTAAAATCGGTTTAACGCAGTCCCTGAACACTGGCAGACCAAGCTGCATTATTTTCCAAGACGTCCGTTTGTTTATTAATGAGGAAGCTGACTTTAGTTCGTGTGATATTCCAACAACATTGTGTTCAAATGTTCAATGCTCGGATAATGGACAAGGTATTCAGTCGCTAAGTAAGGTTTTTATAGCAAAGCCTGAAGACTGGGTTGATATACATAAACACCTGGTTACAGATTCAGTGAGAGATTACGTATTTAATTCAGATACTATATTTAAAAGATCAACTGTTGAATATAAAACCTGTGAATGTAAGGCTACAATTCCGATTAATAGAGCAGATGGATTGAAGCTCTATTCACGGAAATCAACCAGAAGTCGAAAGACCTCATATGTAGATGAATGGGGCTCTACGTGGGTAAATGTTAATGATTTCCCCCTCTTATCTAGAAGAAATCTATACAAAATCAGGCAAAAATCTCGTCTTGTTATACCTGAATACAAACTGATAGTTTTTCTCAGTTCTAAGTCTGCATCAACGTACTGGAAATATTTACTCTATTATACAAAATTCAATCAAAGTATTAGTTCAATTGGTTTACATGATCACATACGTAGTCGATTAAGGTACCTAAGAGATTATGACATTTCCGAAGTTGAACGCATGTTTCTAGATGATCGATGGACTAAAGTTACCATTGTTAGGGAGCCAAGGGAGAGGATTTTGTCGGCTTACTTGAATAAGGCTGTCGCAAAAAACTATTTTATGTTGACCTGTGGAAAAAATGCTTCGTCCTTCACAGCATTCATAAGAACAATACAGCACTGCCATGATGTCCATTGGGATTGACAGGTATATCTACCTAAGTTCCTGTATCAGTATCTCATAATAGGAAAAATTGGTCAATATGAAAATATTTCACGTTTTACAGAAACGCTGATGAAGAAGGTTGGAGCATGGGAAAGAGTTAAAGATTGGGTCTTGTCTACTGACCTTGCTAAAAGTAGACATGCGGCAACAAATGCTACAGATAAAATCTTACAATATTACAATAGAGATCTTGAGAAAAAGATAATATCTATGTACAAATCTGACTACAAAGTATTTAATTTCAATAAAAGCTATTTCACATAAACGAAAAAGGCAATATTTATAACGATCCACTCCTAGTGATTAAATTTACCAATGCCAACTGAAAAAACCCTTTTAAGCTTACAAAATTGTATAAGCAAAGTCCAAGAACTTAGTTGAAGTAGAAATTAAATAGACCATACTTAGAAAAAAGGTAAATTTAAGTTAGAAAATAGTAATGAAATAAGAGAAAAAAATCTGCAAAATATTAGCAAAAATAAATAACAACACGGTAAAGAAAAAAAAAAAAAAGAAAAGACAGTTAAAAAACAAAACACCTGCAAAAGCAGTATATTTTAAACATAAGAACTGGTTTGGGCTGGTAGGCATCTGTTTCAGTGAAAGTGGAGAAATCCAGTAATGAGTCAAGCAAAGCTTTGAGGGGTCAAATCCAGAACAGAAAACTGATATTGGTCGCTCAATGTATAAAAGTTGTTTCAAATAATTACATGCAGGCTTGTCTTAAACTGATGTGAGCTGCGGTAGCCACAGGAGATGAGGTTCCCTTGTATAACTCTGAAATACTGAAATAAAACCATCCATGGAGAAGGGAAGATTTTTCAGCTTATTTTCCAACAGGTTCCTGTGTTAAGTTTGTACGTACAGATTTGGTGATCATCTTGTTATGCTTGTTATCTTGTAATGAAAGGAACCCACCTAAGAACTTCTGATGATAAGTTCAGTTTCACAGGAGAGAATCTGTATATAAGATCATATATAAAAGAAAGTTAATTTGTGTTTGATGTGTTTTTGTAGCAGTTTGATCCAACAAATAAAAAACTATTTCAGTCATTTTAATTTTGTTCTGATCTGCATTCAGTTTGAGTCACATCATAAATATTTATTCACTAGAGTTCCCATGAGCCTGTATTGCTCACCTGACAAACCCTTATTGGTTGTATTTGCTATTTATTTCAATAACAGTGGTAATATGGGTTCACAGTCTTGATCCAAAGATATAATTTCAGTGGAACCATATAATGACCACTATTGGTCTAAGGTTCAGACCCCAGACATAATTTTGAAATAGGGATCATTTAAGTACAATTTCACCAATTATCCCAGCATTTCAGATCAGAATTTTATAATAATAAAATAACTGTTTGCTAATTTTTCTATATTTCTACTGAAACATAATTTGAGTAAACCCAACAAAATATTAAAATAAGACTCTAGCATAAGCAAAGGAAGAGTATAAAGAAAAATTGACAATCAGAAATTATTTTAATCTGACTACATACAATAAATAATATACAAGTTTGATATATTACATATCACAATGATTTTTCTTAAATTCCTCTAACATTTCAATTAATATTTCTTTTCTAGATTCCTCATGTAGTTTCTGTATAAACTCGTCTAAAACCTCCTGACCCTGTAAAATCCCTTCCAGATTTGCACTATGATGAATTCTATGATCAGTCACTCTGTTCTGTGGATAATTATATGTCCGTATCTTCTCAGATCGCCCTCGACTTCCAACTTGAAGTTTCCGCTGTGATCGAATTTGACTCATCTGCACGTCAAATTCTTTCTCATACATGCTGTAGAAGAAAGGACACATCAATAAAGAGTTGTCACAACATTTTTCTCAGCTAAAGAATTCAATGTGTCATTGTTTAATATATTATGTAAAATGTCAGAAAAATACAATATATATTGGTCGTTCCTTACATTTAACATAGTAACTATTCTTATTCCATCCATCAACTGAAAGGTCATACTAGTGGTTCTGACTTTCAGCAGTAATAATCAATAGCTGACAATTTTAAGTTAGATCAATCTAACTTATCAACATCTGCAAATCAATGGTTACAAAATATCTTTAATGAATTTTACAAACTACAATTGGTTCAGTGGTTTCAGAAAACATCATCTTTTAGTCCTATGTTACTTGATACATTGTCTTTGGTGACCATGTTGGTTGGCTGTACTAGTCATCAGTTTTTAAAAATATTTCTTGTACTTTGAGTTACAGAGGCTATATTGGTTAGAGGTTTCAACTCATTAATACAATTTTTAAAGGGGCCATTCAAGGACCATTGCACTAAAGAGGACAAATATACCTAAGGAGCAAATCAAAAAACGTAATCCATGGGACAAACAAAGCCAGGAAGACAAATGAACAACCACAAGCACAACAAATAAACACGGAAAACTTCAAAAAAATGAACAACATGAACTATAAAAACAAGGAGTGAACACAGGTGCTCCGGAAGGGTTAGGAGTTCCTGCTCCGTATACAGCACCCGTCATGAAGTTCAACAAAGTCAACTCGGTGGAAGTCACAAATCGTTTGAGGCACATGAAATGTTACGACAGTGGGAACAGGTCCAATATAATCATAGATATTGGACCACTGTAACGGTCAATCAATTTGTGACGTCGACCTTAAAATTTCCTAAGAGATGACATCAACTTATCCCTGATAAAACCCTGGTTAAGAAGCATTTGTGACAGTAGTAATCCTCTTTGTCGAAAGTCAGGGTAACTTAAGCATGCCCTTAAAAAATCGGATAAGCTGAGAAACGTAGACGCCATATGCAGGCGATGCTGGTATAATGCTACCCATGAAGGGAAAATTAACAATAGGAAAGTTGAAGTCTTCACATTTGTCACAAAGTGTTGTCTTCAAATACCCCTCATTGTCTATTTCAAGAAATAAATCTAAATATGAAGCGGACTTAGGTGTATCTGTAGTGTCCTTAATTAAAAGTTCACTGGGATAGATGAGATTTAGAAAGTCTTGGAATTTGTTGTTATTTAACGACAACACATCTATATAACGAAAAGTGAAATTAAAGGATTAGGCTAGTTTCTTTTTATTTTCACGTAGTAGCCCTTGAATGAAGTCAGGTTTCATTTAGCCAAATGGTTGCAGGAGATCTGATATATAATGCAAAGTCTACAATGAAGCTAATGACTCTGGACAACAGGTGAGCTAAAAAGTTACCTGTTCTATTAATTCATTGGAAAATAAGTATCAGGTCTGAATGTGATGAGTTTAACTCAAAATGAACTTGTTCAGTAAATTATATACTTGTTGTTGACACAAGTAAAACGAATAAACTAGCAACAATTACCAACACAGCCTATTACCAAGAATCCAAATTCTACATTTGGTAAAATTTATTGCAGTAAACTAGAATCTGGATTAATTTACCTAACTTTTTAATAGGATATAGATAGCTCAAATTCTGTCATATTAGTATTCAAGCTATTTTTGGTATTTAGATAGAAAACAAAAGCAAAAATTAAAATGTCTTGCCAACCTCATGTTAAATTGGTAAGGTCAACATTAGGTGACATGAGTCGAACTGTCACACACCTCAAATTGACTCCACACACAAAATATTGACACATCAAAAATAGTGGATGTAGCATGTGTAGTGACTAAAAAACATACCTAATCCAAAAACTTTTACCTGACGACTGGAACATGACAAGAGATCAAGGACATGGAACTCCTGTCAGATGGACATAGCAAATTCCAATTCTAAAGGAATTTACGAGTCTTATATAGTTGATCACCATGTATAGTTACTGAGAAACAGACCTACATGTAATCCTAAAAACTTCAACCTGATCACTCAAAACATACAAATGTACACTCTTGTAGAGGAATTTACATATGAAATATATTTGACCTACTGTTTAGAATTACTGAAAAACAGACCTAATAAAACAAGAGTGGACACACTACATGTCTCGCCTGAGTATGCATATGGACACAGAATAATGATTATCTGATACCTGACGTTTTGCAAAAGAAATTTAGATCAAGGTCAAAAGGCAGGTATCATACCAACATTTATCCACTAAGAACTATCTATGGGCCAAATATGGTGGGTCTAGGTTTTAAAGTTGCTGAGAAATGGACCCAATCTCGAAAATGTGACAAAGTCACTCAAGCATGCATATGAGGTCAAAGTCCAGAGACAGGTGTCAGACTTGCATGTAGCCACTAAGAATTATCTATAGACCAAACACGGATGGGTCTAGGTATTACAGTTGCTGAAAAAAGGACTTAAGAAATTTGGATGAAAGTCACTCAACCATGAAATTGAGGACAAGGTCCAGAGACAAGTGTCATACTGGCATGTTCCCACCAAGAACTGTCAATAGACTAAATACAGTAGATCTAGGTATTACAGTTGTTGAAAATGGACTTAATCAAGAAACTTGAATGAAAGTCATTCAACCATGAAATTGAGGTCAAGGTCCAGAGACAAGTTTCAGACTGGTATGTACCCACCAAGAACTATCAAAAGACCAAATACAGTGGGTCTAGATATTACAGTTTCTGAGAAATGGAATTAACCATGGAAAAGTGACAAAGTCACTCAAAGATGAAATTGAGGTCAAGGTCCCAAGCCAGGTGTCAGACTGACATGTACCCACCAAGAACTATCTATAGACCAAATATCGTTGGCCTAGGTATTACAGTTTCTGAGGAATTGACTTAACCACGAAAAAGTGACAAAGTCACTCAAACATGAAATTGAAGTCAAGGTCCCAATCAAGGTGTCAGACTGACATGTACCCACCAAGAACTATCTATTGACAGGGTTTTAGCTAGGATTTTGAGACCATTAGTCACTTTTGCGGATAAGCAAAATGGGGACAAATTCTTCATGTTCTATCGATGTAACTTATTCCAGTTCTTTTTTGTACATACGACTGAGAAAAAGTATAACATTGAATATTAATACATATTTTTATCATTTATTTTTCAGCACTGGTACATATATAACATATTAATCATAATAAAAATGTTTTATTATCAATAAAGTTTTTAACAAAACATTGTAATTCATACAATAGCAACTATTACTGAATAAATAAATGAAATTTACATGTAGCTACTATTTGATAGATATCACCTAAATAATGCATGATCTTCCTATTCTTAGACATACACCACAACTGAAAAGCCCTCCTAAAGTTGAAAGTTTTAAGATCAGAAGGATCCAAAAAAGAAAAAGAAAAAAATGAACATACACATGTATGCAGTATATGAGCAAAAATCTTTTTGACAACTTATTTAATATTGCCATTTTATTTTTTAATATTTATTTATCTATAATCTTTACTATTATTTTTTCTCAAACATACTCTTAAAATCCTCCCATTGACCTTGTTTTAACACCTTATTAATCAATATTGACAAAATTTCCAATTGTAATGTAAGTCAAAGTCCGCTAAATTCATTTTTAAATCATGAATGAAGTTCATATTGTTACCGGTCGGTAAAAAACGCTGTGGCCAATGAAATATCACGAGAATTCCGATTGCCGCCGTTTTCCATCTTAATTTTTTGTCGTTTCTTTCCCCGTTCCCTTTGATCTCAAAGAAAACAAAAAATGGCGGTTCGAGATCTTTTATGAAAATTATCGTCTTCGGACGCAGCTGATTACATTTAAATGCGTCCCAGGGACGCATGAGATTGAAGGATGACACGTCCAGTCCAATTTTAGCGCGTCTTAGCGAGATATTTTTTGGCGATTTTGAAATTTCAAGTGACGAATTGCATATGGAAAACATTCGCCACTTTCAAGAATCATTCGTCAATGGCGAAAGTGACGAGCGCTAGCTAAATCTCTGATTGACCAAATATGGTTGGTCTAGGTATTCTCATTTCTGAGTAATGGACTTAACCACGAAAATGTGATGCAGGTCACTCAAGCATGAAAGTGAGGTCAAGGTCAAAAGGCAGGTGTCAGACTGACATGTACCCACCAGGAACTATCTATTGACCAAATATGGTGGGTCCCAGTATTACAGTTTCTGAAAAATGGACTTAACCACGAAAAAGTGACAAAGTCACTCGAGCATGAAATTGAGGCCAAGGTCCCAAGCCAGGTATCAGACTGGCATGTACCCACTAAGAACTATCTATAGACCAAATATGGTTGGCCTATGTATTACAGTTGCTGAGAAATGGATTTAACCACAAAACTTGGATTCAGATTTTAAATTCGTGTTTATGTCAGTGAACCATGAAAATCAGGTCAGGGTCACAAGACAAGTATACTGCGGCAATCCTAATATGATAAGATACCTTGTGGACCATAAATCATAATTGTAGGTATTACATGTGCAAAGTTATTAAAGTTTTACAAAAGTTTACATTCCGTCGCCACCAGAAAATAATACCTATATCTTGCCTCTGCGACTTTTAACTGTTAAGGTGACCACTAGACTGTGAGAATGAGGTAAAGGTTATGTTACAATGACAGGGTGACAAGCTGATTTCATACGCAACCTCAACACCAAATAAGATTTAACCTAGGTGAAGCAGTTGCTTAGGTATCCCTTGTTTATACCATTGCTGTTGATGACCACAAACGCCACTGGAAAAGCAATATCTATGTCTCGGCATCAGTGACATTTATTGTAGGCAAGATAATCAGCTAGTCAGATTGAACAAATGGATTTAAATATAAAAAGGCTTTGGCAATGAGGTTCTAGGGTCTATAATACGAATCATTTACATACTTTGCTCTGAGTTTATCTAAAGCTATCTTTTTGTTTTGAATCTGAGATCTTGTTTCTTGGCAGGTAGTTACCATTCCTGAAATCAAGATAAGATATAATTTTCCCCTGATAGATGGTTTGAAAGATTGACAAAATGACTGATTTTCTCAAACATAACAACACTTCTCAAACAATCTCTTAAAATCTGAATGCACCATTTTTTGTCCTTAATGGAAAAAGAATAAATTAAAAAATTAAAAATATTATGCAGTTTATTTCATTTTCTATGCAAATAAAAAGATCTGTATTACATCCTGGAATGTGATAATGAAACTTATTTTATTCTGTTTTATAGTTTTTTCTGACTAAGAGTAACTTTATCAAATTACAGATGACATATCTATGATATAAACAGAGGACTCATCAAGACATTTTCTATATTTTTTTGTGTTCTGTAGGTTGTAGCAATAAACTTCTGATTCAACATCTATCTGTATATTAAATTGTCCCCAACTTCAATTCCAGCTTCCAAATAAACTGGTCAAAGCTAACATACATTGTAAGTTAATGAACATAAATTCCAAATTAGAAATTGAACAAATATTTGTGTTGATTTTCCTCAGTTTGTGCTGAATTTTAAATTTAATCCAAAGATTATAATTTGGAAAATGTAAGTTTTTAAATTCCAAACCTTTGTCCACATGCATTTCTCTTGTGCATTGCTTGGTCATTTGTTGGTTTTAGTTGTAATCTTTTCAGTCATTTTAGTATCTGAATCTTTAAACTGATTTTCAAAGCCAAAAAAAATTGTTTATTTGTTTTGTGATGCATAACAGGCAGGCAGATGGGCAGGCAAACTGAAGGGTGTAGGGGCATCGCCATACAGTGATCAAGGAAAATCTGGTTAGCTGTCTATCAGACAGAATATTCTTTATAATTTTCATCTAAAACCACTATGGAAGAATAATTTAACACAACACTCATTTTTAGGATATAAGGTTCGTATCTTAGAATACAAAGTACGTAAGTATCAATGTCTAGATGTGGGCAAAACTTATTTTAATAATCTATTTTAAAAATATTAATATACCAGTGTGAAAGTTGATTTAACTATTACATTTTACCTGTAGGTAAATGAAGAATTCTTACAGCTGTATTGAGTTTGTTAACACTCTGTCCTCCAGGACCACTGGACCTGTATGCTGTTATCTCCAAATCTTTAGGATCCAAATTTATGTCAATCTGCAACAAAAACATAACATAAAATTTAATTGAATTTGTGGACCAATATGTTTCATCACAAGACTCTTAACATTAAGTATTGGTACAACTTGCTTTGTTCTGCAGCTGAAACAGCATGATTACTACCAGTCATTTTGACATAAAGAACAGTTCTCTTTATTTTACTCCCTATGATAAGATTGTACAGGATGTACTACAATATCCTAAACATGAATGAGGCATTCATATCCACCATGAAAACTAAAAAAAATCAAAAACATTCATATAACATGTATATATAGATAATGTCATAATTTCATGTCTTCAGGCCATGCTTCAATCCATACCATTCAATAGACATAGCTTTGACAAAGTGCTCATAGTATTATTTTCAGATGAATAATAGCAGTTTCTTCTAGTCTCGCATTGAAGGGAATTCCTACTGAGACATAACGGTGATTGAATGACGAAAATGGAGAAAAAACTAAATAATTTCTCTGACCAAGTATATACATGTACACTGAAAGGTAACCAGTAAGAAAATCATTCACAATTCCTCCACTTCACTAAATAGTCCCTTTTCTACTTTAAAACTATTTTTATTATTTTTTAAATATTTTAAAATACTCTGAAAACTGTCATGTGATTCAAAAATAAATTGAATGTTTTTACAAAAAAATGAAATTTGTGGGAAACAACCCCATTGTTCACCTCCAAACATCCCAATTCCCCCTGCAAGGGAGACAACTGCATAATCACGTGAAATAACCCTATTGTTCACCTCCAACATCCCAATTCCCCCCCCCCCCCACAAAGGACACAACTGCTAATTCGTCTGCATTAAAAGTCATGAGATTAAAATTATGTCTTGCTCCTGTGGAAAAAATAATAAAACAATTCAGGCAATCCCTCAGGAAAACAACCTCTCTCAGGTTGCCAAATCTAAATATCTACCTCAAATGAGGGCCATAATTATATAATGTGTCTTGCTATTTTCATTGAATACAAGCCAAAGGCATGTTTTGTTCTCTTTTCATTCAAAAACCTGAGAAATTATTGAATTGGTGTTGTTAGGTGTTTATATCCTAAAAATGTAATTTTTAGTGGTGGATAATTGTAGAATGATTTCAATTTAAAATTGTGTTGCATTAACTCTATGTAAATGGTTTATATTGGCTCCTGTTATGTATACTTTGCAGCTGAGCAATGTTTTAATAAAGCTACTTCTATTTTCTTAGTAAAAGTCAGTGGACAATGAGAGAAAGTGTTCTGTATTTTGAAGATAATTTCATAAATAGTGGTCCTTATCATTTTATTCTTTTGAAACATGGTAATATATATTTCAGAACTTTACCTCAGTAGGCTGTGGAAAAATGGCAACAGTTGATGTACTGGTATGTACACGTCCTGCTTTTTCTGTTTTGGGTACTCTCTGTACCCGATGTATACCAGACTCATACTTCATTGTTTTAAATACATCATAACCCGATATAAAAACTCGCACTCTTGATACACCACCTTTAAACAGAAATAAAAGAAGATTCAGTTTCCACTATGTACTACAGAACTTTTTTCTGAATAGAAAATGAATGGTTATAGTCATACTCACAAAAGAAATGCTGAATATCCTATATTCACAGCAACAAAATTTTACATTTTTTCAAAATTAATTTTGTAAATTGTTATTTGTCATTTTTATAATAATAATTATATTTGCACACCAATATTAAAATTCTAGTTCTTTACTCCTTAAATATCAAACTTTTTTATATACATGTATCAATTGTTTTCACTGAAATTCAATCTTGCCTGTATCAGATGACTGTGATGATTCTGTTTCAAATGTCCATCCTTTGAAATCTGCATATCTTTTATAAAAATTAAACAGGTCCATGGTAAAATGCTTGGCTTCTTCACCTCCAACTCCTGGATTTAATTCTAGTACTGCATCCTTTTTATCATACTTCAGGTCTGGGACTAGATAATCTAAAACCTGGACATAAAAACAAAATTCTGAAAGATTAACAAAACCTTTAATTGTATCAGATCTCATATCATGCTTTTCGGATTTGCCACTATAAATTGTGGTCATGACAGAAACATTTGCCAGGCTTTTCTACCATGGCATGCCACTTAATATCAAATTTTAATTGTGATACAAGTATTACCAAAGATGGACAGTACAACACAATAGAATATCTTGGCAATGTTTGTTCCAAGTTATACATATTTTTATGATCGATCTTCTCAAGTAAAAATCTCCATCATTTATCAACAATTAACACAGGTTTAAAGATATTTTGCATCCAAAGAAACTATATACAAATTTACTTATGTTTCATGCAGTTATAAAACAAAACATGTGTATATTGAAATCGCTATACACTTTCGTATTTTAAAACATCCAATTTTGGGATAATTCTTATCATTTAAGACCAAACTTTCATATGAAATACGTCCAGGGGTGAAATTTTAAAGTCTAAGTGAAATTTATTTGTTCAATGATTGGGATTCCATCGAAATGTCAGTAAAAATTATAAAATTTGTTGAAAACAAATAAAAAGGCAGGTGTATATGTATTTATATTCACTGTTGGCTTTTGATAGTTTGTTTTTGTCTTTGTGTAAGTGTAATTTGTTACACTAAATGCATATTTTTACACAAAGTAGTAGAGTTGCGAAAAAATTGGAACTGGAATTTGGATTATTTCCTCAAGTTTTGAGGAATCAAAATTTACTTTCAGAAAACTTGACAATATTACACTTTTTAAAAATCTGGAGATATTTTTTTTAATTCACAAGAAATTGACCCCTACAAAATAACTACATTTAAAATTAAAATATTCACTCATTGTAGATACAGTGTTGATGTATTACATGTAATATATGTTTCCAAAATAATAATTATATAATATTTTGATGATGGGGTCCATGTTGTTCATATGTGTTTAGTTTTTAATTGTAGTGCTTGTATTGTTTTGGTCTTGTCTTCGTTGTTCTCCAGAGTTTGTCAGTTGTTTCGATTTTCCCCTCCTTCGAATATCCCTTTGGTATTTCTTGACTTTACATAACCATATTTTGTAATTTTTACCTCTTGTTTCATATCATCTATTTGCTGCTGGATACTTTTTATCTCACCATCAGCTATGGACTTCATGTCTCCATCCTCTAAATTTAAAAAAATATAAAAATAATAAAATTACTCACTAAAGCTTACTAAAGGTTACCCAATCCTCAAAATGGTGGGCCTGAATTATGTTGCATCATGCCTATCTTTATATGATGCACTACTAACTGACTTGATAGGAATATTGCACTTATAAGGTCAATTCCATATGATGAATCAAATTCAGATCATCCCCTCATTTAACTGTCAGTTAAAAAGAATTATTTTGCTTCATGTCCAATTTCATATAAGGAAGGAGTTAGTGTACAACTGTTTAAATAACAACATTACTAATACTAAAAATATTAATTCTCAGGTTATGTGGTTGTTATGTAATGAAGACACTGATGTATGCAGAAGTATAGCTAAGTACCTTAACATGTGTTTTTTGACTTAGAGAAAAGTGTGAAATTTTTGTTTGTTTGTTGGCTATTTAGAACGTAGAGGTACATCTACAGCAATTAACTCATTTTATATCTATATATACTAGAGTTACTCCCCTTGGAACACACAATATTTTGATACTTGTTTAGTAAGTATTAATTGTAGTGAGATTGTTTAAATGTTATTCTTTGTTGTATCTATGCTATTATTGATTTATGTTCATAATTGAGCTTTCTTTAATAAACTATTTTGTATAATGTACCACCTTCATGTTAAGTTTGATTAAAATTCATCCAATGGTTAATAAGGATGATTTTCACTTTAGTTGGTTTGGGGGAGGTATAAAAAGTTTAAAAAAAAGAATGTAATTACATATTTATAACAAGAACATGACTAGAATGCAAACAGGATTTTCCTTCATTAGCATGATAGGCGTTTGGAAAATCTGTCTAAAAAATAAATTTGTTTTTGTAAGCATAGTCAAGAAATACCAAGTTATACCATATATTAGCCACAGAGAAAGGCCTTTTGTGTCAGCTTATTTTATTAAAAAAAAATGTGTGAGTCTTCCAAGGAAGACATGTGTCACCTGCGGACGTCAATTTTCACAAAAAATATTAAAATTTTCTAAAAATGAAATATATGCACACCTTTGCATTAAAGTTAATGCACAGAGAAAGTTTCATTAAATTGCTGTGAGCCCTTATGGAGTAGTTGAGGATAGAAGTTTTGAACCCCCCCTTTTTTTTCAAAGATGTCAATTTTTACAAAGAAAAAATTAAAATTTTTAAAAATAAAATATATATGCACACCTGTACATTAAGATTAATGCACAGAGAAAGTGCTGGAGTAGTTGAGGATAGAAGTTTTTACCCCCTCCCCCCTTTAGGAAAAAAAATTAAAATTTTCTAAAAATGAAATAAATATGCACTCCTGTGCATTGAGGTTAATGCACAGAGAAAGTTTAATCAAATTCCTTTGAGCGGTTATAGAGTAGTTGAGGATAGAGGTTCCCCTCCCCCTTTGGTTTTGCAAAAATGTCAATTTTTACAAAAAAAAATTAAAATTTTTAAAAATAAAATATATATGCACACCTGTGCATTAAGGTTAATGCACAGAGAAAGTTTCATCAAATTCCTTAGAGCGGTTTACGAGCAGTTGAGGATAGAAGAAAAGTGTGACGACGCAAGACGCAAGACCCAAGACGACAGATAGTGATTCCTATGTTTCGACCATGCGTTCTGCAGGCGACACAACTAGATAATAATAATAATGATATTTTGTCCTTCATTCTCCTGTGGTATTTTCTGTAGTTCTATTTTAGAGCTCACTCCATATGTAATCAATGTAGGATAATTGGCAATCCTTGTCAATCAAGTTCGGAGTCGAACACCCCCTCCACAGGTGAGATTCGAACTCACAACCTCAGTGTTGACAGGCTAGTGATCATAAGTAGTCACGACGAACTACCTAGACCATTTGGCCAGCGAGGCCCCCTAATGCTTTAATGTCAAAGCCCTTGATACTCACCAGATACAAGCTGCTTTAAATCCTCAATTTCACTGTCTTTTTCTACCATTTGCTTATATATGTCAACAATGGGTTCTAAGAAGATCTTCCTCTCATTCAAATTGTGGACTTTACTGCCCTTCGTATATGCTTTAAGAATAGTGTCATATTCAACATTTAAACTGGCTAAATACTTCATCAACAAATCATTGTCAATATTATGAAATGCAGAATATTGTCGGTATGAAATGTGAAAGATATTTAAAGATTTCCATGTACCCGTAAACTGACCGTCTGAACACCTAAAAATTCTACATTTGTAACTATTCCAGAGTCTCTTGTTGAAAGCATGCGGCAGAAAAGTTAACAATGGCATATTTGTTCTGTTGCTTATAGCATCTTTGTTGAATTTGCTTAACATATGTGCACATCTGCACCATGTGAGGTTGGGGTTCCAAATTTTTTTCCACTCAATGTTACATGAATGCTTAACAAGTCTTCTAGGGAATATTATTTTAGATGACATCCTGTAGAATTTTGCTTTTGGATATTGTCAGGTATATTACACCAATATCAAAATTGTCACTGATGTTTCTTAAATAAAGCTCAGCATCTCTGAAATGAAACAACAAAACAAATCATCTTCAACCTTTATACGATTATATTACATTATCTATTATCTTGAAAGTTAAAACTTTTACTTGCCGAAAATCTATTACCTATTCTGATATTTCTTGTTTGAAAATTCTATTCAATTCATTTCATCTTTAAATTTTAATTAATTTGACATTATTTAAAATGATCTTCATGTTAACATGTACACAAGTCATCAAATAATTTTGAGTTTGTCTAAACCATAGAAACACCTTATCTATGAATACACTTGTCTGTCTTTGGATAAGAATAATATCATGTTTTATACATTTAGTCAAAAACCCCGATCAGTTGAACTTGGCAATCACAATGGTAAAAAAATAATTACCACTATTGTAGTGTCAATTAATTAGATATGCAAACAAAGTTAATAATCTCATTAATTAAATAAAGAGGTGGATATTAATGATTTAAACAAGTTTTTTTAAGAAGTACTGGAATACAAAAATACATTTTTTATATTTATATTTTACCGGTCCCCAAAAAAGTACGGGAAATATATATACAGGGTTCCCATCTATCCATAAAACTAAATCAGAAAATAAGCAAAAAAAAAATAATCAAAAAAATGATGGCGTTGTTACGGTAAGGGATGGCATGATTAGAATTTGACCTTTTGGCGACGTCATGATACGGAATGCCGTAAAATCAGCTGCATAAACACAGAGATGCTCCGGTGATTTTATTGAGGAATGTCTTGAAACTGAAGGATTTAGGCCTTATCAGGTCTGGTTGAACTTGCAAAACGGAGTATACTCCCAAAAGCGAGTTTTCTTTTCCCAGCATTCAATGATTTTGATGAAATCTCCAATGCTGAGGTTGGAATAGTATCTCACCAGTGTTCCGTATATTTTGTAAATAAACAGAAATCGCAATAGAAATACAAAATATTTGTAAATTGGTTAAAATAAAAAATGTAAATAAAAAGAAATAAAAAAATACTGAAATATTTCAAACATTTTTTAGTTTCGTATGTAGAAATGACTTCCTGTTATGTATTTTCTAAAAATAACCGTTAAAAGATAATAAAAAATTCAATTGAAAAAAATCTATATTCTTTTTGTACATTGTTTAACATAGCTAATGTCCTTTTATGCCAGATTAAGTCCCAAAAATAGACATGACAGATGAAATGCATCTGTTATCTATGCCAAAAACATCCGAAACAGAGTTCAACCCGGTCAATTTTGACCTCTAATTTCTCCATAATTGCACCATAGATTTTAAATTTGTTTTGTAGAAATGTTCAAAAGTGTGTGCACAAATATATAGGTATGATGGATCACATTAGAAAGAATATTCTTCACACACTGAATTCTGTTTGCAATGAATAATCATTATAAAATTGAAAAAACAAAGAAAAAAGACCTTCACATTGGATTCTGTATGCAGGAATAATCATTATTATTAACATGAAAAACAGATATTAGTTGCACTTTATCAGAACATCAAGACAGAAGACAACAAGTTTAATTCTTATGGTGGTGTAATCTATTACCCATGCATAAATTGAAACCAACTTATAATAGTCTGATCATTTTCAAAAGATCTTTTTACAAGAAGCAACTACAATAAATGGGATCAACAAGTTATAAGGCTCAGAGGAAATCAAAGAAATGTTTCACTTGAAAGGGATGGGGGTTGTGGTTCTTTTGTTTTTTTTCAGTTTCCTGTTACCTTATTTTGATGGAAAAAAATCAAATCTGGTCTTTCAAGAAAAAAAATAAATATCTTTTTACATTTTTCAACAATGACAGTAATGTAAAATTCCAGGGTAAACCCTGATTTCATGTGTGAAAAAATAATTTGCTATTTTTTTTTCATACCAAAAAATTTCCTCTTCCGTGTCTTCTGGAGACGAAAATTTAATTTAACAAACACCATAGCCACCCCCACCCCCCCGAAATAAATTTGTTCCCCGATGTGTTCCATTTGTTTTTCTTTTTGTATATTTTTTTTTCTGAAGTCTGCCTGTCTAGAGGTGGTGTCTTCTTTTGAAAGCCTTGAAAATGAACTGAAATTTCAGAGAACTGGAAGTTTCACTTGACTGCTCATAACAAAGTTATTAATGTCAAATATTAAAATCTTTACACATCACTGGGTTTGTTCCTGAACAACAGTGTAATGATTGTTTATTGTGTTAATGGTAAAATCTATGTTATGGGTGAAGTATATTCTTGTACGGATGTCTAATGATCGTATCAAAGAACTGGAACAGTGGGAGTCTCACAGTACATTCCCACGGTGTAGAATGGTAACGGACTTATCGGGTTTTTTTCGGCATTTCCGCACTTATCGGGTTCAGCAACGGACTTATCGTGTTTTTAGATGACCACATTTGGCGTAAGTAGTTATTTCTTTCAACTTGTATTAAAGCAGCATAGACATTTCTAAATCAGCTTAATGTCACGGAATGGGGAAATTATTTATTTTGTTGGATATCTAATCATATATATTCATAGGAAGATACGATTTATTTCAAATTGTTTCCACCAATGTGGTACCTGAACTTGGAAACAAAAATTTTTCATGAAAAAATGTCCAATTGAAGCGTGTTGTAAGCATGCTGTTTTCTTTTCCAAGTAAATTTTTTGTGATTATTCATTAAATGTAGACATTTTCCCTTTCGGAACTGTTTCATGCTCTATTAAGGTCTTAAATGATGGTTAATTTGGAAAATTTTTGGCACCAGACTTTTTGTGTTATTGGCATCGGACTTTTTGTGTGAAAATGAATAAGAAGACTCATATCTTCTAAGTCAGTCTATCTGTTTACTCCTCCTGTGTCGTTCAACACTTCTTTCTTTATACATTAATCACACAATAATATACTTTATTAATCCACAAACAAATGCGTGGGATTCTATCAGTATTTCGTCCTCATAGCAGGTAGCATTCTAGTCCAAATAATTATGACGTCTAGGAAGGCTATTCTAAATTTTTGCTTTTTACCCTGGTAAAACAATAAAAAACACGATAAGTCCTGTGCTCAATAAACCCCAACAGTTCGGTGCCAAAAAACACGTCGTTTTTTGGAAACCCGATTAGTCCGCTGCCAAAGAATTTTGAAAAAGCTTTGATATGTGATATTTTTAGTCTTTAAATGCACACAAGTGGTGCTAATATGTATTTTGCATGAAATTAAGGAGCCCAAAAAGTCCACATTCTAATATACTGCGCATTTGAACGGAAACCACACCATTAGTAACAGTGTTCGGCGGGTTGTCCTGTTTAGTGTGGAGCTCTTTGAAAAAACCAAGAGTTTTACCGAAGTAAAATGAAAAATTTCGCAAACTTAGATCATCGGTGCCTTCCGTGATCATATAAAAATAAACACTTACGACTTCTTTTCGTCTATTTGGTTCATTTTTGTGACACAATCTCTGGAAACAAAGCACGATAAGTCCGTTGCCGAACCCGATAAGTGCGGAAACGCCGAAAAAACCCGATAAGTCCGTTACCATTCTACACCGTGATTCCTGAACTCAGCTTGGTGATGATCACATGAATCAGGTCAATCATTATATCCTCCGACAGTTACCTGCCCATCATATCAGCAACAGTGTCATTGAAATGACAATTTACAATTTTATTAGCACACAATGAGCTGTCTACTGACTATCAACAACCAGTGTTCCCAAGTGGAAGTTGACATTTTTTGGCGCTAAAATAAATCACTCATCCCAGTCTTATTACTTTTATTTTTATAATCGTCAAAAACATGAGTCTGCGGAGAAAATGAAAATAAAAGTTCGCCAGGTTTTATTCTTATTTTCCCAAAAATCGGGTTGGCGCTCTCGTTAAACAGAAAATAAAAAGTCTGGCCTTACAGTTGAAAGAATTTACACTAGGTAAAGATGTGAGTAAATTGATGATGTCATACTTGCAAAAGGGAGTATCAGTTCACCGTTCAGATATACTTGTTTTTGACAGTTCGACCAGACCTGGAATGTGTGAAAATGTTGAAAAATAGTTCAGTGGTGCTTAAGTGTCAGGCTACTTCTAGAATTAGCAGGAGCAACTTGTTGGAATTGTGACCATGGACATTTTGGCTTGAGTTGAGGAGAAAGAAACTTTGAAGTATGGAACATATTTTAGCCGGTACAGTGTTTGAAAGAAATACATATATGTTTGTGAAGGCCTCTTTCTTATGTTCAACAGTTTGAATAAGCGTGTCTATAATCCTTAGGAACTAAAAAGGTTTTTGTGTCCAGATGCACAGGACAAATGCAACTACTATAATTCAACTAAACTATAATTTAACTAAAAGTAAAACATTGATGTGAAACCTATTGTTCGGCGTGTTCTAAGTGTTTCTAATTCTATAGCTATGTATTCGAAAACTGCTATTTTTGACCTAACAAGGGGTGCTTTCCATTATGCGGTACGTTCCAATTGAACCAAAGATTCGTGTTCCATTATTGGTCCGTACCACAGTGGTTCTTTAGAAATGACGAACCAGACGAACCGGAAGTAGAATTAGTGAAAGTCGGTACGTACCGGTACGAACCGCATAATGGAAAGCACCCAAGGTTGCCGAGTTGTTTCCAATCATGTTCATATGGGCGCAGACATGTTGATTTCTAAAAATTACAAATTCTTGAACAAAAAAAAATTGTTTGACTTTGATATTTTGATGAAAATTTACAGGATTAAACGGACTATTCTATAGATTATTGAAGCATAATAATATTCTTAGCCATTAGATAACTCTTTGTATAAATAGAATAAATACTCAACATATATTTTTAATTTCGTTTTGTATGTTTATATGATTTCAATTCTTTGAAGATGGCGTCCATTGAAACAGCTGAAAATCAAGTACCGGTTGAAGAAAGCGACCAGCTGACAATCAAACCCTTGTTAGTTCTAATTGTTCTTGTATTAAATCAGCTAACATTAGTTTAAGGTTCATTCTAAGAAGTTGACAAATGAAACCTAAGTGCAGATTAATGGTGTGCTCTCTGTGACTGTGGTCTTCAGTGGCATGATTTTGTCTCCCAAAACTACTTACCACACAACGATACACTTTTTTGACAAATAATACATATTGTGATATTTCAGTAGATTTACTATACATATTAGTACAGATTTACTATACATATATTAGTACAATCCATTGAGTCTGAAATTTCTTCTAGTCCCCCGAGGTCCATCTCTACCATGAGGCATGATGCACAACTGATGTTCATAAAAAAATTGTTTGCATTGACTACAACCAAACATTTAAGTTTGGATTAATTTTTGAAAACTTTAAAAAGGATATGAATCAAATCATGGCTAGTTTCCAAGGGCAAATAAAAAATTTTCCCCAGTTCTTAAAACTACGTAAATAAACCATATTGTTATATCGTAAGCGGCCAAAATTCCCCTATATCAGTACATACGATGAATCGTTTCCCTCTTATACTGCACCAACAAGAGATTGAACCCAGAACCATTGGTTAAATAGTCCATCATTCTACCAAATGAGCTAAAGGAGTATTCCACTAGCGCATCTGATGGAGGATAGTTATTAACCTGTTCAGGATCTATAACTTCTAATTGTAGTTTGTACACAAGGGAAACCCGCTACATGATCAAAGTCCTTTCAGAGGTTGACTTAACAAAATTTAAAAGTATGGCCAGTTAGAGCGTAAATTTACTGGCCCTACTCAAATAAAATTTGCCCTAATAATACTATCTAAGTGAAAATATAGTCAAATGTACTGGCCAATGGGGCCAGTAGTCTTTATGTTCAACTGGCCCTATCAATATTCTACTGGCCTATGCCAGCCGGCCAGTGCTTAAGTCAACCCCTGCCTTTGCAATGTTTTGATTTTATCTGTTTTCTATTTTCCGTTGGGGGCAGATGCGTTGATCCCTGTATGTCTCTTAAAGGAGTTATGACAAGGAATATCCCGAAAGTTCACTTTATTTAAATTTTAAATGCCTTTTGTGCATAAATAGGTGTGATGAAACTTTTAGTGACCGTAAACAATCTGATGCATAAGTATTACCTATTTCCACCTCAGTTTTCGTCACCTGTTAATTTTCTGAAATTCCGGAATTCTCGCCTTTTTCGTCAACGGTACCGGTATTTATCATATTAAACAACAATGGCGGCCTCTAGTGCCAGCACCGCGCTGCCACCATTTTGTCGCTAACTTTTAAACAGTGTCCCCATTTAAAAGCGGACAAAAATGTCATAGCTCCGTTTAACAATTCAAGAACTTTCATTGATATAAATGTATTCAATAAATATCACAATAGTGACAATTGTCATTTGAAAAACAATGATTCATGTAAAGTAATGTCTCCGAATAATTTTTTAAGGTTACTCCTACATTGTCAGTCTAAGTAGTATCGACATTTTCCAGTGTTAGACAGTTTACTTTTACCTGTTTGAATGAGCCATTAAAAAAACCCTGACCTACCGACCCTATTTTTTTCAGCATGTGACAGTAAACTCACATATATTTTTTTTTTTTGCCTAAAAGCTAGAAAATATCAATATTGAATGAATTTATAAAATTATGTAAAATTAAGGGGTTTGGTTAATACTGGGAGTTGTTTCAACCATGGGAACAAGGTAATAGATAGAAGATATTGGATGGTACAAATGCCTTGAATTTATCCTTACAAATTCTGTGAAAAGAGCTCCTGTGAAATAGAAATGAAAGAAAAATTGCTACTTACTGTGAATTCTAGTTTTTTTATCTTATCTTCAGAAAAGAATTTGTAAATGTTTATACTTCAAATTATTTTCATGAAATAAATCAACTTAATCCTAATTTGCAAGTATAATACCTGTGATTACAAGTGAGAAAAGTCTAATTGCAGATAAAATCTCTTTGATTTTGGTAAATATGAATCATTAGTTAAAAGAAAACACAATGTCTATTAAACATTAATCAAATTTTCTAATCATTTATTTTATATACATGTACATACTAATTTGTATGTATATGTGCGTGTATGTATTCCCAGTGTTACGCCTACTTTTATTGTACATCATTATTTAATTATTAAAAGAGTTAAATTAAATTAATTACAATTTTTGGCTTTCACTGTTTTTAAATAAATAAATGATATTCAAAGGCGTCTGAAATTTTTTGTTAAATGTTTTAACGATTTTCACAGCTGTCTTTTATTGAATAAATGCTTAAAATGGATTATTCAAGTAAACTTAATTTCATCATTTATTATTCTACAATTTTCTATATTTTTGTTTTTTATACATTTGTTTATATTAATTTGATATCTATCATACAGTGATGTCAAAAGTCTATTCAGAGGTACTTCCTTTCACGTGTTAATCCTTGTTTATTCTACTATTTACCTGTAATATACAACTTACATCAGTTCAACATGTAACAGCCTCTTAACATCGGATAATCAGGTAAATTGGTACTGATCTTATTAATTAAATGTGGGTCATTTTATTACACCCATAATGATAGTCTCACCTTTTGCATGTTGATAGAGAAAGGAAGTCGTCAATTATACTCCTATAAACATAACTATTGTCATCAGACAACCATTTAAAAAGCTAGGGTTTGGTGTTTGGAGACGTTTTAACATCTGGATATCGCTGTCAAACATTTTCAAACATTTCCATGTTCATAAGCTTTTGTGATCGAACGTCTATAAAGGGTATGTTGCTTTCATGTTGATCTTACTACGTCACACAGTCACGTGACTATTCATCTAATTAAAATTTGTCTGTTGACAGTTGCGGCAACTTTCAAAGTATATAATTAGCTTAATAAGACTTCAATCCAAGGTCAGGTAACATCGACAGTTGTTTTTTTGTAATATGAAATCAAAGGGTATCATGTGTTGTCGTGATTAAAAGCCTGTCATAACTCCTTTAACAAAGAAGTTTATTAAATAATTTTAAGACCTTATTCAAGGGTTTTACTCTGTCTTTACATTTTTAGTCATTTTGATCTTGTTTTGGCTGTCAGTATTTTATGCCTTGCAACAACTAATGAGTCTCAAAGATCAACAAAATGTGCACATCTTATGCATCAAAATTGGTATAAAATAATTCATTACTTCCAGTGAACCTTTTTTAAAAAGGTTAGTTGGAGGGGCGGGGTCATCAAATGACAACCATAAATGAATCTGATTTCAGTAGAAATATTGATAGAAGAATAGGAAGAAATGGACATGGGGCTTTATTTAGACCGAAATTTACAGGTCACTGTAGTTTTGATACAAAACCCACAGCCACTCACAGTTTTTGTCAATACTCTCCTAAGGTATAACATTAGGTTTATAGATTGTATTTGATAATCTCAGTTTTCAGTTTTTTTGGACAAACATCCGAAATAAATTTTTTGTTGTTCAGACTTTTTTTATTGTTTTTAACAGTGTCTACTGATGACTCATTTGGACCATAAATCGTTGTCTCAAGTCTCTCTTCAGTTTTGATCGTCAAAAAGTCTTCGATTGATATTGTAAATAAAGTTACTAGTTGTAAAAACAGAATTGCTACAATTTTACAACTGATAATTGTTCTTTCAGAAAGATTACCGGTAATTAAACAGAAGTGTATGCATTAGCATTAGAGCGACCAGGGGTCAGAAAAAACTAACATTTTGTCTGCCTTAAATCATAGTCATTTATGCACTTTAAATGCTGCAAAATTGATAATGAAGTTGGGGCTTTACATGTAACCATGATTGGTTGTTTTCTTTAGTTCCAACCTGATTTTCAGGCTACATTTGTACAGTTAATTTATATATTGCTGCCGTCTATATTTTATCAGTATTTATAAAGGTTTTATATATTTTGCAGAGGAGCAGGACAAGAAGTAGGAAGATCATGTCACATATTGCAGTTCAAAGGAAAAAAAATTATGGTGGGAATTTTATATCTCTAAATCATTGTTACAAGCTTTAAATTTTCAGAGCTTTTTAAAAAAAGATTTGTCATAGCTAGATCAAATTACTCTACAACTGAGGGATTTGTTAGGGAATTAATCATTAAATTAATTTAAGATTTACCAAGATTGTTGTGGTGGCAATTTTTTAACCTTTTAATGAAAGCTTTGCAATTGATTTACGTTTAGTTGTCTGAAATTCTTCTGCAATGGATGTGTGAGTGAAAGTTTTTGATAAATAATGTTTTTGAACATCAAATGCCAAAAAATAAAAAGGGAAAGTTTATGAAATCTTTGTTATCTATGCAATGTTTTTAGTAATCAGAAAAATGTGAGATGGTGTCAGTACATGAATGGCATTAATAAATATGTATTATTGTCGGTTCTTGAAGACAGACAATGATGAGTGGATGCAATAATTCCCAAATTTAGAGTTATCTTTTGAAATGATATTTGGACTTGAAATAGTCATTTTGTATACAGTGCTCATTTCTATTTTATGATGAGATATTTATTTTCAGTTGGATTGCGGGATCCATCCAGGTTTACATGGAGTAGCCTCCCTTCCATATTTAGATCTGGTAGATGTAGAAGACATAGATCTCTTGTTAATTAGTCAGTAAGTGAATATTTATATAGTATCTTATTTTAATATTTATACATGTACTTACATTTAGTACAGTCATATAAGATGTATCTTATCTCATAATAAGTTTTAAAACGAGATAACAGTCATCACAATTTATCAAAAGTATTGCTCATACTAACAATAAAATGAATGCAGTAAATGTGTAAATTTCAAAGAAGCAAGGTAGGTATGCAGCTTATTATTTTGTTTGAAAGAAGAAAGGCAGCAATCTAATTCATTTTAAGCAAAAATTGTCTGAGAAGCTTAGGTCGATGTGTGAATTTGGAACCTGTTCTTACACACACTTTATTATTTTCTTTTTGTAAATATTTCATAATATTTACATCGATCAGTAAAAACAATCCAATTTAATTTGAAATGAAATAAAAATAACAAATAACCTAGGATATACATGTATTGTATGATTTAATTTTGATGATAATAGATATTCTTGTTTTAAAAAAATCATTGAAAGATTAGCATTAATTTAGCCTGTAAAGTAGAAATGTTTGATTTATATGCCTGTTTTGAAAAAGAAAAGATTGGATGATCATTACATCATTTACAGTATCTGTGAAAAGGCTAGCAGCATAATATGTAGATCACTTAACTCTTAACACTTGGTTCTCTCAAATTGTCCTTCAATAAAAGATGGCTGAAATGTAATAGCCATATGCACTTAAAGTGGCATAAAACCTCAGTAATGATGATATGAATATTTGCTTTTTTTATTTCAGTTTTCATTTAGACCATTGTGGTGGTCTGCCATATTTTCTAGAAAAGACTGCATTTAAAGGACGATGTTTCATGACACATGCAACGAAAGCCATTTATAGATGGTTATTGTCAGATTATGTAAAAGTCAGGTATTTATGAATTTTAATTTTTTATATCAATCTCATAATGAATAATTACAGTAATATATTTAATTGTTTGTAGAATGTAGTAAGTTTAAACAAAGGAACTGAAATTTTTTGTTCTTGTGTATTTAAAAATTCCTATGTTGCCTTCATTGCAGAGTAAAATCCTGCACCCCAATGCAAGTTTCAGATGTTCCCTTTATAGCATTTATGAGTTTTATTAAAACTTGACCTCAGTACTGTTTTCAACCTATATTGAGAGTTTTAATTGTTTGCTACATGTATACATGTGTATATTGCAAGAAGTTGTAAGGTTTTTCATATTATCAATTACCAGCTAATTATGTATATAAGCAATTATATTTTTTTCCCATTTTGTTTCCATTTGTACAATGCATATTTTACAAACATATTCTCTGTGTCTCTCTTTCTTCCCCCTCCCCTCCCCCCCAAAAAAAAAAAAGAAAAAGAAAAAAAAATACTAAGTAATAACAACTGTTTTTATCCTTCCTAACCGAGAAACAAACTAGGCCAAATGAACAAAAAATCTTATATTATCGAGCAAAAAGTAGCTGCAAAATGTCAACCCGTGTGCCAAAGTTAAATTGTATTTTTGGTTTGTATTAGCACATTGTGTTTACTATTTATTATTCAGCTTCTCATAGTAAAATATTTCACAAGTGTGTAACCAAATCTTGATGAAACACTACTAAATACCACATGCTATATCCAACAAGCCTTTTATGGCAATCCTAATTGCATGCAAAATCAATTTGTAAGTCAGGTGACTTTTTGCAAAAATAAACCATATAATCATTTTAGTTTCTGTTATATTTTATTTTCAGTAATATTGCCACAGTAGATATGCTATATTCTGATAGTGATATAGATAAAAGTATGGATAAAATAGAAACATTGAATTTCCATCAGGTATTCCATAATTGTAATCACCATTCATACATTCTTGATCAATTTACTGACTGAATTATTAAGCCAATTACTGATCTCCAATTACTTATTTTCATATGAAATGTTTCTGAGTATTTTGATCATGTGAATAAAAATATCATATAGTGGAAAATGATTGGATAACTTACATGTATATGTCAGAAGTAACTTCATTGGTGCCAAAAACAGAAAACTGTGAAGCCCTTTTAATATAAATTTCTTTTTTTAGTTTATGTGTTTGTAGAAAGAAAAAATCATTCTAATCAATGTTTTTTTTAAATAGTAATATTGAATTTTTAAATACATGTAATTGGTGTGATGTTTGTTATCAATAAAATAAACTTTATTATTTTTTTTCAGTTTTTGAATTGACTTCATGATAAAAGTCATAAAAATAGAATATTTTGAATATTTTTAAAATGGTATATTTATCAAAATATTAACCATTTATCAAAGATTTTCTATTTTTTGAACTTTGATAATAAAAATTATACCAAATGGTCATTTTCTTTTAAGGAAGTAGAAGTGAGTGGAATAAAATTTTGGTGTTATACTGCCGGACATGTACTCGGAGCTGCCATGTTTATGGTAGAAATCGCTGGTGTTAAGGTATTAGATCACATGATGTTATCAATAGTTCAAATAATTGAGGGTCAAAATAAAACATAAATATTGTGACAGGATTGTAAAAGTACTTTGTGATATGTTTCTCATTATCAAAACTCCAAACACAATTTCTTCAACATTTGCAAAATTTTAAGAGACTGAATTGTCCCACATTGAGTACAAAATACACTGTATATTAGAGGAGATAACTAAAGATATATGATTGTAGACATTTTATTTAAGAATTGAATGCATTCTTTTATAAATTCATTCAGGTTTAGATTGGACAGTAAAACAATTCTGTATGAAGACCAGAAGGGCTTCATACTGAAGATGTGTACATGCTTAACTCTTTACATTCCCCATGAAACTATACTACATTGTACATTTAAAAGAAGCATTTAATTTAATAAAACATTTGGGTGCTATTTAAAGTTTAATTTTCAGGTATTCAATTATTTGTGGAGATTTTTTTTTTTTAATTCCTATGACAAATGTTGTTATGGCATTGTAGCTTGTGTCTTGAGTTGAGTTATAAAAAACTTTTTATATAAACCACAGGATTCTTTCACATACCCGGTACATGTTTTTCTGAAATTCAGTGAAATTTAAATGTAATTTTTCCCGATTAGATTTACAGCTTAAAGTATATGTAAATTTACATGCAGTGTTTGCAAAAAAGTTTTTTAAAAAAGGTTTTATATATATATATATAATTTAAAACTGTAGAAAAAATTAAATCATTTGATGTAGCATTGGACAAGTGCATTCAGTCACCACGATTATCAAAAGGGATTAATCCAATAGATAGGATCTTACTATTCAAAAGTAGATAATCAACATGCTGATTGTCTGTTTTTCTTTGTTAGATTTTGTACACAGGGGATTTTTCCAGACAGGAAGACCGACATCTTATGCAGGCTGAGATTCCAAACGTTCATCCAGATATATTGATTGTTGTAAGATATATTCAAGTTTTATTTTTGAAATTCTCTGCAAAACTGTTCTCTATATTAAAATAGAAATGAAAGGATATTGGTATGTTTTAAAGGGAAATCATCCTGTTATCTTTGACAAAGACATCAACTTCTAGGTGTTATTGTAGAGCATACACCAACAGGCCATAACTTAATCATAGGGTCCCAAAGTTTCAATTAGGTTGTAATGAATTCAAGATAAACACTACTGTCTGGACACCTCAGTTCGTAAAATGGATTTTTCAAAATTTGAATACCTTAATTAATGGTAATTTTCTAGTCACTTGGGTGAAAAAGTCGTAATTGAAACAACTGAACTTTCCTGATTTTGTTCAATCATGACTTTCAGAGAAACAAAATATTCCTACAGAATTTTCAATGTAACAGGGAGATAACTCTTCCTTTTAGATTTTATAAAATTAAGTATTACACCCCATGTTGCATGAAATATGCACGAAGCGCATTAAAAATATTTGAAATCACAGTTTTACAAATTTTAGGATATGTCTGAGTTGATAATTTCAAATTATTAATTTTTTGAAATTTTCAGATGTGTTAATCTTTTATTTCAAATTCTCCATTCAAAACCATTTGTCATGTATACAAACATAACCTTTATAAACAACTTTACTATTTTAATGTTTCCTTGGACAACTCATTAAGGTTAATTAACCAACAAAAGATTGTCTACCGGTAATAATACTAACATTTAGACTTTCAAGATTCGAAAATCCATTTTACGAACTGAGGTGTCCAGACAGTAGATGTCATCAGGAAACGTTATAAAAGATGTGATTATCTTTTCATAGAACAACCATATTTTAAATTGCTAATACATGTAGATAAGTTTTTCACATTTTATAATTCCTCAGTTCAAATTTTTTATTGTTCCAATATCATGGCATAAACCTTAATTATAATTGGCTAATTATACCACAATAGATTCCTTAACAAATGTTAAATAGTAATGAAAGTAGACAAGGGATAAATGAGGTTGAAACAAAATCCCTTGTAAGGAATTTGAAAAATACAAAAAGGGGTCATCGTACAAATTTCAACAATGGGCATATGTGCAGAGCTGAATGAAAAGAATGTAATAATATTAAACATGATGAATAAATTCAACCAAAACGACAAAATATCTGACTTAAAAAATATATTAGTACCTAAATATGTAAACAATACAAAAAAGAGAGAGCCCATATATACTGTACTAGTTAATGATATTGTTAGTAGGGGTGGAATGTGTCTTATTCCAGTCTTTTCTTTAGGGGGTGCTGACAATTAGCATTTGACTGGACTGACACATAAAATGTGGTAATGTTAAATTGCATGTAATTGACAGAGTGGGTACTCAACATTTTTCAAAGTGCTAAAATATATAAAATGTTTTCTTTCAGTGGAAATAGTTGTGTTATGCATGTTCATGAAGTTATCATCAGTAAATAATATTTGCTTTAAAATGTTTTCAGGAGTCAACCTATGGAACACACATTCATGAGAAGAGGGAAGACAGGGAGGCCAGATTTACTGGACTAGTCCATGATATTGTTAGTAGGGGTGGAAGGTGTCTTATACCCGTCTTTGCATTAGGGAGAGCTCAAGAGCTTCTGCTTATTTTAGGTGAGATATTGTTTCTACACGTATTATAAATATAAATGCAATTTTTTTCTGAGTATAGATATTGGATTTAAAAGATTAAATAAAAATACTATTACAAATCCATCAATAATAAAGTCAGAATTTTTTATTTTGAGAGTTTAACAGGCAATTGAGTAGTCAATTTAATCATCTTCAGATGTTTTTATATTTCTAGATGAATATTGGAGTAACCACCCAGAACTGCATGATATACCAATCTATTATGCTTCGTCACTGGCTAAGAAATGTATGTCAGTTTACCAGACATACATTAATGCAATGAACGATAAAATAAGACGTCAGATTAGTATCAGTAACCCATTTGTCTTCAAACATATATCTAATCTCAAGGTAAGTATTTCTAAACTTAAAGTTTTGTTTAATAGAGAGACAGTATTGGACAAGCAGCTTTGAGTGCCTTAAGTAGTTTCTGATCCTGCAATCTAAATTATGTACCATCGAACCAATTTTTGCAGTTCTAAAAAGCAATTACCTGTTGGTAATCATACAATAACATGTATAATGGCTTTTTTGGTTTGTTTTTTAAACCAGTGTGTCAGGATGGATAAGGGAGAGGTGTGGGTACATATACATCTGATGTAACCGCACCACTGTTCAGTGTCTGTACTAAGTTTGTGTTTTGTGCTCTTTTATGTTATTTTTTGTCAGAAGTTCTGTCTGTCGGCTGGCATTGATTAATTGGTATGTCATTGTTGACCTTTCCGATTATCCACTTTGTATTGTTTATTAGAGTATTTTATCTACATACATGTACATTTATGTATGGATAAATTTATACATTTGCAATGTTTTATTTTGTGAAAATAAGAAATAAATATACAAACAGTTTGAATAAAAATGCATTATATTAGGATAACTACGTACACAAATGTATTATGAATGTACAAAACTTTTGTTTGTTTGTTTGTTTAGTTAGGGTTTTATGCCGTTTTCAGCACATTTGGCTATTTCGCGGCGGCCAGTTTTTATTGGTGGAGGAAGCCGGAGTACCCTGAGAGAACCACCGACCTTTGGTAGGAAAATTGGCAATCCTTGTCAATTAAGATTGGAGTCGAACACACCCCGCCACCTTTGAGATTCGAACTCACAACCTCAGCGTTGACAGGCTAGTGATCGTTAGTAATCATGACGAACTACCTAGACCACTCGGCCACCGAGGCTCCTGTACAAAACTAGATTTCTTCTTAAATTTCTATCAACATGGTACATGTAAATCAGTCGTACAGTAGTTATATTGATGTTAATAGTTTTATAGAATTGTCTAGTGTTCATACAATGGGATGTTGTGTCTCTGCTAACTTTCTTTTTATCCTTACATGTTCTGTATTTTCTGGACAATAAGTCTATGTGGACTATAGGTCTAATTGATAATTCTCCATAGATTTATAATGGTAA
Source organism: Mytilisepta virgata (assembly GCA_028015205.1). NCBI lineage: Eukaryota > Metazoa > Mollusca > Bivalvia > Mytilida > Mytilidae > Mytilisepta > Mytilisepta virgata. The sequence continues at coordinate 46,184,350 of CM051515.1, forward strand.
AATGGTCATTTTTAAGTAAAAAAGTCTCGACCTATAGGCAGGAAAATACGGTATATTTTCTATTTCAGAGTATGGAACATTTTGAAGATATTGGACCATCAGTTGTATTAGCTAGTCCAGGTATGATGCAGAGTGGTCTTTCTAGAGAACTGTTTGAAAACTGGTGTACAGACAAAAGAAATGGTTGTATTATAGCTGGATACTGTGTTGAAGGTACTCTTGCAAAGGTAAGTATATAATAAAAATTAAAAAACCTTCATATTTCTTTAACCATTAGATTATGTATCCTCAAATCAATAAATGTACACTACACCACAAAAATTGATATTCCTAAAAATAAATGAAATCCACAGTTTGATTTATGAGAAAAAAATTTCACTAAAAATCTCAGAACAATATTACTAAATGCATCAGCAGTCAGAAAAACATTTCTTCTATATACATATACATGTACTTCAGTACCAGCTATGTTTAACAACTGTAAAAAAAATAGTTCAGTCGAAATATATAATAACAGTTGAAAACAAAATAAACACAATTACTGTGTGTACAGCCTAATTTAATAACTGATTTCTTTCACATAATCAGTATTAATGTCACATTTGTTCCAATTTTATGCAAAAATAAATGAAGTGAACATTCTGCTGTTGTAAAAAAAAAGTTGAGCGTTGCACCATTGGAAAAAACAATAATTAGTTACAACTAAAGGAAATAAAAGTTATAGTAATATTTTTCACTTTCATTTTAAACAAACATTTGAGATTTTCCTGAAAAATGACTTGCAGTTAATAAAAAGACACACATTTGGAGTGTTTAATATAAGGGAACTATTGAGAAAATTAATGCAAGTTCTTTAATAACAGTATTAAAAGTTTGTTGGTCTCAAGTTAAAACCTTGCTTCTAACATGTAAAAGAGTTTTTTACATGATCATGGTTTCAATTTAAATATCGGCAAAAGAATACCTAAGCGACAAAGACAAAGTCATGAGAATTAAACACAACAAACAGACATGTAAAACTAAAAGAATAAAAAACATATAATAAACTAAACAAAAATAGAACAAGACAGCAGAGAAACTAAAGCACCAGCATTTGTGAACTCCTACTAAAAACAGGGAGTACCATCAGGTGCTCACCGAGTCAGTTGTTATGATTTATGATGCTGGATTAAATAACATATAAATCCTGTTATAAATTTCAGCATATCTTGTCAGAACCAGAAGAGATAATAACTATGTCTGGACAGAGACTTCCTATGAAATTATCTGTAGATTATATATCATTCTCAGCTCACACAGATTATCAGCAGACTAGTGAATTTATCAGGGCTCTAAAACCTCCTCATATAGTAAGTATAGAATAAATCAGCAATGTTTACATCATAGTTTGATCAAAGACAACATTTATTTGTAAGATCTCTTAAATTCATCAATAGCAAGTAAACACCATAAAAACAGTCTAAATCAAACACCTTTGAGACTGAATATCATGGTCTGCTTACATGAACATTCATTTGATATAGGTTACTTGAGAATATTCAATGTACCTCCTGACACAACAGTTTATACACATTTCTATTTTGCATATTGTTTGGTTTAGACATTCGTTATTGATAGATCAAAACTCAAGTAGCCACTCATACAGTGAATGGTGAAATATCCAATTTCATTCAATTTATTTTAATGCATTTACAAATGTAACAAGTTCTTCATATCATCTATGATTTTATTCCATTTTTCAGTGGAAATCCTCTTTTTGCACTTTTGATTTCAGGGCCATAAATTGGCTTTAATGATGGGAGAAGCAGTATAGAAGGCACATGTTTGGGGGAACTAAACACCTTTTTGAAAAATAATTAACACTTTGGCATTTTTATATAAAGGTTTTATCCCTTTTGAAGTGACCTCTTAGAAGCATTTCTTTTTGTATTTCGATTGCATTTTACTAAAAGACCTGTGTGAATTACATTGTTTTAATGGAAACAAAAAATAATTCTAATAACCATTTTAGTTTCTTTGATGTGTCAAATGATGAAGTTTATTCAATTCATATAGAAGAAACCGCAATGCGAAAAAAAACATCGGTGGCAAAGTCTTTGAAGTTAGCTGAATGCCCAAATCACCCTTGCTTGTACAACACTAACTGTGCTTTTAGTTTTCGTGTATAAATTAATGCCTTTCTCTTTTAATTTTCATTTCGATTTAAAATGTATAAATAACAATTTTTTGGCTCTAAAGTTGGGGAGGCAGCTCCCTCCTCTTCCTCTGTGGAATTTACAGCCCTGGATTTGTCAATAATGATTTCTTAAGTGGATGTTGGTACAACATTTCTCCTGGTTGGTAAAAACATTTCTATGATATAAAGTAAAAGTATCTGAATTTAACATCCTCTCTCTCAGTACATAATAAGATATAAAGATTTTTTTGTAGTATCCTTTATTTGATGTATTTAAGGAATGTTTCAAATGTTTGAACAGGTTATACGATATAACCTGGTTTGGGTCAATTTACGCATAATAAACCATGAAGCAGTTTATGAATACTGTAAACTGACCCAAACCAGGTTATTGAAGTATGAATTTACAAGTGGTGGATTAATCCGTTGGTGATGTTACAAGACCAAACCAGGTTATAAAGTATAACCAATGTTGCTCTATGCTGTTCAGCCAATCAGAATGCAGTATTCAAATCCAAATAAATTATATGTTTGTATTCCTTAGGTATTGGTCCATGGAGAACAGAATGAAATGTCAAGGTTAAAGGCAGCATTGGTTAGAGAATATGAAGATGATACAGAGTATCAACCATTTGTATACAACCCACGGAATACTGTTTCAGTAGAATTAAATTTTAGAGGAGAAAAAATGGCAAAGGTTAGATTCTAATACCCTATTGCCTGAAAATTTTCCCCACATAAGAAGTAACTGAAGGGCTTTGGTCTACAAAAATTATTTCTAATATACAAGTAAACAATCAGTCCTATTAAGTAAATATCAATGAAATAAGGTTATATCAACAAGTCAAAGTTTTGTGAAAAATGGTAAACCACAAATTTTATACTCAGATGTTGTCTTATTCATGAGTAGATTTTAAACAGATATATAATTATTTATCCTGCAACTACGCTTTTAGCTGACCAATATAGACTGCCCAATATTGCTTTTAGTTCGCCTCAACGAAGGTGAGGGGGAGGGACTATTGGAGTCACTCCGGCGTCCACGTCCACAGCCAGTTCTCAGTTACTAGTTGTTGTCATATATTTTTGTGTGCAGGTGCATGATGAAGAGACTGACCATGTGACATAAGATGAAGGTCACATGACCCATATTACACGGTTGACTGGCTTTTAAGTTTTATGTCAAAAATCAGTTTTAACATACAAAGTGACCTACAATCATATTATTTGGTGTGAGGGTGCAACACAGCCTCCCACAAAATTAGGTCAGTCTGACCTTTTTAGCTCACCTGGCTATGCCAGGGTGAGCTTTTGCCATCACGTTTCGTCCATCGTCCGTCGTAAACTTTTCATTCAAAAATCTTCTCCTCTGAGAGTTATTGCCCTTTTTTAGCTCACCTGACCCGAAGGGTCATGTGAGCTATTGCTATCACTTGGCGTCCGTCGTCCGTCGTCCGTCCGTCCGTCCGTCCGTCGTCCGTTAACTTTTTCAAACGTTAACTCCTCCAACACCATAAGTCCAACTGCAACCAAACTTGGTACAGTTATTAATTGGTATGGGTGCTACAAATCTATTGTTTGGATTTTTGATTCGCATAAAAACATGGCCGTCATGGCTAAAAATAGAACATAGGGGTAAATCGCAGTTTTTTGCAAATAAGTCAGAAACGGTCACAGATATCAAAATTCTGGCAGAGGATAAAAGTGTTCAGCACCTCAAGATCTACCTGCCCTGAAATTTTGAAGAAGATCCAACGACCCATGTAGGAGTTATTGCCCTTTTTCTGCATTTTTTCCAAATTTTGCACTTATTAAGCTCAGTATCTTGGATACTATAAAGGAAATTTGAAAAATTTAATTTCATATTGTTAGGCACACAAAGATCTACAAAATTTGTAACAGGATCGAAGTTGTAGGTTCGTTCCTTTTAGGAGTTATTTGACATTTTTGGCTTTTTTAGCTCACCTGACCCGAAGGGTCATGTGAGCTATTGCCATCACTTGGCGTCCGTCGTCCGTCGTCCGTCCGTAAACTTTTTCAAACGTTAACTCCTCTGACACCATAAGATCAATTGCAACCAAACTTCGTACAGTTGTTTATTGGTATATGTGCTACAAAACTATCGTTTGGATTTTTGATTCGTAAAAAAACATGGCCGCCATGGCTAAAAATAGAACATAGGGGTAAATTGCAGTTTTTTGCAAATAACTCAAAAACCATAACAGATATCAAAATTCTGGCAGAGGATAAAAGTGTTCAGCACCTCAAGATCTACCTGCCCTGAAATTTTGAAGAAGATCCAACGACCCATGTAGGAGTTATTGCCCTTTTTCTGTATTTTTTCCAAATTTTGCACTTATTAAGCTCAATATCTTGGATACTATAAAGGAAATTTGAAAAATTTAAATTTCATATTGTTAGGCACACAAAGATCTACAAAATTTGTAACAGGATCGAAGTTGTAGGTTCGTTCCTTTTAGGAGTTATTCCCCTTAGATCGTCAAAATTGACCATTTTTGCAGTCTTTATTCATTGTAATAAAATCGTTAACTCCTCTTACACCATAAGTTTAATTGCAACCAAACTTAGTGTAGTTGTTCCTTGGCATGAGTGCTACTAAACTATCGTTTGGATTTTTGATTTGTAAAAAAACATGGCTGCCATGGCTAAAAATAGAACATAGGGGTAAATTGCAGTTTTTTGCAAATAACTCAAAAATGGTGACAGATATCAAAATTCTGATCGGAAGCTAAAGTGTTCAACACCTCAAGATCTACCTGCTTTGAAATTTTGAAGAAGATGTAACCACCCATGTAGGAGTTATTGCCATTTTTCTTGATTTTTTTTTGAAATTTGTACTTATTAAGTTGTATGATCATTCCTTTTAGGAGTTATTCCCCTTAGAACATCAAAATTGACCATTTTCACAGCATTTCCCTTAGTTTGCAAAATGTTTAAATGAGCCCTTTAGGAGTTAAAGTTTTGTCCCTTAAATGTCAAAATAACTGTTGATGCCTTATAGATGGCAAACTGTAGAAAATGAAAAAAAGCTTTTGATTGCGTGTAAATTGTTTTTATGTTATTATTTCAAAAATCTTCTCCTCTGAAACTACTGAATGGATTTGGACAAAACTTAGCATGATTGTTGCTAAGGGTATCCTGCACAAAGTTTATGCTTCGATTTTTGATCCGTCGAAAAACATGGCCACTGTTACTAAAAATAGAACATAGGGGTCAAACAACAGTTTTTCGCAAATATCTCAAAAATCATCAGGTTACGCCAAATTCTGGCAGGTTGAAAGTGTTCAGCATGATGAGAGCTACCTGTGTGCTGATTTTCGTGAAAATCTGTCAACTGATGTTAGAGTTATTGCCCTTTTTGACATTTTTGGCTTTTTTTTATGTTATTATTTCAAAAATCTTCTTCTCTGAAACTACTATTCAAAATCAAATGAAACTTGGTAAGATTGTTCCTTAGGGTATCCTGCAAAAAGTTAATGCTTGGATTTTGGATTGGTCGAAAAACATGTCCGCCCTTACTAAAAATAGAACATAGGAGTCAAAATGCTGTTTTTTGCTATTTTTTCCTGAATTATAGAAATAAAATGAAGATGAAAGCTACTTTGATGGCAAACATGGTATCCCGAGTTGAATGGTGATGATGAAAGTTTGTTTTGGACGGCCGTTTTTTTTAAAATGGCTGCCATTTTCCTGCCATTTTTTACACTTGCTCGGATTTCAACAATATTTGGTTTTTAAAGTAAACATGGTATCCTTAGTGAATGGTGATGATGAGAATGTTGTATAACAATGATTAAACTTCATAATATGTGAGCTTTTAATTGCCATCACTTGGTGTCTGTCATCATCGTTGTTAACAAATTTTCAAACATCTTCTCCTCTGAAACTACTAGGGGGATTTGGATGAAACTTAGCATGATTGTTTCTGCAATATTTCCTTTTCAAGTACAATAAAAAGCCTTAACCCACAATTTTTACATAACTTCTTTCAAACATTTTAAAAACGAAGACAACATATAGACCAAAAGATTTATACTTGTATTTGAAGATGAATTAAAGCTTGTATTTTGTATTGTGAATCATCAGATTGACCATGACTGTATCTTAATCAAGCATAGGGAGAACTCATGCCCATTTCTTTCCAGAGGTTCTTGAAAGGCTTTTAAAGGTATTTTATGTGACCTTAAATACTCAGTTTAATTTACAAAAAAACATTAATATATTAATTTAGTTTATAGTCATTGTTTGCCAGGTGAGCGATTCAGGCTCTTGAGAGCCTCTTGTTTTATGTTATTATTTCAAAAATCTTCTTCTCTGAAACTACTATTCAAAATCCAATGAAACTTGGTAAGATTGTTCCTTAGGGTATCCTGCACAAAGTTTATGCTTCGATTTTTGATCCGTCGAAAAACATGGCCACTGTTACTAAAAATAGAACATATGGGGTCAAACAACAGTTTTTCGCAAATATCTCAAAAATCATTAGGTTACGGCAAATTCTGGCAAGTTGAAAGTGTTCAGCATGATGAGAGTTACCTGTGTGCTGATTTTCGTGGAAATCTGTCAACTGATGTTAGAGTTATTGCCCTTTTTTGACATTTTTGGCTTTTTTTTATGTTATTATTTCAAAAATCTTCTTCTCTGAAACTACTATTCAAAATCAAATGAAACTTGGTAAGATTGTTCCTTAGGGTATCCTGCACAAAGTTTATGCTTCGATTTTTGACTGTCGAAAAACATGGCCACTGTTACTAAAAATAGAACATAGGGGTCAAACAACAGTTTTGCGCAAATATCTCAAAAATCATTAGGTTACGGCAAATTCTGGCAGGTTGAAAGTGTTCAGCATGATGAGAGCTACCTGTGTGCTGATTTTCGTGAAAATCTGTCAACTGATGTTAGAGTTATTGCCCTTTTTTGAGATTTTTGGCTTTTTTTTATGTTATTGTTTCAAAAATCTTCTTCTCTGAAACTACTATTCAAAATCAAATGAAACTTGGTAAGATTGTTCCTTAGGATATCCTGCACAAAGTTTATGCTTCGATTTTTGATCCGTCGAAAAACATGGCCACTGTTACTAAAAATAGAACATAGGGGTCAAACAACAGTTTTGCGCAAATATCTCAAAAATCATTAGGTTACGGCAAATTCTGGCAGGTTGAAAGTGTTCAGCATGATGAGAGCTACCTGCTGATTTTCGTGAAAATCTGTCAACTGATGTTAGAGTTATTGCCCTTTTTTGAGATTTTTGGCTTTTTTTTATGTTATTGTTTCAAAAATCTTCTTCTCTGAAACTACTATTCAAAATCAAATGAAACTTGGTAAGATTGTTCCTTAGGGTATCCTGCAAAAAGTTAATGCTTCGATTTTTGATTGGTCGAAAAACATGCCCGCCCTTACTAAAAATAGAACATAGGGGTCAAAATGCTGTTTTTTGCTATTTTTTCCTGAATTATAGAAAGAAAATGAAGATGAAAACTACTTTCAAGGTAAACATTGTATCCCGAGTTGAATGGTGATGATGAAAGTTTGTTTTGGAGGGTCATTTTTAAAATGGCTGCCATTTTCCCGCCATTTTTTACACTTGCTCGGATTTCAACAATATTTGGTTTTTAAAGTAAACATGGTATCCTTAGTGAATGGTGATGATGAGATTTAGTTTATAGCGCATTGTTTGCCAGGTGAGCGATTCAGGCTCTTGAGAGCCTCTTGTTTGTCAAATTTTCTTTTTTTTTTAACATTTTTTGTCATTTATCTCCAAAACTATTTGAGATAGAAATGAAAAGTGAATTTGAAAAATGGTTGCCAATGTTAAATCTACCTACCCTGAAATTTTAAAGGAAATCCCAAAACCCATTTAGGAGTTATTGCCCTTTTTTTGTCAAATTTTCAAAATTTTAACATTTTTATACGACCGCAAAATTTTTGCGGTCGTATATTGGTATGACGTTGGCGTCATCAGCGTCGTCGTCGTCCGAAGACATTTGGTTTTCGCACTGTAACTTTAGTATAAGTTAATAGAAATCTATGAAATTTAAATACAAGGTTTATGACCACAAAAGGAAGGTTGGGATTGATTTTGGGAGTTTTGGTCCCAACAGTTTAAGAATTAGGGGCCAAAAAAGGGCCCAATAAGCATTTTTGGTTATTATCTTGGTGTAAGGGAGGTAATCCAAACACATTTAAAGTAAAATGTTGTGTATGATTCGATTACCTCCCTTACAAGTAAATTATGTATAAAAAAATGGGGGGGGGGTGAAAACAAAATTTAGGGGGGGTAAATGAGAAATTGGGGGGGGGCAATTTTTTTCTCATTTCAGATTTCAGAAGTTAAAAAGAAAATTTCAAAAACATATTTTAACATTAAACCTTATGAAAAATAAATCTTCAACAAATTTTCCCTGAACAATTGAACCAATTGCAACAAACTTGGTCGAATAGTTGATTAATTGTCCAATGAAAACCAGACTCCAGGTGAGCGATACACTCTCTGGTGAGCCTCTTGTTATCTCACTTCATTGACTTAGGTTAAGTTTTACGTCCGAGTTCAGCTCTCCGATACCAAAGGACCTACAATCATATTATTTGGTGTGAGAATGCATCTGGGGGAGTAACACAGCCTCCCACCAAAATTAGGTCACTCTGACCTACTTATCCCGCTTCATTGACTTAGGTTAAGTTTTACGTCTGAGTTAAAAATATCTTCTGTGAAACTACAAGGCCAATTGGAACCAAACTTGGCAGTAATGGTCCTTAGGAGGTTCTCTTTCAGAATTAGGTTCGATGACCCAGACTGTTTACCGAGATGGTCGCCACAGCCGAACTTGGTTTAACATAGGGCCCTATGGGAAAATTCATTGAAAAATCTTCTTGTCTGAAACCACTTGACCAGTTGGAACCAGACTTGGCAGCAATGGTCCTTTGATGGTCCTCTTTCAGAATTATGTCCAATGATCCGGACTGTCAACCAAGATGGTCGCCACAACCGATCTTAGTTAACATAGGACCCTATGGAAAATCTTGTCTGAAACCTCTTGACCAATTGGAACCAGGCTTGGCAGCAATGGTCCTTAGGGGGTCCTCTTTCAGAAATGTGTCAGATTTTGTGGACTTTGAACCAAGATGGCCGCCACAGTCGAACTTAGTTTAACGTAGGGCCCTATGGAAAAATTCATTGAAAAATCTGCTTGTCTGAAACCACTTGACCAGTTGGAACCAGACTTGGCAGCAATGGTTCTTAGGAGGTCCTCTTTCAGAAATATTTCCGATGACCTTGACTGACAACCAAAATGACCGCCACAACCGAACTTAGTTTAACATAGGACCCTATGGAAAATTCATTGAAAAATCTTCTTGTCTGAATCTACTTTACCAATTGGAACCAGATTTGGCAGCAATGGTCCTTAGGAGGTCTCCTTTCAGAAATGTATCCGATCACTGGGATTGTCAACCAAAATGGCCGCCACAGCCGAATTTAGTTTAATATAGGACCCTATCGGAAAATTCATTTAAAAATCTTATTGTCTAAAACCACTTAGCCAGTTGGAACAAGACTTAGCAGTAATGGTGCTTAGATGGTTTTCTTTTAGAAATGTGTCTATTGACCTGGACTGTCAACCAAGATGGCTGCCACAGTCGAACTTGGTTTAACATAGTATCCTATAGAAAAACCATTCAAATTGACTGCTACACTGAAATTTTTAGTCCTGTTCAATTTGAAAAGTCACATCCAGGTGAGCGATTCAGGCTCTTGAGAGCCTCTAGTTTGTACTCGCCATGAAACAGGCGAGAAATCCTTGGTAAACCTCACATTTCTACCCATTTCTAAGGCTCGTACAAATAAATTTTATATTTTCTGACAATGTACATATATTGTATATATATTGGTATATGTTTGCAAGAAATTCTAAAGTATCGTATTAAAATTACAGGTTGTAGGTAAACTAGCAGCTGATCAAATCAATTTACATGGTAAAAAAATATCTGGTATTTTATTGAAGAGAAATTTTAACTATCACATACTGGATCCATCTGACTTATCTAGTAAGTATCTGATATATATGTTTTAGCAAATGTTTGAAGTTAACACAACAACAAAAAGATATAGTCAAAAATTTTTACATGTATTTATTCAGAATATACAATCTATTTCTGTGTATTGAACTTTAGAACATTTCATATTGACACTAAAGAAAAACGTTTTTAAATTGGTGATAGTATTTGTTAAATTCAATTCTTCATCGATATTAATTCTTCAGTGGATGTCCATAAAAAATTTTTACAGTAACTTTTGTATGAGATTATAAAGAGTGGAGTTGTGAAACAAAAATTGTACTAGGTTTCTTTTTATGTTATTATACACAAATGTTACGATGGACTGAAAAGATTAATTTTTCAAATAATATTGTTTAACAAGAGGTTTGAACTTTGACCAAGTATTGCAATAGCAGGAGCAGTCGCATTCAGGACAAAATTAGAAAAGCCTATATACAACTTTTTTAGTATCGGGTAGTTTTTATATGTTAATGTTTTTGGTTTGCCTACTTTATTACTTATAATGACAGAAATCATAAACAGCTGCATACTGTAAATTCAGAAATTGTTACGAAAAATGTGACCATATTGTAATCGCTATAATTTAAACTCACATTTTGGAAATTTTTATATAAATGAAGCGGGATTTTTCTCAATTTCGCAAAAATTAAAATCACATTTTGGTCTAAAATGACAAAACGCAATAATAAATGCACGTAACAATTTCTGAATTTACAATAAGTAGTATACATGTATTGCAATATTGTAATCTTAATTACAGACTATACAGATCTAGCAATGAGTACAATAACACAGAGAATCAGTATTGGCTATACTGGTACCCTGCCCTTGTTACGATACTACCTACAACAGTTGTCTGGAGATGTAGAACAGTTTGAAGTTTCAGGGAAAATAGCTCTCAAAGTATTTAAGTGTATAACAATTACTATGGAAACAAGAATGGCTGTGATAGAGGTAAAGATTATTCTGTTCACTCTGGCTCTGATTACAAATCCTGTCCGGATTACATTTTCAAGAGTTGTTTTCCTTAATATACATATGACTACTGGTTTTCAGCAGTGAAGAGCAACAGTCAGAGGTAAATTAGGACTTAAAAGTTCCTTATACTGGACTCTTTATTGCTGAACAGTACTCCTATGGGGTAAAGGGAAACTCTGTGAAATTATAAACTAAGATTTGTGAAACTGAAGAATGACCATATTGAGTACCTCATTAGTTTGTGCTGTATGACTAGAGAATATACTATTTACTTGTGTACATTTTACTGTAAAGCAGATAAAAATTCAGATTGTATGCTTATGAAAGAAATTATGATATAATACTCAAGAAATTTATGATATGCATCATAAAATGGAGAAAATGTTTTCTTAGATATTAAAATATTTTTGGTTTCAGTTAAAATATATAAATAATGTATTGATGTCTTGGATGTTCATCTTCACTACAGTAACCACTAGTTTATTATCAGTATGGCATGTGTTCATACATACTTTGAGGCCAGTTGTGTTCGATTCTGATTTTAATTGACAAGGATTGACTCATGCACTAACCAACACTGCTTGTCAGGATATTGAAAATTGTTTAAAACAAACAAAAAACTTTGGAGAAAACTGTTCAGTTTTGAACCCAAATAATATGAATTCTTTAGAGTTCTAAAAAAAAGCTGATTGTATGCTTAGTATGATCTGTGTGTTTTTCAGTGGATGGCAAACCCTGTAGCTGATATGTATGCTGATGCAGTGATGACTGTAGTATTGAGAGCAGAATCAGACCCCATGCCACAGAAAAGTAAGTTGAAGAGCAATTTTTGGGTTCCTATTCAGTTTCTCTAATACATTGCAATTAAAAAAGAATTGAAAACTAGGTTAAATATGAATCCAACTTTGTAGTTTTAAACATTAATGCTGTTTAAGTAAAGTAGCACATCAATTTTTGTAGATGGGTTCAGTTGTCAGAAAATCTGAAATGGACAACCTCTTTTTTTAGCTGATCGACTTTTAGAAATGGTATATATTATTTTTTGTTGACTGGATAGTGTCCTGAACTTTTTATGGATACTCAGTAAATTTGAATGAAGGATTCAACTTGAATTAATGAGTGTATGCATACAATTTATTTTGCAGATGTTCCTCCAGCATTAAAGATAGACAAAAGTCATGTCCAGGAATGTTTGTTGGAGATGTTAACGGATATGTTTGGATCAGATTCTGTCAGTAAACTGATCAGAAATGATAGAATCACAGTTACTGTTGATGAAAAGTCTGCCGTTATTAATATTGATTCACTGGTAATATATATTTATAGTCGACTCTCTTTATCTCAAATTCACTTGAGTCAAATTTTCAGTTGAGTCGAATTTTTTTTGTGTTCCCAAATGTTTTAACAGTGCAAATATATGTATTTTGACTCCTGTTTAGTTGAATTTGTATGAGTCAAAATTTCTTCTATCTCAAACTAAATTTTAAGTACCAAATTATAAACACAACAAAAAAATTTATTCATTATGTCGAATATTTATCATCTGTTAAAACATCACCTTGCGGATTAAATGTCTTCACAGGTAAGTTCTACTTCCAGTAATTGACAATCGGCGTCGATTGATTTTGTGTGCTATTGATTTATTGAGAATTCACATTAATTTGTAAAAACAATTAACTTTGAGTAGATTAATTATTGTCAATTTATCTACAAAGATGTTTAATTAACAACTTAATGAAATTAATTATTTACTAGTATTTGTTGTCTTGCTGCGTACACAGTACGGACTGTCAAATCTTTTTTTCTACTTTAATTTTTCTTCAACTATTTATTATTTTTATAAATATAATATGTTACACATTAATTATATAAGTATCTAAACATGGACAAAAAAACTGAGGCCTCGATAGTACATATCGTTTAATCCAGCACCTACAGAGATATTAGATTACCGGAATTAGTAAATTACCTCCCTTCGTAACTAGGAAAATTTGTCAGCTCCCTTTCAGTTCAACTTCGTCTATCTCGAATTTTTATTTGGCGGTCCGATGGACTTCGAGATAACGAGAGTCGACTGTACTTTGTATTTATAACAATAGTTACCAGGTTAATCTTACATCACACTATATACAGTGCATATGTGAATGAAAATGCAGTGCTTAAATACCATTACATGTATATCAATGTACAATGTAGGTCACAGTGACCTAATTTTAAGAATAACTCAAACTTTTCCATGGATGACTCATATCGTGATATCTGTACAAATGCATATACTAACCTAGTTCTCTTCTTTGCATAATCTAAATGCTGCAAAATGGAAATAAGACACAGTATATTGAATGTGAAGAAAAGATAATAATGTACATGTAAATAAGGATTTGTCAAAGAGAAACTATAAATGACCTAGATAACAAAGTGTCGAAAATTCAATAAAAGTAACAAAAAATCCCAAATAAATACAGTATTCTAAGAAATATTTATCCATTCTATTGCAGGAAGTGACATGTGAAGATGAGACTTTACAACAAGTGTTACAGACAGCCGTGTCTAAACTCTACTTAGCTCTATCTCCACTGAAAGCTAATAAAGAATTTCTGTGACATAGAAGGAACAATAAAGAATTAAAAGAGTGTATCTTGACAAGTATAATAATGTGGAACATTCCATTGTCACATTAACAGAAAATTTCATGGCTAAATTTGCTATGAGAGCAAATTTGATTTACTCTTAACAAATATGGAGGTATTGGTAATCTGATATTTTGAGGGAGACAGGCCATCAAACCATGTAACAGATACAGAATAGTAAAAGTGGTGATCACTTTTCAACGTTAAATATACAAGTCGTCTTACTGAAATGACAGATTGACAGAAAATACATACATGTATGATCATGTTTTGAACTATTGCAGTTAACATTTTGTTAAGAATTTTACATTTGTTGTAAATTGTATTATTTGTAATAAAGAATACATTTGATGTTGCTTATTTTTAGTTTCTTAAGAATTTAAACACTTCTTTAAACATGCTAAAGGGGCCTCGGTGGCCGAGTGGTCTAGGTAGTTCGTCACATGACTACTGGTGATCACTAGCCTGTCAACACTGAGGTTGTGAGTTCGAATCTCATCTGTGGCGGGGTGTGTTCGACTCTGATCTTAATTGATAAGGATTGCCAATTTTCCTACCAAAGTTTGGTGGTTCTCTCCGTGTACTCCGGCCTCCTCCACCAATAAAAACAGGCTGCTGCGAAATAGCCAAATGTGCTGAAAATGGCGTAAAACCCCAACTAAACAAATAATAAACATGCTAAATATATCAAACTTGAATATATCTTTACACCTGATAACAGGAAGGGATAGCTTTGTCAAAGATTAAGGTCAAAATATTATGTAGAATTTGTAAAATTGTAAGTTTCGGACAATATCGAATACTTGATTGATAAACAAGGTCACAAATATTCTAATACCCTTGTCAGTCTGTCTATCATGTCTATTCCATGTGACAATTGAAGTGTGTTGTGGTTGAATTGTATAAGCTTAATTTAAAATATTGTAAATTGTATCATCGAGGTATCCAAAGTAGAATGAAAACTAACTTAACTTTGTTGAAAGTTGGTTTCCACATTGACACTAATGTGATTTATGATGGAAGCTAACTTTGATTATATGGTTACTTATGAGAATATCAACGATCTGATGGAGATCGATTGAACAGATGTGGGGTACGCAGCATTGACATAACATCCATGCTGAAAGGTTATGAACATCTATTTCTCCCATTCTTGACGTGCTTAATCGGTGGGATAAAAATACATAATATTTTTAACCATTTCCCAGTGATTAAATTTCTACTTGTGAATTACCGCCGTTTTTTCTACAGTTATTGGATAAACTAGAGAAGACCCGAAATGACATCTACATGTATGTAAACAAACTACATACATGTAGCAACGACAATTTCTTGAGGTTTTTGTCTAAAAATCATAGGAGAAACAGATTCTCCTTCAATTTACTCTTGAGTTATAGAATTTCTCCACCCTCAATAGTTAAATTTTAGATTTTAACACGCAAAAGAGAAATATCATAATTCACTCGTACCTGAAAGAGAATCTATATATATATATAATATTGTTCATTACACATGGGACAGTTCTGTTTTATGACAAGGAGTGACAGTTTATCTGACAAAGATTTGCAGTTTTCTTACAAGTGCTCTAGTTTTCTCCATCAATAAAACGTGGCAAAGTAGATTACTCATTGGTTTCCATAATGTGTTGGTGCCATGGCATTTACCTCAGTCTGTGAATATCATGAAATCAAACCCTTTCTATGTTTATATATAACACATCAGAATGCATATAAATTCACAGTACATCAGTATTGAAATTTTGTATTTAATACACAAATTAGTCTGCACTCCACAAATCAATAAATTATATAAAATCACAAAATTTTGACCTAAGTGGTTTGTCATTATTTCTGTCTTTTGTATATTTTATTTGCAAATGATATAAAAACTTCCTTTGGTAAGGAATCACAATTTTTTTCTATAAGATCCATGAGTTTTTTATAACTCTTTTCTTCATAGTCTTTATACACAGTCTGTAGATCTAGTTGTTCATATAAATTTTTGATCTTTTGAACTTTGACTGGATCATCACTTCCATAGTTGTTCTGGAAAAAAAGGTGGATTTAAAATCTTCAGTTAAGAATTATCAGAAATTTCTTATAAAGTATCGACAAAACCATAGAAGTTACTTTCGTAATTTGGGGGTATCAAAGACAATTAATTTCTGTTATATATCATCTGTAGCATGAAAAACTCAACTGATTATTTCTTTTTACCTGAATCATTCAGAGAAAGGGACATAAACTTTTAACTGGTTGATATTTGTGTCTGGAAACCAGTTACATACATTATTAATTTGCTTTTAAACAATGTAAACTTCTTTAAAGATTCAACAAGCATTCTGAGAGTATTGCTAAGCAATACAATGTCCCCTAACAGCTTGAGCAGTGAGAAAATCCACCAAATGCTCCATGACTATGTGAATCAGACACAGATGTATGGACAGATTAATTCCTAAAAATCCTGAAATGGGTACACAATAATTACCAGATAAGTCAAACTTGATCTGTAGCTCATCATTATAAGCTCACATACCATAAATAAGATCACTTTGTGGAGGGTTTGCGAAAAGAGTCCAGAAAACTTGATATGGCAATAATTTCTTTTCAAAGGCAATAACTCTCAATGATTATTCAATCAGCATGAACCTCAATCTTGATCTGTAATTTATCATTATAAGCTTACGTACGAAAAATAAGATCAGTTGGTAACGGCTTGCAAAAAACTAATATTTGGAGAATAGTTTGTCGTGACTACTAATGATCATTAGCCTGTCAACACTAAGTCTGTGAGTTCGAATCTCAGCTGTGGCAAGGTGTGTTCGACTCCGATCTTAATTGACAAGGATTGCCATTTTTCCTACCGAAGGTCGTGGTTCTCTCCGGGTACCTCAGCTTCCTTCACCAATAAAAACTGGCCACCGCGAAATAGCCAAATGTCCTGAAAACGGTGTAAAACCCAAACTAAACAAACAAAATCCAACAGCTTGATCTGTAACTCATCATTATTAGCTCATATACTAAAAATAAAATTAGTTGATTAAACAATTTCTAAAAAAAGTATAGAAATCTGTAGTGTGACAAACAGACATTGCCGGTAGGGGACTAAAAAGACAATGATGAATTGTTTTATATTTCACCTGAAGTATTGTTTTTTGTTCATCATTCACTCTCAAGAGAGCCTGTATAACAAGCCAGCTACATTTGTTATCCTGTATATCTGTTCCTATTTTACCAATCACCGAGGGATCTCCAAAACAGTCTAGATAGTCATCCTGTAATAACAACCAAAATCTGAGAATTATTTATTTTATCATAAAGGTATTGTCAGATGATTTGTTTTTAAAATGTTATATGAATTAATTTTTGTGTGTTTTTCTACTGTAAAATTGTATTAAATGTATGAATGAAAAATTTTAAGACATAAAAACCCATAACAGAAGGATACTAAAAGTGTAATTTTATAGGTATGAAAAATTAAAACATAATAGCTGATGCTCATTATAAAATGAAAGTAAAATAACTTTTCATTGCATCTCAACACAATATTTGGTAGAAAAAGAAGTCACCAAGTTTCATGATTAGATTAACTGATAATCGGGAGTTGAACAGTCAAACTTTTCCCACAAATACTCATCACAAAGCAAAGAAATTGTTTTATCCAAGAACACTATTTGTGCCCATATACATCAGTCAAATGCAATTACTTCTGCATAAAAAGAAATAGAATTCATTTATCAGTACCTGTATCTGGAAGAATGTACCCATCTCTATCAGGATGGTTTTGGCTTTGGCATGTTCATCTCTTATACCTGCCTAAATATAAAATTTCAAATACTTTAAAGTTATGCATGTCACTACTTTTAAAATGTCCTATTTTTGTACATTCTAATAGTGATTAATTGATTGTTTAAGATCAAGTGGCAATTATCACATATCTTAGTGAATCTTGCTTTGTACACGACAGAGATGGTGTGCTGAATCTTTAACATGCTAGCTTACATGGTAACAGTCATTTTAAAGACATGTCACATTATTCTGACTCTCAGCTGTTGTTGCTCTTATTCCTAAATGCAACATACTTAGTGTAGAAACATCAGATACCAATGTAAAGTGTTTGGTTTGACAGGATTGGGTCGAACCTGCCACGTACCTTTTGTACAAGAGCAGAGGTGAGCATGCTACCACGATACCAAAGACAGTAAAATGTATAAGGAAAATCTGCTTAATTAGTAAAATAAATATTGACCTATGTTAAATTTTTTCTAAAAATAATTATCTTATCATATTCTCTTAAAAAAAATGACTCAGATTTATTCTTAAATATTTCAAGTTGGTTATTTAAAAATCAATTCTGTACTCTCTACTAGGAAATAGCTAGCCTACATGTGCATTTTTTAACTTTAAACTAATAAATGTATAAAAGTTTGCATTTCTGTAATCAGCAGAAAATTATGCCAAAAGACTGTAACCTTACCATGTACATAGCCAATGCTACTGGAAGATAAAAGGAATAGTATGCTGTTTTCCACTTAACAATGGCATTATATCTCTCCTCTGTAAATGGTGTGAAGTCAACTTTGCCGTCAACTGGTACTGTAATCAGATCTAAACACTGACCGGTTACTGTCTGAAAACATGTCTGAAATAATAAAGAAAGAATAGCACTTGTTTGCCCTCTTTAAGTGTAAGATTTTGGCGGTAAGTGTTGTTAAATGGTTGGTGTTTCATTGTTGTCTTCATTTTTCATACTTACAAAGATTTCATTGTGACATTTAGAGAGCTATAAATATGGAAGAATTAGGAAAGTGATAAATTATCTAAACCATTATGTCATATTAATTCCCAAACATGATTTTATCCATTTTTTTAATGGCAAGACTTAAATATATTAATTAAAGCAAAGTACATATCTTGCTTGAGTTTCAATAAGTTTTCAAGGATTTATTCTTTGGACATCATTTTACTAGTAAGAACTTGTGCTTAAATTTGCACTTTTATTCAACAACTTGTAATTGTTAAGGCCTACATTCACATTCACATGGGTGAAAATACAGAACTCTGAAACTCAAGAAATTAGTACATACACATGTATTATGGGGGAAAAATGTGGAAATCTGGCAAATTACAGAAAAATTTCTGCATGCAGTCATTACAAACATCCTTACATCAAAGTATAACTTACCTCATGAAATAGCTCTACTATATCAATGTAATAAGATTTCTTTCTGAAGTAATGTTTTAATATCTCGTACACACAGTTCTCCAAATATACAGCATCATTCACTGCTATTAAACCAACATTCTCCTGTGAAAAATTATTGAACATGTATACATTCTTCTGGATAGGAAGCACACCCCGTGTCCATGTATTTTGCTAATACAAGTCATGAGTTCCAACATTCTCCTGTGAAATAAATATGTTGGACCTGTATATATTCTATAGGATAGGATGTCTGATTGATGCACATCAAACATCCATGTATGTTGCTGATGTGAGTCATGAGTTCAAATTCAATCAGACAACATATTTTTGACACTGGTCAAAACTGACATGGATAGCTATTCTTCTTGAAGAGGGTTGTTTTTGGTTTTTAAATTTTGTTTTTTATATCTCTCTCTATCTCTGAGTCAGTGGTTGTCTGGCTTTCCTCCATAAAAAATACTAGCCTATAATGCTGAAAGCAGTGTAAAACTCCAAAAAAACATAAACCTTTTCAACAAAATAAGACTAATGAAAATGGTTCTAACTGTCTTAAATTTTTTTCTATTATCTAATACATGTAATGGCAATTGTTTCGAGTTCAGAATAAGAAATTTACTTTCTCAATATAGCAATATGAAAACAACAAGATTTTTTATGTTAACAAACTTAGCGGTAAGGTAGTCAGAAAAAAAAAACCTTATGATAGTATACATGCACTAAGCCTAAACTCTGTATTACCTTCTTATACCAACATGGTTTTCCTCTCCTGGTGATTGATTTATCCATAATATCATCTGCTATAAGGAAATAGGCCTGTAACTAATAAAATGTAAAAATGTTACCAAAATGTATGCCTTAAAATTTGTTTGGATCCAACAAAACCAGCTTTAGTTTAACCACACCATACATCATTTGTGTCTTTTTCCCAGTTAGGAATATAATATACTGTCTATTTAAATTCTTTAAGTTTCTCATGACAATCTTATTTGATGACTAGATGTAGTGCTGTTTCTACTGATTTATACACATGGGGCCATTAAGGGCTCGCCACATGGTGTGGGGTTTCCACCTAAAGCATTATCATACTATAGATAATTGTGTTAAACTTAAATTTTGTAAGACTTATTGCTGCTTATTTTAACAATTAATGTTCAGTCAGTTTTAGTGCTTTTAGTAGATTTTGATTGACAGCCACTGCTTTAAAACCTCTTAAACTATTTTCTATATTTTTTTGGCATGTTTTTACAAGAAAAAACTCTGAACCCATTCCCCTCGAGCCTTATATGTTATGCGAACAAATTAAAACTTACCCATTCTACACACCATCCTAGAATTCTGGCTAATTTAATATCTTCATCCATACAATTTGTCTGTAATATTTTATAACTAGCTACAACTGAGATTCCTCTATTCTTTTTACCAAAAGGTACATTGTATTCTGACACCTTCAATGAAACATACAATAATTAATTATCAAGAGCTCAATAAAGGTAATACGTTAGGCATTTATAATTACATATGGACTTTTTTGTAAACTTTCATCTCGACAAAAGAAATAATATGTCTGGAAATCTAGAAGTTATTTAGCTGTACATGTAAATGTATGTGTTTTATGTAAAGGAAACATCTGACAGGATATAAATATATATTGCAGTAAAAAATTGACATATTAATTTCTGATATTTTAATCCAAATAAATTTTACATGTACTGAAATCATGTTAAGTAATTTGGTGTTTATTTTGTCTTCAGTTGTACATACATCTCCCTTTGTGCTGCTCAGTTCTTCCTCAGATGGTTCTGGCTTTACCCTTTTGGCGTTTTTGGCATTTTTTAAATTTTCTATTCAACTTTTCCAATTACTGATTTAGTTTCAACATTTTAGGCTTTGAGTAGAATTTATTACCACTGAGTCGATACCTCTGCTGTTGGACTCCATGTTCCTTATGGTATATCAGCTCAGTTGCTGCCCAAAATTTTTACCTTTAAATTTACTGTTACAAAAAGGTAAAATTTTGTAAAATTTCTGGTAGTAAATATTTGGCATTTATAAGGGCCAACCTGTAGTAAAATTTGGCCACATGAATTATTTCTAAAATGAACTAGCCATTTAAGCTTGCACCGTTATATAGATCAAGTAATATTTGTAAAAAAAAAGTATATTTTTTTACCTCTTTGAACCAGTCTAAGGCATCAGAGATTTCTTTATTGTGACTCCATCTGTTATAAAGAACATCCAAAAGTTCAGGAAAAATGTCATCAAACTGTTCAAGTTCTGTTCGTTCTATCTTACGAATTTTTTGTGGTATTTCTGTATTACCATTTACAGCCATGGTTTCAAATCATGTGTGAAGAGAGAGACTAATTTTCTATTGTAGCAACATGAAAAATGCTGAAATAAATCGACAATGGAATTATAATTTATGTTATTAATGACTGACCTGCATTTATTTTAGTATAACTACTATTGAAATTTGAATACCAAAAATCTGTAGGAGTGATCCAGTAACACATTAGTTCATGCTATCACGATACATGCATGTGACATGGGGGAACTATTTATATTGTTGGATTTTATTCTTTTCCGTAGAAAATAAGGTCATTACGTCATTTAAAGTAATTTGCTTTAAGATAATAAAGAAACCTTACTAATTGAATGAAATGGACTTAACAGTCACAACATGTACAATGTATTTGCTTTCTAGCTACTTTTACCTCATCAAAGCTCTGTAAGAAAATTTTAGTGTTGGAGATATTAAAATAAATTTTGCACAATGAAACATTTATTTGAAAAAGATTACACTTAGGAACATTTCTTTAGAAATAAATTTTACTTCATTAAAGATTGATAAAAAAACCTGTCATCATTGTAGTCATAACTGTTCATTGCTGAAATATATATGTCACAAAAAGTCTCACTTGTCATTTAAATACTAACAAACAACAGGAGTTTAGATGGTGTATTCTGTCGTTTGAAAGACCAAAAAAAAAGGCATGAGAGGAAAAAAAATAATGATGTTATTAATAAATGTGAAGAGATGTCAGTTATATTTTCAGACGCTAATCATTATTTATGGTATCTGAAAATTCAATTTTTCGTCATACAGTTGCTTATCATGCATAATTTTAAAATAAATTTGCATTTTTCCTCCTTAATGTGGGACCCATAACTTCCATGTATACTCCAGAAAAATATTCTTTGATGAAAAAGCAAAGCTGTTGAAAATCATTGGACCTGACTGCCTAATTTGATGTTGTATCAGCCCCAGGGATCAGAAATCCTGACATAGATTTCAAAAGCTCTGAAAAAGCTGTAGCTTTATTAAAATTTTGTGTATTTCTTGTAATAATGAAATATGTCCTGGCAGTCAGAAGGGTTCAAAATTTGCTAATGCCCAATATGTCATATATATTTGTTTATAATTCCAATGTTGTTTTCAAAACATCAAATGCAGTAATTTCATTGGCTAACAGCAACTTCCTGTAAAAAAGTTTCTGAAGTTTATAACTTGATAAATTCCTTTCATGACTTTGTGTGTATGAATACGTACGCATGCAATATACACCACGAGGAAAATGTTAATTTCAAATAGAAAATTTCACTCACAAACTTTGCATAAAGTCCTTTGGACTTTATTTAGTTTGTGAGTAAATTGCCCAAGTTTACACATTGATAAATTCCTTCAATATAACCTTTATCACTATATTTTGGTAACATCATATGTTGAAGAAAAAAAAGAATTCTGTATTGAAAATGTTGAAAACTGAAAATCTGCTCATAAAATCTTTTTTATGTATCCAAGGCAACAGAAGGTAACATTTTTCAAAAAAATACTTTCAAGACATTTAAGTTCTTTCCAAAAGAAAAAAAACACCTTTCGGGAGTACTGAGACAGACTTTAATCATAAAGTTGTCCTTGTAAGTTTGAATGTTTCTCCAAAATATGTGGACAATAAAATCTAGTAAATTTTTGTCTCTGATAAAAAAAATTTTAGCAAAAATTGTGTGAAATATTTCTTGTAAAATTGTACAACTGGAAGACATAATATTCTATAAATATCTTATTTGCATTTTAACTAAAAGAAGATATTCTATATTAGGAAAAATTACCCATACTTTTATTTTACTACATCTGATACAAAGACCTTAGTTAGTAAGATAAAATTACAGAACAGCAAACTTCCCATCCTCTCAAGTCAGGGTTTTGTATCCATGTTCGTTCCTACAAACCTCTGACATCACACATTCATATTTTGCACGTCGGAAGTGAACAATTTTCACTGGTACTTCTCAAGGTCAAAAGAAAATACAGTTGCGTCGTAGGTACATTTTTCTAGGTCACACACCAGGTGGCGATATGTTCGACCCGCAAAAGGAATTTTAATTGTAATTCTATGTTCCACCAGTGCGAAACTAACAAATCATTGACTGAAACTTGACAACTTATATAGGATGTTCAACTAACACCAAATGGAGCTATTTTTCCGGAAGTTAATTAAAAAATGTGTTAAAAAATATTTATCACCTATCTATTGATGATTTGGGTACCACCAAGTTCTGCATCTACATTAACTGAAGATCCTTACTGATATTTATAAAATCTGGGGTGGTAATAAATATATTATCTGCTGGTTGTCTCCCTTGATAAATCTTTGTTTGTTTTTCATGTTCTAATGTTTCTACAGATACACTGTTCATTTTACCATCTAGTAGGCTATATTTTTTGTTATTATACCTTACAGTATAAATAAATATATCTACTGGCTAATAAATGATCACATGACATAGAATAATTCAGATATTTCATTATAATCGGTGGTGCCGGGGAATAACCTCGGCAAAATTCATTTGTCCGATGAATAACCCTATTATTTCCTGCAGGCAAGGACGTATAACTAACTAATATATGTCCTTGCCGCAGGTAAATAACCCATCACTTATACCAATTAAAGCGCGATGGCACACAAATCTCATCAAATCATGAATCATCAGTATTAAATCGATATGTTACACAAATATATTTGTTCGGTATAATAAAACAGTTACGGCCCTATGATTCGGGAGATATCCAACATGGTCAACCCTGCTGAAGGGTTATTCCCGGCTAAAGCCCTCGGGCCAGTCGGGGAAATAACCCTTCAACAGGGTTGACCATTTTGGATATTTTAGCCCGAGGGGAATAACCCTTCAGCAGGGTTGACCATTTTGGATATCTCCTTCCTCAGAGGGCCGTATTTGTATATTATCAGTACAACAAGTCAATTGTTTCCTTGTTAAGGCTTGTTATTATTTTTACAATGAATATGTTTACTTGACTTGTACAGCAATTCCACTTTTGTGGCGAGTTTACATTAGAGCCAATGGACCGTTATTAAAAAAAATAATTAAATGATAAATTTGAAATTGCGCAAAATACACAGAAAAACTAAAAACTGCGACCAAGCTGCAACAAAATAACTCTAATACCATGCCACCATGTGTAACTTTGGCTCATTCCTTTCCTTTTCGTAATAATGACAGGGGACCAGGTTGAAATGAATACCAGAATGTTAAAAATAGAAACAATTCCATTGGTGCGATTTATACCTAAAAATAGAAATTCATTAAGTATGGACAGCCAAGTTACTAATTTATCAAATCAAATGAGATATTTTATTGGAGTAGAATTTTGACCAATGACAAAACAAATAATCACAATAATAATAAAAAAAAAAACACATGCGTGTCAATATTTAAATATAAGAAAAAAATGCTTACTATTTACTGTTGAAAAATATAAGTCTGAGACACAGGGGCCCGACTTCTGGAAATTTATTTCTTTTTTATTTTATTTTTTTTGTTGTTGTCTTATTTCATGAGTGCTTTTAATAAATATTCACTGTAACAACGAATATTGGGGGTTTATTATCAATATGCTATACACTATCCACGTCCTTATACTAAAAAATCCTAGGATGAAAAACATGAAATTAAAACAAACGCTCTGGATTTTTGACGGGGGTGTGCGGAAATTGCTTAAGAAAACGTACCCGAGCAAATACTAGCTAGAATACCTGTTAATACTATACCGGAAAAAATAATTTTGATGAAAATACCTACCCGAATAACAGCCATCTCGAAAAAGCAGACCCGAACTAATACTGCATGAGGTTTATATACAAATATCTGAGGAATTGAATAGCACTCAAAGTTTGTGTATATGCAACCCGAATAAATATTAGTTTATCAAAACATACCCCGAATTAATACCGAAAATTATGAAAAAGCCATACCCAAGTTTTCCGGACACCCCCATATAGGTTTATATAGGGAGAAACACCCTCCCCCCCCCCCCCCCCCGCGCTTCCAAGCAAGGGTCAAAACTCGCGTTGAAGCTGAGTCACCGAGTTGGAGTGCTTTGGGATAGTTCTTAGAGCCAAAAACCTTGTATCGGAGGTTAAAAAAGGCATCAAAAAGCCAGAGTAAGCGGAAATGAAATCTAGATTTTTTTTTATGTTTTTGCACACAGGAAATATATAGTTTATAACATTATATACGGCAATAACTGCAAAAGCCGATGACTCTATGGATATTTATGATATCAATAAAACAGAAATGTAGACAGCAATTAATAACATTTAGAAAATTCTAACTTAAAGGATAGATTTTTAATAGAGTTAATTGATGCCGTAAAATGGCAAAATAAATTCAATTAATCGAAGGTCTAGAGCACAACTGATGATTCGTAAATCGAAATATATGGACATCTTGTTCAGCAAAATGTGTTTTTTTTTCAGATTTTCTTAATTTTGTATTATTTCATTTTATCACTCCTTGGTAAGAAAATATATTACTATGACTTGAATTTTACGAGTTCGCCATGTCCTGCTATACTTATGACACGAATTAAGTGCCATTAAAGTATAGCTGACATTATACCAAATGAGTAGGGCCACTTTCCCCTGTCACTGATTTGTTTCACTCATAACTATTGATTTATTAATATTAAATATTAACCTACTTTTTATCGTAAACGACTATATGCCATCCATATTTATGTTAGAAAACAAAAAATGTATACTTAATCATTAAGTTCAAGTTCTCTACCGAAAGTGGTCGTGTATATGGGCAATTTGAATCAATTTGCCTCACTCTTTGGAATATTGCAAAGAAGGGCATTCAGAACAAAACCATTCTGGAGATACATAATCTCACTTACAGCCTAAAATTCGTTTGGATTCGGAGTGTCCTTCACGTTGTAAAACGATCTTAAAGACGTTAATTTGGCAAAATTGTGTTAAAACTGTCTCCCAATTGCAAAGCGATATTCAGGTATGTAGACTTTTTTTTAGCAACTTACTTGTTTAGAAAATATTTAGAGACCAAAAACTAGGCTATGCCTCCAGAGATTTTGAAAGGCTTTAGATGACTTCTGAAAATGCCTCTAGAAGTGAAACAAATGCAGGAAAAATGGCCCTATTTCTATGTATGTTTTATTCGGATTCTGTTCGGTTTGGGTTTTTAATTACTTTGGTTGTTGTAGTATTTGTTTGCTGTGTTAGTGTTCTCCAGAATTCCTAATGTCTTTGGATTTTGGTCTTGTGCAGTTTTCCCATTGTCTTATCGCTTAATAGTGTATTTTTTACCGATATTCTTCTTGTAGATTCTAGATCTAATGTGGGTAAAAGATCAAACAAGAACAGCATGGATATTGTATGATATGATGAGTTTTAAAGGTCAATTAAACGTGTTTTTAAATATAATCTAAGTCTAAGTAAGTACGTTAATTTTATCTAAAGTCGGCATTTTACTAGTATACAGATTAACAAATCAACATGAGCTCCGATGAGCTCTTAAACCGACCATTAGTTCGTTCTTGATATTTCTTTTTAACTCTACTTGAAAAAGGCCATATAGTGAGCTGTTTCCATCAGTTGGTGTCCGTGATTTGTAAACTTTTCACATTTTGAACTTCTTTTTGAGAACCACTAAACAAAATTCAATCAAGTTCCGCTCCAATAGATGTTAAATTTGGTATTGATTGTTAAAAAACCATACCGCTTAATTTCTAATTCGTTGCGACTGATAAAAACCGACCAAAGTGCCCTACTTTAACCCAAACTTGACCGTAACGTTTCTTATAAGGTCTTTAATAAAACGTTATTACAGATTGTTCTGGCCGGATATTTTTGTAAACACGAGGTTGCACGTGTTATCGTGCAAAGTATACCCCCACTCTTTTTTTCATTTTGAAAATTGAGAAAACAGACCTGAAAAGTTTGACGAAAAATTTTAATGTAAACATAAGGTATTGTAAAATTTGTAAGTATCGGCAAGCAGGAAGTGGTTCCTTGACAGACCTGAAAATAAGAGAGACGATACAACTCATGGTCATAAAACTACTGGCCAAATATCAGAAGATTCGGTTGTACAGAAGCCGACATAAATTTGACGAAAAGTATCGGCAAGCAGGAAGTGGTTCCTTGAAAGACCTGAAAATAGGAGAGACGATACAACTCATGGTCATAAAGCTACTGGCCAAATATCAAAACATTCGGTAGTACAGAAGCCGAGATAAGTTTGACGAAAAGTAACAGCTGGTAGGAAGTGGTTCCTTGACAGACCTGAAAGATCTTTGATTTTGGAGTCAGAAAAGATTTTTTTTACCACGTTTAATTGACCACGTTGATGTTAACACTGCCAATTACAATTTTCCACATGTTTGCATCTCCTTTCGCCTGCAAACAATCTCCCGATACCCTGTTCGTGCCCTTACAGTTTTTGATCGCAAGTGGCCCTATCAGCATGACTTTACAGGAACATCATGAAAAACAGCAAAATGTAAGATACTCAAGGACTGTAATCAGATGCTTCTAGATAACACCTTCAAGTTTGTACAATATTTTGACATAGCAATGCATCTATAATCATTATAGCAACTATTATGGCCAAAAATTAAAGTCATATTTAAAGAAATGCAGACAGGTCTCCGTGGAAAGAATAGTTTAAACCCTACAGAATGCCAAAATGTATTTAAAGTCTTTGTCATGTTTGTTTAACCTCAACTGTTGTATCGTCTGGAAATGTTGGCACCAGATAAGAAGCACATGGAACCAGCCGAAGTATTTTCAGCAATATCATAAAACATACCATTTCCATTACAAATAATATTGGCTGTCTACATAACTCCTGTTCTTAGCAAAGACTAGTTTTAGGAACATTGGCAAGCACATGAAGCATCTCAAGACTGGAATGCTCAATTAAAAGAGATATTGCAGAAAGATGTCTGATCATAACTGACAAAATATATCAATTTTTAGTATCCTAAAATACTCTCAACCATTTCAATCATTCAGGTAATACAATTGCTTCAGCAAGGGAACACCACCTAGAATTACCTTAATCAACACACAAAATGTGGGCTATAAGAATCTTCAGACATTAACACTCATCTAATCCTTGATGTTAGTGATTAAAGTTGAATATAGTATCACAGGTCTTTTGTGTAGAAAAATTTTAACCATCCACAACAGAAGGAGAAAAACATTAAACAAGAGGCTCACCTGAGCCTGTATCTCTCATCTGGCAACTATTAGCCCATTTGAAATGTAAGCTTTGATATTTGACCTTTGACCTTAAAAAAAGGTTGATCATTTGCATCTGCCCTTCCATATGAATTCCTGGCAAAATTGGTTACAATCTGCCCATTACTTTCTGAGCAAATGAAAAAAGTCATTTCCCATATAGTTTCCATAGAAACTTTGAGCAGCCACAGCCATCGATTCAGCGGATGGATCTCAATCAAAATTGTAATGGATATTGTTGTCATCAATCCTGTAAAGTTTCAAAACATTTCATAATGAAATTTCAGAGGATGTTTGAAAATTGGCCAATCAAAATCAAAGATCGCCTCTGTTGGCAATATTGTTTATCCCCTTAGCAGTTTCAAAGAAGATCAAAATGTGAAAAGTTTACTGAAGAGGACGGAAGACGGACACAAAATGATGACATAATCTCACATGGCTTACTGGCTAGGTGAGCTAAAAAGGGAATAAACTCATACATTCCAAACTGATACTAAATATTTCAAAACCACCAAAATGAATTGAAAACTAAACATATATATGTTTATTGAAATGAATCACTTATTGCACGGTAAAAAATTAACATAACAATTATAAAAAAATACTACCATGCTCAACAAAATCACATCACAAAGAAAGGATTTTTTTGATAATTCTGTAAAACATTAAATTCAATATTTATCTTAAATGTTCAACATAACAATGTAAAATATAACTATATATAGTGAAATCATGAATTTTTGTAGGTATAAATTTGGATTGTATAGTAAAAACTTGCAAATTTTTGGACACCTTATTTTGGTGTTTTGTGATTCATGAAATTTGCAAATTGTTTTTGATAAGTAATATTTGTGATTCTGCAACATCAACAATTAACAGAAAATAGTGTCAAACCAAAGTATATTAGTACTGTAAAACCTGTCCAAAAAACCTTAATGGAACTGAATATTTTTTCACAATCAACAGGTGTTCAGATTACACAGGATAAATAAATATGGATTGTACATTCTACATTTGTAGTTTTCTTGTTGACACAGAGTTGTAATTAGACAGGTTTGACTGTAGTACATTATCAAAACAGTATAAAATAAGATTAGAATAAAAGTTACAGCTTTCCACTGTCCTTTTCCTGAGCTTTTAATGAAGAGATATACATTTAAACCAGATCTCATCTATTGAAATGCTACTCTTAGATTACAAATGTACTTAAATGCCATTTTTGAGATTACAAATGTACTGCAATGCTATTTTGGTACCTATTCACTTGTACCTACATGTTTTCCCATTTTGCTAAATGTGAGTTGTCTACCATTTACAGAGTTATCTGCTCTTTGGAGGTGTCTTCCAGATACAGTAACAAACAAAATTGTCATTTTTCTGCAAAATATGTTTTCTTCTGAACAATATTCTCCACACACATTAATGATATTAAAAAAAATGGTTTTCCCATTTCAATATTTTCAGAAAAAAATTAGACATATTTTTTGCCTGAGAAGACAACTTCTAACAGGAAAGATAACCTATAATGCATATGGAGACAACTCCAATGCCTGCAATGCTATTTTGGTACACTGTATTACAAATGCACTGATATTTTATGCTATTCTGGGATTACAATGTACTTTAAAGTAAAAACCCTCAAATTAACTCAAAATCATTGGAGCTTTGGTTGCAACTAGGAAAACAAAAAAAATCTTTAGTTTTAATCGTGATCTTTGTTGTGAAATTTACTGGGTAATCAAGAATAAAATATTTCGTCCCAATTCATTTAGCAAAATAATATTTTCAAATCTTTCACATTCAATATAAATGTTAAACCATTACCAATTATTTCATCAATCTTAACAATTTACCCTGTATTTTCTAATATGATTCACTTGTATCTCATCAATTATAAGTAATTAGGATTAAACAATTTATGATTTCAAAGAAAAATTATACAGAATGAAGAATTAAAGCTGTTTCATTAGGCTACATAAAATAAATTTTTAGATTCTATTCCTCCTCCCTCAAAAAAGCAGGAGGAATTTACACTCTGATTTCCATAGCTAAAGAAAAACTTTTACAAAATAAAAACTTAGCATACATACATGTATTGAATTGTTTTGACACTGGAATCTGCCAAATAAATTTTTCTGCCAAAAAAGACCATATGTACCCCTGATTGTAAAAGTTCCAATGCTCCAATTCAGTCTTTTATTACATATTAATTAAAATCTGGATTTTACCTGACTAATTACATCATTAGTATGATCAGAAGTTTAGGATTATAGGAAAAATGTGAATTTGTTTAGGGAAGCAAAATAATACAAACTAAAATATTTAAGATTAAAATATATTATTCTTAACCTAGCATTTTGATGTGACATGGCATTGATTAGAGTTCTAAAACTTAATTTTATGTGACCTTATAATTTACATTTATACCCCATATCCATTCAATTTCATAGCATTTAAAATTTACAATTTTCCACACCAGAAGAAAAATATTGCAAATATCAATCATAAGTAGATTTTTTCTCTATCTTTTGATTTTTGTTGCCATAGTTTAATTCGGCTCCACCAGATAAGTTAATGTCTACACCAGTACAAAATGTAGCATCAGCGGCCAGAAACAGGAAAGTCAGTCCGCTTTCTTCTATTGTACCATATCTTCCAATTAACTGCAAAACATATAATGAATTTAAAGGTTTTCTCCACTTATTTATCTTTTTTTTATCTATCTTTATTACAAGGAGAAATTTGAAGAATTACTGATATTGAGAGCTACTATTTTTAAATCTCCAAAATTTCAGCCTCACAAAATTTTACACAAGATTTTTTAACAGACTAAAAGACCCCAGCACTCCTCCACACACTGCATATACATGTAATAACACATTTGTGAATTTAAAGTTACATAATTGTGTATTTTTGGTCTAAACATTACTGATGAGTATAAGCCGAAACATTTTGTAAAGTCTTTTATGGATCAGCCCTTACTTGTGCATTTTCTCCAGCTTTTCTAGCAGCTTCAGGATCACTGAAGGAATTAGCACCAGCCTCCCACATAGGTGTCCATACATTTCCAGGTGAGACACTAGAAGATAGAACAAAAGCTATTTACTGTACTTTAGATAAAACCAGTCTGATTTCTTGTTCATGTGATATAAAAAATAAACATATAATACATGACAAACTCTGTTTAACCAGTGATGGGGTCATGTACAGTGAAACTTGTGTATAAAAGGCACTGAAGGGACCAGAAAAAGTGCCCTTTATATAGAGGTTAATTTGACAAACTTTCTACATAACATGGACTTTTTATGGTGCCCTTTACAACCAGTAATTTGCTATAAAGAGGTGCCCTTTAAAGCAGGTCTGACTGTACGTTGAAACAACATGTAATGAATTAAATGTTTCTTTCTGCCATTTGAATGGAGTCTCGTTGAATTTTATCACAGAGTTCAGGAGGAAATACTTTAAGATTGACAAACAGACAGAAATTAGCTGGTCATTGTGATTCCTATATGCCCTTTTCCACCTTCAAATTGGTTTGTACTTTTAAAAGTTTATTCCAGAGGTAACTTTAGAGAAATTTTTATCTGGCGTATCATACTAACATTGCCAATTTTTCATTGCCAAAATATATTATATTTCTGAGGATTAATAAAATTCTGTTTCAAATCTTTTACTTACGAATTAACTCTGACATTATACTTTGCTTCATCTATCGCTAAAGCTTTGGTCATCGACGTTATAGCACCCTTTAATAAATATGTACCAACTTTATCATTTTATTATAATAAACATTTTAACTGAAGCAACAATTGCTAATTATTTTACACTTAATAAGGTACATAGTGAAAGAAAATATTAACTGTATGCATTTTTAAGCATTACCAACATCACCTTGGTGGTATAGATAGTTCTTTGTAAGTGCTAATTGGAAAATCAATATTCAATCTTAGGTCATTGTTCCTGATTATCAATTGTTCAATGCTGAAATGTATCAGAAGTTCACAACTGTGATTGAGGTTATTAATATCCTGTCTAACAGATACAGTAAGATATTTTGATGTTATATATAAGTAATAAGATTTTGTCCTATCCTATCTGATCGAAACAGTTAGTTACCTTTAAAGTTATGTAATTATAAGTAATACATTCTTTACCTATCCAACAAAAACAGTTACTTACCTTTAAAAATATTTAATTATAAATAACAGATTATTTACCTATATGAAACAAACAGTTACCTTGGTAGCAACATAAGTTACAGCACCTTGTTGAGCTATCTGTGCTACTAGACTGGAATCATTGATAATATTTCCTTCTGTCTTTCTCAGGTGAGGTAAAGCATACTGGAATAAAGTCAAAACATACACATGTATATGTGATCACATATATGCTGTTTACTTGAATATTCTTAATTAAGTTCCACAGTTGTATGGGTTTGTTTCTCATGTGCACTAGCACAACATAATGTTTATTTATCCAATTTTTTATTTCTGCATACTGATGCTCTGTGCCAAATATGAAGCTAACCTGTGTGGTTCCTGAGAAAAATGGGACAGAAATTTTCCATCAAACAGGAAGTATGCATGCGACAGATTCGAAACTGCCTTAGTACACAATACAGTTCTCCATACTGATGCTCTGTGCAAAATATCAGGAAGCTGGCTAGTGTGCTTCCTGAGAAAAATGTGACATATATTATTTTGTGATGCTGATGCCAACAATGGCCGACCGATAGTCATCCATATATGTCGCCTCTGTATAACAAGATCTTCACAATTTAAAATATAGTATCACTATATAGTCTAACTGGTAGAGTTGTGAAGTTTGGAACTCTTAATGGTATAAGTATATTAAACCAATATCTACCTTTCATCTTATGTGATTAATCCAAAATTGTTGAGGCTGAGATTTGGAAAATTAACATAGAATATGAAAGAATCTGACGAACTATAGTGGGCTAGATTTCATATTACAAAATATCTAAACATTTCTGGGAAAAGAAAGGGAGAATCCTACCCAAACGTAGGATATATTTTCTGTATGTAAAAGCATATTTTATAATAGATGCTTAGAAACAATGTGTTGTATCAAATTTCTAGAAACAGAACATGTAAATTAATTAGTATTACATACTTTGGCAAAGAGAAAATAGTTGACAACATTTATATTGAGTAGTCGTTTGAAATCTTCACCACTAAAATCATCTATTGGCATGTGAGGAGGGTCTGAAATTGAAGAAAATATACATGTAGCTCTTAATGCAAAATAGTTGTATTTTGCCTCTAGTAGCCATATTGTTCAGCCAACCAGAACCTAAATCGGAATTGCACATGTCCTTATCTACATCATTCCTGCCAACATTGGTTACAATCTGCCCATAAATTTCAGAGCAAATGACAAAAAAGTCATTTCACATATGGTTTTCATGGAAACTTTGAGAAGCTGCAGCTGTCGGTTGTGTGGTTGAATGTTAGCCAAATAGAGTAGACAGTTTGTAGAGAGTATTGCTGTCATTAATTCTACAAAGTTTCAAATGATTTCATAATGTAGTTTTAGAGAAGATTGGCAAAACAAAATCAAAGATGGCCTCTGGCATCCATTTTCTTCCTCCAACCAGAACCAAAGGTGGATATATTGTAGGGGTCCTTCCATACATACATGTAATTTCTGTCAATTTTGGTTACAATCTGCCCATTAGTTCCTGAGCAAATGACAAAAAAGTCATTTCTAAAATGGTTTCCATGGAAACATTGAGCTGCCAAAGCCCTCCGATGAGCAGCTGGATCTCGACCAAAAGTGGATATTTTGTAGAGGATATTGCTGCCATCAATTCTGCAAAGTTTCAAAACATTTCACAGTATAGTTTCAGAGACGATGGTGGCCATGTTGTTCATCCAACCAGAATCAAAGGTGGATCATTTGTAAAGGTCTTTCCACCATCATTTGTACCTAGTTTGGTTACAAAAGGCCAAGTACTTTCATCAGAGATTAAACAGTTTACTGATGACAGATGGCAGACTGATGCAAAGTGACAAAATAAGCTCACATGGCCTGTAAAGTAAAGTAAAACCCTACAAAATTTTGATATTTATGTTGTACCTACGCTGTCCTGCATTGTTGATGAGACAATCAATTCTTCCATATCTTGTAACAGTTTGCTCAACAACATTCTGAAACAACAAAGAATTTACCAAACAATTAATTTTTTTCTTTTTTCAGGAGAGACAGACATCTGTAAGCTTAAAGTTACAAAAATCTGGTGTGGAAATAAAACAAGGATCAAGAATACTGGAACTTTGGAATTTATACATGTAAATAATCAAGGTGTTATTCAATGTATGAGATTCACCTATCCAAATATTTACAAATGTTATTTTCTTTCTTAAAAAAATTGTCAAATACGTTATTTTTTTAAAGGTTATTTTTGTGCAATCTTTTCTGCAGTTTTAATTTTGTGTTTTTATTTCATTTGTGGCTATGCTGATAGGCAAAGTGCAGGCCAAATTCTTATTTTCAATCTATCATGTATGGCATTTTTATTTTCCCGTATCCATGTTCGACCCTATTTTAGGCCAAAAAAAATAATACCTGTGTTTCCACTCACATAATGATAAAAATTAGAGTCGATAGGTAGGCAAATAATTTTATGGATTAAAAAGGTTTTGACTGGTTTCTACGGGAGAAACAGCTCGGCTTTAACAGTGCTTGATAAAAAATGGCAAAAAAAACTTTAGGGTAGGCACTAAAAATTAGGGTTTGTTGGGTTAGCGGAAACACATATATTTTTTTTTGCCTTTTCACTCTGGCAGCACCCCTATATATTTTATGTCCTTGCATCAATTTCTAATTCGAAATCCTGCATCTGTGCCAGAACTTGGATCTATCCAACAATGTCATAATCTTTTCGAATTTCATCGTATTTGACATAAAAATTAATAAATCACATACAAAACAAGAGGCTCCTAAGAGCCTGAATCGTCACCTGTTATCTTTTGTGTACTGGTAGATTATTCATCAATGATAATTTTTGCTATTTAATGTATGTATTCCGTCAAAATTTTATCCTTAATATTGACATGTACAGCTAAAATATAGAATCATGAACCCAAATATATATGGTTGCAAGGGACTTTTTCATTGGTTGCTATGGACTTTTTCAATGGCATTGACTCTTGACCTCCCATTTTGACTTGAACAGGTAAATTGCAGGGTCCTCAACCCAAATATATATTGTTGCTAGGGACTTTTTCATCGGTTTCTATGGACTTTTTCAATGACATTGACCCTTGACCTTTCTTTTTGACTTGTACAGGTAAATTATAAGGTTCTTAACCCAAATATATATGGTTGCAAGGGACTTTCTCATCTATTGCTAGGGACTTTTTCATCGGTTGCTATGGAATTTTTCAATGACCTTGACCCTTGATGCTCCATTTTACTTGTACAGCTACTACTTTATTTATTTCAAGTAATGCCCTAAACATTTGTGACAATGTCAGACAATTATTTTCTGTTTACATGTAAATAATCTTTCAAGGGCAAAAACTCCTATAAGGGGTCAATTGACAATTTTGGTCATGTTGACTTATTTGTAGATCTTACATAGCTGAACATTTTTGCTGTATACAGTTTGTCTTTATCTATAATAATATTCAAGCTAATAACCTAAAACTGCAAAATTTCCTTAAAATTAACAAATCAGGGGCAATAACCCAAAAATGGGTTGTCCAATTTGTCTGAAAATTTCATGACTGGTAGATCTTGAGCTCATAAACATTTTTACTAGTCAGTTTTGCCCTAACTGCTTTAGTTTTCAAGATATGAGCCAAAAAGTGCATTTTCACCTATGTTCTATTTTTAGTCAGGGCAGCCAGGTCCTCGATGAACAAGAAAATAAAACAAAAAAATTTATACTAGATACCCTAAGGATCTTTCAGCCTAAGTTTGACTGAAATTTATTCTGTAGTTTCAGAGGAGAAGATTTTTAAAAGTTTACAAAGGTGACGAAAAAAATGTGAAAAATTTTCTTTAAAAGGCAAAAACTCATATAAGGGGTCAATTGACGATTTTGGTCATGTTGACTTATTTGTAGATCTTACTTTGCTGAACATTTTTGTTGTTACAGTTTTTCCTTATCTATAATAATATTCAAGATAATAACCTAAAACTGCAAAATTTCCTTTAAATTAACAATTCAGGGGCAATAACCCAACACACAGTTGACCGATTCGTCTGAAAATTTCATAGCCGGTAGATCTTGTGCTGATGAACATTTTTACCCCGTCGGTTTAGCTCTGAATGATTTAGTTTTTGAGATATAAGCCAAAAACTGCAGTTTACCCCCAATGTTCTATTTTTAGCCATGGTGGCCATGTTTCTCGACGGTCAAGAAAATAAAAACAAAATTTGTTATAGGTACCCTAAGGATCATTCAGATTAGTGATGGCAAAAGCTCACATGTCCTTTTATGACAGGTGAGCTTAAAAGATGGATTGTCTGCTCCTGCACAATAATTTGAGGCAATTTCAGTAATTTATCAAAACTAAGGGAAATAAAATAAAGCAATAGTTTTTGATGCTTCAGATTTTACAGAGAAACCTATTGTACTTAATATGAAACAAACTAATTAATTTATTCAGTCTGAAGTTTCAGAGAGAATATGTAAAATAAACTGAAATATCATGTAGTAACTAGATACCACCTGTGAATTTGTACAGTGCTCTTAAAATTTTCGGTGAATATTCGTATGTAAAAAACTTTGTAAAACTATCACAAAATTAAATGGCCTAAAAAAGCTATCCAAAATTC
Organism: Mytilisepta virgata; assembly: GCA_028015205.1. NCBI lineage: Eukaryota > Metazoa > Mollusca > Bivalvia > Mytilida > Mytilidae > Mytilisepta > Mytilisepta virgata. Next base: position 46,221,786 of record CM051515.1, read on the forward strand.
CAGTTAGATCAGTTTTGCCTCAGGGTGTGTAAAGTTTATATTTAAGACAATATGAAAATTCATAAAAAAAGAAATATTATCATGTTCCTAAATGTTGTGTCATTTTCAAACCAATGGGTATTGAGATGATGATATCTTTAGGAACTAACAGCAGAGCCATCAGTGGTAAAATATTGGTAGTATAAAATTAGATCTAATTTGTTGTATACAAACATGACAAAGGGAAATGTTTTTCAAGAAAAAGGTTACAATACTGTAATGTCAGAAATTCTAATTATTACTGCCTAAAAACTTTTTAGATTTTACAGGGGCCATATGGACACATCCAAACAAGAAATAAGATAATTCACAATGAACAAAAAATAAGAATTTGTCCTGCATTTTGCATTTTTCTCAATGTGAATAACATGAATAAGGACCTATCAGCAAGACAAAACACAAAATTAAAACTGCAGAAAATATTGCACAAATTAAAGTAACCTGTACATCCCTGATTCATACATTTATATGTTTTTTTTATCATTTGCTACAGGACCTTGACAATTCATTGTTTTATATGTCACATCAATAAAGATTGATCAACAGCGGGACTTTAGAAGTAATTATCTATGCATTACCTTTATATCAGATTCCTTAGAAACATCACACTGTACAAAGAAGGCTTCTCCTGGACCTGATCTATTCATCTCTGCTTCCAATTCCTTCCCTTCTTTCTCTATTGTATAAAAGTAAAACTAATTTAAAACATTTTAAAACTTCATAAATCAAATTTTGATAAAAATTAATGTTAACCAAAATTAAATTGTGTTTCTTCAGAAACTGTTTCAGTGAAGATTTAAATAGATAGCATGACCTCTAGTGAGACTACAAACAAAGAACTTTGAGCATTAACAAGAGTGGACATACCACATGTCTCGCCTGAGTATGCACATGGACACAGAATAATGATTATCGGATACCCAACATTTTGCAAGTCAAAGGAAAATATGTTAACAGAAATTGAGGTCAAGGTCAAAAGGCAGGTGTCATACCGACATGTATCCACTAAGAACTATCTATTGACCAAATATGGTGGGTCTAGGTATTAAAGTTGCTGAGAAATGGACCTAATCTCGAAAATGTGACAAAGTCAAGCATGCAATTGAGGTCAAAGTCCAGAGACAGGTGTCAGACTTGCATGTACCCACTAAGAACTATGTATAGACCAAACACGGATGGGTCTAGGTATTAAAGTTGCTTAAAAAAGGACTTAATCAAGAAATTTGGATGAAAGTCACTCATCCATGAAATTGAGGTCAAGGTCCAGACTGGCATGTACCCATCAAGAACTATCAACAGACCAAATACAGTGGGTCTAGGTATTACAGTTTCTGAGAAATGGACTTAACTATGAAAAAGTGATAAAGTCACTCAAGCATGAAATCGAGGTCAAGGTCCCAAGCCAGTGTCAGACTGACATGTACCAAGAACTATCTATCGACCAAATATGGTTGGCCTAGGTATTACAGTTACTGAGAAATGGATTTAACCACAAAACTTGGACGCAGATTTTAAATTCATGTTTGTGAAGTCAGTGAACCATGAAAATGAGGTCAGCTTCACAAGACAGTAAGCTACTTTTTGGACCATAAATCTTAATTGTAGGTATTAAATGTTCAAAGTTATTAAAGTTTTTACTGCCGCCAGAAAGTAATACCTATATCTTGCCTCCACAACTTTTCGTCGCTGGCGAGACAAAAATGGAATTTTTCACAAAAAGAAAGACATTTTTTACATTTAATGTTCTTTATTCAAATTCAAAGTAGCTTCTGATCTTGTTTCTTCTTTTTATGAGGAAATTGGCTGCAGAATGAATTGGTGAAGATGTCTAAAAAGGGACTATAGACAACTACCAAATTATTCCACCATTTCAGAAAAGTATGTATTGCATATAACATTATGACATGTACCTATTTGGAAACTAACTGAATAGTCTTTTGAACCCAGTGCATTCATCAATCAACAAAATATTTGCCAATCTGTACATCTTATGAAATCTTAAATTCCAAAAATAACTTTGCTTTGGGTGACTGCATTCTTAAATATTTTTGCCCAAAACTTTGACTGTTTCAGATAAATTGGTCCAATTTCAATTCCCTTAGACCTCCTCCTGCTCATAAGCAATCAAATATCTATATTTTCAACAAAATAAGGATTTACAATGCTAATTCATTGATATGTCTATCCCTTCTTTTTTTTTATTGTTCATATCAGTTTAATGGCGCAGTTGATAAAAAGTAAACATTTAAATCAATTTACACACTACTTCATCATAGGAAGGAGAGTTTTCAATGGATTAAAAAACCTTTTGAAAATAGAGCTTATTTTGAACAAATCTAGCGATAATGACAAACAATATACATTGTAGTTAAAGCTATTTTGTTTACTTTCAATTTAAATATCTAAAATTATTTTAAACTCAACTAAATCCTTTGTTGTATGAAGTAGCAATTTCTATTGTGAATCAAAGAAAGACTTTAAAAAATAAAGCGTATTCTGCGTTGGTTTCCTTTGGCTTTGATTTAAATGAAAACTTTTCATGCAGTGTCATATTATTCCTGTTATAGAGGTGTGTTACTTTTAAATGGTCCAAAACATATGATGGAATGATGTTTCATTGAAAAATATCTATTGTATTTTTGTTTTTATATTACTAAAAGAACTATTCAATTATATTTTGTAACATAAGATCCTTTATGTATACCGGTATTTCGGAAATGAAATTGTCAAATTATACAATTTTAGCACACCTTCGTGGAAAAAATGGCTTACCTCCTCTTGAACAGAATACCACCTTTGCACCATGTCTTACTAAAATAAACAATTATAAGTATACAATGTACTTGCGTTAAATTAACATCGTTGCAAATCCAGTTCATGAATGTTTAGTATCTTTGTGTATTTTATAATTGTTGAATTGTGCAGTTTAATATGTGTAGAGTTTTTGGTGGTAAAATTTCACAACACGAAAGATGTATGGACGATTCACAAAATACAATAAAATTTTAATATTATTATTAAAATAAAACAGTAGAGACATTTTTTAGTACCAAGCAAAATATATAATTGGACACTGTTCGTTTTATTTCATATAAGACTGGGCGTACTCTCTTTCTGCCATGACAGTAAACGAAGATGTTTGTCGATCTTCATAAATACGACCAACAAACCATAAATGATGATAAATTTTTATTAAATTGATGAAATAATGTTATAACTAGAGGTACTGTTGTCACAGGAGTCCAGCATGCTGGACTGTTTTAGCACGCTAAAACTGATGTCTCCCCTTCCATACCCATAGTTTTTTTAACATTTTTTAGGGATCATCAAGGTGGCAAATTAAGAGCTATGGTACATAATACATGTAGTTACCTACAGATATGTGCTTCAACAAGGAATGAATAAGGTAATATATAGTTTTGGGGAAGGGATGTGAACCATTTTTAAGATAAAATAAGGTTTCTGATTTTGAGGGGGTGGGGATGATCCCCAGGGCTAAGATATATGGTTTAGGGGTGGGGATTCCAACCATTTTTAAGATAAAATAAGGTTTCTGATTTTGAGGGGGATGGGGATGACCCCCAGGGCTAAGATGTATATTGCATTCAACTCGTCTTGTAACCATGAGTAGTACAATATATGGTTTAGGGGTGGGGATTCCAACCATTTTTAAGATAAAATAAGGTTTCTGATTTTGTGGGGGTGGGGATGACCCCCAAGGCTAAGATGTATATTGCATACAACTGGTCTTGTAACCATGAGTAGTACAATATATGGTTTAGGGGTGGGGATTCCAACCATTTTTAAGATAAAATAAGGTTTCTGATTTTGAGGGGGTGGGGATGACCCCCAGGGCTAAGATGCATATTGCATTCAACTCGTCTTGTAACCATGAGTAGTACAATATATGGTTTAGGGGTGGGGATTTCAACCATTTTTAAGATAAATTAAGGTTTCTGGTCTTGAGGGGTAGGGGATGACCCCCGGGGCTCAGATGTATACTGCATTCAACTTGTCTTGTTATCATGAATAATAAAATATATGGTTTAAGGGTGGGGATTTCAACCCTTTCCAAGATAATGTAGGCTAGGGGGCGGGGACTGACCCCCAGGGACCCAAATGTGGTACTCTGCACTCCGCCTTGACCTGATGCATATACCTTCCAAATATCATGAGGCTAGCTCAAGAAACAAAAAAGTTATGTTCCGGACAAAAAATTTGATTAGAAGAGGAAGAAGAACACTATTGGGTTGGGATCTCAATGGTTTTCAGAATATTTAGTATTTTATCATTTGAGGGGGTGGGGCATGACCCCCCTCAGACCCCCCTATGGTACCAAATGATTTGTCTTATCATAAGGAGTAATAATATATATGGTTATAGTGTGGGGATCACAATGGTTTTCAAAATATTAAGTATTTTATCATTTAAGGGGGTGGGGCATGACCCCCCCTCAGACCCCCTATGGTACCAAATGATTCGTCTTATCATAAGGAGTAATAATATATATGGTTATAGGGTGGGGATCTCAATGGTTTTCAGAATATTTAGTATTTTATCATTTGAGGGGGTGGGGCATGACCCCCCTCAGACCCCCCTATGGTACCAAATGATTCGTCTTATCATAAGGAGTAATAATATATATGGTTATAGGGTGGGGATCTCAATGGTTTTCAGAATATTTAGTATTTTATCGTTTGAGGGGGTGGGGCATGACCCCCCTCAGACCCCCCTATGGTACCAAATGATTTGTCTTATCATAAGGAGTAATAATATATATGGTTATAGGGTGGGGATCACAATGGTTTTCAAAATATTAAGTATTTTGTTATTTTAGCCTACATTTTACAGGCTAGGGGGTGGGGACTGACCCCCAGGGACCCAAATGTGGTACTCTGCACTCCGCCATAACCTGATGCATATACCTTCCAAATATCATGAGGCTAGCTCAAGAAACAAAAAAGTTATGTTCCGGACAAAAAATTTGATTAGAAGAGGAAGAATAATAATCACTAAAACAATATGTCTCCCTTCGAGAAGGGGAGACATAATAACATAAATATAACAAGAAAATATTATCAAACATGTATATATTCCTTTATCATATTTCCCCATCCCTAAATCGACCTGCTGAGGCCATCACAATTTCCCGTATTTCGGCACTGTGACGTCCTTAAGAGTTGACCCGACCCTAATATGAGCTGACCCGAAAATATCAGCGACGTCACAATGTTTGACCCAACGTTGACCCGATTTTATCAGGAAAACATCCGGTTATAGGCAGATGGCCATTGAAAAGTAAGAAATTCCATTAAGATTGCTAGTTAACAATACGATAAATTTATCATCAAGTTTTCTTCAAACAAATATTGTAAAATATAAGCCGCTCGACACAATATGAAGCTTTTTAGCTCGTTCGCAACGCTCACTCGCCAAAAAAGCTTCACATTGTGTCTCATGGCTGATATTTTACGATATACGTTTGCAGAAAACCTGATAATATGTACATATTTAGTCACCAGACTCTTCCAGACTCTATTTAGACATGCTGTCTTAAACATTATAATTCAAAATAAAATTTCTTTCATCAGTAATTCCAGAATCTGTTCAGAGCACTATAGAATATATATAAAGGACATTTCTTATTCTTTGATTTCCATGTAATTTGATTCATTTGTAAAGCAGAAATATTTGTATATCACATTAACCAATAATGTACTGTTAAAGTTTAATATTTCTGTCTTTACTTGTGAAAGCAGGACTAGCTGAAGATTATCAAAGATTGGGATGTCATATGGAACTCTTTGCTTTAAACCTGAGACTACTATAACACAGAGATTGGTCACTATCGATTTATCAGATTATCTGAGTCTCCAGTATAGTTAGCTATGTTATTTTAACGTAGTTTCGTATTTAACCGTAGTTTCGTGTTCGACCGTAGCAGACGACATAAATCATCACCTAATCACTGAGACTGCTATAACAGTATCGGATATTATTATTTTTCTTTTAAAAATAAATTAACAAAATTGAATTAATCAAAAAAAGGAAAATAGTTTTTATCTTTCAAATGTAGTTATCTCTATTCATATTAAAATTTTGTTTTTAATCATTAATAATTTGTTAATAGTTTCATGTTGTTATTAGCGGCCACTCTTATATGTGATTAATCTTATCAATCTTACAGTTACATTGTTTTGCTACACGTCCGTTAATTGTATCTAATATACAAATATTTTACCTGTAAAGACAGGTAGTCTCAAAAGCATGGGAGATACATTTTGTTTCACAGCTAGGTGCCCAAGATACACGAGGCTCCGTTTATTGCAGTAAACTTTAAAGTTTTATTCTATACTTGTAAAGGTAAGTTTCACTGCTGAGTGCCCAATATGCATGTTTATTGTAGTAAACCTTGTCAAATATCGTCGGTGCACTTGTGGTAGGATTCAGGAGGGTGTCTCTTTATGTAGACATGGCTACAAACTTTCATTGCAAACAATTATTATTCTCACATGTATAGACTGCATATATATTATCAACGGAACAAAATATAAGTCTGAATTTCTTAAATTAACAATACAAATTGACTTATCACTCAGTATCAGACCTCATGTTGTGTGTATGCACCTTGTCACGTGTGATTCTCAGTTCTGCATCGGAATTGTAACACTGATACAGAAAAAATGATATTTCATATAATTACAAATTTTACATCATTACACAGGTTTATTATTAAGGCTTGCAAATGAAATATCCGGAAAACAGATTGTTCATCTGAATGTAAGTTATGGGTGAGTTGCTCATTGACCCGATCCCACGGACTGGTAATAACTCGAGGTTACCTTCTAGTTTGGACAGTAAATTCAAGTCCATAACTGCACTTATTTTATTTAAAGTGCTTATAAACAAACATTTATGATTATTTCAAATCTTTAATTCACATTTACCGAAACATACAATTCTTTATACATCCACATTTGCTAATTATTAAATTCTCTTCCACTGTCAAAGTGTCAAACACTTCGGGTCACGTGATCGACGACTTACAATTAATTACTATTTGACTGGTCAGTACGGGAAGTGACCAATCTCTGTGTTATAGTAGTCTCAGTTTAAACATAACCATTTCTGGGTAGAAAACCCAGCAACTCCTCCACCGATTTAAAATAACAATAATGAAATAGCAACAGCCATATGAAATTTAATGGAATTGTTAAAAACAAAAGCAATAACAAAAAAATAAAGAAAATCATATGGGGTCTGATATCCTAATTAAGACAGGAGGTCCTGTATACGGCTGTAATACGTAACTTAGTCTGTATGTGTAGTGTGATTTTGTCATTTTTCCTGTTTGATTCAACATGACAGTGATGAATTTCGATAATAACTAAAAAATAATACGCCTTCATACCAAAAACTTGTACACAACCCTTTCCGATTCCCTTAGAACCACCAGTTATTATTGTAACTTTATCTCTGTATCGTTGTCCATCCGCCATTTTAACCAGTCACATGATATACACTTTTTTTCTACAACTAATAACCGAAGGAAAGATATTTGTGAATAACCAAGAATGAAAATAAATAAGTAAAGTCAGGAAATACTAAAGGGATATTGGAAGGAGGGGAAAATCGAAACAACTGACAAATTCCGGAGAACAACGAAGACAAGCCAAAACAATACAGGCACTACAATTTAAAACTAAAAACATATGAACAACATGGACCCCACCAAAAAAAACCGGTGGTAGACTTGGGCGCTCCGGAAGAGTAAACAGTCTCTGTTTCCTGCACGACAACCGCCATGCTGTCCGTGTCAAATCCGGTATGAGGAAGGGCATCAATGGAACAGGTCCATTTTCATTTGGGAAACGGTTTTTTCATACCTGTCAACCAAGTCATGGCCACATCAACATCAATGGAGTCCATAAAACTTTAATAAGGATGACTCCAATTTTGGAGCAACATACCCATGTCTGAGCAGCTTTTCTGTCAGGAGCAAGGCTCTGTCCAGGAAGTCAATGTATATGTCACAAGCTGTGGAATAACGTATGAGTTGTGAAATATATACTTCATACGTCGGCGCTTCTGGAAAGTTACCGCTCAAAAATAGGAAGTTGACGATTGGAAAGTCAAAGTCATCCCGTTTGTCGTAAAGTTTTTTATTCAAACTTCATCTGTTGTCAATTTTCAAGTGAAGATCAAGATAAGATGCAGACTTGGCAGTGTTTGTGGTATCCTTAATTTCGAGCTCATTGGGATAGATGAGATGTAAGAAATTCCCAAAACGTGCATTTTTGAGTGATAAAACATCATCTAAATAGCGGAAGCTGAAATTAAAGGTACGGGCTAACTTCTTCTGCTTTTTCCTTAAGAAGCCCATCAAGGAAATCTGCCTCAAATGAGTAAAGGAACAAGTCGACCAGGATTGGCGCACAATTAGTGCCCATAGGAATGCCAATAGTCTGTTGGAAAACACGTCCACCAAATTGAACAAAAATTCAATCATCAGGACAATTTCGTCCTCTGTATACCTTTTGTTAGTTTTAGAGTGTTTTTAACGGAGTATGATTTATCTCTTCCAATTACAAGGTATTTGTATCTGCTGTTGCAATTTCTATTTTAAAAGCATCGATTGATCAGATCTTTCAACTTCCCCTTCAGTTGTGAATGAGGAATGGTGGTATAGAGGGTAGAGTAATCAAATGTTTTTATGCTGTCACTAACTGAAATGGGCTGAGATCTCAAAATACCCTTTATATAAGTCTTTGGAGTTCTTTAATATCCAAATTTGATTGATACCACTTCTTGAATAGCTTGTCTCACAATAACTTTGGAGGCCCATTTTGACAGCTCTTAAAACAGAAGTTAGAAGTTGAGACAATGGTTTAGTGGAACACTTGGCAGATCCAGCTATCAAGCGTTGTTTGTATGAACACTTATGTAACTTGGGTATCCAGTACAAGGTAGGAAGATCACAATCATCATCTTTGATGGAAATACCAAATGACGATAAGCATGATAAGACCGATCTATGATTGTCGGTTATTTCTTCCTTTGAAAGTGTAGTAGCTTTATAGGTAGGATTGCCAAGTGAACTAACAATCCTTAGTTTATTAATCAGGCATTGAATATAATAGCTTCTGCATACAAAAAACGATGTTATCAGGGGCCTTATCTGCAGGAACAACAACATTTGTCATGAATGGCGGACAATGTCTTGGCAGCATCAGTGTTCAATGTGTTGCTGAAGAGTGATGTTCCTTTTTTACTCATAGACCTTCTAATAAGTATCACAAAATAAACTTTAAAAAAGGCTAAATTAAATTTAAAAAGGTAAAAAACTAATAGAGCAGGGATGAACAATTTCTCTCCACGACCTGAAAATGTGTATTAGCCATTTTATAATTACCAGCAATGATAATATTGATAGAATCAAAAAGCCTGTCTCAAATCGTGCTTCAATATAGATAAAGGGCTTCGCTAAGCACAACATGATACGACTGCAACACGTTTCTCTGGCACCTTTAGCCCCTGTATCTCAAGAACTAACAGAAATTAAAAATATGTTGACATACATGTACTACTAAAAGTATTCATTAAGATGAATTAAAAGAATTTTATGTTTCCTCCAAAATTGCTAACTTTGACCCCTTGCACTTCAGAAACAATAAAAGATATAGAAAAAATTGTTGACATACTATTGAAAGCACTAATACTATAGCTTTTAAAAGGAATTGAAAGAAAAATCCCCATTAAAATTGGATGAAATATACAAATTTTAGGTGTCCTGTAAAAAAGCTAATTTTGGTCCCTTTTATCTCTGCAACGAAAAAATTAACATGAAAATGTTTTTAGTGACTTTTACTGTTAAAGGTAGTAACTTTTATGATGAACAATTAAAAAAAACTCAAAATCGGATAAGAAATTAAAAATTTTAAAAAGAGTGTCCCCTTTTCGGTCACTTAAATATCTATAAATGTAAGAGATAGTGAAAAACAGATCAAAGAGAGGTTTTCCATCTTTATGAAGGAACATTATAAACCAAAAATCATAAAAATCAGATAAATTTTAAATTGTAAAAGTTACACCAAAATTATCAAAAAAACCTGAATGACCCCCAATCGCAATATTTCTTATGGGAGACCATTGTGGTAAAATTCCATATGGATACGTTCAACAGAACAAAAGTAAATGACCGGAAACCTAACTGTCTACGGACTCCGACAGGCATATACCATAATACGACCACAGATAGTTGCGGTCGTATAAAAATTAAAAATAAAAACCAAAATGTTCAGGTTTAAAACGCCAAAATCTAGACCGTAACGTCAATTTTTAACAATTTTTATGGTTAGGTTTGATACGGTAGGGAATCGAACCCGCGACCTTCCGCACTCAGGTGAGCACGATACCACGAGACCACCGAGGCGGTTTCTTCTCTTTTTAGCTCACCTGAAACCGCTCAGCCAACTGGGACCAAAGTTTGGTGAAATGGTCCTTGGTTGCCACTTCCAACTTTTTGTCCGGCATCCCCGACTTCGAGCCGACATGGCTGCTAGAATTAAAAATAGAAAAAGGGCGGATGAATTTTTAAAATCTATGTAACTACATGGCCAATTGGAACCAGACTTGACAGCAATGGTCCTTAGATGGTCCTCTTTCAGAAATTTATCCGATGACTCCGCCCGCCTGTGCCTAGCATAGTTAAACATAGGGCACTTAAAGATCTTCTTGTCTGAAACCAATGGGCCAATTTGAACAAAACTTGACAGAAATGGTTCATAGATGGTCCTCTTTCAGAATTGTGTCCGATGACCCGGATGGTCGACACATATGGCCGCCACAGCTAAACTGGGCAAATTCATTTAAACATATTCTTGTCTGAAACAACTGAGCCAATTGGAACAAGACTTGGCAGCATGGTCCTTAGATTGTCCTCTTTCAGAAAAATGTCGGATGACCCGACCGATCAACCAAGATGACCGCCTCAGCCGAACTCAGTTTAACATAGGACACTATTGGAAATTCGTTTAAAAATCTTCTTGTCTGAAACTACCGAGCCAATTGGAACCAAACTTAGCTGCAATGGTCCTCTTTTAGAATTGTGTCCGATGACCCGGACAATCAACTAGGATGACCGCCACAGCCCGACTTAATTTAACATAGGACCCTATGGGAAAATCATTTAAAAATCTTCTTGTCTGAAACCACTGACCAAATTGGAATAAGACTTGGCAGCAATGGTCCTTAGATGGTTCTCTTTCAGAATTATGTTTGATGACCCGAACTGTCAACCATGATGGTCGCCATAGCCGAACATAGTTTAACATAGAATCCTATGGGAAAATTCATTAAAAATCTTCTCGTCTAAAACCACAAACCTATTGGAACCAAACTTGGCAGAAGTGGTCATTACGTGGTCCTCTTTCAGAATTGTGTCAGATGACCCTGAATGTCAACCAAGAAGACCGCCACAGCCGAACTTAGTTTAACATAGGACCCTATAGGAACATTGATAAAAAACTTCTTGTGTGAAAGCACTCAGCCAATTGGAACAGGTCATGGCATCCATGGTTATTAGATTGTCCTCTTTCAGAATTATGTCCAATAATACAGACGTTTGTTCCTTAGGTGCTTTTATAGCTGTTGATTGGCAAATTCAATCTAGATGAGCCATGCAGGCTCAATGGAGCTATATATAGTTAAAGTTCCTTGGGATGCAATCTTATGAACCACATATCGACAGACACAGACAAGCAAGCACGGAAAACAAGAATCAAATAGTCACGTTCTGTAAAGGTAGCAGTGAAGGACTAAAGTCAGGGTGCTGATAAAAATAAGAAGGCTTCGCTCGCGTGCATCACTAAATATGGTAGGAATTCATTTCAAAATTGTGTCCTTCTACTGTTATCTCACCATTGGACCAATATGAGAGGGAAACGGATATGCAGTGAATTAGTTACAAAGAAAGCACAAAATCACATGTTTATAACTAAACAAACACCCAGAGCTTTCAACATGGTCTTTCAATGGTGGAAAACCACACCATCCCGCTTCCATGAATGGTTCTACCATAGAACCATTACATATCTTGAAGTTAGAATAAATAGTAATAAGTCTTGCCATATATTTATACAAATGAGCGATATGCGCGAGTTCATCTAATATATTACAAGTTATTTCGTCATGACTACTAATGATCACTAGCCTGTCAACGCTGAGGTTGTGAGTTCGAATCTCACCTGTTGCGGGGTGTGTTCGACTCCGATCTTGACAAGGATTGCCAATTTTCCTACCGAAGGTCGGTGGTTCTCTCCGGGTACTCCGGCTTCCTCCACCAATAAAAACTGACCGCCGCGAAATAACCAAATGTGCTGAAAAGGTAGTAAACCCCAACTAAACAAACAAACCATATTACATGTTATAAAATATTTTGCACAAGTTTACTTACTATATCCTGTTATCTGTTCTATATAACTATGTATTTAGTTTATGAGAAATAAAGTTCTGTGGTACGTGTACGTATGTATAGTTCAGTAACATTGGGCGGAGCTCAAGCTATCGATAACATTAAAATGGGGACGTCTGGAACCTGCAGTAGATTCTGAGATTTTTTCTCAGTGTTCGAAGGCCTCAGTACACTTCAAGATGAAGAATCAATAAAAGTGACATGCTTTTGTCGTGTATATAAGGATTAGTTTTAGTGTCTGTAACATTGGATTATCCTCATCCCTTGTTATATTTGAATAATGTTCACTTAACATTTTTTTGGTATGGTGAATGTTGTTCTGTTTTATTGGTCTATATTTGTATTTTCTAGGATAGCTTATTTTGATCGGATATATTCATATGGGTTGTTTGCCTGTTTTCTCATTGATTAGTTTGGTCACATGATTACCAGGATATTTCATGTATTGGCCTCTTGTAAAAGCATATTGACTCCGAAAACGATCCTGACTTCATATTACTAAAATTAGATTCAATTCAACTATTAACACTATTCGTTCGAAAAATTTCTCAATATGAAAATGTTGATTTTTTAAATTTTCTTTGATTAAATCTGTTTAACTTAATGTTTCATTGTCTACCTCTTTTACGGAAGGTTGAGAAATATCAAAATGCACATTTTACATATTTTGGCCTCATGACTACTAATGATCACTTGCCTGTCCACACTTAGGATGTGAGTTCGAATCTCATATGTGGCGGGGTATGTTCGACTCTGATCTTAATTGACAAGGATTGCGAGTTTTCCTACCGAAGGTCGGTGATTCTCTCCGGGTACTCCGGCTTCCTCCACCAATAAAAACTGGCCGCCGCGAAATAGCCAAATGTGCTGTGTGTGAAACCCTAACTAAACAAACATATTTTGGTTTATAAGTGCTGAGGAAATTTCTTGATTGATTGAAAACACACAGTGCATTATATATGGACCTCATTAAAAGCTCTTATTGTACTATTGAAAGTATAATAAAAAAATAGACTTGTATAGTATATATTTAAAATATCTATGTTTACTTTAACAAAATCATGCCCTCATATAAAATTTATATTTACAAAACGTCATAATTAGGAATATTATTCCTAAAAGTAAGTGAGATGGTCGTAATGATATATACATGAAGTAACAATATTGCACAATGTCATCACTCTGATGAGTAGTACTGTGAGAATTTATAATCTGGTGCCCTTCTCCAGAAACCATAGTCACTAGCACCTGCATCATGGTAATGAATTACTATTCTGAAAATAGTTTAAAAATATTTATATACATACATAATTTATATTTCTCTTATCATATTAATTACTTGCTCTTGCGTAAAGAATGGAAACCTTGATTATTTGAATTTCCCGTTCGCGCCTTTACTCCGATTTTAACTTTAAGGGTGAAGAGGTTTCTAAAGGGTAGAAAATGTGTTACAAATTGTAACTTCTATGTCAGTGTATGTTGAATACCGACTTCTTTACTTTTCTGAGATGTTATAACAAGTTTACATTCTCAAGTAACCTCATGTAGCGTAAAATCCGTGAATTAGAAATTATGGAAGCGCCTATGGTACACCTTTTGTTAAGTTGTTTTGTGCCGATATTCATCCTCGTCTTATTTATCGAAAGGATTTCCGTGTCTTACAACATGTCGACATCTTATAACAAAGTGTATTTCAACATGTCGACATCTTTAAAGAAAGTTTAATACTTTAAATGTCGACATTTTCAAATAGTTAAAGATAATTTTCTTTCATGGATGTCAGCATCCGTGAAACAAGTCTTCTAATTTCAAAACATGTAAGCATCTGAAAACAAAGAATTCTGTCATGTTATATATAAAACAACTAGATATTCCAGCCTATTTCATGTTAAACAACTAGGTATCCCGACTTGTTATACACAAAACAACTTAATAAAAGGTGTACCATAAGAAATAACTAACAACGACTGAAGTTTTACATCTCAAACTAGGTACTTGTAACATACAGTTGCATGGGCTCAGTTCTAACCTCTCTTTAGAACAGTCCTAAACTGTCAGAAGAACTGTTCTAGAACGGTTCCAGAACTGTCATCCTGACACCTTTAGAACCGTGTATGACAAAATGTGTCCTGGCCTAAAACCGTTCTGTACAGTTCTACCCTAAAAACATTTATGACAGTTCTACCCTAGAACCATTCTAGAACCATTCTGGACAGTTCTACCCTGGAACCATTTTGGACGGTTCTACCCTAGAACCATTCTGGATGGTTCTGCCCTGGAATCATTCTGAACGGTTATACACCAGAACCTTTCTGGACGGTTCTGCGCTGGAATCATTCTGGACGGTTCTACACTAGAACGATTCTGGACCGTTCTACCCTAGTACTATTCTGAACTGCTCTACACTTGAACCATAAGTTTACAAGTTTTTACTAATTTAAATCATCAAAATCTGAAGAATTAAATTTTTAGTTTGTACTGTAATTCCCCATAAAGTCTGATATTAAAATATATATTACCTGCCTTATCAGGAATTTAAGGTATTCTATAATTTTAATTCACCAAATTACCAAGAATCATTATGAGTTTAGGTATTTCAAAATCTTAAAAATCATCTTTTTGATATAACAACCGGCTTCATTCATAGTTTGAATTAAATTGTAAATCATATAAGTAATTCTGACATAGAACCATTCTGGACGGTTTTACCCTTGAAACATTTATGACAGTTCTAGAACCATTCTGGACGGTTTTACCCTTGAAACATTTATGACAGTTCTAGAACCATTCTGGACGGTCCTATCCTAAAACTATTTATGACAATTCTACTCTACAGCAGGCTTTCAACTCACTTTTTATGAAAAATAACGGCAATTTTAGGTAGATATTTTATGAAATGTAAGGGAAAGGGCTTTATTAGGAATTTAAAAAAAAGGGTCAAAAAGCATAACATACCAACAAAAATCATAATAACCGATGCAATAAATATATCTTTACCAGAGGCCACAGTCATACACAGTTCTAGAACCGTCTTCTCTGATAGAATAGTAGAGAGGTTAGAACTGATCTCAACTGTAGGAATTCATTGCAAAGAACTTAACGCTTATGGTTTTTGTATTGCATGAAAAGGACCAGTTAAAGTTTTTTTTAATCCTTTTGATAAGACATTTTACAATATTTTAGAATTTCACATTCTTCTCTACTATAAACAAACAACGAAATGGAAAACAGGAAAGGTCAACAATGAAATACCAATCAATCAACGTCACCCAACAGACAAAACTCCGGACAAAAAAAAAGAAGATAAAAGAGCAAAAACACAAACATAAACACAACAGAGAGTCAAGATGATAGTCTGATTTGGTACCCAAACCTTCCCCTTATCTATCCTGACACTGGTGTATAAATACTATAAAAGCCAGTACAAGGTGAGCGCTTGCTGAATGCAAATTAGCTGCTCGTCATTAAACTATATAATTATATAAAATATATAAATACCTATTTTTTGGAATACACAGGGTTGTTTTTAAAAATTCCATAAATTGTTTTGTATACAGCGGATTATTTATATCATTAAATTTTCCAACAGTGTCCATGTCTAGAAACAACATTGGATCTCGACTACCATTATGGTACATCCTATTACCACAGGACATTGTTATGTAAACAACCTACAATAAAAAGAATATTGTTTTAGATTTACCTGATCTCAGCACATGGTAGTCCTTACAGAAATTTGACAATAAACATAAAGTAAGGAGAAACGATTGAATGTATCTTGTGATTCAAAACTTGGGGAAAAAAACAGACGGACAAGTTGTACCATTATTAATATGTTTTTTTTTTATTTGCTAAATGAATGTCTCCACAAACTGAAGAACTAAAGTTTCTAACAGTATCGTCACCACATATTCTAGTATTTTTGTACAGTTTGGTATTATAAAACTTGTAATGAAGCCTTTGTATAGTAAATTCTTTTAAATTATAGCAATTCCCGATGCAAGAATTAATATATCGGTAGCTATTTGATATATATGACTCCAGTACAGAATATATTTATTGAAAATGATGAAAAAATCTGAAAGAATCTTAAACGGAAAAAGGTTTTATTCCAATCATTTTTAGTATTTTTTTAAAGTTAATTATCGAATTATGTATAAATAAATAATATCGTTTGAAAGATTACCTCAGTCGGTACTTCCATCACTGCAGCAACCTTTTTAGTTAATTTTTCCTCAAAATCCACTGGGAGGTCCTCATTTTTAAGGTTGGTATGGATATATAACATTGGCATATTTCTTTATAGCTATCAGAATTAAACTGGTTAATGGTAAAACAACTATAGGCATATTTTATTTTCTTCAAACATGTTTTTGGTTTTTAAAAACCGGTAACCTGGTAAAACTTTCACCTTAAACAAGTTCCAGATATAAATAAGGAACGAGTTCTATCAAAACGAAGTCGTCATCATGAAGTTGCTAAAACGTGCTATCGTTCAAGGTTAAAGTTTTCTTAAACCAAATAACCAATCAGTTGAGAAAAAATTTCCAGACTCGCTAAAACAGTAAATAAACCTGGTTAAGGATGCTCGCTGGTCATATTTTGGTCTTTTTGTCAGATTTTTGGAATTCTTGGGTTTTATCCATTTCTTAAACATGAAATTTTTTGCCCATGAACCCTCACTTTTTCTTTTATAATTCAATCATATATATTTGACAAAAATTTGAAATCCTTTTTATTTTTTCATACATTTTTGAGAGACTGAAGTTGTCAATGCAAAGACAATGAAAAATCCGGAGAAAACTCATTTCCTGCAAATTTTCAAGGCCTTATATCTCTAAAATGAGCACATGAACCTATATATTTTTCTTGCTTATTTGTTTACTATTCATATGTTCTCTCAAACTAAAACACCTATTTCAAATCCTATTTATTTCGTATTAGACCAGCTATCGTCCTTAATGTTTGAAGAAAACTAAACACGCCTTATATATAAGGAATTGTACATGTTAAATTTCTTCACCAGTAAAACAAATATTAACTTGAAGATTTAATTGAAACTATAATGTGTACTCCACAAAACTTAAAACTGTGCTTAAATGGTTTCGCATTCAGTCAATTTTTCTTTTAACAATTTTTCATTTTTAAAATAAGCGGTTTGTAGTCTTGTTCACGAAATCCATTGAACGTCTAATGCAAGTTACAGAAAAGAAGGCTTTTCTTAATATTTTGTAGTCACGTGCACATGAAGGCAATCAACATGGACAAAGTCTTGCAGTTCACTGCACTGCAAGACGAAGACGGTCCCATGCACCGGTTTGATCGGAAATTTTTGCTAGTTATCGACACTTATACCAGAAAAAAATACATAGTAATATTTACAAATTACACTCAATAACCAAGACAGAAAAAATAATGAATAATGAATGAAATTTCATGAATTTTCAGAAATGGTTCTGTTCTCTGATGTCTGGATTTTTGTTGAGTCTTAAATGTGATGTTTTATTTGTCTAAATTCATAAGATAATACTTTAATACTTTAATCATTTGAAGTATAAAACATGTAACAGCCGTGCTGAACGCCTGTCACTTTTCTGTCTGTTTCAATACCTCAAAATCAACAGATTACCTCCCCTGCTTTATTTAACGTTCATGCCGAATGAGGCAAAGAAGAACATTATCATGAAAAAACAAGATTTGTATTTTAGTAACTGAGGCACATGGCTTTTAACCATTAACTTACTGGCCTACATATCGACATTTCTTTCTACCATCTTCCTATGCTCACCCCAATCATGCCAATCTGACAAGACAAAAATTTTGTCCCAACTAGAGATAGCAGAAAATTAAATTTCATGTTATTAACAGTGACGAAATAAATAGGATTTTCGCTGTCCCTATCCCTTCATTTTAAACCCTTCTTGCTCGAGTAACATTGGAGATTGGCGTTGACATATAGAGCATTTTGACTGGATTTAGTATTATTGAATGTTTACCCAAATTAAAGTCTTTTGAAATAATAGAAGCGAAATATGGTGTAATTAAGTGAAACACTCGCCCTTACTCTAGTTTTTTTTCAAACGAATTCTAACAAAATAAAGGTAATCGAATAATTAAAACGTAAAATATAAATATACCCAACAAAAAAAAGAAAAAGGAAAGGACCACAAATTTGAAGAACAAATTTTCTAGCTTATATGTTTAACCTTGTATAAGCATTCGTTATCACAAACGTGCTTTCCATAAAAATTAGCCTCGCATAATATAAAGATCAATTATAAAGAAAACAATGCGTTTATTTCATTCAAGTGAGGGAATTTATACATACTTATTAATACTATCATGCCTTACTTTGATTTTGATATTATCCTACCTAGTTTTACTAAATCCTCAGTGAACGTTTCCCCCGGACACAGGTAAATTGTGTCAACAGTGGGAAAATAATGTCAATGTATGAAGCGCAAAAATAACACATATATTTAAAATTGTTTTTACAGTCGCTCATTGTACATATTCATTATATCAATATATTAAATAGTGTTAAGACAATCGTGAATAAGCTTTGTAAATTTGTTGTTGGCAAGGATATCGTGTAGATCTATAGAATCGGCCATCAATATTACACGTATAAGTGACTCTTGTTCTAAGAGGGTGGTACTTGCGTTAGTATACATGCGAAATAGTGTAATTAAGTGACACACTTGACCGGTACTCTAGTTTTTTCAAACGAATTCCAACAAAATAAAGGTAATCGAATAATTAAAACGTACATTATAAATATACCCAACAAAAAAGGAAAGGACCACAAATTTAAAGAACAAATTTTGTAGCTTTATGTGTAACCTTGTATAAGTATCGTGCTTTCCATAAAAATTAGCCTCGCATAATATAAATATCAATTATAAAGAAAACATATTTTCATAAATCATGCGTTTATTTCATTCAAGTGAGTGAATTTGTACATACTTATTAATACCATCATGTCTTACTTTGATTTTGATATTTTCTAAACCCTCAGCGAACGTTTCACCCGGACACATGTAAATTGTGTCATACAGTCAATGTACGAAGCGCAAAAATAACACATATATTTAAAATCGTTTCTACAGTCACTCATTGTACATATTAATGATAATCATATATGAAATAGTGTTAAAACAATCGTGAATAAGGTTTGTAAATTTGCTGTTGGCAAGGGTATCGTGTAGATCTGTAGAATCGGCTATCAAGTGACTCTTGTTCTAAGAGGACGGTACTTACGTTAGTATATGTCATTACTATCGTGGCGTTTAAACTATGTTGTGTACGTGTTGATTCAAGTTTTACTAGACAAAAGTTTCACGTTTACTAAACTTTGCATAAATTATGAAGATTAAATACATGTACATGTAACTTACAAATCATATTTTCATATTAAACGTAAACATGGTGATTCATTAAATTCCTGTATTTCAATACATTTTAATATGTTTGTGACATTTACTTAGTCATAATGTATTAATATACAATGTTATGTGTGCTCTTTCAGTCATAGATGTATTTCACACAGAAAAGGAGAAGGAAAATACGATTCAGGAATATCAATCCAACGGTAACCAAAATCAACATGTATTGCTATATAATGTTCAGGTTGACTTTCAACACCATTTGGTTCCTCGCTATTCCAGTTAAAGTAAGCCATCTTAGTACCATCCTCAAAAAACCAATCTACTCCGTTCTTTTTACCTTGGATTGGTACAAAGTCAGTTATTTCTGGTCTCTGAACTGTAAAGAGATTGCTTATGTAAATATTTCTATGAAAACTGATAAATTAATACCTGGACATGATGTATGTAACTATATATATATGTCAGCTTATGTTCAGTTATGGATCATATTTTTCCAAAACTGGGTCCTCTCGATTTTATTTGAAGTGATAATTACATTTTATTGTAAAATTTTGAATTTATCAAGTTCAAAAATATAGTATTAGTAGTAATAGTATTAGAAAGTAGTTTTATACGTAGACCAGTAGTAGTTAAGCGAGTTTATTAAACATACTTTGGTTCATGAATTTATTTAAATAAATCCTATTAAGATACTACATATTTAGCAAGGAATGGAGGGAATTCGCACCTTCTATAGATTCTAATTACCATTAGTTTGCCTTAAATAAGGTTCTCCTAGTTTTTCCATGAGCGTACATGATTTTACATTACTTTTATTTAATAAAACATGCAAAGTGCAGACATTAAACTGTACAGACTGTATAATTTCGATAATTATTTAAAACCAAACTAAATTTCAATTAAATTTTGTCATCAATCACAGGAATGTCTTAATTCTAATTTATACCGGCTGTTATTTGTAAGTTAACTTGCTTTTGATACTTCAAGAGGATTGATAACAATTAAAGTTATTAACCTTCTCCTTAAAATTAAAATTTGATGATCTGATAATTCCAATACAGTGTTTATTTTTGATTTTGATTGGTCGACAACGTGACGTCTAGGATCTTTTATTTATCGATAAAAACGACAAATATACCTAACGAGCAATCAAACAAAACGTAATCCATTGGACAGACTAACCAAAAATGACGTGCCGCGTATGAATATGTGAGCCAGTAAAAGTAAAAGAGTGCCATTTTGAACCGCTCATTTCTATCTTATTTTGCTGAAGAGTTTGTTATTATGGAATTATAATTATAACAAATAAGAGACGTAGAGAGAGAGAGAGAGAGAGAGAGCGCAATAAAGGATGTGTCTTCTGTGGGAAACTCTTGTTGTCGTCGGTGTTTTCAAATGTATAGTTTTCATAATTGCATTTGCTTTGTTTTGTTTTTCTTTATGATTATTTTCAAATTATTATCTTGTGTCATAGCCAATCAAACCAATCATTGTTAATCATTCCATTTTATTATATTAATTATGTTCTGTATTTGTTAATCGACGTATGACAGTTGCGTAAATTTTGTGTTAATGAAAAAAAAATATTGGCGCAAATGAAAAAAGAAATGGTGCAAATGAAACTGTTTTTTTCGGCGCAAATGCAAAACGCCGTTGGTAATTATAAAATGATTAGGGACGAGATCAAAAGTTCAATGTAGGATAAAAAACTTAATTCACATAATTTTTTTCACTGACATAAAACATTTGTATTTGTATTTAGTTTATGAGTGAACTGGTCGAGTTTATACACCGATAATTTGCTTCAAAACAACTCTTATTACTATAATAGTTCCAGAACGATAAAACTTTCAAGACCAGAGGCTTCCACCTGATAGTGCATTGCCTGTTACATATAGCGACCAGTTCCCACAGAGTTAAAAGTTCGGCTGTGGTGGCCATCTTGGTTGATAGTTTGGGTCAACGGACACACTTCTGAAAGAGGACCATCTAAGGACCATTGCTGCTAAGTTTGGTTCCAACCTCTCGGTAGTTTCAGTCAAGATTTTTTAATGAATTTTCCATAGGGTCCAATGTTAAACTATGTTCAGCTGTGGCGGCCATCTCGGTTGACAGTCAAGGTCATCCGACACAATTCTGAATGAGGACAATCTAAGGACCATTGCTGCCAAGATTTATTCCAATTGGCCAAGTGGTTTCAGATAAGAATATTTTTTAATGAATTTTCCCATAGTGTCCCATGTAAAACCAAGTTCAGCTGTGGCGGCCATCTTGGTTGACATTCTACGTCATTGGACACATTTCTGACAGAGGACCATCTACAGACCATAGCTGTCAAGTCCGGTTCCATTTGGCTCAGTAGTTTCAGACAAGAAGATTTTTTAATGAACTTTCCCTGCATAGGGTCCAATGTTAAACTATGTTCGGCTGTGGTGGATATCTTGATTGACAGTCCAGGTCATCGGACATAATTCTGAAAGAGCACCATATAAGGACCTTTGCCGCCAAGTCTTGTCCCAATTGGCTGAGTTGTTTCAGAAAAGAATATTTTTAAATGAATTTCCCATAGGGTTCTATGTTAAACTAAATTCGGCTGTGGCAGGCATCTTGGATGATCGTCCGGTTCATCGGACACAATTCTGAAAGAGGACCACCTAAGGATCATTGATGCTAAGTTTGGTTGCAATTGGCTCTGTAGTTTCAGACAAGAAAATTTTTAAATGAATTTCCCATTAGGTCCTATGTTAAACTAAGTTCGGCTGTGGCGGCCATCTTGGTTGATCGTCCGGTCCATCGGACATAATTCTGAAAGAGGACCATCTAACGACCATTGCTGCAAAGTTTGATTCCAATTGACTCAGTAGTTTCATACAAGAAGATTTTAAAATGAATTTCCCCTAGGGTCCTATGTTAAACTACGTTCGGCTTTGGCGGCCGTCTTGTCAGATGTCGGGACCATCGCACACAATTTTGGAAGGGGACTACCCAAAGATCATTTAGCTGAGATTGACATAGTACCTTCAGAAGATTTTTAAAATTTTGACCCCCATTTTCTATTTTTAGCCTGGCCGCCTTCTTGGTCGAAGGTTGGGGACACTGGACACAATTTTGGAAGAGGACCAACCAAGGGCCATTCCACCAAAGTTTGGTCCCAATTGGTCAAGTGGTTTCCCAGGAGAATATTTAAATGTGAATTGACGACGGACGCCAAGTGATGACAATAGCTCAAATGACCCTCCGGAGGATACTAGTAAATGTCATTGAGAAAATCATTAATATTTGTTGTTAAACTTTCATCTTCCATGCACTGTACATCTATAAGAAAATGTTTACGCTTTTGGACTTTATATACGGCTTAAATACAAAGTCACCCCCTTATTGGTAGTGTGTTGATGTGCATTTTTGAAATTCATTTTTCCTAAAGGAGTGAAACATAGGAGAACAGTTTATAATGTACGCAATATTTAACTAAAGCGGCAACTATTTATTTGTAATCGGACGGTGTACGTGGTAGGGAATGAAGGAAAACTTCTGAGATTCTGGAACTTCTTTGCTCCTGTATATTTTTAGTGAAGTTATTAACACCACAGGGCATTAAAACTGTAGTACATCCTACAGTTAGAAAAGTTGTTTTTTATTTCACGTGTTGCGAAAAAATAATCAAACTGTGGGGAAAAACGAACACATAGTGACGTTATAAAGAACATGTGGCGGGTTAAACCGGTTTCGTGGAGCTTCTTGCGCCTCTCCAACCGCAATTTTCCATTTTTTTCTGTTAAATTTGCCTATATTTATTCAGACTAAAATGGCAGTTTTGCTATAATAATGAATTGAGTGTCGCATTTTGGGTACTCCGGGGCAGTTTGAGTTCTCTAACGTTAATCTCACCCAGGAACTCTTCAACTATAATATGTTTGATCTGGCTATCCACTTTCAACAACTCAGCCCCTTCCGATTGACAGAATGTTAATGAAGCTTGGTACGATAAAGGATTTGCATGGTACTTTAAACACACGTTGTTTTCTACTAGGTATGAATAGCCTTCATTTTCCGGACAACCTACAAAATTATAATAGAAGTTTGCAATATCGCATTAGGAAAACGATATAAATGTTTATATAATTATTTAATAGATTTCTGGTTGTGTATATAAAGGAATGCATGTCAATGAATATAATTAGGGTCCCGCATTGGATGATGCGGGACCCTATAGTTTTCACTGCATCTGTCTGTCCGTCAACAGTTGTTTTTAGCGCTCTCAATTATACATTTCTCAACGTATTTCAACCAAATTTATATGGAAGGTGTATAGGGGCAATACCTTGATCAAGTTCGAAAAGGATCGTTATCCGATAATTTTGTGGGAGTTACTGCCCTTGACGTAGTTTTTCCCTGTCAGCTTTTTAATTCTAGTGCTCTAGATGCTAGATTTTTTTTTAAATACATTTTAACCAAGTTTATGTGGAAGTTGTATAGTGAAAATTCCCTATCAGTCACTTGAGGGTATTCGCCAACCCAGTCGTCAGACTTGTCTGATATTATTACTAGTATTCATTGATTTATTACGGAAATTATCAGTATTTAGCAAAATTCAAAAATAATAGAAATACTAAGGGTTCATTCCTTGTATTGCACATGGTAGATCTCCTTAGCTGAAATTTGGCTTCCTATTTCGGTATTTTTGGTTGAGTACTTCTTGTTTAATATAAGTTTGGTTTTTGGTCTTCCAAATGTTTCGGTTTTAATGCTGCTGATGAGAGGTAACTCCTTGAAATGCGTCGTATACAGCATAGAATAAATTTACTATATCTAATATTAGTATCTTTGGATTGTTATTTTGAAACTCCTGGGATGATGCCTCTGCTGGTGGACCCTAGGTCCCCGAGGGTATTCGCCAACCCAGTCGTCAGACTTGTCTGACATGATTATTCATTGATTTGTTACAGATATTACCAGTATTTAGCAAAATTCAAAAATAATAGAAATACTAAAGGTTCATTCCTTGTATTGCACATGTTAGATCTCCTTAGCTGAAATTTGGCTTCCTATTTCGGTATTTTTGGTTGAGTACTTCTTGTTTAATATAAGTTTGGTTTTTGGTCTTCCAAATGTTTCGGTTTTAATGCTGCTGATGAGAGGTAACTCCTTGGAATGCGTCGTATATAGCATAGTATAAATTTACTATATCTAATATTAGTATCTTTGGATTGTTATTTTGAAACTCAAGGGATGATGCCTCTGCTGGTGGACCCTAGGTCCCCGAGGGTGTTCGCCAACCCAGTCGTCAGACCTGTCTGACATTGATTATTCATTGATTTATTACAGAAATTACCAGTATTTAGCAAAATTCAAAAATAAGAGAAATACTAAGGGTTCATTCCTTGTATTGCACATGGTAGATCTCCTTAGCTGAAATTTGGCTTCCTATTTCGGTATTTTTGGTTGAGTACTTCTTGTTTAATATAAGTTTGGTTTTTGGTCTTCCAAATGTTTCGGTTTTAATGCTGCTGATGAGAGGTAACTCCTTGAAATGCGTCGTATACAGCATAGAATAAATTTACTATATCTAATATTAGTATCTTTGGATTGTTATTTTGAAACTCCTGGGATGATGCCTCTGCTGGTGGACCCTAGGTCCCCGAGGGTATTCGCCAACCCAGTCGTCAGACTTGTCTGACATGATTATTCATTGATTTGTTACAGATATTACCAGTATTTAGCAAAATTCAAAAATAATAGAAATACTAAAGGTTCATTCCTTGTATTGCACATGTTAGATCTCCTTAGCTGAAATTTGGCTTCCTATTTCGGTATTTTTGGTTGAGTACTTCTTGTTTAATATAAGTTTGGTTTTTGGTCTTCCAAATGTTTCGGTTTTAATGCTGCTGATGAGAGGTAACTCCTTGGAATGCGTCGTATATAGCATAGTATAAATTTACTATATCTAATATTAGTATCTTTGGATTGTTATTTTGAAACTCAAGGGATGATGCCTCTGCTGGTGGACCCTAGGTCCCCGAGGGTGTTCGCCAACCCAGTCGTCAGACCTGTCTGACATTGATTATTCATTGATTTATTACAGAAATTACCAGTATTTAGCAAAATTCAAAAATAAGAGAAATACTAAGGGTTCATTCCTTGTATTGCACATGGTAGATCTCCTTAGCTGAAATTTGGCTTCCTATTTCGGTATTTTTGGTTGAGTACTTCTTGTTTAATATAAGTTTGGTTTTTGGTCTTCCAAATGTTTCGGTTTTAATGCTGCTGATGAGAGGTAACTCCTTGAAATGCGTCGTATACATCATAGTATCAATTTATTATATCTAATATTAGTATCTTTGGATTGTTATTTTGAAACTCCTGGGATGATGCCTCTGCTGGTGGACCCTAGGTCCCCGAGGGTATTCGCTAACCCAGTCGTCAGACTTGTCTGACATGATTATTCATTGATTTATTACAGAAATTACCAGTATTTAGCAAAATTCAAAAATAATAGAAATACTAAAGGTTCATTCCTTGTATTGCACATGGTAGATCTCCTTAGCTGAAATTTGGCTTCCTATTTCGGTATTTTTGGTTGAGTACTTCTTGTTTAATATAAGTTTGGTTTTTGGTCTTCCAAATTTTTCGGTTTTAATGCTGCTGATGAGAGGTAACTCATTGAAATGCGTCGTATACAGCATAGTATAAATTTACTATATCTAATATTAGTATCTTTGGATTGTTATTTATGTATATGCAACCCTTTGTGATGATCACATCATAGTCTGCTAGTGTTTATAGTGAATAGGGTATTTTAGTTCCTGTGACAACGTTTGATTTCAGCAGAGCTAGAAAGTAAACTTATAAAAGTTTATAAACCTGTTAAAATGTGTAAAACTCTCGGGGTAATGTGATGAGATCAAAAAACTGTCACAGGAGCTATATATTTTACCTCAATATCTTCAATTATTAATGAAATAGTGTTTTTGGCATAAATAAGACTAAAACTGTCCTTTCAATACAGAATCATTAACTCGACTAATATCGAAAAACCCCGCCAATACGGGTTTTTTTTGCCATATTGGCCGACTCGTACTCGGCCAATATAGGGCGAGTCGATTTTCTCAACACTTTTGTTTAAATACATACAAAAACCCGGAAATGTTTATACATTATATCTAACTTTATACATGGTCTGTGGGTTAAGGGTTCATTATAAATTAATTCAGTGATAACTCTGACTAAAAATATCTTCCATAACCCTCATTCCAATCATTCAATGAATAAGTAAAAAAAAAATCATACAGAATATGCATTGTGCAAATTGCAATTGGACAAAACTACAATGTTCCTTAGCTAGTCCTCTTTCAGAATTGTATCCGAACACCCCGCCCGCTGTCCCAGATGGCCCTAAACCAAACAAATTTTAACAGAGGACCTTCTTTGAAAATTCACTGGAAGATTTTTTCGTTTGAAGCCAGTGAGCCAATTGGAATTTGACATCAAATTTCAAGACCGCCAGGCAAAATGGACATAGTCAATCATGCATCTTATTCTGCAAATGATTTCGAGGTGAGCGATACAGGCTTCTGGAAGCCCCTAGTTTTGTTTTATATTTGGCAAAAAATTAGCTTCAAAGTTATATGGATAAAAAGATGAAACATATTGAACAATTTATAAACTTATTAAAGAATGCACGAAGAAATGGTAAAATTCAAACTTATATAATAATGGAATTACTGACCTACTGATGCGAGATATTTAAAAATTTGAACACTATTCTTTTTAGTTATCAGTAATACTGTCTACCCGAAAATTGGTCATATGTTTGAGAGGGACAAATAATATACATATTACACTAAAATACGTACATAAGAATAATAAAAACATACTAAATTATCACGATATTAAATTATTGGAGGTACTGTGATCAAAGCTCACAAAATGATACCCCCGCCGCTTATTGGAAATAGAAACCCCAAAAATGATTTTGAACAATCAACAAAATAGGAGGTGCACACTGGCATTATATGGTTAAGAATCTTTATTAAATTATGATACATGGTTTAGGAGGTGTTGCGGATACAAAAAACGGAAGAAATCCTTGTTTTGGAAAAAGAAAACCCAAAAATGATTTTGTGGTAGAGACAATTTTTAGGGGTACAATGTATAATTAATATTAGTTTATTAACCATAATTAATATTGATTATAATAATTATTTATTTCAGAAATGATTGTAGTCATTAAATGTCAAACTAGATTTCATATTGAAAATTTCAATATAAAATTAATTAAATAAGATATCTTATATATTCAATCAGATATCCTTATAAACAGTTTAATAAGATATCGTACTTAATATATAAGATATCTTATTTAGTTAAAAAGATACCTTGATTGTTTTAAAATATATCTTATAAACTATATAAGACATCTTTTATATCGTTTATTTCATTTTATTATCAAAATCAGTGTCGACAGTAGACTTTTTCATCCCTTTTTCAAAACTTTTGTGTAGAATATAGGAAAATCTTTCGCAATTTATCAACAAGCTACTGTTCTTAAAACTTGGGGAAGGTACTTAAAGTTAGAGTTGGTCGGGTCACAGGATTTTTATTTTATTTTTTGACTGAAGTATTATACTTAAATATAGCCTATTACTATAGCTTGTAACTTAAATAAATTGGAAAAAATGATACCATACCTGTGTTCTGTCTCCGAAAATTGTAATATATATTTCCGTTAGCTTTGGGACCAATAGCAGCCGGTATTTTGGCAATAATCAAAGGGTTTGCAGAAAGTAGTTGACACCTTTCTTCCACGGTCTTAAAAACAAACCCCAAGCATCCATCGGCTAATAAACAGCAGAAGACACAATAAGATGCAATTGCTGAATGTTTTTCGTATATATTCCAGGTTGAAGTATGTAAGTTTACGTTTATTTCGTTCTTAATTCCTGTACCACTGAAAAAGACAGCTGAGTCAAGATACAAAAAAGCGGCCAGATACACACAAGATAGGTATAACTGCATTTCTTATGAACTACTGCAAGGCAAATGAAAAGGTTATTCAATTATATATATGTATATAATGAGCATTTTTGTTTTACTTTATGTGTCTTTTTTCTGCACTGAACGCATTTTCCAAATTGATACAGACGTACTGACACCTTCAGATTGAATGGATTTAATTTCAATAACCAATTAACCAATTTTTACAACAGAAAAACATTAGTTTACCATTATTTTAGTAAAAATAGATGCAATTACGCGCCTTTAACTTTCATGAAATTTTAAGTGTAATTTAAATAAAATAATCCTCCACTAAATATTCAGGAAATCTAACATTGGTACGACCGTCACAACACTTTTAAAATACTTTTTACCATTTGTCAATCAATTCTGGAAATTAATCGGCTATTGTACCAAAATAAACCGATGAGCTGGATTTAAAGTTGCTAGAATAAAAACAAATATCTTCCAATAGAAGGCAAACAACCCAACTCTTAGCCTGAACATAAAGATAAATTAATGTAATCCATTTGCAAATCTATTAGGCTTGTGCAGCAGTTGAAATTAAGTATGATTTTCCTAGTATGAAACAATTTTCT
The DNA here is from genome assembly GCA_028015205.1 of Mytilisepta virgata. NCBI lineage: Eukaryota > Metazoa > Mollusca > Bivalvia > Mytilida > Mytilidae > Mytilisepta > Mytilisepta virgata. The sequence goes on from CM051515.1 coordinate 46,251,278, forward strand.
GTTCACTGTAACATACACGAGAACTATTTGTTCCAGTATTACTAGTATTCCTGATTGGGTTATATCGGGTTTGCATCGTACGTCCCTACGCCTATACCAGCTTGCTCAGCTCTTCAAAAATTGTCGTATCACGGTACTTGGACGTCAAAGGTTTTAAACTTCATTTAAAATAACTGATAACAGGTTATTAACTGTTCATATCCGAATTTCTAGGGATTTCACGTCTTCCCTGACCTGACCTCATTGGACTTCATATTGCGCTCGATGTTACCTACTTGTAATGTGACAGTGACTGTGCAGGACAAGCTTACCTTTCCGGGCATTTGGTGACATGCCCAGTTTTGGGAGTTTACACTTTAGCTTTTGTGCTGTCTTGTCATGATTCCGATTGGTTTGCAATGGGGTTTTCTTTATTTTAGTTATATCGTTGTGGTACAATGCATTTGTTTCCTCTATTGTGTTCTACAGATTGTCTGTCTTCGGATTTTGGTACCTATGGACTATCCCCGCTGTTTTATCGCATCGGTATTCTTTTTACCTGGAAATATTTGTGTCACTTCCATTTGTTCTCAACGAACATATTAAGACAGTAGTTACATCTGTAGCAATATTTATTCTGAAAAAGTTTTTAACCTTTAAACCACTCTTGATGCTAAACCAGATTATGTATATTTGACAAACAATGTCAGTATTTGTGTACTGGTGAAATCTTGAAATCCCAACCTTCTTTCGTTTTATTTGACCCAATTTAAAGAGAGTTATTAATATGAATGACGTAATAGATATCTGTGATGATGATAACATTTTCAGAAAAAAAAAATAAGTCCAGCTATCAGAGCGCTGTATCAAAATGATATAATAAAAAACGAACAGTCATATTGTACCATAAACGACCTTTCTGTTCTTGTTAGGTCTTCAGTATATTTGAAACAAAATCAAGATAACAAGACCAAATCATTATAAAAGATATAGTCAGTCAGTAAGTTTTGTTTAGCTAAACGATTCTAAACTAAGACATGTAAAACCGTAAGATTTTTAATTCAGGTAGCTGATCCAAAGGATATTATTTTCTGTGATGTTTACACATTCGCCTACAGCCTCATGGAATTTTGATTTTATCATTACATGTACATTATCTGGGCAACCAGCTGGTCTGTCACATGGTTAAAAGATGTAGGAACTAAAACAAGAACGAAATAATCACAGATTTCTGCGTACCATGTTTGAATTTGATGAGATATTTACATAATTCACTTTGAACTACTATAAGATTATCATGGTAGTATTACAAAAGGTCCAGTTACCATAAATTCTTGTTTATGTTTTTTTTTAAAACTCTTTCCTTGACTCTTTACCAGATTGGAAATGATTATTCTAAAAGAGAATTTAAATTTGTAGGTAGAAACAAAAAATAAATATTCATTCGTATTTTCCTAAACACAAGGACTGTATAACAGATATAGAAAGAAGACTGTTTATAACTAACTGGTTTCTGGATTGGTTATTAAATAATTTCATTTATGAGCCAACAAAACCAATGTGAACTACACTGAGGGTGTTAATAGATAGACAAGTGTTTTGCTATATTATATAGAATAACAGACCGAGTGTTTCTCTATTCTCAACATGAACTCAATGTTACCTGTATTGACCCGAAATATGCGAGTGGAAAATTACGGATTTAAAGTCTTTGCGCTGTAGATTCAAAGTCCAGCGCTGTAATTTAAAGTCCATCGCTAAAGATTTAAAGTCAAGCGCTGTAGATTTAAAATCCAGCGTTGGATATTCAAAGTTCAGCGCTGTAGATTCAAAGTCCAGCGCTGTAGATTTAAAATCCAGCGTTGTATATTGAAAATCCAGCGCTGGAGATTCAAAGTCAATCGCTGAAGATTTGATTAATGGCCAGCGCTGGAGAGTCAAAGTTCAGTTGATTGAAAGTCCGACAAAGTTTTTAACCGCTTGTGGTTTAAATGAAAGATATACAACATAGCTTTTATTTCACCCAGCGGTTAGGTGGGTTAACGCCTATCAGGCTCAAGCCAGATTTTCAAAGTTGAGTGGGGGAGGGTCCGGACATATATTTTTCACAATGTTTAAAAGTATGAAGTCCGGCAAAGTTTTAACCGCTTGTATATTAAATGAAAGATATACACCATAGCTTTTATTTCACCCAGGGGTTAGGTGGGTTAACGCCTACAGTGCTGGACTTTGAATCTACAGCGCTGGTCTTTAAATTTTTGAATCTACAGCGCTGGACTTTGAATCTCCAGCCCTGAACAATAAATCTACAGCGACTGACTTTTCAAATTACAAATTATTATCTCTGACAGACCAACAGGGCTCCGTAGAAAATATATCCTGAAACAGTCAATTTAAAAGGTTTTGATTAAATAATTATCATTTCAAAGCCATCAGAAATAAAATTGTAAACCAAATACCGGATAGGACAGACACAACTGGTTTGCGAAAAAATCTTTCTTTTTCCATTATATATATATATTCCCAGTTCAATGTTTGTAATACTGTTGTTATGTCTTTGATAGGGCACCAATGACACATTTTTAAGGATGACTTTCAATAAAAACATAGATACTATCAGTATAACATGGGTTACACTTGGACACTCATTTACATTAACTTTGTATTCTTCTTTCACCTTACAGGTAATCGCTGGATGAAATTAAATTCGCATAATTATCTACGTATCTATAAAAGAGGACATATATACCTAAGGAGCAAACCAAAAAGCGCAATCCGTTAGACAGACAAACCCGGGAAGACAAATGAACAACCGCAATCACAACAAATAAACACTGAAGAATAAACAGTGAACAACACTAACTTCTATGAAAATCAGGAGTGAACTCAGGTGCTCCGGAAGGGTAAGCAGTTCCTGCTTCGTATACGGCACACGTCGTGAAGTTCAACAAAGTCAATCCGGTGGTAGTCACAAATCGGTTGAGGTACATGAAATTTTACGACAGTGGAAACAGGTCCAACATCGTGTTGGATATTAGAACACTGTATCGGTCAATCAATTCGTGATGACCACCGTAACATTTCCTAAGTGATGGCATCAACTTATCCCTGATAAAGCTCTGGTTAAGAAGCTTTTGTGACAGCAGTTATCCTCTTTGTCGAAAGTCATGGTTACCCATGCATGCACTTGAATATCGGATAAGCTGAGAAACCTGCTGATATATTGCTTCTCAAGAAGGGAAAGTCGAAGTCATCACGTTTGTAATAAAGTTTTGTCTTCAAATTTCCCTCACTGTCTATTTCGAGAAACAAATACAAATACTAAAAGTGAAACTAAAGGATTGGGCTAGTTTCTTTGTGTTTTCACGTAGAAGCGCTTGAAGCAAGTCCCCTTCATATGAGTACAAAAACAGATCGGCGAGGAGAGGAGCACAATTGGTTCCCTTTGGTATGCCGATTGTTTGTTGAACAGTTCGACTTCCAAATTCAACAAATATGTTGTCTATGAGAAAATCTAACATGTTTGTAATTTCATCTTCAGAATACGTTTTGTCAGAATCAGTGAGGGTTTTAAGGAAAAAACCCTCGAAACTACTTTCAAGATTTAAACAACATAAACAGAACATTTCAGTTTTGTTTGTGTATTGAGATAAATTGATATAGAAATAAATTAACCCCCCAAACATCTTTATATTTCTCAGTCACATTTACACTATAACAATAACAGTAAAAACCTTTGAATATGTGTGAAATGATGATTGGCGTTCGATAGTATACAATAATCTCACTTTGACGAGTTTATGGAGCTGACGACAGTAATATTGAACAAAGCAACCTAATATTGATGGAGTTAAAGTGCGGTAATTGTTATATTACCTACATGTAGGTTATCCCAACTTTGGGATTTCTTCATAACAAATATGTACTGATCTATGGTTTTATTACAATATTTCTTTTCCACCATTTATGGTCAATAAAAAAACATATTAATGTTGCATCCATACATTATACTGGTTCGTATCTCATTGATCCCTTAAATTTGATTTTTTGCTTCTATTTCATTCATGAAACCAATGCACGCGAGTGCAATACAAGGATTTATGGGCTTCAAAAAGCAGAATCTAATTGCAATCCAAGGAAAAATGGAAACTCGTGTGATCGACGATTGACCAATAGAAAACTAACATTAATTTCACTTATGTAATAATCATCCGTACATCTTGTTCAATTTTACATCAAAATTCTCATAAAGTATTAGAAAAAACATGTATTGCGGTTACCTTCTTCCCTAGTCTCTGAAAACAAATAAAAAAGATTTTAGGTGGACAGTTTAAAGTTAATAAATAAGAAGTGATGTGTAGAGGTCGTATTATGAAGATGATTTTTCAAATATTTTAGGTTTGTAATATTAATCTGAAATTCGAAGGACATTTACAAATGGCGTTGGAAAATGTCCACGCTTCATACATGGTGTGTGCTCAGAGCGGTATAAGGAGGTTTAAAAATCTTATCATTTATGATAAATGTATGTAGGAAAGTCCAGTTTCATGGTTTGAAAGCAGGCTTCTCTAATGTAAACACCTAATTGCTGAAATTTTTTCTTTGTTTGACATATTATGACGCCAGAGAAGTTTACAGCTATACAATAAAATCCATTTAAAATAAATCCATACGTTAGGGTAACCAATAAAACCTGTATAAGCCAATCAGTACTTAATATCTCTACCAAGCCAGACTCTCTTGTCTCTGTTTTTTTTCTATATTTATGTTTTGTGCTCTTGTATGATATTTTTGTCTGAGGGTCTGGCGATTTGATAGCGTGAACTTATTGGTGTGTTAATGTCCACCTTTCCTGTTTTATTGTTTGTGCGATTCAAGACGCGTCCTTTGTGTAATAAAACTTTGAATCGTGTAGAATATCTATGTCTACCGTCAGGTGATTTCCATGCTGATCGGGACTCAGGTTTCAAATGTGTTTTGGTCTGAATATAGAAAGGCTTGTGAGAATCGCACAGTTCCTTGAGCATCGTCCTTTGGTGTATGATGCAGTAGGGACACCTTCACTACTTTCAATCATGCAATATTATTATGACGGTTTTTAATTATTTGATATGAATTTTGCTTGATTCTCTGCATCAGGTACGAGGAGGTCTATTAGGTCTTGAAAGTATCTGTTGTCGACAATCAATCAATCGGATTCTTCAATTGTAAATCAAATTAGTATAGGAACATTTTCCACATCTCTGGAGTAGCCATCATCATTAAATTATACATCAAAGATTTATACATGAAATATAAACTAGTATGTCATGTGCTGATACATGTATGTTGAAACAAATGATTTGCTATCTGAATAGCCGATGTTTTGTAAATGTTCAGACGTCACTTTTATAACGTTTACTTATAATTACGAATTGTGGAACAGTCTGGGAACGTTTAATTTACAATACATTTTCCTCAAGAATTTTCGTAATCAGCTGAAAAAGCACTATTTAAATGTTATGGTACATGTAAGGTGTATGTTAAACAGAGTGACAATACCCGACACCAGCAACTATGAGAGCCTTAGATGCTTTAACAGTTAGAACAAGCACATTCTGACCCTGCTATCTCAATTATGCACCGTCCCACAATTATTGTAGTTCTAGCAAGTGATCACCTGGTTGTTAATCATACTGTATTGATTTTGTAATATGTTTTATACCCCGGAGTGTCAGGATAGGTAAGAGTGAGATTTTGGTTAATCCCACCATTGTTCTGACTCTCTGTGTTGTCTTTGTGTTTTGTGTTCTTACTATGTATATTTTATTTTTTGTCCATGATTCTGTCTGTTGGGTTTTGTTGATCCATTGCTATGGCATTGTGTACCTTTCGTGTTATTTATTTTGATATTTATATGAGTTTGTAGAAGTTCGGTTTGCATTTATTTTTTGTAGTTATATGGACCTATATTTGAGGTAAGCATATATGAAAACAACTATTCACAGAGGCAGGTTGAGTATGGAATGAAATTTTTATATTCTTTTTAATGTCTTTTCCATTTATATCGACATCAATGCCAATAATTTACAAACGTCCACTCTAATCGTTGGATGATAAAGTAAACGTTTTACAAATTACATGTACATGTACTAGAACGACAAATGATATGAAAAAAAACGTCACGAGTATTAGGAATCAATCTATCTTCCGAAAACCCAATTTTCAAAGATGTAACATATTGGTTTAATAATTGATGGCTGTCCGATAGATTTATATTTTCATGACCTCTTTCTATTAAACTCCTTTTAGGCTTCCTTGCATGTATTCGTAGAGTTTGGCGCTCATTGGGTACTATTATTTTTCAAACAAAACAAAGTTGCTATTTAATTTATAATAGATCCATTCATCTTTAACATTTCATTTCAATTGTATTCGTTGTGGGATTTTGTTTTAAAGATTTTTATTCTTTTCTGAAGGAAAGCACTCACATTTACATGTTAAGATTATGCACGTTACTACTATCGGATTTATTTATTCATCCGTTTTATTGTTTTTTTTATCATTTCAGTTATATCATTAATCTTGTAAACTTTATTTGTATCTGTCTAATATTACGAAAGATATTTATTTAAACCACTTGGTATTTTTTGCTTAATATCTATGTTTTGCCCGGTTTTCTTTTGGGGGAGCCTTGAGATAGAGCCCTAAAAGGTATAGCTAAAATGATGAATCATCTTTGGTTTTTCTTTTTTAGTGTTTTTTTTGTTTGTTTTTTGTTTGGATGTGTTTGCTTTTTCTGTTATTTTTCATTGTATTCTATGGTGTGGTATATTCTGCATTGAAATGACATAATATTCCTTCTTGAACACCTTCAGTATGTCTGTAAACATTTTTCAAAGTTTCTAAGATCTGGATTAAAAGCTGTAGGAGAAATTGGTTATACAAAATAGTTACCATATTTTCACCGACCAGCCACCCGCCAGCCCGTTCGAAATTAGCTATTCTATAATCCGGATTTGCAGCACGTGTAACCTGGCCAAAAATGTGGTTACTATATTTAACAGCATCAAAAAACACAACCTAAGTCGTATGTAGCGTTCACTAACGTCTTCATTAGCCCAAAGATATACAAACGAACTTTGTTGCAAGTACCTTTTTTTTAATTCAGGAAGTCTGATTTATAATAGTCTAAATATGGTGGTTATTATTTATTATCTAATCCTTTAAGTAGACATAACATTTATTTCCATAAAATTTTGTGGGACTAGTAAAAATTTTGAGATCTGGATATTTCATCAATTTGCGGTTCATCAGTTATGCTAAAGTACAAAAATGTTGAAAGCAAAAAGAATAACCCATTACTAACAACTTTCAGCATAAAAAAACAAAAACATGTAGCAATTGTCCGGCGATACCCTTGGGGATTTAAATTCACCAGTAGACAAGCCATTACATGTGTTGACTAAGGAATTTAAAAGGTATCAATGGAAACAAGCATCCATTTTCTATATAAGGGCGAAACTAATTTCTCTGATAATCTTTGATAAAGATGCTATATCTACATCTATCCACGTCAAGCCTCATACATGTCAATCTACTTTTATCTTCAACTTACGAGTTTCAAATACAATTTTAATAACGCCACTTTATTTGAGGCGATGTGTTTTTTAAAGCGGAAAAAGGTACAGGTATATTCTGCAAATGTCATCTTACAAGTCCACAAAATATTCTTCATGCTTAAATTCTGGTGCTTTTCGTACAACTCCAAAATCAGGAATATGTGCATCATGATACTTCATCACTATCCTGAAATATGAAAATTAAAACTAAGATGTTATTAGTTTCTAATGTATCAATAAACACTGATAGATTTCTAATCATAATAAAAAAGATTAAAACATAATCTTTAAATAAAATCATACCAATTTATATCAAAATCTACTGTTACATTCAAGAGTTCTATGAGGAAGTAATAGTTTACACAGTGACTGATGTCATTTTACTATGTTACATCAAAGCGACACTGCTGCTGTCAAACTGGTAGTCCTCCGGTCTATCATTCCCGAACCGCAGTAATCATGGCTTTAGTAAATACCATGTAAAATTTCACCTTTTGAAGTCTAATAACATTTTACCTTTCATGAATTTGGCGAACCAGTTTATAGCATATGTATACCATGATTTGGTTTATTTGTTTAAAATTCGACTTTCCAAAAATTCAGTTTTACTTGATATCAATCTAAAAATTCACTCTGTACAGACTGTGCTCTAATCATTAATTATCAATCTAATTAAAATTAGATCTGCTAATGCTCCTTTCAGTCACAGCTTGTAGATCTAACAACACTAAAATTTTACTTTCTGTTCTGATGGCCTATTAAAAATCCTCGGGTTTTATCATTATGCTAATGCCTTCAATATCACGAAGGCTGAAATTTGATTGGCTGATTGGAAAGGTCATCAAAACAGAATGTAAAATGGAGTGGTGTTAGATCTAATGTAAAATGGAGTGTTGTTAGATCTACATGCAGTGACTGAAAGGAGCAATTAGTAGATCTTATTTTAAGTAGACTGATTAATTAAGTGAATTTATCTTTTCTTTTGAATATTTGTAATTTTTATTTATTGCTAATTGTCGTGGTCATGTAATGTTGTCCGATTAAAATATGATGAAGTATTCATCCAGAGATAGAGTAGGTAAATATTGGAATTTACAAAATGATGTTACAATAAAAAAAAGTATGGAAAAAAAGAAAATTTTCAGAAAGATAATTGGAGTAGACATATTTTTGGAAGTTCACTGGTTGAAGGAAACTGGATTCGTCAATCAGGTATGCCAAATATTCTAACATTGTTAAGAAATTTTCATGGTGTATTCTAAGATTGTTAGATTTATTCTTGTCTGACTTAAAAAAAGTCAGGCACTAGAATTTATTAGCGGATATCCGTGTCTATTTCGAAGTTTCCACTGCATTGTAGTCTGGTTAGTTCAAGGTCGGCCCAAGCTAATCACTTCTGACTCAACATTGTTGACGATAGTTTGTGTAAATTTCAGAAATATGAGTGTAATTATTTTTGGACAATTTAGATCAAACCATTCAGAAAGTCTGCGCATCCAGTTCATATCAAGCCATTATCGGTTTTTATTACTTTGAATGGAGGTAATAAAGGGACGAGTTCGTCTAATCTGTTATATGATAATGAACGACTTGTCTACTCTGTTCTCGGACTAAGCGCTATATAGCTATAGGGATTCGAATATATTCCCGTGTTGACCGGTTTTTTGACATGATTACGAGCTTCCACATGGCGTTATATTAAAACAAACACATCCACACATGTAATTGTCTGTTCAAGTCAGACAAGCTTTTTAAAAATCTAATACTTTAAATTTACCTTGTTTCCGGTAGTTTTAACATGGATGTAAAATACGGAATAAAAACTTTGTTATAGTCAGGATTTTTTTCCGCGGAAAATCTGTCAACAGACTCTATGTCTACAAATACCATTGGTGTTTTCTTTCCATTATTTATCATCCTGTTTCCTGCGGATACCGTTATATATACAAGCTAAAAACAAGAAATTTCTCCTTTATTTTACAAAGTAAATACAAATAGTCTATTCGTATAAATATTATTTCTTTCAGTAAAACAAACATATAGTAGGGTATGTTGTTTATATTTTCAATATATGCTATAATGTAGCAATTACCCCTCAGTACCCAATTTTTACAGTATTTTTCAATTTTTAAATTACCTCAGGTAAATAATTTGAAAGGTGTCATAGTGTTTATCATGAAGTATTTGAAATTTGATTAACATCCAATATCAAATATATCGTGCATCTTCAGAACGAGAACCAGTTTAACAATACATCAAACTCACAACATATGAATAAGAGAAACCCTGAGAAAACCGGCGATGGGTCTAGGGATTTTTTTCCGCGGAAAATCTGTCAACAAACTCTATGTCTACAAATACCATTGGTGTTTTCTTTCCATTATTTATCATCCTGTTTCCTGCGGATACCGTTATATATAAAAGCTAAAAACAAGAAATTTCTCCTTTATTTTACAAAGTAAATACAAATAGTCTATTCGTATAAATATTATTTCTCGGTAAAACAAACATATAGTAGGGTATGTTGTTTATATTTTCAATATATGCTATAATGTAGCAATTACCCCTCAGTACCCAATTTTTACAGTATTTTTCAATTTTTAAATTACCTCAGGTAAATAATATGACCTTACGTTGATGTTGGATAAACTGGATAGGCCTGCTTGTTTATTTTTTACCTTTCTTGTGTTTTAATAACGTGCGTATCTAATGACAGTTAATCAAGAAATACGCATAGTATGCAATCTTAGAATTTAAAAGGTGTCATAGTGTTTATCATGAAGTATTTGAAATTTGATTAACATCCAATATCAAATATATCGTGCATCTTCAGAACGAGAACCAGTTTAACAATACATCAAACTCACAACATATGAATAAGAGAAACCCTGAGAAAACCGGCGATGGGTCTAGGGACCGTTTAAGGTATGCAGTGGGTCCAGGGCAAAGCCCTTGTAGGGGGCATAAGGGAGGCGAAGCGTCCCGGCTGAAAATGAATTTAAGGTATTTGAAGGTTATTAGATGGAGTTTCTCCGGAAGTTGACGATGATTTTTCTTAGATTTTTACCTCTGTTATGGAAAAGACAGGCTCGAATTTGTTCCCTGAGAAATACAATAATCCCTGAGAATATAACTATCAACCCGATAAGGGGTCAAATTCCAAGAGGCTAAGGGTGATATCCGGAGCATTGGCATGTATGAAATAGGAGTGGGACGGTACAAAAGGGACATTTGAAAAAAGTGGACGGTTGAGTAGGGTTGGATAATCAAGCCTAGCCTACTCTTTTTAAAATACTACAGAAGGGGACTTTCTCCAAACACGTTACCCACTATGGCCGACGGTCAGAGTTTCTGTATTATGTCCCTAAAACCCCCAACAGATGATCTCCCCTATCCGCCACCTTGGTACGCACTAGACAGCTCTGTGGATTGAGTTTCTGTGATCCGTCAAAGGTCCCTAGCACAAGTTGTGACAGATGATACCTATGAAGCATGCGTTGTCGACATTTAATTTGATTTTATTTAGATTGTCCGTTGGATTTTTTTCCTGGTGCAAATTATTTAGGTACGATATATATTACAATAATATTTTACCTCCAAAGGATACTTTAGTACGTCACTTATTTTCTGTGCTACTTGATCCTCAAAATCATCTGGTAAATCTCCATCTTTAATGTTTGTGTGTATAAATATTCTAGGCATGACGTAGAAGACCTTTGATATCACTGATAATGCAAACAAATTTAACACCTTAATCTTAGAGACAGTATTAAATAGACTTATTAAATGGGATAAAATTTAAATTTCAACATTAATTTAATTGCTTGGCATGGTGTTAACATTTACAGCTTTTCCATAACTTTTTTCTGGTCATTTTTTTATTAAATCATTTTGCCTTGAGCAATGCCGATTACATTTTTTTTCATCGAGTATGTGCACGTTAAATATCGATATAAAAATATTTTCTTATGTACTAACTTTTCTCTTTGTTTTCCGACACTGACGTGCGTGACGTAGGTATCGTTTACATAATGCACAGGCGGATGACAAGATATATACATGTATGATAGTTGTTGTGGTTCATTTAGCGACATTTGCAACTACATGTTTACATTGTAAAAGGTCCAAAGATGGCAATACAAAGTACGATTGTTAGGTACATGCATAATTAAAGCAATTAATTTAGTCAACTAATACTGCTTTAAATTCGATCATGTGTGCATCAAAAAGAAATCTTTATTAAAGATATATATCTTTGTTAAGAACTTGTTAGATGTTCCATCTGAAGATTGAATACTGGTTGTAAAAATAATACTTACATTTATACGTGTACAAGCTAGCAGTGAAGTATGGATGTTTACCTGTGACAATATATAATCAACCTTTGAAATCCTTGTTTAACAACGAATACGTTATCATACACTGTATCTGTTATGCAATCCACTACATTGAATCAAGAGGTCAAGTCGAAAGTGGGGCATTCGTGTCAAATAACATAGTATTCTTTCATAAGCGTTTTGGTTAATTTTTGGGTTTAAATATTAGTATAGCTAAAAAACATTTATTACTTTTTCGTCTGTTACAATTTAAAAGGATGCGATGAAATCAATTATCAATATGAAAGAATGGATGTTGTGAAATAATTCTTTAGACCAAATCTGTCTATATATATGAAAAAAGTTAAGCTTCAAATGTGTTTTCTCCAAGTCTTACATAGGACATTCATTGTGAGAAAGTAATATGTTTGAACAATGATGCACATCGAGAGCTCTTTCATATAGGTATGAAAAATCATAATCATCATAAACGTGATGTTTGTTTAAAACAGTGTGGATGCCCCAAGTGGGATCGCAATTGCCGCAAGGTTATGATTTGTTTTGCCAACAAAGCTGATATATAAATGTTTGAACACTTTATTCAAGCATAATGGGGATGTTACTGGTGTATAATGGCATTTAATAAATGTTAAAAGAACAAAGAAATGTAAACTGAGTCAATAGTGCCGATTTCTAACTATTTCGTTTAATAGAACAACAGTATCCAGCCATTCTGACCATGCTGTCTAAAGTGTGTTCTCACATGAAAACAAGATCAGAACAGCCAAAAGCGGCGCACAGTTTGTCCACATTCGAACGCCGAACGTCTGTTAACAAACCTGTCCTTCGCAGATGTTATCGATTAGAAATCCCACCATGTTAATAACATCAGTCTCAGAGTATTTGTTTGTTAGAATCAGCATTTCTTATGACAAAATAAGCATTATCCTTACCTACATGTAATACCAGATAGGAATATATTTGTAAACCTTGTTTAGTCCAGAAAAATTGGCGAAGTAGCTCACGAAAAACAGATTTTATTTTATCATGTGGGAGAGTAGTGTACAGTATAGAAAAATAAAGTTTGTATACTGTTACAATAGGTAAGGTCACCAAAAGAGAGATATTCATGTAAGTCTTTAGAATTTTTAAGAAACCACAATAGCTCTTGAGACTGTAAGTAAAGTATAAAGAAATTTTGATTTATTAGTGCACTTCGCGGAGCCTGTTATGTACATTTGTTTGTATGGACACGTATGAAGATTTGGTATCCAGCAAATAGAAGGAAAACTATAAATACAAAATAATGAAAAGTATTAAGATTTTTAAAAATGAAGATTTGGTATCCAATAAATGGAAGGAAAACTATAAATACAAAATAATGAAAAGCATTAAGAGGGGCTTCTTAAGGAAAAACAGAAGTTAGCATGCACCTTTAATTTCAGCTTCCGCTACATAGATGATGTTTTATCACACAGCAATTCATGTTTTGGGAATTTCTTACATCTCATCTATCCAAATGAGCTCGAAATTAAGGATACCACGGACACTGCATTTTATCTTGACCTTCACCTCGAAATTGACACAAGAGGAAGGTTGAATACAAAACTTTACGATAAACGGGATGACTTTGACTTTCCAACCGTAAACTTCCCATTTTTGAGCGGTAATATTCCAGAAACGCCTGCGCATGGAGTATATATTTCACAACTCATACGTTATTCCAGAGTTTGTGACATACGGCTCCTGACAGAAATGTTGCTCAGACAGGGGTACATTACTCCTAAGTTGAAGTCATCTTTATTAAAGTTTTATGGGCGTCATCATGACTTGGTTGACAGGTATGAAAAAACCGTTTCCTAAATGAAAATGGACCTGTTCCATTGATATTGTCCCTTTCGCATACCGGATTTGACATGGGCAGCATGGCGGGTGTCCTGCAGGAAGCAGAGACTGCTTACTCTTCCGAAGCACCTGAGTCTACCTCCGGTTTTTTGGTGGAGTCCATGTTGTTCATATGTTTTTAGTTTTTAATTGTAGTGCATGTATTGTTTTGGTCTTGTCTTCATTGTTCTCCAGAGTTTATCAGTTGTTACGATTTTTCCCTCCTTCGAGTATCCCTTTGGTATTTCTTGACTTTACTTAAAAAAACTGACTACATATGGAAATCCCCTTTTCCAAATTTTTTCAGAAAACGTAAACAACCCTAAAAATAAAATGATTATCGAAAACCACGTTATAGCCTGCAGTAATTCCAAATCAAAATACTTCAAACATATTTGCATAACGTGTGCTATGTCTGAGTGGAATACACATGACATGTATACCACACAGCACTGTTCCTTTCCATTCATGTTTTTTGCACGCCACATAGAAAATTTTGTAAAAATATCAGAGAAGTCCTCTATCACGTGAAAAACAAATTATATGATTTTTTAGTATTATTGTTTGAAATTACTAAAATTCATCGTACATAAACGTTATTAAAGTTTTTGTTCTTTATTTATCGCTGGGGTTTTCTTTATTTTAGTTATACCGTTGTGGTACAATGTATTTGTTTCCTCTATTACGTTCTACGGAGATTGTCTGTCTTCGGATTTTGGTACCTATGGACTATCCCCGCTGTTTTATCGCATCGGTATTCTTTTTACCTGGAAATATTTGTGTCACTTCCCTTTGATCTCAACAACCATATTAAGACTGTAGTTACATCTGTAGCAATATTTATTCTGAAAACGTTTTTAACCTTGATACCACTCTTGATGCTAAACTAGATTCTGTATATTTGAAAAAACAAGGTCAATATTCGTGTATTGGTGAAATCTTGAAATCCCAGCCTTCTTTCGTTTTAGTGGTCCCAAATTTAAGAGAGAAATTAATATGGATAATTTCGTAATAGATATTTGTGATGATGATAACATTTTTAAGGAAAAAAAAAAATAAGTCCGGCTATCAGAGCGCTGAATTAAAATGATATGCTTAAAACAGAAACTCATATTCTATTATAAACGATCTTTCTGTTCTTGGTAGATCTTATTATTTTCAGGATATATATTTGTGTATTTAAAACAAAATCAAGGTAACAAGACCAAATCATGATAAAACTTGCAGTCATGCAATCAGCAAGTTGTGTTTGGCTAAACGATTCAAAACTGAGACATGTAAGACGTAAGAGTTTTAATTCAGGTAGCTGTTCAAGAGGACATTATTTTCTGTGATGTTTACAAATTCGCCTACAGCCTCTTGGAATTTTGATTTTATCATTACATAATATACCATTTCCATTATCTGCGCAACCAGCTGGTCTGTCACAATATTGGATAAAAGATGTAGGAACTAAACAAAGAACGAAATAATCCCAGTTTTCTGCATACCACATGTACCATGTTCGAATTTGATGAGCCATTTACACAATTCACTTGAACTATTATTAAATTAGATAACAAGGAAATTAAATGGAAATGGTGAGCTGTCAAAAGGGGCAACAAACGACTTGAATGTATAAAATACACAAGTCGAAAAAAATATAAATTCGTAAAAAAACAACAATCAAACTAAAAAGTTAAAAATGACCAATGTTTCGACCAATATGGTCTTGATCACGAGCATGTAAAAATAAAAATCTAAAGGTGTTGACTCTTTGAAACCTAGAGCAAGACTTAATCCGTACATAAACAAAAAGAAAATGTATTAAACGTGTCGTCGATCAGTAAATGAACTTCATAGAAAATACATATATGACAAGATAGATAGTAAAATAAGTAAAATAATATCTTTGACGTGTTGATGTATAGAAACAGTACCATATATAAGATAGGTGTACTGCAAAAAGTTAGTTGTGTGCATACTTAGTTAAATAATTTGAAATTAAGAATTTTTTACATTAATTCCACGGGAACGGAGTGTGAATTACCATGGTAATAGTACAAAAGGTCCTGTTACCATGAATTCATGTTTGTTTCTTTTTAAACTCTTTCCCTTACTCTTTACCTGATCGGAAATGATTTTTCTCAAAGAGACAGCACTGATGAAGGATCTCAGTGATCAGAAAATTTTGCTAAGTTTGAATTATTTTTATAATTCAAAATTTTATTTGTTTTATTTTGATGTTGTTTTGCAACTTTTTAGACGTTTATATATATATATATATATATATATATATATATATATATATATATATATATATATATATATATACACGTACCTATAAAAGAGGACATATATAAGGAGCAAACAGAAAAAAAGCAATCTGTTAGACAGACAAACCCGGGAAGACAAATGAACAACCGCAAACACAACAAATAAACATTGAAAACAAAAACAGTGAACAACACGAACTTCTATAAAAACCAGGAGTGAACTCAGTTGCTTCGGAAGGGTAACACTTCCTGTTCCAGATACGGAACCCGTCGTGAAGTTCAACAAAGTCAATCCGGTGGTAGTCACAAATCGGGGAGGAACATGAAATGTTACGACAGTGGAAACAGGTCCAACATCATATTGGATATTGGAACACTGCAACGGTCACTCAATTCGTCATGACCACCGTAAAATTTCCTATGTGATGACATTGATCCCTGATAAAACCCTGGTTAAGAAGCTTTTGTGACAGCGGTAATCCTCTTTGTCAAAAGTCGTGGTTACTCATGCATGCCCTTCAATATCGAATAAGCTGAGAAACCTAGCCGTCATAAGAGGAGATGCTGGTTTATAGCTAAACAAGAAGGGAAAGCTAACAAAAAAAAATCGGAGCCAACACATTTGTAATAAAGTTTTGTCTTCAAATGTCCCTCACAGTCCATTTCGAGAAACAAATCCAAATATGAAGCGGACTTCGATGTATCTGTAGTATCCCTAAATTGTAGTTCACTGGGGTAGATGAGATGTAGAAAGTCTTGGAATTTATCGTTATTTAACGACAACACGTCATCCATATAACGTAAAGTGAAACTAAAGGATTGAGCTAGTTTCTTTTTGTTTTTAGGTAGAAACCCTTGAATGAAGTCCGCTTCATATGAGTACATGCAGAAACAGATCGGCGAGGACAGGAGAACAGTTGGTTCCCATTGGAATGTCGATTGTTTGTTGAAAAATACTACAGAAGGGGACTTTAGCGTCCAGAAGGCGTGGCATTCTCCAAACACATTATCCACTATGGCCGACGGTCAGAGTTTCCGTATCATGTCCCTACAACGCCCAACGAGATGGTCTCCCCTATCCGCAACCTTGGGACGCACTACACAGCTCTGTGGATTGAGTTTCCGTGATCCATCAAAGGTCCTAGCACAGGTTTTGACATATGATACTTATGAAGCATGCGTTGTCGACATTTGATTAGTTTTTAGATAGATTGTCCGTTGGATTTTTTTCCTGGTGCAAATTATTTAGGTACAATATATATTACAATAATATTTTACCTCCAAAGGATACTTTAGTACGTCACTTATTTTCTGTGCTGCTTGATCCTCAAAATCATCTGGTAAATCTCCATCTTTAATGTTTGTGTGTATAAATATTCTAGGCATGATGTAGAAGACCTTTGATATCACTCATTATGGAAACAAATTTAACATCTTAATCTTCGAGACAGTGTTACATATTAGACTTATTAAATGGGATACAATTTAAGTTTTAACCACAAATTAATTTCTTAGGATAGTATTATAGGGTTATTGCACGATTATTGGGAAATATTGTCCCGAGTAGAATGCAATATCGCACGCTCGATATGATATTCTACGAGGGACAATATTTACCAATTTCGTGCAATAATCCTTTTATTGTATGGCAACACCACTCAGATCCCGGGAATAACCCGAAAAACTATCAAAGACATCGTCCTTGCAATGCAATATTGCTCTTTGTGCAAGATCTGCGAATATTGCACGCCAGTTTTTGGTTACTTCTACAGGGAATATTACGTTGCTATACAATAATAACATTAATAGCTTTCAATAACGTTTTTCTTGTCATGTTTTGGATTTAAATCATTTCGCCTTTGAGAAATGCCGATGACATTTTTTTCACCGAGTATGTGCACTTTCAATATTGATATAAAAGAATATTTTCTTATGTACCAACTTTTTCCTTTTCTTTTTCTTTTCCGTCTGTGAGGTGCTTGAAGGGGGTATTATTTATCAGCGGAACACTGTGGTTATATAAGAAGGCATTTAAATAAAATTTGTGAAAGTTTAAACGAAGTTAAACTGTTTATAACTAATAATAAACACATGCTTCCGATTTTCTCTGTGTTTCTCAGTTTTGTACCTACCTGGGGTAATAAAAGAGAATGCATTACAACCCTTGATATCTAGAAATAATGAATTCTGTGGGTTTTCCCAATTGTATTTTAAAATCAGTTTCTTTTATAAATGACATAAAAATGTTGCGGTTTCTCATTCGGAAAGATATCGCTGATCAATTATTTCAACATACGAACATGACGAAAATATATTTATTTTATATCTTTGCAATTTATTTTTTTGGTACCCAACCCAATCCCTATTCAGTGTTCAACAAAGCAAACAAGCAAAACATCAGTCCGTTTACTAAAGTTGATATCGATCTTCTGTGTTCAAACTAAGGGGGTAAGGTGTTGCTGGTGCATACCTCTTCCGTAACTTAATAAATACAGAATCACTTTTGTTGTGTGGATTTCTATTATAGTTTCTATTTAAAAAAAATTCTTCAGATTATTAACGTTTAAGAGCTCACGAACCACCGTAGTATTGATATTGCGTTAGCATTGTTATTCTAAATTGGACACTTTTGTAAATTTAGTTTTCAACATTTCTTTCCTTACTACATGCGTGACATGCAACCCTGAGTTCTTGTCCTATGAAATTTGCATAATGATAACGCCCATAAATCCCAAGGAGAAATATGCCAAGAATGAAAACCATATTTTCGTTTTATACGAAAATTTTACTTACTTAGATATTTTTTGTTTCACCAGCTGTCAACAACCTACATGTTTGTGTTGTGTAGACTAAGATATTTCCAGAATTCATGCAGGGTGTCATTAATATCAGTATTGATTTGGCGAGTAAATGTCAAGATTTGTTGTTTCTTGAGGTAATATGAAATAAAAGTGATCCAACACTTTAAACTTGTTACTAATGACATATGAAAAACTTATTTTCCTAAGATATACTAGTATTTAATATATTTCTCACTGAACATTGTATAGGTAAATGAATAAACAACAAATGGATACTTACTTGTAACAGGAAAGGTCAACAATGACATACCAATCAATCAAAGCAACCAAACTGACAGAACTCCGGCAATAAAATAACACAAAACACAAACACGAACACAACATGCAGAGAATCAGGCTAGTCTGACTCTCTGTTGCATGCATGTATTGATAAGGGATGTATCGATATGAAGCGTTTACGGACCGATGAAGAAATTTGTGGTCAATTAATTTTTCACTGGCCTATATAAAGGGTGCCTGAATGTTAATACGCAAGAGTTACTGTTTTATTACTTTTCAGTTATTAGTTACATTTTAGCTTTATAATTACAAAAATGTTCTTCAGAAGGCACGTGGTAAATGATGAAATTGATTGGATACTGCATACATCCAAGAGTAATAACTCCTATAAACTACTATTTGTAGTATTTTAAAGAAATTCGGTATTACTTACAGGCCTAGGTAAAAAGTGGTATCGGAAAATACCAAAAGATATCGTATTTTATATTTCAAAATCATATATATATATATTATTTTATATTTTCTACAAAATATTTGACCTCTAAAAACTGTATAATTCTTTTATTAACGTGTAGGTTTTACTGCACATTTTCTTCAGTCCTGTCAGTTGCTAAGGAACAAAATGTTTTTTAAATTCAATATGTTTTAAATAACTTTAAAAGACCTACTCAACTCGCTTTGTATCAAAGAATTATTGATCGGTATTCAGCTATTTGAAGATGTATGTATGATAACGGTTTGGTTTACAGTTCTACTTTGTTATTTTCTTATTGTTCAGGAATCATTTTGTCCTTTAAAGCTGATAAACTACGAACGATTCTTTCGATTAAACCATAGAAAGACGGATGTTAAAAAAAATCGAATGTTAGCATAGAAGGAAGTAAACAGAGAAACAAAATGGCATGATAGTGCTTTATTGTGATTCTGTTTGCTATATCTGCATATTCCAGTTTCAATGATTTCATGAACCATTTTGAAATTTTCTATCCACCGAATTGTATAGAAAACTTAAGTATTTACAACTAGTCCAGAGTTTGAAAAGAATTCAATATACTTTAAAACGTGTTAATTTCTGAGTAGAAAATTAAAGTATAACTGTCTACAGAGATGTTAAAAGCGTTTACAGACAAGATTAATTCTCCGCTTGTTCTTATACTGGTAAGTGTTCTTGTACTTGTGCAGGTCAGTATCTTAGAGAAGTTTATGCTGCGTTTTCTTTAACGTTTTCCTTATAAGGTTTAGCGATTAGAATGCCCTCCAGAATTTAGCTGGATGGTGTGTTGAAACGATTGAACATTTTCGTCATAAGAGTTGTTCCGGTCCAGCAAACATGATTTTACATGTAATTGAAAGCAACAATGTCTATCTTGATTAAGTACAACCACAATACAGAACAAATATAGGTGTATGGCGTATTACTCATCTCAACAAAGACGGTTTGTATAGCATTATCTTTAAAAATGTAAATTTTGTGTAAAGCTTCTTACACGAGTCGTTATGGAAGACCTGCAATCCTTTTCACAAAAAATCTTAAGATAGATTTTACTCTTAAGAGAAAACTTAAGAGTTTGAGGCTTTTCACAAAAAATCTTAAGTGAAACTTAAGAGAGAAAACTATCGTAACTTTAAGAGTGCTGTTACCCTCTCTTAAGTATATATTTTAAACTTAAGAGAAATCTTAAGAGAGAACAATATGCCCGCCTTTATTATATTCGACGTTTTGAACAGAAAAGCTTTTAGGAGAGATCGTGTTTTCCGTGATAGAACTGATGATCTTGATCTTTTAAATGATGACCAGTTAATCGCACGGTATCGTTTTCCAAGACGGTCCATTCTGGATATAACAGACACGCTTAGAGACTCCATTACAAGACCTTCTGCCAGATCCGATGCAATCCCTCCACATATACAAGTAAGTATTTAACGAGAACATATCAAACCTATGTTTTCCGTCTTCATGCTGAATTTGGTGCTTTCTTTCACGTCCGCTGTATAGTTATGGTACAAATTATGTAATGTCAATCCCGAACACACACCTAACCCTAATATTTCGCCAAAAAAAATAAAAAATATATACGTTACTGTAGAGATAAATGAATTTATTTCCTAAACTTAAACTAAGTCAATTGCGCATGTAAAACGAAAATGAAAGTAGGTTGCTATGCAATTGTTTATCTTACGAGTAGTCGTACAATTTGACTTAAGATAAAAACTTAGGAATACTCTTAAGTTTAAAATAAATCTTACGACAGCGTTTGTGAAAACGACTTAAGATTTCTCTTAGTATATTCGTAAGTTGAAATCTTAAGATTTATCTTAAGAATTTTTGTGAAAAGATTTGCTGGAATTAATTCAAGAGGGACATATTAGAAAATGACCACATCCTCGACAGTTTGTAATTATGCCAATACAACTGTATACTGTGGAGTCGTCGAATCTGACGTTTTATTTATTTAATGTATGACAGACATCACCACGCAACCCTGTCTGTCTTCCGCTGCCTGAAATGGGAATGGATGATTGACGGAAGAACACATTGTCTATGATTGTAACGTCCATTTTTTATTAGAATGAAATCATAAAGCGTTATTACAATGCCTTTCTCTTTCAGGTAACGGTGTATTTCCTGTTTTCTTGTAACTGTAAGTTAAAATTAAGTAATTTCATTTTAAAGCAAATTAAATGTATGTTTACATGTACTGATACAAGTAAACTAATGTATACATGTGTGATCCATGTTTTTAATGCCAATAAATAGAAGTTTGCAAATACATTGGAACTAATTTTAAAAAAGAAGATTTAATACATTTCTTCTAAGTTTTAAAATACTGAAAGTGTTTTTAGGAAATGCATTGAACTATTCACAAATTTTTTTTAAGTATCTTCTCCCTTTCCTTTCTTGCCACTAAAAAAATCTTTTCATTCGGCAAGCTTTTCCCAATTGAAACAATAAGTGTTCATTTTAACATCGTTCATTCTGTGCACTTCTTCTGCATTTACCTGGAACAATGACATAATGTTTAAATTCTGTTTTCCAGCAGATCAACGAACTTGTAAACTCTGCAAAAGCAAAGTAGAAAACGAGATTCTCTAAAAATGTCCTGTGTTACTGAGCGCCAGACAGGATACTCTAAATTCTATCGAAGATAATTTCCCAAACTTAAAGAATCTGGATAATACTTCAAAATTTATTTAGTTAATGTCGGCTGAAGACAGTTTTACTTATAATAAACTATACATTTTATTAAATGATCTGTACACCTTAAGAAATTCAAAATTAAATTAAATTCATATCTGTCATAATCTAGGAGTTTGATGCTCTGCCACTTGGATCCACACTCATTCATTGCGAATTTGGTCGCTGTATATGCCCCCCTTGACTTTTGCAGTCAAAACTTTGTATATATAATTTCTTTCTTTCTTTAAATTGTTTTATTTTAATTTTACAATCAATCATACTAATCACTGTATATATCTTATAATTCTTCAGCCTCACACGGGCGTCTTGATTGACAATAAAACATTTGTTTGTTTCCATAATATGTACATCATGTAATTTAATGTACAATGTAAAACTATTCAGAGTTGGACTATCTTTCTTCATAGCAAACGATAATGAAGAAACATGTTATATACAGGCCAAACGTCGAAAAAATATCATGAAAGGGAATACCTACGATTTCTAAATCTAGAGACAATATGAACATTCTAACAGTTTAATAGAATATAATGATAACGTAACGGGTCATCTGATTTATTTCAGTCTATCATTTTAGAGACTAATTTTTTCTTTTCTACTGTGACTTCATTTAAGGCCTTAAGACAACATTAGGGTTAAAATATATGTTAAAATGGGCTGTAATTTTGTTTTCATTGTGTGTTGGATAACTTAAATTGCACTAAAAAGAAATTCACTCAGTGTGAACGTGACACATATTAGTCTGTATAGACCAAACAATTACATTCAATCCCTAAACAATAAGAACTAGAGGTTCAGAGGGCTGAACCTGCATCGCTCACCTGTCATGAAAAGTCAGTTTTAGAGAACATTTTTTAAAATCAGCTAATCAGAAACAAGAATTGCCAATGGCGGCCAAGTTGGTCACATGATCTGGACAGAATGAGGAAAATTTGTGAAACAACTTCCCACAGATGCTTCCTGTCAAATTTCGTTCCATTTGGTCAATCAGTTTCAGAGAAGAAGATTTCTTTATTTCAGCAAATCAGAAACAGGAATTGCCCATAGCAGCCATGGTTGTCGTCCAATCAGGATGAATAAAATTAATTTCATAAAAGACTGTCCATAGATGCTTCCTGTCAAGTTTGGCTGACAGTTTTGGCCATGCAATTCCATAGAAAAATATTTTGTTTAATCAACCGATGAGAAACAAGAATTTCCCATGACGGCCGTGTTTATTGCCCGATGGGGACGAAATGGGGAAACTTTGTAAAGAACCAATAGATGCTTCCTGTCAAGTTTTGTTCTATTCAGAGAAGATTGTTTTATATCATCCAATCATAAAAAAGAACTGCCCATGGCGGCCATATTTGTAGTCTGATCGGGATGAAACGGGGATATTTTATAAAGAACCTTCCATTATATGCTTCCTGACAAGTTTCGTTCCATTTGGTCAAGCGATTTCAGAGAAGTTGTTTTTATATCAGCCAACGATAAACAAGAACTGCTAATGACGGCCATATTTTTAGTCCAATTGGGACGAAGTGAGGAAAGTTTATAACAAACCTCCCATAGATGCTTCCTGTCAAGTTTCGTTCCATTTTGCTAAGCAGTTCCAGAGAAAAATATTGTTTCTTAATCACCAATAGAAACAAAGAATTACCCATGACGGAAATGTTTGTTGCCCGATGGGGACGAAATTACGAAAATTTGTAAAGGACCTCCCATAGATGCTTACTGTCAATTATCGTTCCATTTTGTCAAGCGATTTCAGAGAAGATATTTTTTATATCAGCCAATCAGAAACAAGAATTGCCCATGGCAGCAATATTTGCATTCCGATCGGAACGAAATGAAGAAACCTTATAGAGGACCTCCCATATATGCTTCCTGTCAAGTGCTGTTCCATTTGGCCTAGCAGTTTCAGAGGAGAAGATGTTTGAAACTCAGCAATTGCCCATGGCGGCTATTTTGTTGTCCGATCGGGACAAAATGAGCAAAATTTATAAAGGACCTTACAAAGATACTTCTTGCCAAATTTAATGCCATTTGCCCCAGTGATTTCAGAGAATATTAAAATGTGAAAAGTTGACGAACGGACGACGGACGCCAAGTGATGAGAAAAGCTCAAATGGCCTTTGGCCAGCTGAGCTAACAATTGTAGCTAAAATAGTATCTAGAACAAGACATTAAAAGAAAAACTCGCAACGTTCATCTCCACAAAATACAGACAACGCTATTCTTATTTAAAGCAAGGAGAACTCCAAGTTATAAATCACACTGCATGTTGTGTTACCAATGTTAGTAAGCCTTTTCAGTAGAGTTGTGTCGTTTACTTAACTGATTATTTTTTTTCTTATACATGTATAGATGCATCCAAATTTAGATCTTGGGATGGAGGACGAAGTTATCGTTACTCAGGATCTTCACGTTGGTGGAGACGTGAAACATCGATGTCTTGGCGAAACAAGAACGAAATGAACAACACTGCGACAGGTTGTGTTAAAAGCAAACGATATGTGCATATTTAAATACGCTTGTTTTGTGATAATATTCATTGTTCAGGAAGAGATTTTTCAAAAGATAGTCCCTCTAATTTAAAGACATTTTAAAAGCCATTTATAACAATTAGAGTTTTGACAATATGAGAATAAAAAATAAATTGTTTGTATCACTCAGACAAAATCCAAAAGTACAAAACATTGAAAAGGATTGATAACCTCCACACGTTGTTATATAGTATTCAGCAAGGGGAAGCAACCCACCCACAAGAGCGAAAACACCGATTACAAAAAGCGCTTTTCTTGAAAAAAAAAAAAAAACGTTTCTCTTAAATGACATGCTCGAATTTACAAAACGAATGGTAGAAATGTCTTACAATATGATTTCCTTAATGCTGACAGCTCGCTAGACCAATATCAAAATAGGGAACGGAAAATAATTTTGATGAAAATGACATTTTATATGTTTTTATTTCCCAGCTTTTCAAAGCCGCTTTTATTATTATATACTAGGTAACAGTTTATTGTGACAGTGAATCACGCGTTGACCAATCAAATGGACAAATTAATATCACATGTCTTCATCCCGTAAATTAAATACGAACAATATTTTTAAAGTTAGTAAATCATGTTGTCCTCAATGTATATTTTTTGCGTCTGATAAAGCTAATATTTTTCATCATACAATTTGAATTAGAATAGATTAAGACAATTGAAATCAGTAAAAGGGTTATAATTGGATTGGGTATAACGTAATAAGTGTGTAATATTTATCATTGTGTAATGGCGTGTTATATGACACATTATATGAATAATTTAATCATACTTTCAGATCAGGAAACTTTACCACTTTATATAAATGCAAAAGCAGGGGGTACAGTTGAAAACCTCCTAGAGATAGAACAGATGACAACTCAACATGTCCTTCAATGTACAAGACAATGCATGGCCACTGTGAATTGTAGCTTTTATATGTATGATGATACCAGACACTGCAAGTTGTACAAGTACGACAACAGTTCCACTGAGCCCATTACTTGTGACGAGAAGAGGTTCTGTTACTACGTAGTGTTTTGATCTACATAATTGATTCTTTTATTTTGTAATCAAGCATTCTCTTATAAGTGGTAGTTTTAATGCTCGATTTTTATTCACTTTAATCATTTAGTGATTTAAATATCCCACACTTGATCGTGATAATAATGTTCTTGCTTTGATTTGTCATTTACAATTGCAAGTTTAATATTTGACACCTTATATTCAATTAAAACTACATTACTTCTATTTGAATTCCATCCCAATATAAAGTCCCAATATAAGCATTTTTAAACTGCCTGAAATATATTTTTTTTCACCTGTTACACTTAATTTCTAGAGGGACAACCTGATATTTAGATAACATGACTCTGCTTTTATTTACTAAGAAATTTATGCATTTTAATTTAATTTTGACCAATAAATATTTGTTGTTTTCCTCACAAATATGCCAGCATAACTGTCATATTTACGTTGTAGTTTCACTTTGTATACTGACTGCGTGACGTTTCTTCTCTCGGTTGAAAGTGTTTTCTCGGGGTTACAATATACTCCGTCAATCTTTTAAAAATGTGTTATTTATATAATATAATAATATAAAAATAATTAAGTGATGACATCAATGTGTTGTCTTTTATCATAGAACAAGAGGCTCACCAGAGCCTGTATCGCTCACCTGGAGTCTGGTTTTCATTGGACAATTAATCAACTATTTGACCAAGTTTGTTGCAATTGGTTCAATTGTTCAGGGGAAATTTGTTGAAGATTTATTTTTCATAAGGTTTAATGTTAAAATATGTTCCCTGATGGTGGTAGTCCTGGCAGGAAGTTGACAAAATTGACCAGGAATAAGGGTGAACCTTAAATAAATGTAACAGAACCCGACCTCAAATTACACAAACCAATAACTCCTAAATAGAATTTGGGATTCCCTTCAAAATTTCAGGGTAGGTAGATCTCAACATGGCAAACATTTTTCAATTTACATTTCACTTCTATCTCAAATAATTTTGGAGATAAATGCAAAAATGTTAAAATTTTAAAAATTTGACAAAAAAGGGCAATAACTCCTAAATGGGTTTCGGGATTTCCTTTAAAATTTCAGGGTATGTAGATCTCAACATGGCAAACATTTTTCAAATTTACATTTCACTTCTATCTCAAATAGTTTTGGAGATAAATGACGAAAAATGTTAAATTATGAAAATTTGACAAAAAAGGACAATAACTCCTAAATGGGTTTTGGAATTTCCTTCAAAATTTCAGGGTAGGTAGATCTTGTCATGCTGATCAAATTTACCCTTAGTCAGATTTTCGATATCTGTAACGGTTTTTGAGTTATTAGCAAAAAACAGCAATTTACCCCTATGTTCTATTTTTAGTAACAGCGGCCATGTTTTTCGACGAATCAAAAATCCCCACATCAGTTCTATGCAGGGTACCCTAAGCAACAATCTTACCAAATTTCATATGATTTTGAATAGTAGTTTCAGAGAAGAAGATTTTTGAAATAATAACATAAAAAAAGCCAAAAATGTGAAAAAAGGGCAATAACTCCTAAATGGGTTTTGGAATTTCCTTCAAAATTTCAGGGTAGGTAGATCTTGTCATGCTGATCAATTTTACCCCATGTCAGATTTTCGATATCTGTAACGGTTTTTGAGTTATTAGCAAAAAACAGCAATTTACCCCTATGTTCTATTTATAGTAACGACAGCCATGTTTTTCGACATTTCAAAAATTTTAAACGATAGAAATTTTCCTGATGCCCTAAAGAACAATTCTGCAAAGTTAGGTTGAAGTCGGTCCAGTAGTTTAGGACGAGTTAACGTTTGAAAAAGTTTACAGACGACGACGACGACGACGACGACAGACGACGACGACGACGGACGCCAAGTGATGGCAATAGCTCACATGGCCTATGGCCAGGTGAGCTAAAAATGTTACTAAAATTGAAATATATCAGGTTTTTTCTTGTAGAAAATAAAATTACGGTTCCCAGTTTTATAAATAGGGGATGTGGTCTGACTTTAACATGTCACAGTGAATTCTACAGTTTTCCTATTTCTGAACTCATTAATATTCTTCAGGGCTGATTTTCTATTAAATTTATAGTTTGAATTTAATTACGGTCGTTTAACCAGAATGTACAGTTATTTTTAGGAATATATTGTGTGAATCTCCTTATACCTTTTATGTAAAAGTGCTTGTGTCCTTTAATTCTTCTAATAAAATTTTAGCACAGTGCAAATGTTGATTTTTAAGTGTTTTCTCGGGGTTACAATATACTCCGTCAATCTTTTAAAAATGTGTTATTTATATAATATAATAATATAAAAATAATTAAGTGATGACATCAATGTGTTGTCTTTTTATCATAGAAAAATGTTACTAAAATTGAAATATATCAGGTTTTTTCTTGTAGAAAATAAAATTACGGTTCCCAGTTTTATAAATAGGGGATGTGGTCTGACTTTAACATGTCACAGTGAATTCTACAGTTTTCCTATTTCTGAACTCATTAATATTCTTCAGGGCTGATTTTCTATTAAATTTATAGTTTGAATTTAATTACGGTCGTTTAACCAGAATGTACAGTTATTTTTAGGAATATATTGTGTGAATCTCCTTATACCTTTTATGTAAAAGTGCTTGTGTCCTTTAATTCTTCTAATAAAATTTTAGCACAGTGCAAATGTTGATTTTTAAGTACTACATGTACTATTGACACAGGACTGAAGGCAACCATTTAATACTTAGAATTGATGTTAGATAAAATGTAGGGTTAATCTCTCCGCGTGCAATAATGCGTACACAAAACAAGTAAACACTTCTATTGGTCTTCGACATGTAAATTGCTGAACCAACCTGCTTCTACGTTTGACAGTTCAAAACAAAGCATTGCAAAACACATCATTCCATTAAATATCTCTTGTACACCTTTCTCTTACTCTAATATCTGACAAATGGTGCAATTTTCTGATTAATAAAAATTCTACCGAATTTAGTAGGTGAAAGTTCTAATTTGATTCGATTGCAACTGACATGATTTTTCAGATTTTATCATGCTTGTAATAAGATAAAATTTATTTGCAACGACCTGAAATTGTCTGTTCTAAGCAAACGACAAATATTCTCTGATACATTGTACCAAATTTTATGAAAAGATAAGTGTTTCGTTGATTTATGACCCATCGATGTTGCTCAAGGCCAACAACTTTTGAATCTCCAAAACCTTATTGCGCATATACAGGTGGCATGCAACCATTTTATACATAAATGGTATTCCTAAACCTTAAAGTAAAGGAGGAGCTGATCTCACAATAAAGTGTGGTGGACAGGCGAACGGAGACCTGAAATATCCCATACATGTATATTCTTCGAAAGTGCGGGAACAATCAAAAACGATAATGGAGACATTTATATACATATATTTTACTTTTGATATAACATCATATCAACTGAATTATTGTGAATAATACTGCGCGTGTTTATAATCTGGGGCTTTTCTGTAAACGCCGTAATCAGACACCTTAGCTGCATGGTAGTGGAGGACTAATCTGTAAAATAAACCCAACAAAATCTTAAATAAAATCTGAGTAACCCATACATCTGGATAAAAATTTAATAAACATAAATGAAAGAATAATAGGTTCTTATTTATTTTGGTTTTTTATGGTTGTACTTATTAATTTATCATTATATCTTTAAGGGGTTTTCCAACATTTTGATCCAGAGCACTGCTGATGAGTTGTCAGTCAACGAAATGAACATACATTGCATCAATTTATTTCGGTATTTTGTGATATAGCTTATTCTTACACGAGTTCAAAGTGAAGACTGGAAAATGTTAAACGAGTTTTTTTTTTAAATTCACGTCTTTTCCGAGTGGAGCGCAGCGGAACAAGGGTAACGCCGAATTTTAAAAACGAGTTGAAGAATTTCTAGTTTTTCACTTTCGAACGAGTATGAGTACCTATGTCTTCTGTAAATACTCAATTTTTTGGTTACCTTTTCGTGCCTAATTGAGCAAAGTTTAATAACGTTACGCCTGATTGGTCAAAGGGTATGACAAAAGAATTCTGACTGGACGTCACAGTAGTGGGAGATCGATGCACGTACAACGATCTATCATATGTCATCTCCCACTGAAAACAGCCATTAATTGTTAAGAGAAATGAAGTATAAAAGTTTGGTATGTGGTAAGAGATAAGTTGGATGTAAGTAACAGTCGACAGTTTTCTATTGACAATGCTAAATATAAACCTGATTTTAGCATGATTGACAAAATGCAAATTAGTTATATATCTAAGCACGAGCGAGAGCGAGTGTTCATTTATTGTATATAAATTCACGCCGCCATTATTTGTGTTTCTCATAGGATTAATGCAGTTAACAACTGTACTTACGTTGATATCAAAATATGCAAATTTTACCACATGTTTTGACTAAAATCATTTGAAGGACGTTGTGTGAAGAAATAAAAAGTTACCGTGATTTTGGAATCTTCAACTCTTTAGTAAAGAAGTCTTGAAATTTTACTGTATAATCTGGATTGACCTCTTCATTAAATTTATTAGCTGTATCAATATCAACAAATGCCATTGGATCCCTACTACCATTATGTATCATTCTGTCACCAGTCGATACTGACACGTAAATAATCTAAATAAACATGTAATATATTCATAAATAAGATACTAATATCCCATTAATATCGCATGAAAAATTATATCAGAAAAGGTCAACAATTAAAGATCAATCAATTAACAGAACCCAACCATTAGCGATCAAAGATCCAAGGAAGATTTCAAATTTTTATTGTCAACTTCCCCTTTCTTGTCCAATATTATACATGTACATATATCATCCAGGCGTTATTATGTATGTTGTTTATCTATTAAAAGATTTTCGACTTCTTAGCTGGAGATGCTTACCCTATAGAAATCAATTCCATTTTTGTACATGTACATGTACCTACGATTTTCGACACTGAATCTCCCTTACATAACGTACTGTCCGTCTCAAAATAAATACAATGTTTTTGTGATCCCTAAACAAGTATCTTCTGTTTCTTTGATTCGTAAATACAGTTTCCAATGTTTAGATGCCTTAAATGTTCTAGGAATGCAAATTTAACGTTATGTATTTCGAAAATCACCACTACCAATTTATATATACATGTATAAAATCTGTTCTTACATATGTATGTATGTTTTAAAAATACTTTTTGTTGTAAAAAATACTTGTCAATACTTCATAATTTTGAACTTAGAAGTAGATTAACAAGGTTACGTGTATCAGCCTATTCTCTAAGTATTGAAAAGGGTAGATATCAGGATATTCCTCGACACAATAGAGCATGTCCAAGATGCCCCGACGGTGAAATTGAAGATGAAATGCATTTTCTTCTTAATTGTAGTTCATTAAATAAAGTTTCATAACAAATCATCGAACTCCAAGGGGAATGTCATAATCAAAGTTAAAAAAAAACTGGCGAGGGTCGGGAGACACGCAAACACCCAGAACAACTGGAAAGCAACAGTCATACTACTGATTTGGTACAGTAATTTTCAAATTAAAATAGCGGGTTAAACCAGCATGCAGATATGACAGTTGCTATGATTCTAGTTCGTTCACGGAAATGAGTAGCTGTTAAAACTACCGACTCATAAGTCACATCAGTAAACAATGGTCGACATATCTCAAGGAATTTCATCAAGACTATCCTTCATAAATTTTGAAATAGGAACGGAATATTTTTCTATCAAGTCTTGATATCTGCCATAGAATTTTTATGGAACGAAGAAGCGTGATTTCTCATAGCCTCGAGTTATCAGTCTGCTTCTCAGACGACTATGTCCTATTTGGAACTTCGAGTAGTCGCTACAAACTCTAGCATAGCGAATTTATTGAGGAATAGACTTGAAATGCTGGAGAAGCAGGTATATTACTACTGAGATGTGGAAAATTTATAATTTCACAACTAAAATCATCTCTCCTGTCATAAATGTTGGTGCCCAGTCGACCACTGTTGTCATATTCGTGATTTAGGTCTAAGAAAGAGGCGGAGGAAGAGGTCCCGGTCGTTTCCTTAATTTCAAGTTAAGATATATTAATGGAAACCATTTTGCAAAGTCAGAATTGTTAATGGAAAGAACAGCATCAATATATCTATAGGTGAAATTAAAGGACCTAGCTTTTTTCTCTTTTCCTTCACTAAATATCGAAGGAACGCCGTCTCATTCGAGTATAAAAACAAGTCAGCTAGAAGTGAGGCACAATTAGTTCCCATTGCTATGCAGACCGACTGTTGAAATATCTTTCCTCCGAACTTTACAAACATGTTGTCAATTAGGAATTCAAGCATACAGATGACCTGTTCCTCGATGTAGAACAAAGTGTTTTTCATTCTAGGAATACGATGTGTAAAATGTGTAGAATTATATCCCAGAACAATGTATTTGTAGCCCAGACTAGAATTAAAAGCTTTTTGAATTATTTTTTTTCCGGTATATTAATTACACATGTGGAATAGAAGTTAAAGTGTCGAAAAATCAAATGTTCTAATAGAATGAATTTTAGAGGGTGACCTATATTGTAAGTTTTCTAAAATTCTTTGGAGTTATTTTAGAATCCACAAGTGATTGATGTCTTTTACTGGAACATGATACAGAACCGGCTATACACTTTTTATCTTAGTATGGATTTTTGTGAATTTTAGGTATCCAGTACAAATCTGGTAAGTCCTCTGACTGTTGGTCTATGTAAATGTTCATAGTTTTTAGGAAGGACTTATGGTTAGCCAGGATTTCATCGAATTCCAAAATAGTGTTTTTTGTATGTGGGATTACAAGAGGTCCTTACAATACCTAATTCTTTGAGGAGACACTCATAGTAATGTGTGACAGTGAAAAAACCTATAAAATATATAAAATTTAATTACTTTCGAATTAATTAAGATCATTGTTTGTTTGTTTGTTTGGTTGGGGTTTAACGCCGTTTTCAGCACACTTGGCTATTTCGCGGCGGTCAGTTTTTATTGGTAGAGGAAGCCGGAGTACCCGGAGAGAACCACCGATCTTCGGTAGGAAAATTGGCAATCCTTGTCAATTAAGATCGGAGTCGAACACACGCCGCAACAGGTGAGATTCGAACTCACAACCCCAGCGTTGACAGGCTAGTGATCATAAGTAGTCATGACGAACTACCTAGACCACTCGGCCACCGAGGCCCCAAGATCATTGTAAATATCTGAAATTTTAGTTAAATTGTGTTAAGTTAATCTGTTATAAGCTAAGTTTTTGTTTGTTTAAAATTCGTCGATTGTCCTGTTTAGTTAATCCTTAGATAATTCTAGATCTAATATAATTTTATATAAGTAAAATGCCAAGTAAAACTTTTGATTATAAAAAGTATACACATTTGTTTTACTGGGAGTTGGAAACCAACGGATAAAGTATACGGACACTACCGTAGACAACATATTAATATTTTAGCGCATACCGTAGTGACATTTCAAAAGTGGAATATTACCATTGGGACAATTTGTATTGAAAGCAATTCTGTTGCTGCATCACTGATACTCAAGCAGACTGTCAACATTTCAAACCGTTTTTCCTTCAACTTTTTATCTTTAACAAGTACAATTAAGACAACAAATGTTTATCGCAGATACAGCTAATGCAAACATCAAAATTATTTGCACGAATACAAGTATTATCTCGTCGTTACTTGCAGGCTCGGTTGTGTTCATAGCCAAGTCATCATCAGTACTTGTTTCTGTTGTAGATGGCATGATGTTTAAACGAAAGAAAATATTGAAACGATTATATATACATCTGCGCAAAGTCATGAAATCACAAATGCATTTCTCATTTCATGGGGAAAGGTAATTATTATATATTCTCGTCTTCTGATCTTATATCACAAGATATATTTACAGAAGCCTTATATTAACATCCTGCAATACTCTCGGTCATTTATTCCTAAATGAAATATGGGCTGTGAATTAATCGCAACAATTAACTTTAAAGCTTGAAGACTGTTGGAAAGTCCAAAAAGGCTTTAAATTCAATTGAATCAATATCCAATCACTTCTTTATTATTTGTGTTTATATTATAATAATCAACAACTAATAATTTGTTTATATAATTCAGCGCATAATAATAATTTTACACTGATTATAAATCGTTTTTATATAAGGCCTAAAATTAAAAAAAATTGTGACACCAGCAAAAAATATATATATTTGTCTATCAATTTAACATAATCTCGCATCGGACCTGCGACAAAAATATGGGTGAGGTTGCGTTAACCATGTTAACGCGTATCAAAGGAATTAAATTAAAATTTCAACACATACCAGGTAGGTTTATAATGTCCAGTAATGAAATCAATGTGATATAGTATATATATAATTTTTTTATTCTCATAAACCAAGCATTAGGTACAGAGAAATACTATTTACAATATATACAACATTACAGACACACAATACAGCACAAAATAGTATCACAAATTACATATAACACATTCAATAAATATAATATAGAGAACAAGTAAGTTTTAGCCGGGAGGACAAGTTTTTTTATTTATAATTTTTATCAATTTACACAGTTTAATTAATTTTAATCTATTTTTTGTTGCCATAATATCCTTGAACTTTAAAATATTTGGATTTCTAGTCAGCTGTTTACTGACCAGTTTCACACAATCACATATGTATAATCAGAAATAGAAAACCAAGCATATATATCACATTTCTCTAATTCGCAGCGCATTTATACATCTTTTTACCCATTTGATAAATTCTGATTGAATCACACGTTGGTTAAATACTCGTGAAATTTCCCGTGAAAAACGTTCGGAGTTTTACATTGTCATTAGAGAAACAGATTCAAAAACTGTTGACGCGTTTATTATGAAATTTATCCACTATCAATAATTAAATTTTCATTTTTGTAACCCGCTCGGACAAGCCTCACAGCTTAAAAATGAAAATTTAATTTTCTGGAGTTGATCAATTTCATAATCAACTGGTCATCGTTGTAGAATCTATATGTATTACGTCTATCAAAATTCTGCGTAAGAACTAAAAATATTTTCAATAATGACAATCTGTAGACGTGACTCATACTAACCTTTTTTTGTGAAAACTTCTCATAACATAGAATTATTACTAAAATTCTTTAAATGGCATAATTTTCCTTAATGCACATCGACCATATTTCTATCAATATTCTGTAAAGTTTCCTTTAGAAACAATACATGTATTTTGTGAAAAAATGACAAAGTTTAAAAACATGTAGAATCTAAGATTTTTTTTCAAACGGCATCGTACTCCTTTATGGCAATCTCAAATATGTCCATCAATATTCTGCAAAGTGCCTAAGCTATGTTTTAAAAACTGTAAAAAAGTTGATTACAAAAACAAGTTTCCTCCATACAGAATTTTCGCCAAGAATGACGTAGTCCCAACACGTAAAACCTGAGAACAATTCTTCAAATGGCACCGTACTCCTTCATCTAAGTCTTTAATATATCTATTAACATTTTACAAATTTTCCTGTATCTGGATTAAAAGGTGTAAGGGGAAATCAATACTTAAAATAGGTATCCTACATAGACAACTGTTTGCAAAAATCTGGAAAATTCGTCAATTGGCATTACATACTCCTTTTGTGCATCTTCGTTTATCTATAAACATTCTGCAAAGTTTCCAAGATCATAGTAAAAATCTGTTTGAGGAGTTGACTACATACCCTAAGTTTCCCCTCCGCCCGTCCGACGGACATTTACCATACAATAAGCGGCAAGCCGGATTTTCACTACTTGTAACACGACAAAAAGTTGAAGATGATGATGATGATGATGAATTATTTAACGTCCATGGGTAATTATTTAATGCATATCAGGTCGACAACATGTTGATAAGATATGAATATGAACCCTGCTTAGTAGTAGACCGACACGCTGAGTCGGATCTCTACCGTACTAGCTCACGAGGTAACAGTCTGCAGCAAGATATATCACCCCAACGGACACATTATACTGTCTCTGAGCCTACCAGTCCTTTGTTCTTACTCTACTCCTAAATGCTGGGTGTTTGGTGGAGAGGCAGCAATTTCCAATTTTAATGTCTTTGGTTTAACCCCCCCCCCACCGGTCGAGGAGAATACGTTACCACGTTACCACCAATACAACAAAACTTAACAAAATGACATGCAACACGGACCTCATGGACCTCATTATTCAAACTTATAATTACAAAACAAACAGGGATAAACTTAGGTGGTTTGTATGGTTAAGTAGTTCCGGTCTAAATTATCCAGGTGTACTGATGTACAATGTATGTCGTTTATTATAAGATTTACATTTACCTCTAAAGGGTAGTCAACAACTTCCGACACTTTCTTGGCTACCTTCTCTTCAAAATCATCTGGAATGTCTTCATTCTTCAAATTTGTGTGAATAATTATTTTTGGCATCTTCTCTAAAATATGAAAAAAATGATTAATTTTGTGCATGTGTACATATAGTGCATCTGAACAAAGCTCTAGAAAAGTGTTGCATATGGCATATGTTTAGCAAGTACTATGTACACACGTGTAGTATGGAGCAGCGAATGTTGCTAATCTAGTATTGGTGATTGGGTATTATGTTATACAGATACTATTATATACTAGTATTATATGCCTTATAAATGGCCATGAGACAAAGCAAGTTTATTGTTCCCCGAGACACAAGCTATTTCCCTCTGCCTCGCGGCTCCGGCATAGACCATTTTGAGGTATTTTAAATTATTATGCCAAAGATGAAAAAAATTACCTTGTATCCGCATATTATAATTATATTTTATATTTTGTAAATTAGGAAATTGTGATATAAACATTTTTAAATTTCTAATTTACAAAATGGGGAAGATAACACGAAGAAGACAGAAGACAACATGTCCTCTTTTGTTGCGCTTCTATATAAGTGGTCTGCTAAAAATATCATACAAAATTCTCTAAGACTATCGTTACTATTCTATTTAATGTCGATTTTACTTGTTTTATACAAATATACAGTTAGATATGATAAAAGACAACATTTATTAAGCTATCATACAGAAACTTCAAGTATAATGGACCCTATCGTGAAAACTGTAAATCAGATGGAAAATCAGTCGTACCCGACATTTAACTAAGATAGCAAAATTAGGAAACACTCTAGTAAATCGGTCAGTCATGTATTTTACCAGAATAGGAAATTAGTTCATAATGAGACTATAATATTTTTGAAAAGGTGATTTAATTGTATTCTTTTACATGTCAATGTCATAATTTGAAGTGGGCACTGCAATGTTTGCGAGTTTTTTCTTTTTTTTTTTTTTTTTTTTTTGATACATTTAGATACACACGATTGGTGAGGTAAATTCTTGCATCAATGTGTAGGCATTATTGAACATTGTCGTTTTCATGCCGTAAGTTACATCTTATTTGTACACAGCCTTATGGTTAAAAAGGTAAATTATATTCCACAGAAACCAAATTAAGTGTTGATATGCAACACTTAAAACCCGCAAAAAGATTCATTTTGCTTTTTTAATTTTTTTTCGTTTACTATTAAAGTCGGTGGGAATGGATTTAGTGGTGTGTCTTCTTTAATCTATTGAATTATGAAGTACATGTACTGTGTGACAGTTTACCTTAGTTTTCTATCTGTCCCACTCAGTAATTTATTAATTTAAAGAATTAGTCATGTCTACAAATTTTGTGCATAATGATAACTGAAAAGGTAGTTAATTCTCAACACAAGACACCGAATAATAATTTATTAAAAATTGATATAAAACATGTAGGCCTTTGATGTTGTGTACACTGAGAAAATATGAAGCTAGTTCTACATGCAGTGTTTGTTTGTTTTTTTTTTTGGTGCGACAAATTGAGAGTCTCATAAAAAAATCTCATATTTATGGACGGGAACATATTCTCTTTTATTTTAATTGGTATGCATCATAATAATGATTGCTGAGTTTGGGAGGCTCGTAATGGGGTGAAAATTAGAACATTTGAAATTTTTTGCCGTCGATGTGGAAAAGCAAAAACCGTTTAACTACTGTAAAACATCATTTGGCTGTCTTTCAACCGTTTATGAAAGATATGATATTAATCTTTGGCAAAAAACGAATTTATTATTATTAGTTATTTATATTTAAAACACTCACTAGGCATTGTAAAAAAAATCAAATACACTATGATTTTGTCGAAAATTTTATTAATAATAGCTATACATATTGACCCCTTTTATCACAGCAAGATGAAACTTTAGGACACAAGAAATATGCTTAGACAACAAATTATCCCAATCCTGAAATTGAAAGCAATGAGGTCAGAACTTTGAACCCATGAATCTTGTTGAATTTGTTTTTACATCCTCAACACATTACCAAACTGATCCACCTATTTCTCCGTTATAAGTTATAAACATAAAGATAAATGTTGACCTTTTATACAATTGCTGTGTATTCCTTCATAATTATCTCAACAGGTCAAGCTAAAAAGTCTGCTTAGAGAGGATCCCGATGGGAACCTGGCTGGCAGCAAAGCGATCTAGGGAGTATTTAGCACACTATTCTTACACCAGAAAAAGCCAAACATTTGCCACATACATAGATCCGTACTTTTACTTCTGAACAAGCATATTTCTATATATAGCATGTACAATGTATCAGCATTCCGTTCTATGATATCATATTCGATGAACCGTAAATAACACAAATCTAACAAACTTCACTTCCGGTTATATAAATAGTTGGCCTAAATACACTCTTATATCTCTTATATAGCACATTGACTAGTTTAGAAATAATGAAAAGCTTTGTGTTTATAATGTGTATAATTAGATATTGTTTATAACGTATATAAGTAAATTTGCTTTCATGCATATGCTGATTAAAACACAACTTACATGACAGTGTGCAACAAACCTTAAAGTTGGATATGGACTACTGAACTGTAAACAAGTACAACCACAGGTAAAATATGGAAGGCTTGTATGTCACTTAATATGACTCTGAGTTTAACAATGAACATTATTATAAAGTCCTATTTCAGTTTCCAAAAATGCCTTAAATTTGAAAATTAAAAGGATGAGAATGCAATACTTCAAGAGTAATTTATTTTAACTTAACATGCATATATAATCGTTTAATAACACATTTAGCACAATATATTCAAGTCAAAGGTGTATCTTAATACAAGTAATCAGAAAATGACACACGTTTAGCAAATCAAATTTAAAACACAAAAATACACGATTTTGTTTTATCTGTATACACTCAACCAGTTTTCTATTAGAGATATTTTAGTTTTAACCCTATTTCCCTTTTAATTTGCTCGATGTAGCGTTGTTGTGCCCGCGACCTTTTGACGTTTTAGAATAACTGTATATTGTTAATTGTTTTGAAAAATACAATTTTTTACTTTATTCTGATCTCTCTTTCCCAAAACTTTGAAAATACAAAATTGTGCATCCCAAGACTACTAATTACATGTATGTAATAAAACAATTATTGAATTTGTAGCCAGGCAATAGACCAGAATATTTTTCCCTCGGTACTGGGAACAGCTCAAGTGTTATATTGCCCTCAGCCGTTGTCTTCGGGCAATAGAACACTAAGCTGTTCCCAGTAACTTGGGAAAAAAATTCTGTTCTATGGCCTGGCTACTGTATACTACTTTCAGACACTGTATTGACTTGTACATATTATTATGTAACGGGGGAAAATAGACATGTTATTACATTTTGCTAATCATCCAAAGTTTAAAGTGTTAATTCATAATTACGAAAGAATACAAACGAACTCTTTAATTTTCGTTTTAGATATATTTTTTTTTCGAGTTTTAGTTAAGTAATACACGATACCGAATATTGTGCATTCATTGCACTTTTCGATTAACCTTCATCGGCTACAAATACATGCCGGTGACAAAAATTTTTTTAAAAATTCGCAAACAGGAATTTATGATGTACCTGTAAGATTTAAATAAAATCTTCACAGATTATCACGATAATCACTGGATTATTCAACGTGCTTAAAAAATTAGAATTACTGAAATGTACGTGTATTTAAACAATTTACAATAATTTATCTCTTAATTTTCCCCAAAAATGTATATTCGAAAATTGTTTCAGTTCGTGAAAACATTATGATACTTGACCAATTCTTCAATTTCCTTTTTTGTTGCACAATTTTTAAATGACATTTTATTGCTCTTTAATAACACATTATGAGAATATACATGTATTATGTGTATCAGTGAATCACACGACTACATATACCACTTAATATGTTGGTATACATGTATTTCTTAAGGGACAATTGAAGACACAAATTGTACGACAAATGTAGTGACTTCAATTTTCTTTAAGTTAATTTCACGTTTGTGAGTAGCAATATACTGGATATGGCGTCTACAGTTCTCAGCATTACCGATACTAGAGTACATAACCGTGCTTTGATCTGTCCTCAAGTGTATTGGCTTTGATCATTTCGGCTTTTGATAGAATAGAGAAATTAGTATTTGCTGAGGAGGTGCCGGATATGACGACACCAGAACCGTAAATGACGCCACCATAACCGGAAGTCACGTGACAGGAATCGGAAGTGCCGGAAGTGGTTTGCGCACATTTTCCATTACGGAAGTGACCCAAATCACGTGCTAAGACCCGGATGTCTCGACGGCCCATGCATGATCGGAACCGAAAGTATCGAAAATAGTTGATTTTCCCGCCATTTTTCCATTATTTGTTTAGGGAAGTGACGCGAGTCACGTGCTTGAATCCGGATTTGTCGTCTGCGATAGCGTGACTGGAATTCGGATGAGAAATGAGCATCAAAGAACAAGGAAGAGCAATACGGAGCAAAAGAAGAGCCTCGATGAGCAGCGAAGAGCAGCATATAGCAATAAAATGGACCTCCGTTGCTAAGAACACCCTTTCATTGACCTAATGGTGATAGCATCAGCTGGAGGTAAGGGCATATAATCCAATCCTACCTTTGTTCTCCTTTAAACGAAAGTAAAACATCACCCGGAATGAAAACCGCGGGAAAGGGGAGATAACCCAACCATCCCTCTGCACTTCGGATTCGACATAACTGTGAGAGTACCAGTCCTTAGAGACTTTATGTGAGACCATTACCCTATACAGACCGATGACCAACTCAGAGATGACCGAGAATGAAAAGCGCGGGGAAAAAAGAGAGATAATCCAATCAGAATTCCTGTCACGCATGCGCAGACGACACATCCAGTTCCAAGCACGTGACTGACGTAAACAATTAATGGAAAAATGGCGGGAAAATCCACTACTTCCGGATCCGGTCACGCATGCACCGTCGACATATCCGGGTCTTAGTGCGTGACTTGCGTCACTTCTGTAAACAAATATGGAAAATGGCGGGATATTCCACTACTTCCGTTTGCGTAAACCACGTCACGTGACTTCCGGTTCCAGTGACATCACTTCATGTAACGTCAAATCCTGGACCTCCTCCACAAATACTAATTTAGAACCACATATATACTACTTATATATACTAGTTCAGCAAAATGGACTGAACTCCGAAACATATAAAGGAACCAAAATTTAAAAAACACACACGACTAACAAAGGCTATCTGTTCCTGACTGCGGACAGGCGCAAAAATGCGGCGGGGTTAAATATGTTTGGTAAGATCTCAACCCCCCCCCCCCCCCCCCCCCCGCCTTTACCTCTAACCTCTGTGGAATAAACACACACAGCAATACACTCTTCAGAGTTTTGGATTACTATTTCGGCTTTCAACATGTTTGGCCTTGAGCAAAACTGGTGAGTCGAAATTCGAAACCGTGTATTTTTTTAATCAAAATTGTTATCTTAAAATGTTATTATATGACAGACATCATTGCTACAAAAGCTAAGTAGCCAGGTTTTGTTAGATATTACAGTAATTCATTGGTCATAACGATGGTATTTTTAAACCGATCATGACTATATGTAATTGGAAGGTCATAATTCGTAAAAAAAATCGCCAGTGCTTTACCGGTGAATGTTTTTCTTCTTCCTCATGCCTGATTGATTTGATTAAAAAAAACGATTATCAAATGATGTGAACTTCTTTGATGTTGGATGACTTAGTTGGGTGCGAATGTCGGATATCTAGCAAGGACTAATTATCCTGTCATAGTAACTGTGTTCACTTCAAATGTTTATAAGTTTACATGGTTTTATCACTGTATTACAAACTTATTTTCTACTATTTCGATACAAGCCCGAAATTGATAATTTAAATTTACTGTTCCAAAAATATTAGATTTTGTGAAAACTAAGAAGTATCTCCCTCGACCATAACTCTGTCCTTGGGTCATTTTTGTCATTTTTTCAATTTGCCCATAAACCCCTTGGATTATTTATTTCTTTTTTATTTTTTTTGGGGGGGGGGGGAGGGGGGGTCAATATTTTTGTGACTCCGATGAATCGTGGATAGACGAAATGTGCATGTTTTTTGTCTGATGATTGGCATCAAATAATTTAACTTATTCACATTTATATCGGAACCTTAAAATTCCGTTTTTTGAATTCCTCATCAAGTACATGTTACCTACCCATTTTGTCAAACACGTACTGCAAATGGTGGAAGTTATAAAGGGAAACAATGATAATTTAGAGATTTAGAGGCGATGTTGTCATACAACCACACCAAACTTTTTAATGAATCTTAACCGGATATCTAAAATCAGAATCTGCAATTAGAGATAGAGAATATTTTAAATTACATATACAATTGTAGAACGATGAACTCGAACTCTTACCTGTTTGTTATGTGATTTAATGAATAATAAAACAATTTTTTTTAAGTATGTCATAAGAAAAAAAATTACTTTAGCGACCAAGATGCAAAAGCAGATACTCAATACAGGCTTCAATAAGTGACATTGTTAAGGGGGAAAATTAGAATCGGCTAATTAGGAACAAGAACAGACAACTGGTTGTTAAAGTTGTACGACAGAGTAAGATGATGAAAGTAGCACTCCAAAGATGTTTCATTCTAAGATTCGGTGTATCTTATTTTCGTCAACCATTATTGAAAAATATTAAGCTCTCAACTGATACCGAAGAAGATTAAATTTATGCCTAGGCATAAATCGATGCCTAAGCATAAATCGATTTATGCCTAGGCATAAATACTTATGGTCAGCCTTAAATCGATTTATGCTTAGGCATAAATATTTATGCCTAGGCATCAGTAGATTTATGCTTAGGCATAAATAAATATTTATGACGCACATATCGCGCCATGCATATCTCTCATTTGATAGGATTTATAAAAACAAATCTAATATAGACAGACGGTATTTTAAGCGTTCTGTTATAAACGTACATCCCTTTAGTGAATAACATTTACACAATGAATATCTTTTTAAC
Source organism: Mytilisepta virgata (assembly GCA_028015205.1). Lineage (NCBI taxonomy): Eukaryota > Metazoa > Mollusca > Bivalvia > Mytilida > Mytilidae > Mytilisepta > Mytilisepta virgata. The sequence continues at coordinate 46,294,562 of CM051515.1, forward strand.
ATGTGTAGCAATCCAATCGAATTAGACATAGTATTCAGAATGTTTGTATTCCGGAGGTTGTCTGCTGGCACCATAATCTGAGACTTTGGTGGCAATATAATGAATGACCAATCTGCAATAAACAAGTGATTTCTTAACAATTCATGATCATATCTCCATGTTCATAAGAATTTAGTACTACATGTACAAAAAGAGTTTGTTTTGACTAATTTATAAAAAAAATTCTACAGGGCATGTTTAAAAAATCTTAACACAGAAATCATATAAGCACTTTAACTATGACATTAATATTTACCTCTGTCTAAAAGGCTAATTACCTGTTCTTTGGGATGTTTAATTCTTTGGTGAAAAATTCTTGAAATTTGACAGTGTAACCAGGATTTGCCTCCTCACTGAATTTGTTGGCTGTATCTATATTGACGAATGCCATTGGTGCTTTACTACCATTATGTATCATACGATCACCACACGTGACTGACACGTGGATAAGCTGTATAACAAAAAAAAAAAAAAATAAATAAATAAACTACGAATATAAATAATATCGTTACCTGAATATGTTTCTGCGTGAAAAACCAAATAATGCCGATTCGTTTTCACGTTTAAAAAGGGATTACAGAAGCAATGTGTCAATTCCAAAAGACCAAAATCCTAAAGACAGGGCAAAATCCACGATAAAATTACAAAAAAAAAAACAAAACCAAGGAAGTATATAACATGTAACTAACCAAATAAAAAAACACACTTGCAATGTGCATTTCAAAAGAACTTTCAGTGACATAATGTGCTCTGGCATGGTAAGGATGTCCTGCTCCATTAAAACCAAAAGGTCATACTCCAAGGAAGGAAAATTTGATGGAGTATAAATAAATAACTTATATGTATGATTTTAATGACATTCAGTATAATAATCAAAATAATGTTCACCTCATCATAACAAATTGAAAGAATGTCAGACATTCGTTAGTTGTTGTTTTCAGTCCCAAAAGAATGTCATGAAGACGTATATATATAGATGTGCTCCATATCCCATTACCATATTTACAGGGATTCTATTATTATCATATAAATATTCCACGATCCCATTCATGATACCATTTTGGTTCACAAGATGTGCACATTTCGACATATACGACTCATCACTTCTGTTTAAGGTATAAAATGTTGAAACCCGAAACAGCAACTCGGACCATTGAAGAGCAGATTCCAATACCAAAACTATCTCAGGACAGGGCTATGATCGAGGAGATACTCCTTAACTTTCATAACATTTAACATTTTTATAAAACCAAACGTATATTCGCTCTTGCCGTTCGTGTATGTTTGTTCTTAATAGTTTTACATTTTTGACCATATAGAAATTTTGTATCAGATGCTGTCGTCTTTAATCTCTAATAATTTATTTGTACGACTTTTACTTTAATTTGTTCATATATTTATTGTCCATACCTCTAGAGGATAGTTAATAACTTCTGATACTTTCTGGGCAACTTTGTCTTCAAAGTCGGATGCGATTTCATTATCCTTTAGGTTTGTATGAATGATAATTTTAGGCATTGTAAACGTTAAACAACAAACAATCCTGAAATTAAATAAAAGAATCATTAGTCATTATTATCACATATTTCTACATGTACAAAATAATGTATAAACATTCGAAGGGGCCTCGGTGGCCGAGTGGTCTAGGTAGTTAGTCATGATTTCTAATGATCACTGAGGTTGCAAGTTCGAATTCCACCTGTGACGGGGTGCGTTCGACTCCGATATTAATTGAAAAGGATTGCCAATTTTCCTACCGAAGGAATACGGATACTCCGCCCTCCTCCACCAATAAAAACTTGCCGTCGCGAAATAGCAAAAATGTGCTGAAAACGGCGTAAAACCCCAACTAAACAAACAAACAAACATCCAGAACTGGATTTGCTTTATATGTAATGATTATTTGGGACGAAGGTACTACTTACTGTGATGTACATGAGAACGTTCTACTGAAAAATTTCAATATACGAGATTTGGTGCATTAAGCATTCAGATGAATGATACACATTCATTGTATTGGACTTTTAGTTCGCGTTGTTTAATCTATAGTTTTAGTTATAAAATTGTGTATATTAGGCAATCCTCTCCAAGAAGAGGTGGACTCAACATTTTTAAATATTGTCCCTTTCGACGCACAAAATTTATATCATAAGTTTATATTGCAAAATAAATACAATGTTTCTTCAAAAAAAGAGGAGCCTTCCTAAGATCAAAAAGAAGAGAAAAAAAAAACAAAACAAAAACGCGAAAAGTAACAAAAACAAATACTACCAATATTAATATCAGTACACGTAGCAATATAGACGCCCGCATAAACAGAGATTGCCATCAGATGATCCGGAAGGAAAGGCATCTCCAATTATTTGAACGACACCAGTTATATTGTAAGCGGGTAAATTTCGGTGAAGTACGAAGTTAGGTGATGTGTCGATTCCCGTAATAGTTCACATATAACTGAAGATTTCTAGTCTCATTGAGGAGAAACTTTGTACGGTTGATCAAAACGTGTTAACGACAATGTACCATGTATTACAGTATTGAATAAAATATGAAAATGTAGTCACCACTGCTGGAAACATTAAGTTACAGTAATCAAACTTATCAAATATAAAGCTTTGATTTTAATCGTCCATCATTGCTTATGTAAACGTTCAGATATGAATCAGATGTTGATGTATCACTACAATGTAAATTTATATAAGATAGTATGACGAAGTATATCAATATCTTCGTTCTTGAACCATAACTAAAAATAAATAACTAAGTATGTTGGGAAACAGCTCATGCGACAACAGATAACAAGAAAAATAAATGGAAATGGTGAGTTGTCAAAAGGGGCATAAAACGACTAAAATGTATGAAATACACAAGTCGAACAAAACCAAATATAAAATCGTAAAAAAACAACAAACTAATAAGTTAAAAATGCCCAACGTTTCGACCAATATGGTCTTGATCACGAGCATGTAAAAAATAATAAAAAAATTTAGTAACACCATCCTTCTTTTCTAAAAAATGTTCCAGGGAATAATCATTAGGCTGTTATGAGAATGAAAGGAACTAAAAAAAGGCTCCAAAAATTGAAAAGCAATGTCAGGCTATGTATAGCAAAATACAATATATTGCACATGTATTAAATGATATAATGAATACAGGTTCTCAGAAACGTGTGAATTCAACAACACTTGCAGAGAAATTACATTTTAAGAAACGGTTTCAATGAAGCAATATGAATTCGTTATACTTTTTCATATTTTTGTACCTTTTCACTATAATGAGAAATGCAATGGATTGTATTTTATTATAGAATTAGTAAATAGAATCTACACTATAATTTGTGTCACTAATTGAACAAGATAAACACATCTGCAACTCTTCAATAAAATTGAGAGAAATATTTCACACAAGTGTTCAAAAACGTTTCTTGTTGGAATTCAATATCCTTTTAATAAATATTTGAAAATGATCTCTTATAAAATGTGTAATCTGACAATAGTGAAAACTAAATATAAATTCTTTGATACCCATTTCGATGCACAAGATGGGTACAAGCATTCAATTCGTCGATTTTCGACTCATCATTTGTGCTCAAGTCCAATAACCCAGAAAGTTGAAGAGCAAATTGAAAAATGCAAAAATGACCAAAAGAGTAAAGCCAAACCCAGAATTTATAAATGATTGTAACATTTCCTAAACTTTTTAAACAAAAATAGTACATCTTCAAATTTGTTTACATTCAAAAACATAAGTTATATATTCATTTTCCCCACAAATTTTAAATTAGACATGTATGTTCTCAAATGAAAAAGGGTTACTATATGTACCTGCAGGCCATTGCCACATTTACCATGTTTACACATCATTATACAATAAGTAGGCAGTTTCAAATGAAATCCCGGATGTATATTATTAATTGAATAAAAAATTTTTATTTAAAAAAGTATAGATTCTAACCAATACTACAATATGTATAACTCATATTTACCTTGTACGTACACACACACCACTCGACACAGTTTTACCTGGGTTCAAGTACACCTGTGTAAATGTAAGAGATAATTTATTCCGGCTGTGATATTCATATATCTGTGAAATATTTTCCGACCGTCAAATGATGATCTTGTGTAAAATATGAATCAGATAATATTTTATAGCAATCTTAATTTTTATATAATGAAATATTTTCCAACTTTATTCCGTCAGAAGTGTATTAATATACGAGTTCGGAAATAATTTCACACCGGAAAAAATAAACCGTTACATAAACACATTATATAGGTCAAAATATACGATTAAAAATTTGCGTTGAAAAAAAAGAATAAGAGGCAAGAGTTCAATTTGGCACCTTCATAAGTACATCTATATGCTTATTCCGTCAATCTTATACACAGTTGGGGATGCCATATGGAACTCTTTCCGATGTTAGTTATTTAGGGGGGGGATAGGATGGAATTTGAAATAAAAAGGCAGGACCAGGATTTTGGCCCCCCAAAAAGTGAGGATCACTTTAGGTGTGAAAAAATGCAGGACCTGTGTCAATCAAGAAATGTGTTTGTTTAAATTGATATAAAATGTTTTTCCGAAAAAAAAATCCAGGACAAAAATTTCGGCTCAAAAAGGATTACGGACGACGGACGCCAAGTGATGGCAATAGCACACATGGCCCTATAGGTCAGGTGAAAATGTAGAAAACAATATTTTGAATTTTCAACGTCATATCTAACGATTACGTTATCACTATGTGTAGGTCATTATTTTTCTAATTTAATTTGCAAATGATACATAGAATCTTGTTTTAAAATGATGACGGACAATTGTTCAGAATCGTACAAATTTTGGTTTCAGTGTGTTTGACACTGAACACTCTATTTCTCGAAATCGTCTGGCTAAACGTTTTTACAACATAAAAATAATACCTAAAACATTTTAGGGCCCCACCTCCATAATGACAGTCTGTACTGTACGTGTACTAAAGAAGAATGTTACAGCTTCTTACAATCTTATCATTGTTTATACATGTTATATGTAAAACATATTTAACAAAATCTATTAAGATAAAAACATAAGTTATGCATCTGCAGACATTATTATTATCATATTGACAAATTCGTAATGCGGGACGACCTTACTATCGTTGCTTTCCGCAACATATGTCATTTTTCTGTTAAATCTTGTCTCGTCATGAAAACTGTCATGACCGAAGGAAAGAGTTTGTTAAATGTTTTTCTTTATTTTTGTAAGTTAGATTTACCAGTTTTATAACCAGCAACAGTATATTTTTATGTTGTTTGTCTTATTTTCCTTATATAGAGGTAAGTTTATTCTTAAGTCTGAATTCAAAGTTGGAGATAGAGTATTTGTATGGAATGAACAACTCTTTCACATTCGTTTGGCTATATTGAAATAAGAAGCCGTGATACGACGACAGAATGGCAACTTTCAGTAGGAAAAATGCTATTATCATTAAGAACTAGATTCTAATTCAAGAATTCTGACGGGACCATTAAGTGATTGTCTCATTGTTAGAGTATAATTATATGTTGAAGACCACACACCAACTAGAGGCAAGCAATTTATTTTCTTGCTCATTAATATTGAATGATGCTTTATTGACGTCTACCCAATATCCTAATATTTCATATTTATAGTAACCTTACGAAATTACGGTAAATTTTTTCCACAGTATTTAGTTACCGAGGCCTTACGGGCAGTGTTGAATGGTACTTGGATAAAGTTAAGCATTCACAAAAGCATGCACATTTTGTGTGATAATGATCATCAATTAAATATTATATATACTGCGGATATGGCCGAGTATTCTAGGGCGCCAAAACAGTGCTGGCGATGAGGTCATAGACGTCAAAAGCAGCATGTCCAACCTTACAACATTGACATTTAACTAAAGCTAAACTCTCATAGAAACTGGTGCTTCGAAAGGTTATCCATTCTGCACCCACCTGCAAGTTTTGATATCCAGACATTTAATTAAGACAATATTACAGTCATTTACTAACCAGTTCAAAAAGCTTTAATTTGTATTCTGTTCCAGATATTGTCGGTCATGCTGGTGTTAAGGCACAATGTCACAACTGTGCGGTGAGTATAAATTTTTATATAACATGCCCATGGAGGGTAACTATAAACACATTTGAATACTTTAAAATGATAAAATAAAATTTTCATTTTATATTTGAAGAGCTAGACCCATCTGTTGTTACAGACAGGGCAGGGTTCAAAGAAAGCAATAAATATGTAATATGTTTGTCTATATTGCATTAGAAAAATACTTTTAGACATTTTGCACAGTTATCATGACTATCAGTACTGTTTATTTTGTTTAAAACTATATCATTACTACTAATAATACACATGTACCGTTCTCTTGTAATCATTATTGTCAACGTAAGTATAATGAGATCTAATTTAATAAACATGATATTATTGATCTTCATTAATGACGAAATTAAAAGATTGATAAAGACTAAAAAATAATTTGGTAGTTTTGATGGGGGATGGGGGTTAAAATGCCCTATAGTTTTCCCAAATGTAGCATTTTTCCTCTAATTATCCTCTGTTCATTATTTTTATCCATTTTTATTCTCTACTGTGTAAAATCAATCAAATCCCTGATAATTAATAAATATATAATTCATATATGAAATTTACCTAAAATGTATGTAAATTTTACAGATTAAGCTGTACTTTTAAACATGTTAACAATATTTTATTATTTATATTTTGTTTTAAAATTATACGCATTATAAAATTTAATATGACAAATACCATTTATTAATAAGGTATTGTAAGTAATCTGGAAGATCTCTTTCAGATCCAAAAGAAGGTATCGCTTACAAGTCAACAATTGATCGTAGATTCCCACAATGACTTCAGACGGAACTTCGCACCAAATGCAACAAATATGATGAAAATAGTAAGTCAGCTGATGAATTAAATGTATTATATCAAATTATATGTGCACTCATTTGCAATTGAACAAACTGTTATGTGCAAATATTTTGTCATTATTTTAATAAAGATATTAAATCAAAGCACATACAGTCATTTAATATGCCTACTGTGTGTCTCATATACTTCGGCAACTGAATTCTACATGAAATACTCCAGGCTTCACTATTATTCTGTACTTTTAATATAACAGTTCGGTATGTCTTAATGGCCAACATGGATCAAACTTTCGGTTTGTGGTGACGTCATATATGATAGAAATATCAGTGAAATGCACATGAAAATCGTAAGATCAGTTCTCGTTAAATATTTTGGACCTTTCAACAGCGGTAAAGGCAATAATTCGATACGACTATTGCAAATAAGATAGTGTAATACATTGTACTTTCATTTTAAAGAAACTTTTGAGATATTCCAGAAAAACCACTTTGAAAAAGACACACAGTAGAGACAGCTGAGCCAGTATCACCTTAAAGATTCAGTCCATCACTTTTGGGCTTATGATTTAGTCTTGTAACGTTTCATCGTACGAAACTTATATTTGTACGGAACACTTGTCGTATAATGTAATCTCTAGATTTATACACTAACTTCAAACTTAAAATTTAATTAAATAATCTATGTTAAAATCTTCATCCAAAATCTTTTGCTTTAACTCGAATAAATAGTTCCATTTACAAATGTAGTGAATTATACAAAGGGTTTTATGTTAAAATCTTCATCCAGAATCTTTTGCTTTATCTCGAATAAATAGTTCCATTTACAAATGTAGTGAATTATGCAAAGTGTTTTATGTAAACATACAAGTTTTACTTCTGAGCATCAGCGATTATCCTAGATATTATAACAACTCGAACGCAGTATCTCATATCATACCACTCATGTTAACCTGAAACTGTTATTTAATAAAACGTGATTTAAAATCATTGATATTCAGTGCATGTGCGATGTGATAAAAAAAGTTAAACCTTGCTTTTTGACAAGCTCATTCGGATTTTTGGTGAGCTACCTCATAAGTTACAGTCTGCAGAAAGACATGTAAACCGAACCGGGCCTACTATTATGACTACAAATCGACCAGTCTAAATGCATCGTGATTTGCGAAGAGACTTTAAATTCTAATTTTAGTGTTAAGTTTGGCCGGTCGGGTAACAAACCAACAATATCACAACCTGCACTCTAGTTAATTTAGGCAGTTTTTTCCATTTAACATTTTTTTATCTTTGTTTTGGTTGTCAACATTTTAGGGCTTGAGCAAGACTGATGAGTCGTAAATCGAAGAAAATCTTGTTGATCAAAATTGGTTTTAAACAAGTAAGCGCCATCATCTCTTTCATAGATAACTTGACATGAATGGTCAACCAAACTAAACAATACAAGTCAATAATTTACAATAATAAAAGTTTTCAAAATAAAAGAAAGAAAAGAAATATATCATGATGTAAAATACATATATTTTAGTATACATTGATATATTTTCGTGCGTAGCATTTTCGTGGTTTCCTAAAATTCAAAGTTTCAAACATGAATAATCAAGAATAGAAATATAAATAGTTAGTATTTTATGTTTAAATTTTTTTTTAAATAAATGCAATATTGCAGAGTTGGGATAATGACTTAGCAGAACAGGCAGCTATACATGCTGGACGATATATATTGGCACATGACAGCCACTATGAAAGATATGTAGACAGTAAGTGAAGCAATACTATTAGTTACACAGTGTGCAATTGTCCTAATACGGGAATTTATCGGGTCAATAAAATTCATATCGGGTGAGGCGAAGCCGAACCCGATATGAATTTTATTGACCCGATAAATTCCGTATTAGGACAATTGCACACTGTGTAACGAATTTATCCTGATTTTTTTTATGACACCACTTATTTATTGTTTTTTTTTCCATCTTACATACGTCAGTAATAAACAAAGGGAAGCAACTCAAAAAAAAATTTTTTTTATAAGTCAATGGTATAAGGGAGATAATTCGAATTGACTTAATAAAAAATTGCACTGAAATTTATTAGGACAATATCAGCCAATCAAATTGCGAGAAATTACTCTAAATCAGGATAATTACATTTATCAATTCAACATCTAACGTCATGTGGTCCCCATTGCAAATACATCAGTCAAAACGGGTGAAGTATGTAGAATTAGATATTTTGTTCTCATCTACGACAACTTTACTTTATGAATTTGCTGAGGGTGTTAGATATCCTGTTCTCGCTGTCATATGGGTAGTAGGAGCTTTATTTACAGATCTAACAGTATATACATGTAGATGTTTAAAACCAAGCCGAGATTACATACATTTGTACCGTAAAGGTATATGACTGTATTCTTTCTAGACATTTGATTAACAAGCCCATAGTAAGAGATCTCTTGTACAATATAATATAATTTTGTTAGATATGCCGGGTGTGGCCACCGGACAAAACATGTGCTTTGGCAAGATGTCTTGGAAAGACTGCATGGAATTATGGTATAGCGAAGGCAAAAATTTTAAGCACGGCACAGGTTCTACGACTGGTAATTCAAACGATGTAAATCACGTTTCCCAGGTAAATTTCGATGGACGCAAATATCTAGTGGTTACATTTTTGACTTAGATATTCAATTTAAGACATGTACATGTTATTTATACAAGAGAAATGCAAACAAACAAAAATATAATTCATATACAATACATAATTTTATGTCTTTAAATTGTTAAAAATGACTTTAGGTCCAAAACTACAATTATATTGCATTTCGTATGATTTTCGTTGTCAGCAAATAAAGTTCTTTACATTAATTTTATTGATTTTTACCATAATGTTCATTGTAATTTTTCCATTTTTTATTCATGACCTTGTAAAAATATTGTAAATTCAAATTCGTAAAATGAAATAAATGAATTGATGCACAGCACTAGAGAACGAAATACAACTACAGGTGCAATATTCAGTTATTTGTTTCAGGAGAAGGTAAATTGTTTAGGGGTAGTTGTAAATAAACTGTATTACAAAATACCGAAATAAATTGATGCAATTTCGTTGACTGAAAACTCATCAGCAGTGCTCGAGATAAAAATGGTTGAAAACCGGTTATTTATATAATGATGAATTAATAAGCACAACCATCAAAAACCAAAACAATTAAAACAAACAGGAATCCAAACTCAGCTAAGTGTTACCTCTGCATCAAAAGGAAGAGCCTTAGAAATTTCTAAACTTTTTTGTCAAATTTTGAACGAAAAATGTAAAGGCATTTAAGTAATAAATCATGCCAGGACAAAAATTCTGGCTACTGGACTGATAAAGGGGATTGTTGCCCTTTATCACACTAATTCTCTACTTCAAATTGTTGTTCCCTTATCATAAAAAACCTATACCTTGAAACCAATAAAATTAAGCTGATTTTGTCATGAGACTTAGTGATCATGAAATATTTCATGTCCTTTTATATAATATTATATAAATATTGGAAAAATATGACTTAGTAAGTTAAATTGATTATGGTTTTGTTTATTTGTATAACTGTCTGCTTTAAATGAATGTATTTTTCATTAGATTCTGTATTGGAAAACAAGCCGAATTGGATGTGCCCGTGCATCTTGTGGTTGTGTTGCATATTTTGTGTGCAATTATGGCTACTCGTAAGTAACAACAGTAAAGTTTACAATATTATTTGTTTATGAATTATATTTACATGTAGCTTGAACGTATACTATCGCAATACATTTCACTGACCAGCTGTATAAATGTTCTTTTAAGTGTTTTTTTTTTTGTTCTTAATATTATTAGTATGTCGACTCCAAAAAACATCGTTACATCTAATGTACTTGTCCCAAGTCATGCACTATTTTCAGCTGTAGTATATTGCTATTTGTTGATGAATTTTGGAGCTTTGTTATATGTCTAGGAATTCTTTCTTTGGCTTCGGATGATTATCTTTGCACTGTAATGACGAAGTACTATCAAATGATCTGGACATACCATAATAAGTAGTAAAAATAAATATTATATACTCATATAGAAATCTTCAATCTGATTTGTTAAAACATTGTCACGTGATATTTGCCCATTCGTTGGGTCAACCGAAAATCGTTGGGTCGCATGGTAAGGTCAACCGCTCGCGAGAAAACCCCATGGAAATCCCCTCGTGAGCCTCACGTGTTTCCATTTATAGTTACTTCCCTTGATTCAGTAAACAAAAAACATGGCGTCCGACAACAGGTTGTTTGCGGTAGATGAGGCAGAAATGGAACGCCTGCTGTCTGATAAGGACTCCAAGAATAATAAACGGAAAATTTCGAGTACTGTCAAAAGTTAAATATTCGATATAATATAACAGTTATCACCCTTGTTGGTGTGTGACCCGACGGTTTGTCTCCCCTCGGAAAGTAAGGTCACCCTCACGGTTTGTCTCCCCTCGGAAAGTAAGGTCACCCTCGGGCAAGCCCTCGGGTGACCTTACTTTCCGAGGGGAGACAAACCGTCGGGTCACACACCAACAAGGGCGATAATTGTATAATATTTTGAATTGCAAGAAGTTAGGTAAAAATTTATAATAATACAAAAAGATTTAAAGCAGACGAATAACCTGGGGAAAATATAAAAACAAATGGAAAACACAAAACGCACATCTCCACACAATCGAAATTAAAAAAAATATATTGTCATCATGAACTCAAGTAAAAACTATGTCGAATGGCCTGTTTTTAATAGGCAGTGGGATGTCGTAGCGCATTCAATATATAAAGCTGGTAAATATTGAAAACAAGCTATTAGAAATGTTTTTCAAATTTCAAATTCAGTTTCTGCCAAAAATGGGTTATACGATTCTTTAACAATATAGATAATTAACCAAAAATAATTGAAGCCTTATACTATCGTTTTTAAAACCATGACAAACATGTAGACTTTACAATTCTTTATCTTTATGAAGCAGTTATCAATTAAATTCTTAGTATTGTCCTGAAACCGATTACAAAGGAGTTCAAATACACAATAGAAATCAAGTAGTACACTCTGTATCATTCATGCATATATTATTTTTTAGAGTTTGGTATGTTATTTATTTGAAATGCTACTTATTTATAAAACGCTTACTTCTAAAGTAAATTTTGACTTGAGTGTCTTCATCATTGTTCTTTAGTTGGACATCAAGAATGTTGTTTTAATTTCAGAATTTTGGTAGACGAATTCAAAACACCCTGGACTAACGGAGAACGGTGTGGTGCGTGTCCTAATCATTGCGATGACGGTTTGTGTGGTAAGTTACCATATTCCATGTGTGCAAAAATATACTCAAGATCAATTGCTGGAAAATATTTCAGTAAAGAATAGCAACAGCACTACCATGGCTATATTTAGCGTGTTACATGTACATGTGGGAGTACCTAACAGCCATTTTTAAAAGTTACAAGAAATACTTCACAATATACATGTCAATGTAGTAAAACTAAGTGCTTTACCGGGATAAAACAAACCAATGATGGCCGACATGTATGATACTATTCCTTTTGTGTACTTAACCAAAGTTGTTCCCTGCAGGAAAGTATTTTTTCCTCACACATTTGGTCTACTCCCTTAAACTCAGTACAAGAGGAGACAACACACCATTTAATTAGATAGACAGTTGTAGAATAAAGGGGGACATTTAACCTTTCACGTCTATCTGCATATGTAGAAACATTCGTTTGAAATGTGTTGTCTATAGGTTCTACAACGATTACCAGTTGATTATGAAATTTATCAACTCGAGATAATTAAATTTTTCATTTTTAAACTACGAGGCTTGTCCGAGCAGTTTCAAAAAATGAAAATTTAATTATCCAGAATGGATAAACTTCATAATTAACGCGTCAAGAGTTTTAGAATCTTTTTCTCTTATGACAATGTAAAAAAACTCCAAGAGGTCTTCCGAATGTTTTTTGGCTGGAAATTTCACGAGCATTTAACCAAGACCAAGAGGTCTTCCAAATGTTTATCATACTAATAAAAAAAAAGATGTATAAATGCACAGGGAATTAGAAAAAGAACAAATTATTGTAACCTTCAAAATATCTCTCTGCTAACATATATAAACACAAAGATGATTTTTTAAATGCCAGATTTTCGAAGAAACATGTTCCTTATGATAATATATGCTTGTTGTGTTTTTTAAATTTCCTTGAGAAAGTATTTTGTTTAATGTCTTTGTCCCTTGTTGTGTGTTATATATTAATATTGCCTTGTATCAGTGCAAACCTTCAATTACCCATGCCTGACATGTTAAACATTTAGCTAAATATTCCGTCCATAACGGTGTTAAAACCTTTATGCGCATTTAATGAGCCGATTTTTCTTTGTACGACTTCCCGATGAAAAACACGCAAATAAATGCCCCGATCCTTGCTTGAGGTCCTGCCATATGTGGATTCATGTGAATTTAGCGGTGATATCTTTTCTTACCCTTTCAACTTACATTTATACCAAAAGTAAAGCAAATTAAAGTTAGAAAACAAATTTATATCAGAGAGGATAACACTAACGTCTGTTTTTAGATTGCAACGGACTTATGTGTATGAACGACGGAATTACAGATTTAGCCACCTGCCAATGCACTTGTGTGAATCAGCCAAACAGTCCCTTTTCTGGATTGGAGTGTGAGCAGTGTAAGTATTATGTAATATTATTCTAACTATATACATGTATATATAATTTTATAAGTTTGCAAAATTTGCATATTCTCGTATGGTTCGACGGAGGTTTAATATTTTATTGATGTTGATGAATATTATGCAACATGTACATGTAGTATGAGTTTTTTGTACACACATAAATTATACTATTATGACTTTTGTATGGATCGATTCGACATATTATAATGATCTAACAGACGTATATCGACCAAGGACGAAGTCGACGTGACGCTATTTCTGACTTTGAAGTTGGCTGCTATAGCTGAAAATGTATTAAGGTGCTAGAAAACTTATAACTTTGCAGACGGTTTTTAACCATTCAAGGAAAAGGAATTTACACTTGTGTAATAAAAACTTTATATTGACCTCATAAATGTAAATAAGCTACAATTATTAATCTAAGACTAAAGAAAGAGTTTTGCAAGTTAATTACGTTGTTTGCCCTATTTCATGTCATTTCATTTTTTTGTTAAGGTATTCCATATCTACCCGTTATAATTTAGTGAAAATGTGACAGCTATATGACGAAAAGTTTCAGATGAATAATATATTGATATAGAAACAAGACAACTGTCTACAGACAATCAAAATTTTTTATTTGTCTTAATTTCAGTGAACTGTGAAATTCCAAGTCCCAAATTTTGTGGGTATTACGACGAGACAGAGAAGGAGGGATATTGTAAATTTATCGCCAACCTTAGAAACGACTGTCCACACTACTGTGGGAGGTGTGGATAAATGGTATAGATGATGAAACAAGCAACAAAAGAACAATAATAAAAGACTAAAATAGTTCAAATCGTATATCTGATTCAAAACAAACAAGACAAACCCGAATCCTCGTTATCAGTTTTTTTTAATAATCATTGTAAAAAAATCATTTAAACTTAGAAGCAGAAATATCAATACGTTTATGTACTTATAAACACGGATGTGTAAGATCAGATCCTATATTGTATATTAACCTCTCTCCGTTCAGTGGTAATTTGTTGTTTGTATCTATCTCGTGCTGATCATGAAGATACTAACTAACAAAATGAATGCGATTGCTCTTTTCTTCCCAGCAGGCATTTATATTAACCAAACAACAAAATGAATAACTGGAAAGGTCAACAATGACATACCAATCAATCAAAGCAACCAAACAGACTGAACTCTGACTTCGTATAGACATTGAACAGTGGTGGGGGTAAACCAGTTTTACGGGTACCCATACATGCCCATATCTATCCTGACACTCTGGTGTACAAAACACACTATAAGAACAATACAGTATGATTACCAGGTGATCGCTTGCTAGAAATAGACAAAACGGTAAATAATTATACCCCCATCCCTGCAAACAAAGTTTGGGGTTATATAGGAATCACCTTGTCCGTCCGTTCGTTCGTCCGTCTGTAAGTCCGTCCGCCCGTCCATGTACCTTGTAAGCGAAACACCTAAACAGTTCAATGGATTTTGATGAAACTTTATATGAAGGTTGGGCATCATATGTAGATGTGCATGAAGCAAGATAATTATCGCCCAATATAACCCAACTTAAGGGTTTTACATGTTTTACATGTTCAAACCTTGTAAGCTCAACTCCTCCTTAACGGCTTATTGGATTTTTATTACACTTTTAGGACACTATATACAGATGTGCATGAAGAAATATGGTTGCTGTTAAAATTTGTAAAGGGAAATAATCCAACTTTTACTCTGAAGCATGGATCAGAATGGACCTTTACAAAGCATTTGATGTGACCTTAGTAACCTATTGTAAAAAGTCATTAGAATGTAATTCTCATGTATACAGATGAAACAATATTGGTTTTAAACAATACATAGGCCACTTGCTGATATACCAGTATTCCAAAGTTTGATCATTCATAGTATTGCAAGCAAAAGTATCACTTATTGAGGTCACTCACAGTTCTAGTTTAGATAACAGGGTCAGGATGTGCTCGTTTTAACTGTTAATCTAACTAAGACTCTCATAGCTGCAGATCGGGTATTGTCACTCTACTAAGCGAAAAAGTCTGACGTTATACTCTCATAAAGTGTTTAATGCTATCTCGTCAAGGAGTTCAATAGAAATCAGCATTAATCGTGAGAGGCCAGTATGAGTAACGTTGTTTGATTAGTATGTCATTTGTTTTTACCTTTCCTGTTATCCATTTTGCTTGAAAATAATTATACCTCCCCCCGCAAACAAAGTTTGGGGGGTATATAGGAATCACCTTGTCCGTCCGTCTGTCTATCTGTCTGTCCATATATCTTGTAAGCGCAACTCCTCCTAGACCGCTCAATGGATTTCAACGAAACTTTACAGAAAGGAAGTACATCATCCAAAGATGTGCATGCAGAAAAATCTTTGCTTTCCGATATCACACAAGGGAGATAATTGGACTTTATTTTAATTGGTATCCTTTGTGAGCTTTGCTCACAGTACATCTAGTTAAGCCCAGTTTATAAAAGTAAAGTATCAATATTATACTGTTTAACTATAATACCTGTCCTGAAATGACACATGATCAGTAGAGAAAAAATGTTGCATCGAAATTGATGTAACCAGACGAGTCCAAAAGCGACCACATTTGAAATCAACTGACATCCTTTACGTACATACATGTAACAGATACATGAGAACATGTACAAAACGGATACAATTTTCTAAAATATAACTTCAAACAAAGTCTAACATTAAATTCAACGTGGTTTTCACTATGCAAACTGTTAGAATTTATAGGGTTGTACTAATTAAGAGCGACCTTCGTTAATTTGTATTGACAGTCGATAGATGTATTACACAATAACTTATTATTCAAATATGTTTTATTTTCTTCAAAAATGTCCAATACGGTAGTTCGTGTTAAAATTTATCTGTTCAAAAGATGTTTTGTTAAAATGTATTGTTACCAAAACAATAAGGTACATTTTATATATATTGACAATATACAATGAATATCGCTGAAACTTTTCATTAATCAATTAGCTTTTGTGAATCAGCTCATAAACGTTTTTGAATGTTGGTTTTGTTTTCAACATGTTAGGCCATGAGCACAACTGATGAGTCATAAATCGACGAAATGTGCACATCTTGTGCGTCAAAATTGGTATTAAAGAATTGTATTATTACTAGTTTAATTTGAAAATTATTTAAATAATGAAACCCATCTTTGTAAGGACATACACGTATGTTAAGTAAAGTCAAGAAATACCAAAGGGAAAAATAGAAACAACTGACAAGACCAAAACAATACATGCACTACAATTAAAAACTAAAAACATATGAACAGCATGGACCCCACCAAAAAACCGTAGGTAGACTCAGGTGCTCCGGAAGAGTAAGCAGTCTGCTTTTTGCAGGACACCCGCCATGCTGCCCATGTCAAATCCAGTATGAGGAAGGGATAAAATCAATGGAACAGGTCCTTTTTCATTTGGGAAACTATTTTTTCATACCTGTCAACCAAGTCATGATGACGTCCATAAAACTTAAATAAGGATGACTCCAACATAAGAGCAACATAACCCTGTCTGAGCAACTTTTCTGTCAGGAGCCGGGCTCTGTCCAAAAAGTCAATGTTTATGTCACAATACTTATGTTATATACTCCATCAATTATTCACAAATTTATTTCACATATAGTGACCTTAATTTCCAGTGTATACACTGAAAGCACTATATTAAAATAAAGATGATTTCAGATAAGATTGGGCCAATATATAGGCCAACGAATAGAAAAGCGACAAAACACTGAAAAAACGGTAAGATCAAAATCCAACGGCAAGACAAACTCATGAGAATACAAAATACACACAAAAACCAACAAGGATACATGTATATCTAAAAGAATAAAAATTATACAATAAACTAACAAAATTGGGCAAAGACAGCATAGAAACTAAAACACTAACAATGTGAACTCCAATTAAAATTTTCGTTTTTCTCTGTGGTAGCCAATGTACTTAGCTTCATATGAAAACAAGAACCGATTAAGTCAGTAAAGTCTTTACGGCCTTGCTAATATTCGACACCACAGATCGTCCATGAGTTCTAAATCTTGTTGCTATTTTAACGATGCTATTTCCTGTCTTCATAATCTTATGTTCTTAAAACAGCCGAAAAAAAGCTCCAAAAGTCGTTTTTGTCTGCCAAAGGCATCGACAGTCTCCTTAAGTAGGTGGGTATTGACAATTCACGTGGTAACCACACCAATAGCCGCAGTGATAAAGGCTGTCCAACAAAAGGTGCCAATCAGATGTGGCTTATGAAAACTTCTAACAACTTACATGAATATATTTCTTCTAGCAAACTTTACCTATTGTCACAGTTCTCTACACTGTACACTATTCCTCCACAGGTTAAACTAAAATGATGTTTTTTTTTGTGATCTACAATGTAATTTCTGCATAATGAAAGAAAAATAATATAAAAAAGTAAAATTAATCACCTATCCAGCAACATTGCTCTTTTTACCCTTTTAACAGCATATATTTAAACCAGAGGCTCACAAGAGCCTGTATCGCTCACCTGATATATCAAAAACAAATTTTGTAGAAGACTCTTAAATGAGGTTTCCAGTAAATTTTGTTTCTAAATGCTTAAGTGGTTCAGAGAAGGAAGAATTTTAAACCATTTTCTCCATATGGTCCAATGTTAAAGAATTGCAGTTACAGCATCTTGATTTCAGATCTGCACCAAGCTGTCAAAATTAGTACCGGACCACCCTAGTATCATTTGAGCATGATTTGGTTTCAATGTTTGAAACGGTTTCTGAGAAGAAGTTGTTTGTATGTATTTCCCATAAGGTTCTTTAATAAACTATGTTCCACAGTGGTGGCCATCCTTGATTTCAGATTGGCACCAAAAACTCAAAATTAGTAGAGGGGGCCCCGGTGGCCGATTGGTCTAGCTAGTACGTCATGACTACATATGATCACTAGCCTGTCAACACTGCAGTTATGAGTTCGAATCTCACTTGTGGTGGGGTGTGTTCGACTCCCACCTTAATTGACAAGGATTGGTTCTCTCCGGGTACTCCGGCTTCCTCCTCCAGTAAAAACTGGTGCCGCGAAATAGCCAATTGTGCTGAAAACGGCGTTAAACCCCAACTAAACAAACATACAAACAAACAAAAATAGGAGAGGACCATCCTAGTAACATTCCTGCATGATTTGGTTTAAATATTTGAGACGGTTTCTGAGAAGAGGCTGTTTGTATGTATTTCCCATAGGGTTCTATGTTAAACTATGTTCCACGGTGGCGGCCATCTTGGATTTCAGATCAGCACCAACAACTCAAAATTAGTAGAGGACCACTCTAGGATCATTTGTGCATGATTTGGTATGTTTTGTGAGACGGTTTTTCAGTTGTTTTGATGTATTCCCAATAGGGTTCTATGTTAAACAATGTAACTCCGTGGCGGCTATCTTGGATTTCAGATCATCACCAAAAACTCAAAATTAGTAGAGGACCACGCTAGGATCATTTGTGCATGATTTGGTATGGTTTGTGGAACGGTTTTTGAGAAGTTATTTTGATGTATTCCCCATAGGGTTCTATGTTAAACTATGTTCCACGGTGGCAGCCATCTTGGATTTCGGATCCGCACCAACACTTCAAAATTATTAGAGGATTATCTAAAGAACATTCATACAATATCACAATTCAATCTGCCAAACGGTTTCTCAGAACGCATTATTGGCCCTGGCAGCCATGTTGATTTTCCGATCAGCACCAAAAACTCAAACTTTGTAAGTACCACCCAATGAACATTCCTGTTTCGTTCCAATTGGCCAAGTGGTTTCAGAGAAGAAATTAACAGACGACAACGACAACGACGACAACGACAACGATGACCTCGACGACTACGACGGACGCAAAGGGAGGACAATACCTCATATACCCTTTGGGTCAGGTGAATTAAAAAAGCCGTAACAACTTGAAGAAATAAGTAGACATACTTCTGAAAACACATTGCCTTTTAGGCCATTGTAAAATGTAACGTCTTATAATACGAAACACTAAAAAAATCCCAATAGCATTTAGATATACATATAATGCAAATAAATGTTCACAAGACCGACTGACTGACATGCCGACTATATACACATCACAGGAACAGTACAATATACACTTCACAGGAACAGTACAATATACATATCACAGCGACAGTACAATGAGATTTCTGAAAGGGACTCCTTCTGTCCAAATCAGAACTCCTGTATACCAATACAGTGTCCAATTACAACGTAATACACTGTCAAGAAAACCTTCAAACTACAAAAAATGCAATGTTGAAAATTTAATGTTTCATTTTGTAACTTTATCTTGTCTGTAGTCATATTTCACACATCTCGAATTATTTTCTACGTGAATTGTATGTATATATTTGCAACGTATAATATTACAGTGCGTCTATAATCTGTATTAAAGTGTGTGGTATGCCTTCCATATTTATTGAGTCTATTTTCTTGTAATGCACATATACAAAACAATGTAAGCTGTGAATTGAAAATGTTATGGGGTATATTAATCGATGTACACATGTACATGTTTATAAATAAACCTGCTTACCCTTCCGGAGCACCTGGGTTCACTCCTGGTTTTTATAGCAGTTCGTGTTGTTCATTGTTTTTTTAGTTTTCTGTGTTTATTTGTTGTGCTTGTGGTTGTTCATTTGTCTTCCCGGGTTTGTCTGTCCAATGGATTACGTTTTTTTGATTGCTCCTTAGGTATATTTGTTTTTTTTTGTCTTGTTATGTTATTGTCATAGAGTAACACTTGTTAGTTTCATTTTAAAGAAACATTCAAGATATTCACGAAAAACGACTTGCAGTAAAAGAAAAGACCGACATATATTATGTATATGCTCTTTTGTGTCTCAGTAAACATTAGTGAAGTAATTTAGCAATTTTAGGTCTTGTTATTAATCTTCAGGGAACACTGGCTACTCTATAGCAATCTTGTAAATCTACAGCTGGGTTCAGTTCTAACCTCTCTTTAAAATTGTTCTAAACTGTTAGGAGAACTGTTCTAGAACGGTTCTAGAACTTTCATTCTGACACTTTTAGAACCGTTTTTATAACAGCGGGTGTCCTGACCTAGAATCGTTCTGGACAGTTCTGACCGCGAATGGTTTTGAACTATTTACGAAAGTTCTACACCAGAGGCATAAATGACAGTTCTACCCCGGAACCATTAATAACAGTTCTACCACAGAACCGTTTATGAAAGAGTATGTCCTAAGAACCGTTCTGGACAGTTCTACCCCTAGACCCATTCTGGGCGATTCTACCATAGAACCATATACGACTGTTCTGATTTATAATAGTTCTGGACAGTTCCACCCCAATTTAGGGATAGTGTTGATTGTGATATATTAAAAACTGACTCGTTTAAATACAGTAGAAACTAGCAGAGTCTGATTTAAATATCTTACCCACAAAGACAGAAATGTAATGGTATTTTGTAATTTTAATACATCAAACTATGTTGAAAAGATTACTTGTAACATTTTGCAGTAAGTCGGGTCATAATATTATGACTCGACTTACTGCAAAATGTTAAAAGTCATCTTTTCAACATGCTGCAACAACTGATGGAGCAAAAACTACAAATTGCATCTATTCAGAAAACATAAAAATTATAAGAAATAAGATAATAATTGTTTCGATACCTTACAAATCAACTTTTAACATACCATAAAAATTCATGGACTACAAAAAGTACGATTTCATTCATAATTCTAAGAAAAATAAGTTTTTATTAATATTAAAGATCAAAATCTGAAGAATTCAGACGTTTGATTTTAAAAACTAGCTTTTGATATACCGTTATAACTCAAAGAGTGTGAAATTAAAAATCTCACCGACAAAAACAGGAATTTAGAATATTTTATAAATTTAAGAACTGTTAATGACAGTTCTAGACAAGAACCGTTTATGTCATTCTATCTCAGAACCTTTAACAGGTAAAGTGCATGAAAATTATTTCAATCATTTTTCAATGTACACCGGTCACATACTTAAATAAATTTTGTGACCGGTCCCAAAACATATTTTGGTAATAAATGAACCACAGGTGTTATGAATACATCAACATCATGAACAAATACTTAAGTACATAATTTGTCGATACTAATAATTTGCTTCAGGGAAAAAACTTAAATTGCATAGAGTTCATTTAACTACAGCACTGGCTAATCATACAAATACTTCAGATGGAATCCACATTCCTTTAATCTAAAGAGAAGATCTTAACTTAGGGTTAGTTCAAGTTACAACATTCACTCTTTGAGAATAAAAATAACAATCCAAAGATTGAGCTAATTTATATTGATCAGCTAACGTAGACATATCTATATTATTTTAAGAAACTGTCACCATAAAAAAAAAAAAAAAAAACATTTATTCATTATTACATATGTGTAAAAGTTGTGTACATTTTTGCGTAAATAAAATTAAATCAAATAGTCCCTCGTTTTCTTACCATATCTATATAAAAAAAGCTGAATAGAACTCTCAGTCTAAATGATAACTGTTTAAAAGTATCCCCTCATTCTGGTCTATAAGACCTAAATAAATATCTATACCATCTGATTTCTCTTCAAAGGAAGATAATTGTCCGTTACCAGTAAAGTAACTATCATCAATTTTTATCATCTCCTTTTGCTGTCAACTCCAACTCTAGATTTCCCTTCTTCATCTCCGACTTTTCCCTCTCAATCTCAAGTTTCTTATGCTTTTCTAATTCTAAAGTCTTGTTGTCCTAAGCCTTATCTTGTTCCGCCTTAATAGCACTCGGAAAAGTGACATTGATCGCTGTACTAACTATCTTGACACCAACAACAAACTAATTCACTGCAGCAGTCACAAACAAGGTCCATTCGAACATGCCTCGCAAAATATATATTTCGAACAGGATAAAAAATATAAAACTTAAAAAACTTTATGAAACTTTCTGACAGAACGCATTATTTTTTTTATTTTCAGGAAACTCCCAGATAATTAATGACAATATAAAACATTATTTCTGTATTCCAAAAATCAGGACACATCCTAAGAATGGTTTTGATCTAAGTGTTCGGTTTTCGTCTCCTTAATAGTAATTTAGCAAAAGTAATGTTAACTCTATTTATTACACAGAACAAATGTTTTTTTTCAGTACTGATATGTATTGCACATGTTGCAAAGTGCATCATCGATCGCCATACGAAAACTGGATCAAGTTCAACAACGATCATCACTATTTATAGGGTCTCACACATAACTCCTTCAAAGTATTATTAAAACTTATAAAGAAACGCCACTCATTGCTGCATTTAGAAAAATAACATGTCGAATAATTTCACTCTATCTCACGTTTGATTTTCTTGTCAAATTAACGAATACCCAATACAGCTTTGGATGTTTTCGCCCTTGATAGTGATCAAATTTAATTATAACGCCAACCATGACAATTTTTGGGATATTACATACATTCAACACTAAAAAACAGAAAAGATTATAAACCAATCATCGAGTTTTATATCCATTATTATCCAGTCATTTACTGAAGAATTCTTCACTGCTCACGTTGTTTAATTACCTTTATAGTAATAACAATATGCAGAGTGTCAACATTATATGGTTCCACGATTTCTAATGAATTGTGTCAGTTAATTATTTGATACCAAGTTTGGTGCACAACATGTGCACATTCGCGATTTACGACTCATCAGTTGAGTTCCAGGTGTAAAATGTTGAAATAACTTAAACAATAATCCAAAAAGTTGAACAGTAAATTAAAAAATGCAAAAATGACCAAAAAGGATAAAGCCAAAAACTATTTAAGGGCAGAGCTATGCACAAGAGAGATATTTCTTAGTTTTCACTAACTTTACAATTTTGTAACAGTAAATTTTAAGTATCAATTTTGGTCTAGTATCGAAATACCAGCAACTAAGCTGGTGATATATTATTAACAGCTATATGAATTTTTTTTCCGAGAATTTTTAACCATCCTTAATTGAAGAAATATAAACATTTAAAGATATAAAATTGTACATATGGTTGAACATATATCTAAGCTTTATCAAAGCAAATGTAAAATGTTCCTTTTAAATAAATAAATCTAAATCAGTTAGTCTTCAATCAACTGTGGTTGAAAATGAAATTTCATCCTCTGTCTTGCTTATCTAGTTCGACAAGATAATTAGTGTCATGTAATCTCAGAACATGATTAATTCTGATTAAACTTTTTATAGGTATTGATTAAAATGTATTCGTATTTTTTTTAATTTTTTTTCCCTGCGATTTCTTATCATTACAATTCTTACAGAAATTTCATCTTGACGATTCCGATAAATATGAATATCTGAGTTCTTAGAAATTATTTTTTTAGATGACAAATATAATTCGGTTACAATAACATTAATATTGATGCACCTACAGCGACAAAGAAAGCAACCATTTCCAGCTCTTTCTTCATGCCAGATTCTGACAAAAGAGCTGCAAACGGCTTGTTGCGACTGACGTATTATACCCAAACAACAAAAAGGTACAAAACATTCGTTGAAGATTGACTGTAAGTCTAAAACTTTGGGATTCCCTTTAATAACGTCATAGTGGAGAAGACAATTTAGTCTATAATATGATAGATGGAAAAAAAAATGACAAATCAAATGACGCGTTACATCCAATATTAAATTATTTACCAATAAATGCAGTCATTTTTATGTTACAGGAAGATGGTCTTCAAATTTACTGCTTCACGTTTGACCCTATTTTTCTCGATCAAATCAGTGATTTTTCCAATAGTTAATATTATGATTTTGTTTTCGAATGATCTACATCTATGTGTGGGATATATAAATGTGTGCGTGTGTGTGTTGACTTTCATTAGTAACTTATCAAGGCCTTACTGTCATACTTGTTTTTAGTGAATATGAACACAAAGAGGCCTTTTCAATCGTAGTATTGTTTACATGCCTTCGAAATTAACATAACCTATTGTCATAAAAGCATAAGTTATGCAACTGCAGACATCGTGTTTTACATATAGACAAATACGCAATGGTAACAACCTGAATATCATTGCTTTCCGCAACATATGTCAGTCTTTTATTGAATCGTCTCCTGTGGAGTAAGCTGTCATGAACAAAGGAAAGAGTTTTTTGTATTTGTTTCTCTATTTTTGTAAGTTAAAGGTTAACGGTTGTCAGTTACGGCATTTTTTCTGATATTTGTCATATTTTCTTTGAAAAAAAATGTAAGTACACTATTTTGTTGATATACATTTTTTAAATACAATATTGGTTTGTTTTAATGAACGAACCTCTCCTTCACATTCCTTTTGAGTATATTGTGCCGCCTTTTTTGTATTGGCTGTAGAAGACGAAACACTAGGAAAAAACGCATCCTTTCGAAAGAAAAAAGGCTACTTTTATTTCATAAGATGAGTCGAAATCACATAAATGCCATTTGGTTAGAATTCCTGACCAGTTTTGACTAGGTCATTTAGCACTCTAATTGTTGTGGCAGGGGTGCTTTTCCTTGCTGAAGACAACAAGACGAAAATCTCATTGAAGTTTAACCAACATCCTTATACTGTATTTTTATTATGTAGTCATTTAAAAGTATTCTAACCATTCCATTACTAATTGAAACCAAACAGGCATTGTGGAGTGGGACTGAGATAAAATAAAACATACATGAAAGCATGTACATTTGTGATCATGATTACATTTTTTGTGAAATGTTTGTTATACTTTAATTGCCTGTTTATCAATTGGAAGTTAACCAATTGGCAATTATTATTTACAGAGATGAATTCGAACACACATCTTGAAGCAGGGTTAGGACTTCTAAAATTCATTTTTTATGTCAATATGGACTGAGAGTTCTTATCCAAAATGTAATCTTAACCAAAAAAGGAACTTACATTTACTGGGTTTTCAATTGCATTAAAGCATTTAGTGCACATTTTACTTTTTATTAAAATGTTCCTTATTTACAATGTATTTAAATTAATGCTAAATATTTGCGCATTTGTTAAATAATAATAATAAAAAATAAATCATTAAGTAAAAAACAAAACACACGTTACACAAAGCTCCATGAAAACGTTATCCGTGATCCGACACCCACAATTTTAAATATTAAACGTTTACATACATACTCTGTATAGTAATTAGTCAGCAAGCTTTGTAATCTGTTCCAGATATTTTCGATCATACAAAGGCACAATGTAAGGAGTGTAAGGTGAGTAGGAATTCAGTTATTAATTTAAGTAATTATTTTTTAACGTTTTATAAGAATATGCTTTATTTTTGACTATTTTCCAATTGAAGCATTTAGACCAACTACAGTTAACTTAGAGCAGTCAGGAAGAAAAATAGCTCTGATCAAGAACAATTTTGGTCAGGAAGTAGAACAGCTCTGGACAAGAATTAGAGCAGTCCTGGTCGACGGCTGCTTTTTAGATCTGGTCAAGAATTAGGCTTTATTTTAGTGTGGTAGTTTTATTTGAGTAGCTGATCTTGACCAGGACAGCTTAGAGCAGTCAGAATCGGTAGGGATTCTGTTCTAGAGCAATCAGGATTCTATTCTAGAGCAGTTCTAAAACAGTCAGCAGAAGTTCTCTAAGTTAACTTGGAGCAGTCAGTAGAATTGCTCTAAGCTAACCTTGTGAGAAGTTATGTCTGCACCTAACTGTATGCATGAGATGTGCACAACCGCAATGTCTATTGCGTTGGTTAATAGTTGAATTTTTCTATTGACATGTTCTATTGAGGTCTTCAAATTATGATTATTTAGCACAACCTCGAAGTGTATTGCCGGGCAGTTGGTTTTCAATTTGAATTTGATTTTATTGTAAATTCATTCATTCTCAATAGCCCAAACATTTTCGCATGTTATTTTATCGGAATATTTATGATTAGCCAATACTTAAACTTGATTTTTGTTTACTTTTTAGTACCTAATGATATATTTTAACATCTATTTTCTCCATTCACAAATACTTTTATTATTATTTACAATTCTATAAACCGTATCTAAACCCTCATAATTGATAAATACATCTATGTATTTCATAATTGAATCAAGCATTTCAAATGCATCCACCTTATACATGTTATATATAATCTATTAGATACTGTGATTATGTGTTTTCTTTGTATATATCCATTTTTACTCACATTAAACATTCATATACCTTGTAAATAGATATAAATATAATGCATTGTTGCTCACCATATCTCTTTCAGTATAAAAGGATAGTATCTCCTGTAAATCCAAAGCTGATTGTAGATTCCCATAATGACTTCAGAAGGAGCTACGCACCTAATGCAACAAACATGATGAAAATGGTAAGTCAGCTTTTGAATATAATTCATGATGTCAAGTGGTATTTGTGTACAAATAAATGGTTAAGTACAAGAAATTTGTTTTTACCAAATAGTAATGCAGATATTAAATCAAAGCATTTTTTACCTAAGATTTAGTCATCCCGAGGTTTATACACGTATTTGTAATAAAATAAGTAAAATCAGACATCTGAGACGGTAACATACCTAGTCAGTAAGTCTAATGCCCAAGTTGTGTTAAGCATTCTCATTAAACCCTGCGTTTTGAACTTGAATCCTGGCATAATAACTTAAGAACAGTCTACAACAGTACTATTCGCATTTGTGAATTAATGAGTTGTTCGATAACTCGTTGTAGATTTATAGGTATTCGAATTTCAAGATTACAATGTTGTTATACTATAACTATTTTACTCGCTATTTTTCACTAGTATTGAAGAAATGTAGAATACTTTAAATCTTTAAATGTTACTAAACAAAACCAGCAAAGACGATTAAAGGTTAAAAGAATGTTTCTAATACATCATTACAGAGTTGGGATGACGGCTTAGCGGAAAAAGCAGCTATACACGCTAGACGATATGTATTAACACACGACAGTCACCATGAAAGATATGTAGACAGTAAGTGAAGCACTACATTATTATTTATCAATAATAAAATGGAAAATAATACATGGCCAAACCTATATCACATGCAATATCAACCTGAGTTCTCAATTATGACCTCGAGGACCCTTTGTCCGAGTTGTTATATTATTCGAGGGTTGATAAAGCATGTGATATAGGTTTGACCATGCGATATATGGTTTGCGATAGAGACTAAGGAGTGCGATATAGGGTAGGTGATACATGTCTACCTATATCAACGCTAGATATAGTATGATAAATAGCAATACGTTGCCCAATAATAGCAACCCATAACGTCGATATCAGCTTTTATTGACAACCATTAAATGTTTAAATGCGTCTGTACATTTTTGGGGAATTATGAATACATTTTAAAGTAAAATTACGTACACTTTCTTCAGAGTAATTCTATAAACAAGTCAAAAAGCAGCTCTTCCTTTTTGGGACAAATGTAAGTAGCACTAAGCTAAATTAAAATGTATGCTTGAAGGGTATTATCACGAGAAGAACATTCTCTAAAGAATGAGAAGGTTCAAGCTCATTAAGCATACAAAAAGTAAGAAATATTCTGTAAAGTGTGAATGATAATATTGATAGGTATGCCAGGTGTAACCGTTGGACAGAACATGTGCTTTGGATATATGACTTGGGAAGAGTGTATGGAACTGTGGTACAATGAAGGCAACATTTTTGAGTATGGTGTTGGTTCTACGACTGATACTCCAAGTGATGTATATCACGTTCTCCAGGTAAAATTGCATGCATACACAAAGCAACTATTTTGACTCGAAAATTTAATTTCAGACACGAATGTACATATGTATAAATTTATAATTAAATTACTTATTTGTTTCATTGAAATACGTATTTACATTGAAGGATATCGGCGATGTTTCATAACCCAATAAAAGTTAAAATAAAAAAAGCGTGCTCCAAAGGCGACATTGATGACACTGCAATGCATCGGGGTAATTTAAAGACAATACATTGAGTATTTGATTGAAGTCATACTTTATATCTATCAAATCTAAAATGGTATTATAAGAAGAGGATACACAATTTTAGTAGTCTTATAGGGTTGTAAATGCTTGAAGGTGCACACGTGTTTAGTATGAAGACTTCATTTCTTAAGTAAAACAGCACGGGATGTAATATTTGGAACAACGTAGAGCTTTACGCTTTAAAACGATGTAATTTTTCTTGTTTTAATAGGTAATAGACCAAAATTATATTGCATTCCCTAAGTGATTTTGTTTAGGTGTCGTGAAACGGCAAAGGGATTGCTATTAAAAAGATATCTTTGGAAGTTATGGGACAAGGAAGTGATCTTTGATCAAGGAAATCTTTTCACGACATAAAGGAGCCTCCATTTTGTTCTGCCCAGATGGGTACCCAATGAGCTTGGATTTTGTAACCAGGATTTTGGTTGTGCCTTTTTCAAGTTCGTTCATCGTGCGCCTTTCCTTCATCAAAATCAAATGTTTGTTCTCTTATGCTGTAAAACCTATTAATCAGATAACAAGTGCATACAGTAGTATCTCTAAAAACAACAATATTAAACCAATTTTGTAATGAAAATTAGAAATTTTTAAAATTTCATATATCTGAAAATTAGATAAACATTGGTTCTTCAAAATAAAATTTAATGCATTGATTGATTTTTATTTCTTTATGGTTTTCCGCTTATATTTCATTAGATTCTGAATTGGAAAACCAGCAAAGTTGGGTGTGCACATGCAACTTGTGGTTGTATCACATATTTTGTGTGCAATTATGGCTATCTGTAAGTTAACTCTCTTCTAAATAATAATGTATATATGCCAAAATGAATAACAAATTCGATAACATGAAAGGTCAACAATGACATATCAATCAATAAAAGGAACCCAACTGAAAGAGCACAAAACACAAACATGAACACAACAGAGAGTCAGGATCGTCTGATTTGGTACACTGAACAGTGGTGGGGTTAAAACAGTTTTATGGGTGCCCAAACCTCACCCTTATCTATCCTGACTATCTAGTGTATAAAAAACACTATTAAAACCAATACAATAATAATATATGATTACCAACATGGTGACCGCTTGCTAGAACTGCAAAATTAGACTGAACGGCACATAATTTAGATAGCAGGGTCAGAATGCGCTGTTTTAATCGGACAATTAGCTAAGGTTGTCATAGCTGCAGGTCGGATAATGTCGTTCTACCAAACGAACAATTCTAAAATGCCACTCCCATAAAGGGTTTAATGTTATCTCGTCATAGAGTTCAATAGAAATCGGCAGAATTCGTGAGAGGCCAGTATGAATGTAAAGTCTTCAATTCTTTGGAATAAAGAACAATTTTGCCAGTTTGATTTGTATAAAGATAAGGTAGAACACAGGCTGGGGCAGATCTAGGATTTCAGTTTAGAGGGGGTGTAAACTTGATTTTTCGACGAGCGGAGCGATAGGGAAAATTTTTGTGGTGAAATTAGCGAAAAATTAATTTTTTTTCAAATTTAGAGGGGGCGTACGCAGGGTCCGTCCCCCTATGAATCCGCGCCTGGAACTCTTAAAGATTTGCAATACCTATACACATTAGACATTATATTTCGTTACTCTAAATGTTTTACAATTGTAACTTTTTACAATACACTATATTCTACACGCGTTTATAACAAATGTTGTTTAGTTTGCCTGATATTCAGCATTGATAAAAGTGTTGAGCAATGAGGAAGCAGATGGATGGATATAGTGTTTCCTTAAATCGTGTTTTAATTGTTTGGAACAATAGTACCGTAGTAAATTTAACAAAATTTTATAAAGATACCCGATATCTTCTTTTGGGTGTTTATCAGATAACTGTTCGTAACACCATACGTATTCACGTCATTTTATCTTGTATACTATCGGAGGTAAGGTGATCGTTAGTGTTGCTATTTCACACTGGTTTCACGTGGAATATTTTACAGATTACAGTATTGGCGGCTTTGGCTGATACGAAAAAAAAATGATGATAGATAAGGTTACCTCGTACATGTAAAATTCACATCAGAATCAGGGTCATAAATTTCGATTTTAGTATATACTAAAATGGATTTTAGTCTATCCTAAAATCAATTTAGTATATACTAAAATCATTTTGGATGCCTTAAAATCAATTTAGCAGATACTGAATTATTCAGCATATACAGAAATATTGGCGCGGAATTAAGGTCAAAATTAACGATTTTAGTATATACTAAAATCGATTTTAGGGTATCCTAAAATTATTTTAGCGTATACTTAAATCATTTCAGGATACCCTAAAATGATTTTAATATATACTAAAATGAATTTAGGATACCCTAAAATCGATTTTAGCATATCCTAAAATCATTTTAGTATATACTAAAATCATTTTAGTATATACTAAAATCATTTCAGTATATACTAAAATGAATTCATTTAAGCATATACTGAAATGATTTTTGGTATATACTAAAATCAATTTAGTATATACTAAAATCAGTATTTATGACCTTGATTCCGCGCCAATATTTCTGTATAAGCTGAATATTTCAGTATATGCTAAATTAATTTTAGGATATCCTAAAATGATTTAAGTATATACTAAAATCATTTTAGGATATACCTTGATTCCGCGTCATACATAAGTAGTCGATCAACACCATGGACATTCTGTTATGAATTTTTTTAAAGTCAGTTGCAACGTGTATGGTGCCTTTAAATTAAATTTTGGTGATCAGCAAGAATACGTTTATAATTTCAGACCTTCAATAGACGATTTCTTTTCACCCTGGACTATTGGAGAGAGGTGTAGTGCGTGTCCCAATAATTGCGATGATGGATTGTGCGGTAAGTGGTCGTATTTTAACTGGAATAAAATCTTAATACACTGGGGAATATTTTAGAAACGAATATCAAAACGACTTTGAGAGTATAGTGGATGTTACTTGTACGTCGTAGGAAATACATTTGTACATAAATATAACACTTTTTTCTAAGCTACATCAAGTTTTCTTTGATATATGTAAATAGACAAAGTGTTTACCGGAAATTATATGCAGTAGCATTGCAACTCCAGTCACTCTGCATTATAATTGTATGTATTTTATCCTTTCACTTAATTTATTTTCGATGACAAATATTACCAAGGTTTGGTGAAAATTTCTTTTTCTTATTTCCCCATACAAATACATTATTAAATGTTCATTTCGTCATATTCTTATATTCGTGTTTACTATACAATTCAGTAAGAATCTGTGCAACGCTTCAATCACATAGACGTAAAATGCTTAACATTTCGCAAAGAATTCAGCTCATGCAGGTGCCACTGGTCGTATGACGATTTCAATGAGGATATTTTCTTTGTGTTGACTGTCAATGAGACTTTCCGAGGAGGAAGAACAATAAAATCTTGGGCCCTTTGCTTGAGATCCTGCCATATGTATATGTAGACTTGTATAACTTTACCCATCATATCTTTGCAAACATGCAGCAAAGTAAAATGAATATGATTTTAGATTGCAACGGACGTATGTGTATGAATGATGGAAATATAGATCTAGCAACTTGTCAATGCACATGTTTGAATCAGCCAAAAAGTCCGTTTTATGGAGCTGAATGTGAGCATTGTAAGTATATTTTTTTGTTTTAGACACATGTTTTTAATCATTGATCTAAGCTCATGGACGATGAAAGTGAGATAGAGAAAGTTTAAATCCAGTTTTACAGAAGTTTGCAAGCCTGCTTTTTCTCCTTCGGTTTGATGGAGATCTAAAAGTTCAGCTGATGTTGAAAAACATCGTAACAAATTATACATTCTTTAGTATGAAATTTTTAAAATTGAAAATTCTTAAATCTAACATTAACGATATTTCTAATATATATTGCAACACACAATCATGACAAATGTCAAAAAAAAAATTTTAATTTTTGTTTCTGTTCTAATTTCAGTGAATTGTGATATTCCAAATGCCTACTTTTGCAAATATTACGAATTAACGAGAGCAGAAATGGATGGATTCTGTAAATTTCTTGCTCAATTTATAAATTACTGCCCACACTACTGTGGAAGGTGTGGATAAAAGGTATCAATGCTGGATACAAACAATGAAATAAAAACAACAAAACAGTAAAATAGTTCAAGTCGTATCTAGCTCAAAACGAAAAATACTACCCAGAATTCATGTTTCTAGAATTTCTTGTTTTCACTTCTGAATAGAAAAACTATGCTGCTTAAAGTGTTTTTTATTACAAATATTTTTAACCTTCAAAAAATTATCTTTGGTTCGATACATTTGTATCTAGATAAAAGTATGTATATAAATTATATATTTAATTTTATTTTTATTTTTTACATACCGGTTATCAAGACCATATTGGTCGAAACGTTGAGTATCTTTAACTTTTTAGTTTGTTGTTGTTTTTTTACGATTTTTTATTTGGTTTTGTTCGACTTGTGTATTTCATACATTTTAGTCATTTTACGCCCCTTTTGACAGCTCACATTTCCATTTATTTTTCTTGTTATCTACTTGTATAAACACAGATTTGTAAGATCCTATGTTAATCTCTCTCCATTCAGACGCAATTGGTTGTTTGCATCTACCTTCTGGCAGTTGGGGAAGATTGTGAAAATAAAACCGAATGATGCTTCTTGGTTTGCTTTTACTGTAGCACTTATATTCACATGTGTTTTTTTCCTCTCCGAGAAACTGGAATCCTTTGAGCTACATGTAAATAAGAACAGGACACTTGCAGTGTAACTTGTTTTGATATTTCTACAGTAGATATACATATATAATGTGTGCTTGCATTCAGGAAAGATGATTTTGATGAAACAAGTGTCAATTCCTGAAACCTTTTTTTTTTCCTGTTTTATTCCATAATACGTGTATTTACACATGTAGTCGTCTAATACTATTTCTTTCACTGTAAAAGTTGGCTTTTTAATTGAAGTTTTTTGCAGTTTACCATCAATTTTAACAAACAGCACAAGTCGACTCCTAGGTTTTGTATTGAATCCATGAAGATCGTCCATACACTTTTTAGTCGTTGTAAAGTATCTATACCATCCTAATTCTTCTTGTTTCCTTAAAATTTTGTTTTTCACCACTATTTAAGACAAGCTTTTCAAAGATAAATGCGGTATTCTTAAATCGAATATAATTGGACCTCATATTCCTCTAAGCCTATTACGGTCTTTTTATATGCCTGCCATGTTCAGCCCAATTTATAGCCGATCAATAATATTTTCTTCAGAGGCACAGATATCATCTCTTGAATATACTGTATGTAAATCATCATCAATAAGAAATAAAAATCCCTCTGTGTTGACAACGTCTTCTGCATTATCTAAGATAAAATTTAAACTTTTCTCTAACAATCCAGTCAGAAAAAGAAACATTAATGTCATGCATGTTTTATACCAGTGTTCTCATAGTTATCTGGTTTTTCGGCTGACAGAAGTCTCTAAAGCTTATATCATAGAATGTCTTAATCGCCCATATAGGACAAGCCGCGCAATTGTTTTCCTGTTACAGAAGTCATGAAATAATAGGATGCCATTAAGTCTGTAACATGGGAGATGGCTCAAAACGATCGCCATACACTGGCACATATCCAGTTAAAATTTTGGGGTGTGAAGTCAGTCTACTTTTTCCGTAATTTGAGAAATCTCGAGCCATGGTAAAAAAAGTCTCCTTCCGCAAAGTAAAATGTACCTCTTTCATGCTCTCCATGTAGAATAAAAATTTTCTTGGTTTTATTAATTTAATCCTTTCAATATTTCTATGTCAAATGCCTCAGGTAAATACACTTTTAAAACAACACTAGTTATTCAGTTATCATGGTTGGTTTTGTAACAGTAGGTCCATATATCATGGTGCAATTATAATTTTTTATGGACTTCTTTCGTATCCCTCAGATCAAAGTTCATTGCAGGTCTTGAGCCATATAAGTACATACAGATTTATAGATACTCAAAACAAATTCTGTTATATTTTGTAAACGAATTTGTTCTGAATAAAATTGCTTTCGACCTACAGAATATGTTTTACAAGAGTAAGACGTTTTATCTTTAACACCTGAGGAATTATCGGCATTTCTTGAAAATGAAGACAAAATACAGATTGAGGAACTAACATTATTTAAAGCATTGTGTAAATGGGCTGACGTTCGTTGCCAAAAATTAGAAAATGATTCCAATGGCGAGAATAAAAGAATAGCCTTAGGAGATTACATATTCAAAGTAAGGATTCCACTTATTCCTCTTCAACAATTTCAGATGAAATAGTACCGACAGGAATATAAACACCGACAGAACAATTGACGATTTGTAATTATCATATTGGTCTTATTCAGAAGGTATCAGGATTCAAAATGTTTGAGAGATCTATAAAACCAAAAGGTAGATGGAAATAGGAGAATTAGATGTACTGATTTATACTTAGAAAAGGAAATATATTCCTTGTGTAATATGTGTAATAAACGCATTTCTGAATGCTAAAAATAAAATAATAATAAAATTAACACCAAAACATTGTGAGCATTGCATACACAACCAGTTAAACCTAGATAAGGTCAATTTTATCGAAAGGGCTTAAAACCCTACTTTTAAATGAATTGCAAAAATAACATATTTTAGTTTACAGCAGAACAGCTGCGAACTCTAAAAATGTCATGAAATGAAGTCCAAGGACAACTACATGGTATGCCGTTATATTAAACACCAGTTTTAA
This sequence comes from Mytilisepta virgata, assembly GCA_028015205.1. NCBI lineage: Eukaryota > Metazoa > Mollusca > Bivalvia > Mytilida > Mytilidae > Mytilisepta > Mytilisepta virgata. Next base: position 46,329,931 of record CM051515.1, read on the forward strand.
ACAAATCTTTGATCTTTCATAACGAACATTATTTATTATTGCCTGCACATTAATCATTGATAGATTGATTGATTGTTGCTTAACGTCCAGTGGCAAATACTTCACGCTTCTTCAGGAAAAGAGCCAGTTCAATTTATCTAACAGGGGTGGGATGGACCAAAGGTGAACCAATTTTGACTGCCATTGTAAAACGAGATGGTTGGATAGAGTCGGATAATTTAGCCTTCTGTTATGGCCATTAGCCTACTCTTTTTCGAAAACTACATAAGGGGTCTTTAGCGTGCAGGGAGTGTGGCATTCTCTACACACGTTACCCACTATGGTCCGCAGTGGCTGCAAATTAAATATAAAATTATAGATGTGAACTAAAAGACCCTATTCCAGTCTTTAAACAGTTAAAAATTGTATGCATATAAAATAATAACCTTATTAGATATAACAATTAAAAAATGTATATTAATGTAACCATCTGGACTACATTAAATTAAAACGTTCTATTTCATTTCAATGTTAACTGTTTTTTTTTCTGACATCAGTGTAAATTACTGTATAGCATTTTTTTTAAATCGCAAGGAATATTTTTTTTTGCAATTCAAAATAAACATTAAAACGTGATTATCATACTAGTACATATTAGTACAATTTGTACCAATAATTCTACATCGTACCAGGAATGCTATTCCAAACAAATGTAGTCAAGAGTTTCCTCTGACATTGCAAGAACTTAACAAATTCTGAAAAAGGCCGTTGAACGTTTCCGCATCTCTCTCATGTATTGTCAGCATATATGTATTGTTTACAGTGTTATTGCTGAGTTCCTAATGTCTTGAGTTGGAGCATTTGTGCAATTAAACAAGTTTAGAAGGAGATAATTCAACTAAACTAACAATTGAAACATTTTCTTCCACTTACAAAAAACAGTAGTGTTGGATCCCATGTTAAGTTCTCTCCGACAGGGAGTTTGTGTACACGTAGCCTTCTTTGCAGGCAGCGTTTTAAAATAAACATTTACTTCAGTTACGTTATTTTAATGTACGGCAGCACCAATAGAATTCCGACTCATTTTGTTTGAATTCACTTGAATATTTTTGGTTTTCTTTTTATCAATCGCTTGAATTGTATGTTGTTCTTCATGGAGTTCCATAAATATAAATTGTGGCTTCCTTTCGGTTTTGATTATAGAAATGTCAGCTTATCAAATGACTATTTCTGTAAATAATACATGTATTCAGATTTTTAAATCCTGCCGATTTTTTTCTGTTCGCCTATTCTAAAGGTGTTTTTTATTATCGGCTTTTTTAAAACGTCTGTGACGCGCAACACGAATTAGAGTCTTCATCAAGGTTTGGTGAAGAAATCACCCAGATCTCTCGGGACATAGTTGTCATGGTGAAATATTTGTATAATCTTTTTCACTTAAAATTCGGCTTTTTACAACTATTGAAAAAAAATTATCCAAAGATAAAAGTGGTACATTTTTGTATGCGTATAATAGGACCTAAAACTTGTCTAAGTCCCAAACGATCTGCATCAATATTATTCAGCTTAATTGCATTGATGTTGAGCCTAGTTAATAGCAGATGTAATTATGATTTCTTCTAAGGCGAAAATATCATCCCTTGAGAAAATCAAACGTAAATCATCATTATGAAGGGATAAAAATCCTTCAGTGTGGAGAATATCTTCTGCATTTTTGGTTTTGAATTTAAAACAATTATCTGCCAACCATTTAAACTGTAAATGTCGTGCCCAGCGAAAAATCAAAAAAGCATTGTCCACGGTGGTATATTTTTCAAGGAATATTTTACATTTACTAAGCAAAGCGTTCAATTCGTGAAGAATTATTTATGTTTTTATTATTCATCAAAATTATATTTAGTGTTGAGAAATAAATTTTATTAATCAATGTAACAGACATTCTACGATTCCACAACGCATGTATGATATACATTGTAAATAAGTGTTGTTATAATGACAGGTTATACGATACACAAGGTTTTAAAATCTAAATTTTCACAAGTTGGAACCCACAGGTGTCGAATTTCCAAATTGCGAATTGAAGCTAGACTCTTCTTTAATTTTGCAATTTATCTATATTAAGTATTGTTATCATATGTACATGTAGATGCGCAACAAGGCTTTATATTTTAAAAACGTTCGAATAACAGAGGTTAAAATTCCATAATTATTAATTTATATAATTGTGAAAATTTCATTTTTTTTAATAAAATGATTGCATAGTATGGGTAATAAGGTTTTATATTTTTTACTTGGAGTAGGTTTCCCAACCACTTGCTTGGGTGCTTTTTGGTGTGGGGAACACTCTAGTTTCAATAATTATCACACGGATCGAAATAAAATCAATTATCTGTCAGCTATCGGTCCATAGAAAATAGCTTTAGCATAGTATAAATTTACTATATCTAATATTAGTATCTTTGGATTGTTATTTTAAATACAGGACTTCTCAAAGATACCAACTCTGTTTCAGTCACGATGGATTGGAGTAATTTAACAATCTTTGGATTGTTATTTATCAAATAATTTATATAACATGAATGGTAATACTGAACTACAATTTAGTGAAAGGTAAATTATATTGCCTTTTTTATATATTGTACCTCTATATCTTTAAAAATACAAGAGTTAATTTTCTAATGCAAAAATGCAGACTCTTCTTTATACTGTCATACTAGACTATTACCAGGTATGGTATCAGGTATAAACTAGTGTATACTGACAAGTCCATGCAGAAAATAATCACACAGGTATTGTTTATTAACATATAAATGTTAAGCCATTGCTACAATTATCCCAAGTTAATTAAGAATTCAATTTATTTTGTTCGCCCAAATTATCACTTGTGATGTATGGATAATTTTTGCTTTTAACCATTAACAACATATACTTAACCACTAATACCTTTACTACTAAAATTAAGAGATTTCTTTGGGCCGTCATCACGTAAGAACTACAATGGACAAAATTCAATTCAGAATATGAATAATTAAGGATGAATGTGTTGACTGAAAATTTCACATGGACGTTTAGATCGATACGTTTCTTTAATTGCTGTAATAATTGATAAGTTAACACAATCCGAACCAATCCGACATGTTTCTTCAACCACTTCCCTTCTAGGGATAAATGTTCAGCTATTAGGTGCCTAAAGGTAACCGGACATACTACGAATATATTAATAAACTACTCTAACTTCTAAATATTGAGAGGGCAGATGGTTTTTATATAAGCAATGAGGAGATAAGACAATGACATACACAATATACAGATTATGCTTACACAATACGGACTAATAATGGAAACTTCAATTTAGAGAACTTTATTTCACGCTTGGATAAGACATATAAGTTTTAGTGAGCTGCTAAAACGAACATACTTAACATAGCACATAACAAGATTTTTTTATTCCGGGAATTACAGTATTTTGGTTTTCTTTTGAATATTGTTTTAATTCATTACAATAAATGATTATTGTTATTGGGAATGGACAAGTCATAGTTACAACACGTTAATGAGAAATCTTTTGTATAAGCATTATAAATGCTTTTCACCCATTTCTTTACTAGAAACAAATATCTTACTAAGGGGTAAGAAAGGTTATTCCAGCTGTTTATAATACCCGTACACACGGGTAGTTAATTAGTATTGACTGAGATTGCGTTCCTAGCAAAAACCTAATATGTGGTATAAATAGAGTTTAGCTGGATTACTACAGGATGTTGTAAATAGAAATGATCAGAATCTATTGTAATTTCCTCTCCTGCATCCTCATGACGGGCTATATTGTAAATTTTGTGGCACCAAGACAGTTCATTCGTCCTTTGATGGTCCACTGCCCGTCTTGAATTGCAGTTGATGCTGTAATAAATTACTTAGCTTTGGGTTCACATTTGTCCTGTTTTTCTTTGATTTGTTCGTAACTTTTACTTACATCTACTTTGCAAATCGAAATCTAACATTCGATATTAGAAATTAGAGGTTCGAAATTTATAACATTCGATATCGGAAATTGGAGGTTCGAAATTTAACACTCGATATCAGAAATTAGGAAAAGAGTCTTACTTTTTACATAATAATGTTTTGGTTTATGAAAGGAATGTTCTTGTTTTATGAAGAAAACATGTGTATAATTATAAATACACGTACATGTAGTAGTCAAATACAGTTCCCGGAAACTACATGTAATAAGAACACGTAAATATAGAAAATGTAAGTTAATTCTCATAAGAATATTTTTCTACTATATAATTCGTAAAATTCTCCATTAATAACTTGTAACCGAATTTCCATAAATAAATCGAACTAGAATAATAACAGAATAAAAAGAAAACTTAAGCATATTCCACACAACATGAGTAACCGAAATATTTTCCACAACGCCCTATCGACACATTTGCGAGGATGTTCTCGGTAAAAGATGCTAGTCTGTCGGATGGGAACGAACGTGGCTGTCATGCGTTAAGAGAGAGCAACACCCTTAGCAGGTTAAAGACCCCTCTGTAGATGTCGACAAATAGTAGGTTAAAATGTCCCTACAGTGGCCGCTTTCGCACCCGTTAAGTAGATACATTGTAGGGATTAGTATCAGTTGGTATAACTTTTTCCCAATCCACTATAAACAAATAAATTTAAACTTTAAAGAAATACTTTAATAAAATAGGAATTTTAATTTAAGGCTTTAAACGACATACAAAGTATTTACAAATTGATGCAGACGCAAAGCAATACGATAACAAACCATCATGCTGCTTTAAATTCCTTAAATTGTTTACACTACAGATACATTCAGACGATAAAACGATTTCAAATGATTTAAATTTTTTGAAGCCCATTACAACCAACTTATTATTATTATATGATGTCATAGTTCATTTTAATTATAACGTCACACTTTTCTACAAAAACTGCGTCAAATCGGATGGAGAATCATACCATGTATACGCACCTTAACTTGTAACATATATATCAATAGTTTTCGTATTACCATAATTTAACATTTCTCGATCAACTGACATTTCTGATGAATTATGACAGTGGATTTGAGATGGAATCGTTGTGATATGACGATATAAAATATTTACTTAAACCAATATCTGAATAATTCAAATATCATTTTAATCTTGCCAGAAGGCACATTTTATTCTCAGGAGTCTTATATGAGTGAGTCGTATATAAATACACCCGAAGGTGAACGAAGTAACCGAAGCGTTATATTTTGAAAACACTGTTACTCGGATAGTTATTCAGACACTAACATGTTGCTTAGGATGTATTTGGCAATTTCCTTATTGGATATATCTCTGTGCTATTGTATATTTACAGCAGAAGAGGTAAAGACATTAAAATATGACTTGTTTACGATGCAAAAATATGATCCAACTGTTAGGCCATCTAAAAATTACAACCAACCAACAGAAATCTCTGTCAAATTTTCAATTCTTGGTATGAATGATATTGACGAGGTCAACGAAAAAATTACTACTTCCGGAAAACTCAGAGTAGAGTGGAACGATGCTTACCTAACATGGAATTCATCAGATTATAATAACATTTCGTTTATTTATGTTCAGAATAATTTAGTTTGGAAACCGGATATAGCTTTACACAACGGATTTTCTTCTACAGGAGATCTGGAAATGTCTTTCTTTGATGCACTGATTTATAGCAATGGATCTGTCATATGGACGCCGTTTAGTATTTTTCAGACTAAATGTTACATTGAAATTACATACTTCCCGTTCGACAAACAAAGGTGTAAAGTAGAATTTGCAATGTGGACCACCTCATTTGATGAAGTTGTTTTCAAAATGGCCGAAATAGACATTTCAAATCTTCATATACAGGGTGACTGGAATGTAATATCTGCAGATTCGATTGTTGTAAATAAACCTTCTGATCACAAGGCTTCTTTTGAACTACATATAAAGAGACGACCATACAAGGTTATACTTGAATTCATTTTACCGGCAATTACTATCTCTCTTCTTGATTTAATGACATTTTGTATTCCGTGTGATAGTGGAGAGAAAATGTCATTTACAACAACAGTTTTTCTGGCATTTTCCGTTTATTCCACAGTCTTAACGACAATTTTACCAGATAAGGCTAGTGTTTGTATTATTGGTATATTTTTGAAGTTATTAATGCTTATAGAATCCTGCATACTTGTTACGGCTGCATTTCAACTCCGCTTGTATCACCACAGAACTAATTCAAATCCATCGAATTGGACAATTATTATATTCCGCATTCTGATGTATGATAAGCATAAAACTAGAGTTAATACAATTTCAAGAAAGATGTCGGGAAATAGCAATATAACAGACCAACCAACAAGTCAGACCAACGGGAAAACATTACCAAATTATTTGGATTTTGACGATCTATGCCGTCGAATTGATAGAGTTGCTGGTATTTTCTTTTTTCTGGTCATGGTTTTATGTACCGTCACTTGTATGATACTTATTGCTGTCAATACTTAAGAAATGTAAAAGTAGGAAAAGGGAATTATGATTTGCTGAAATATTTCCGAAAAGACAATTTAAGTTGCCAAAAATGACAATTATCCTATACAGCTACATTTAAAAGATAATATTTTATTTTAAGTAATAATGAAAACTCCAATATGTCACAAAATTGAAACAAATACTACATCAGATGTTACACTACTTATATCAATAATTAAAACACTGTCTTTGCCTAGACAACTATAATGTAGTATTATCTCTACAGGAAATATACAGAAGGTAACATATACTTTTATTAACATGTATATGAACATGTTATGTTTATGTGTGTGTTTTATTCCAGAAGTCTCTCAAAACAGATGGATGAATCAGTATAATAGTATTACAAATTACATCTATACATTACGCTGAACAATTGTTCAATTTTGGTTCGTTTTGTTTTTCTGAGTTTGGTGTGCCATGCATTTTGCTGGGATGTGTGCGTGGTTGTTTGGGGGCCGGTTGGGGCCCGCCTCGCCTTGGTCGGGTAGTTTTCTCTTTGACACATTCCCCGTTTCCATTCTCTATTCTATTCAACAAATAACGTATACTGAGAGAAGAAACATAGATACATTTAGTACATACAGCATTGTGGATTAATGCATTTTTGATTTTTATTATTTGGTTATAGAGATCCCTAATTTCCTCTTATGTTTTTGTAATTTTATCGTTATAATTTTGTAACAAATATATCTAAGCATGTCCAGTGTCACCTAAAATATGATTGGAAACGCGGATTTGAATTGGCGATAAAGATGTAAGTTGGTGTTTATTTACAATTTTCTTCAAAAAATTTGTTATTTGAATAAAAACATAAATTAAGCGGATCACTACAGTTATCAAAGAATGAGTTGCATGCGTGCGCAAGTAAGGTAAACACACCAAACACTGTATGGGAAGAGTTATCGGGTTAAATTGGAAAGCGCCAGTGTTTTGCAAATTTTATTTAAAAGTTAGAATATTTATACTTGTTGTACTATTGTATTCTTCCAATTAATATTACTGTTTGGTATAGTATTGATTTTTTCATGTGAAAATCTTTTGTTTACAAACTAAATATTGAAATATTGGAATCAAAACAATTATTGAATCATTTTGTGTACTGTTATTTTTTGTTTTTGAGGAAGAGTTGGGTATTCCAACTTTTAATCCTACCATATTCGTCCCTGGCCATGTGTATTTTCAGTTCTAGTGTATGTCTTTCTTCCTCTTGGTATTTGTTTATTATATAATGTGATTATTTGAGATCAGTGATTATTTCTTTAAATTTTAAACCACATTGATTCAGGACATTTGTTACTTATTGAAATCCATATAACATATTTTCCTTGTTTAATACTATGGGGCGTTGTATTTTGCATTGTAGACCCGTGTCCAAAGGCTTTATGACGATCTCTTTTGTATTTTCCGATTTCATTGAAAAGTAGCTTGTTGTTTGGTGTCTATTTATATGTTTCCAATGTCTTGTTCTGAATATTCCATTCATATAATGGCGGTAAAAAAATTAACCTTAAACTACAAAGCAATAAAAGAATAATTGTTACACATTATAATTATCTATATCAAAATCAGTTGACTTAATTTTGGATTTTAATCTATTAAAATCATACAGGCTTTATTATATAATATATGCATATGACTGAGCAAAAAACCTACTGTAAACTATCCATGAGATAAATCTAGGCAGTAGAGTGTACATTATATGAGGTAAATGTTAAGGAGACAACATCCTAGAAGAGAAATGACCAAAAAATGCCAAAAGACCTCCCATGTAGTGGGGAACACAACACGATGTGGCAAGCAAAAAAACTTCCAGCAAATATTAAGCTGGAGATAGGAACAAATGATATGTGGTAGAGATACATTGGTTTTGGCGGACCAATAAAGTCCTTCCCAAAAAACCAGTGCCATTTTAAATTTTTAGATTCTCTTAGGAAAACATATTTGATTCATCAGGATTGTTTCATGGGTAATATTACCCAGAATTATTTGGAAGGTTAGAATTAATTTTTTATCGTATTTATCTTTACGGGAGCAAATAAATATCCTTTCTATTTATCCTGAAACTTGCTACTGGATCTTACACAATAAACCAATCATTACTTTCTGTCTATAAACCTCAGTTCGTGGAATGGATTTGTAGCGGTTTTTTGGTAAATTCACCGCGTTGAGTCGTCCAAGAAAACATAAACATTTGACAATTATTTATAAAGGTTCTATTTTTACACCTCAGGAATAAAGTCAAGAAATACAAAAGGGATATTCTACGGAGGGGAAAATTTAAAATAAAAGACAAACTCCGAAGAACAACGAAGACAAGACCAAAACCATACAAACACTACATTTAAAAAATAAAAACATGGGAACTTTCCAATAGTGAAATTAATGCACTTGAATATTTGAAAAAAAAATTAAGTCATCTCCCTTTTACATTGAAAATTCCCTAGGCGAAAAATTTGTTTGTTTCACTTGAAGACATGTTTGAACAAAATAAGGTAAGTTCAATTATTTTACTTACGACTTAGCTAATTGTATTTATCAGTCAAGTGACTAGACAATTCATATTGATTAAGGTACTCAAACTTTGAAAAATCCATTCCTGAGGTTTACAGTCAGTAATTAAATTAAGGTATCCGGGCCAACACTGACCAAGCGGTTACTCCAAAGGTCCCGGATGTTCTATGCATAGTAATAGGAATGACCCCGGTTACTGTCGCCGACAAACTTCGGTTTTTTTTCATAAACGAAATGCAAAAAGGACTGTGTATATTTCAACATGGGAAAGATACATGTACAAAATTCATGTTTTGAACTTTTCATTCATTTATTTTCAATCAAAAAGAAATAAAATTTACGGTCTTTATCTATGATGGTAGATCCCGGATGATCGTCATAGTGAGTATACATATTGTATGTCAGTCTTTAATTTGAGCTAAAACAATAAACGGTTATCATATACGTTAGATCATATCTAAACAAGGCATATATCATCCATTGGAGGTTCTTTGTGAATGTTTCTATTTGTTTTCTGCAATATTTGACAAGAATATAATTCTTTGATACCAAAGTTTTATTAGATATCTTTATCTGTTATATTTATTATGTGTTAATTTACCAGCTGTGTACTTCAACCAACAGCTGTGGCTAAAAAAAATATTCAAATCTTAGAAGCTTTCCTCTGATTTGTTATTCTAGATGTTACATTTCTAATCTCGAATCTAGAATTGAAGATATCGAATGTCGGATTTCGATATTTCTAATTTTGAACCTCGCATGATCCTTCTGTGCTTCAGCAGGTACTAGTTTTTATACTCGAAGCCTTATCTGTGCACTCTTCAGTTTCTGCAAGGTGCAATTTTTAATCAATCATCGAAATGTTTATTATTTCAACATCAAGAAATGACCATTAATGAATCAGGCTGAATTCCACGAAAGAATACGCCATATTATCAGGAGCTTCCTGCAAAAAACATTTCACATTAAAACAGACTGTCCAAAAGTTCTTACAATGTAAAAAGAAATAAACCAGAAGATTAGAATAATAAACACGAACTTTTAAAGGATGGAACATCAATGTTGATTTTGAAAATTTCTACAAATGAAAGAGTAAGGATCATTTACAAGATGTCTTTCTACATTATCATCATCAAAATTATCATCAACAATGAGGGTTTGTGTACAAATAACAAGGTTTTTCTGATGATATTTGTCCACAGTGCAGTGTCTAATACAGAAGAGCGGGATCGGTAGAAAAATATGATGATAAATATATAAAGAGGACAAATATACCTAAGGAGCGATCCAAAAAAATGATTCATTGAACAGACAAAACCCAGGAAGACAAATGAACAACTACAAGCACAACAAATAAACACTGAAAATTAAAAAAAACAATGAACAACACGAACTTCTATAAAAACCAGAAGTGAACTCAGGTGCTCCGGAAGGGTAAGCAGTTCCTGCTCCGTATACGGCACCCGTCGTGAAGTTTGACAAAGTCAATCCAGTGGTAGTCTCAAATCGGTGGAGGTACATGAAATGTTACGACAGTAGGAACAGGTCCAACATCATCTTATATATTGGAACACTGTAACGGCCAGTCAATTCGTGATGACGACCGTGCAATTTCCTAAGTGATGACATCAACTTATCCGGGATAAACTCTTGGTTAAGAAGTTTTTGTGACAGCAGTAATCCTCTTTGTCGAAAGTCATGGTAACTCACGAATGCCCTTGAATATCGGATAAGCTGAGAAACGTAGACGCCATATGCAGGTGATCCTGGTATATTGCTACTTAAGAAAGGAAAGTGAACAATAGGAAAGTCGAAGTCATCACGTTTGTCATAAAGTTTTGTCTTCAGATGTCCCTCATTGTCTATTTCGAGAAACAAATCCAAATATGAAGCGGACTTTGATGTATCTGCAGTATCCTTAAGTTCACTGGGGTAGATTAGATGCCGAAAGTCATGAAAGTCATCGTTATTTAACGCCAACACGTCATCCATATAACGAAAAGTGAAATTAAAGGATTGGGATAGTTTCTTTTTGTTTCCAAGTAGAAGCCCTTGAATGAAGTCATATGAGTACAGAGACAGATCGGCGAGGAGAGGAGCACAGTTGGTTCCCATTGGAATTCCGATTGTATGTTGAAAAATTCGATCGCCAAATTTAACAAATATGTTGTCTACGAGAAAATCTAACATGTTTGTAATTTCATCTTCAGGATACTTTTTGTCAGAATCAGAGTGGTACTTGACGAAATAAGCCTTTTCTCTAAACCTAAAACTAGAAATTTATACCTGCATGTGTCATTTTCCTTAAAAAACATGGATGAACTATTTGTTTCAATCGATATTTTAATTGAGAATGTGGTAAGGTAGTATAGAGTGTAGAGAAGTCTAATATTTATACTGTTGCATGTAGCCAAAGATTTTGATTTTAGATATTGTATTAATATTTTTGAGTTTTCATGACTCCACATCTAATTGACGCCACTGGTGGAATATGATGTTTCAGAGTAATTCTGAAGGCCTTCTTTAATACATGTCAATATGCGTGTTCAAATGTTTGAAACAGGTTTCCTAGAGCAATTTGCTGACCCAGCAATGTACCTTTGTTTAAACGGATTCTTATGTAGTTCTGGAATCCAATAAAGAGCAGGAAGGTCCATTTCTTCACCCTTTGTAGAAATGCCAAAGGAATGAATAACTGTCTGGTGGTTATCAAGGACTTCCTGCTTAGTGAGTGTGGTAATTTTAGGGAATTAATGGTAGGCAATGTTGAAAATAAATTTACTATTATGTTTCACTTTTACCAAAGTAAACATCTTCGACTTCTTTATTGGAAAGGCATTTGGCACAAAATAGTAAACAACAGAAACGCAGCAATGGAATTAAAAAAATAGAGGATGTGAGATATTGAATATATTTTACTTCAATATATTTCACGAACAAACAGAAACATGTATTGATCTTTTAGAGTATAAAAATATTTTTTCTTATGTAATCACACCCACTTATCTCTCTAATTTATAACAATTAGTTATTGTCAAATTTTTACAGTATGCGGGTTAATTTCTAAATTTGAGGAATGTTATTCGATGAAATATTTCCGTTTGATATGTGTATATTAACACATTTAGGTACATTCAATTGAAAAATATGTTTCGAACTAATATTGGTTATAAAGAGATTGAAAATATGAAAACATATTAAATAATGTTTTGTCAAATAATGGCACGTGTCAAGATGTTGTCATTTCCACGATACTAAATGTACAGATACCACTGAGATGGATTGATATTTTGGTTTTAATTTTCGAAATTTTCGGCGAAGAACCTTAGAAAACAGTCCTGTTCTTGGTCGTAATTATTCTGTCGTCGTCTGTGTATGATTATAGTCTAGTACAATTTTGAGAGATAGATTAGAGAAAAGTACTACAGGCTCAGGAGAGCCATTTAAAAATGTAGCTCTTTTATATCCACAGGGATTTTAAAGAAACGCAAAATGTCAAAGTAGCCTTGATATTTGACTTTGGACCTAATTAACAAGAATTGCCAATTGCGGCCATGTTTGTCGCCTGCTCTGGACAAAATGAGGATGCTTCGTAAAAAACCTTCCTCAGATTTGCCCTGTCAAGTTTCGTTCTTTTTGGCCTAGCGGTTTCAGAGATTTCTTATAGCAGCCAATCAGAAACAAGAATGTCCATGGCAGTCATGCCTGTCGTCCAATCAGGATGAAAAATTGATTTCATCAAAGAATTTCCATAGATGCTTCCTGTCAAGTTTGGCTGACAGTTTTCGCCAATCAGTTCCAGAGAAATGAGAAACAAGAATTGCCCATGACGGCCACGTGTGTTGCCCGAAATGAGGAATCTTTGAAAAGAACCTCCCACAGGTGCTTCCAGTGAAGTTTCGTTTGATTTTGGCCATACGATTTCAGAGGAAAAGATTTTTTTACATCAGCCAATCAGAAACAAGACCTGCCATTGCGATCATATGTGTTGCCCGATAGAAACGAAATGAGGAAACATTATAAAGGACCTCATATTTATGTTTCCTGTCATTTTTTGGCCAAGCAGATTCATCGGAAAAGATTTTTGAAAACTCAGAAATCAATCAGAAACAACAATTGCCCATGGTGTCTATGTTTCTTGTCCCATCCGGACGAAATGAGCAACCTGTATAACGGACCTTACATAGATTCTTTCTTCCAATTTTAGTTTCATTCGGCCTTGTAATTTCAAAGGAGAAGATTAACATGTGAAAAGTTAACAGACGTTGGAGGCCAAGTGATGACAAACGCTTACATTGCCTGCCATGTGACCTAACAAGTGCAGTAAAAACTGATACGGTTTAACTCGGAGATCAATTTTTCCCATCCTGTCTGGTGTCGGCCTTGTTTTATTGCTTTTATTAATAATTATTTTGTTTCGCACGCATTAGAGGTGTGTCTTTAAGAAAAGTAATTGTAATATACTTTATTGTAATACACATAACTGTATGTTACTTCAGAAACGATGCGGAAGATTATCCTAAAGTAAACAAATGGTTTGTAAATAAAACAAAAAAGAAAACATGTTAAATAATATTCCTCAACCTTAAAAGTCGCTTTAAGGCTTAAAAATAGATGCAGATCGCCCATTTGTTATAGCACTATCATAAACTTGGCTCTAGCATTTATATAAAAATTTTGCTTTAAAAGGGTTTACTGAAAACCGTTGTTAAACATGTTTTAAAATTTATCCCAACAAAACAGACCTGTATAATACAAGGGGAGCATTTTAATGTTATCAATTTTTATAACAATCATGATAATACGATGATAACAAAAACTGACTTCACATTGATACATCATGTACATATAAATCATATTTGTGTTGTTCATTCCTATACTCCATAAAATACTACTGTTTGTAAACCTTAATTCGCGGAATGGATTTTTCGAAATTATAGATAATAAGAACTGACTTCAGACTGATACATCATGTAAATATCAAACGTCTTTGTGTTGTTCATTCCTATAAAATAATACTGTTTGTTAACCTTAATTCGCGGAATAGATTTTTCTAAATTATAGTACCTTAAATATGTGTGCCTTAGTGTAGTGGATAGAGCATCAGGCTGCGAAGCCAAACGTCCCTGTTCGGGAGGAAAATTTCAGGGATCACATTTGTGACTCCATGTCCTGGAGGAACCTTTGCGAGAATGATATCAATAAAAGATGTTAGTCCGTCTGATGAGGTCGAAAAATATTTTTTATATTTTGAAATTTTTCTCTGTATTATTTTTTATATTGAAAATTTCCCTGTAAGAAGCATGTTTGAGGTATAGATATAGAGCCTTTACAAAAAACCGTAATTTTGTTTTTTGTTGTCTTGAAAGACAATTTTTTAAAATAAGAAAACATGGTATGATTACTCTAAACATTTAGACTTCAAAAATGCCAAAAATCAATTCTTCGAACTGAATGTTAAAAACATTTGGTGAACAATAGATTTCATTTAATCAATTTTGGATTAGACCTCGGTTTCTGTGACCGGAAGAACATTTAGTTGATGAACAACATTATGTTTCCTACACACTATTTCTTTGACCTTTGTCCTGAATTATTTGAGACTTAAGAAGTAATTAAATGGTCACAGACTGGACTGACGTATACCAGCGAATTCACTACAAAGAAAAATGACAGCACCTTCCTTGACAGTCCAGCATACAGCCAATTGAAGAAAAAGACCGATCTAGGCACATAACTTACAAGAGTACAAGAGTTACAAGAGTAACAGCTATGACTAGGCCAACTGTAACTATCGTTTTACGTAATGCAATTGCATGGAATGTCGACGATACTAAGGGCATTCTTAACATATTGAAAAATTCTTACCACTAAGATGGTGTATAGAACTGTCAGTGAACTGTACAAAATGACAGTCGGTATCTCAAAGAAAAATATAAAAGTTGTTCCGACAGATGAAAGGTGGCATATATCATGTCTATCCAAATCTGTTGTGGTGTTAAACAAAGCGTCTAGATTTTCCAGATCTGTTGTTTTGCGAACCAAGTAATGAAGAAATTCATACAAATAAAAAACAAGATAAGAAAAACCACTATTGTTCTATTTGAAGTTAACTTCTTGAGATGTCCATTAGTAGTATAAATTTACTATATCTAATATGAGTATCTTTGGATTGTTATTTTGAAACTCCTGGGACGATGCCTCTGCATGGTGGACCCTAGGTCCCCGAGGGTATTCGCCAACCCAGTCGTCAGACTTGTCTGACATGATTATTTATTGATTTTTTATAGAAATTACCAGTATTTAGCAAAATTCAAAAATAATAGAAATACTAAGGGTCCATTTCTTGTATTGTACATGGTAGATGTCCTTAGCTGAAATTTGGCTTCCTATTTCGGTATTTTTGGTTATTTTGGTTATGAGTTCCTTTTGTTTTAAAATAAGTTTGGTTTTTGGTCTTCCAAATGTTTCGGTTTTAATGCTGCTGATGAGAGGTAACTTCTTGAAATTCGTCGTATACAGCATAGTATAAATTTACTATATCTAATATTAGTATCTTGTTATTTTTTCTACTGTGTACATAATACATATAATATCGATAAGTTAAAGTATGTACCAATCTGTTGTCGTATATGGAAACATGGTTCTTTATATAACTGTGTACAAAATACGTGTATGTAAACAAATTATCGATAATGTGGGTGTAATCAGTATGATTAATACTTTAGCAGAATGCAAGGTTTGTGACAGTTGACACTCCGGTGCTTATATGTGAAAAAATATTAATTAAGTTGTCACAAGTTTTGCTAAATCATAATTATATTGAGACCATTAGAACACGAGAACATGATTTGTTTTGCAAATATCCCCAACACTTACACGTATGATATATCATTTACCAAAATTAGGTTATTCTTTATCAAGTATGATCAATGTGGAAAACACCTGTTATTTTTCACAGAGTCAATTGAAAATTTTTTACATTAATTACTATGAAAATTTCAATTATTGCTGAAGTGAATAAAATGAAGTTACTAATATCATTATATAAGGATAGATTTATCAATTCTTTTCAAGATTAAACTATGTTTCGTACACAACTATCAGACGTTTGGTCAAAGATTATGATACCATCTAGGTAGTCTGCTACAGTGAATTTTACATCAATGCTCGTAGTTTATATTTTCTTCGTCTGTTATATAAGCTACATTTATAACGCTCTTCTACCTTATCAAGCTGTTCGGAGGATTATATCGATTCATGTGCTTTAAAAAAAACTTACAACTGGCCTGATACAAGGCAAAACCGAATTTCCATGTATTTGCAAAGTTATTTTTATTTGTTTACTATTCACTATAGATATTTAATAATTTCAAATTTACAAAACCACTTTTATCACAATTCCAAAATTTATCAAATGCATAAAAATCCAACAAATGTGTCTAAATATCGTGTCAGCGATAAAGCAATAACTACAAATATTAAAACCTGGTAAATTTTCAAACCGTTCCCAAAGAAGAATTGTCATCCTGCCGTTTATGAGGCATGATCATTAATAGAAACTAATGGGCTAAATACTTCAAAACTTTAGGTGAATGTTTCTTAGGGTATATAGTTTATAAATGGTTTGATTGGCCCCTTCCAAAATTATGTCCGGCATTCCCGACTTCCAACCGACATGGCTTCCGTTACTAAAAATAGGAAAAGGGGGATGAATTTCAAAAATCTTTCATAAACCTACAAGGCCAATGGGAACCAAACATGGCAGTAATGGTCCTTAGGAGGTTCTCTTACAGAAGTATGAATGATGACCCGGACTGTTAACCAAGATGACCACAACAGCCGAACTTGGTTTAACATAGGGCCCTATGGGAAAATTCATTGAAAAATCTTCTTGTCTGAAACAACTTGACCATTTGGAACCAGACTAGGCAGCAATGGTCCTTAGGAGATCCTCTTTGAGAAATATGTCCGATTTTGTGGACTGTGAACAAGATGGCCGCCACAGCCGAACTTAGTTTAGCATAGGACCCTATGGGAAATTCACTCAAAAATCTTCTTGTCTGAACAAGATGGCCGCCATATACGAACTTAGTTTAGCATAGGACCCTATGTGAAATTCACTCAAAAATCTTCGTCTGAAACCACTAAGCCGATTAGAACTAGACTTAATAGCAATGGTCCTTAGATAGTTCTCTTTCAGAATTTCGTCCGATGACCCGGACTGTCAACCAAGGTGGCCGCAACAGCCGGACTTAGTTTAACATAAGGCCCTATGGGAAAATTCATTGAAAAATCTTCTTGTTTGAAACCTCCTGAGATATTGGAACCAGACTTGGCAGCAATGGTCCTTAGAAGGTCCTCTATGAGATATGTGTCCAATTTCGTGGGCTTGTGAAGCAAGATTGCCGCCACAGCTGAACTAAGTTTATCAAAGGAACCTATGGGAAATTCATTCAAAAATCTTCTCGTCTGAAACTACTGAGCCCATTGGAACTTGGCAGCATTGATCTTAGATTGTCCTCTTTCAGAAATGTGTACGATCGCCCGGATTGTCAACCAAGATGGCTGTCACTGCCGAACTTTGTTAAATATTGGACCCTATGGGAAAATTCATTTGAAGATCTTCTTGTCTGAAACGACTTAAGTAGTAGGAACAAAGTTTAGCAGTTATGGTCCTTACATTGTTCTCTTTTAGAAATGTTTCCATTGACCTGGACTTTCAGCTAAGATGACTGCCATAGATGAACTTAGTTTAACATAGAACTCTATAGAATAATCAGCCAAATTTACTGCAACACTTAAATCTTTAGTCCTGCTCAAGGTGAAAAGTTAAATCGAGGTGAGCGATACAGGCCCTTGAGAGTCTCGTTTGTCAACTGATCGAGGTAGTATAGCAATAATTCAACGTACAGGTGTGTACATTTACTTGCGTTTTCATAACCATGGAGACAGATTAGTATAGAGAATATTTATTAATTAAAAAAGTACATGTATGTTAGATGGGTATAATGTGTGAATTATATGGTGTTAAAGATAATTATTATCTGTGGCGTGGAAAAACATTTTCGTGACTAATCTTCCTAAATATCGGCAAAATAACACCGAAGCGAGAAAGCAGTAGTGTGGGAAAAGTCCGTAAATTCGAAATCCAAGGAAAATACAAAGTCGTGAGGATGGAACACAACAAACAAACGCCAAAATGATACTTTTATAACAAAAGAAATATAATTTAACCATGGAGACAGATTAGTATAGAGAATATCGATTAATAAAAAAACAAATGTACAAATGTATGTTAGATGGGTATAATGTGTAAATTATATGGTGTTAAAGATAATTATTATCTGTCACGCAGAATAACATTTTCGTGATTAATCTTCCCAAATATCGAAAAAGGAACAAGCAATAATGTGGGAAAAATCCGTAAATTCGAAATCCAAGGAAAAGACAAACAATCGCCAAAATGATACATTTATAACTAGAGAAATAAAAATTATATAACACACTAACCAAAAAAAAAGAGAACATGACAGCACAGAAACAAAAGGACTAGCAATGTGAAAATCTAGAAACTGTGAGTGACATCAGGTGCTCCGGAAGTGTAAGCATGTCCTGCTCCTTTAACGCCACGCGTCACACTGCCAATGAGTAAAAGCCAGTAAAGTGTCAAGTCCCGTGAGGTGTCAATTCCAGAAGGACGTGAAATCTAACTGAAGACTTATACATTCATGGTGATGACCGTAAAATGTTTTGGAGTGGTGAAATTAAAAGAGATTGAATATGACTTAAACCATTCTCATTTTGTGCTATTTACCTTGTCTTATGTTTGTATGTTAAAAGTTTAGAAATGTAATCTGTAATGTTTAAGTTTAGATCGGAAGCGTTTTGATGTGAAAATAAAATTTAATTAGCAAAATAAATATTGTAAATAAAATATACGTCTTTGTCCCTTCTCTTTTAATGGTTTTCACTACTATTCAATTTGTTCATTCACTTCAATAAGATGACGTCCATATATAACTTTACAAACATATAGGCAGTATTTAATTGAATAAGACGGGTACAGTTAGGGACTTTTAGTTTGCATGTTTGAAAATGATCTATTTCCTGTCTTTAGGAATTTCTAACAATCTCTGAGTACTATTTTCTAAACCAGAGAGGTTTTTCACAAAAGTAATTTTGTATCTGGATGAATCGGTTTTCTAAAAAAATCAATGTTAGAATAGTTTATAACGAAAACATATAATACCAGACGTTTTGATCATCTGAGCTGTAAATCAGAGAATGTTGTTTACGGTTTAGAATGTAATTTATGTGGACTGGTTTATGTCGGGGGAAAAACGGTAGACATAATAAACGCATGAATGGAGATCGCTCAAGTGTAAATAGCAACGATTTTCCTGAAGTATACCAGCACTTCAACCAACCTGACCATTCTATTCTTTCAATGAAAGTCCGGATTATTGAGAAAATTTACCATCCTACCGATAATCCTAATTTAAGTACACACGTACGTAGACCAAAAGATTAATACTTGATTCGCACCTTGGGGACTGCAATACCATATGGATGCAATGACAAAATCGATAGTGTAGGTATTATATCAAGTCCTAGATGTAGTGATGTGAATGTGATAACGCTATTCCTAATCATCAATGACGTAAACGGAGTCATGCAATAGACACTATACAAAACTTCAATGTCATGATTTTTCTATCAAAGGCCTTTTCCTTTTCATACAACAACCATTAAGTCTTCATCACATTCGCACTAAATTATAGTCTTTACCCCTCCGAAAACTACACACTTTATAACAAACCTGTTTAGACAGTAGAACTACAGAATCTAATTCACCCCAATACAAACTGACCTCTGTCGTGTTGGATATTGGACGTCACAGGCTTTTCAAACCAGTTGGTACACATGAAATTGAACAAGACAACCGTTCTTTTTTCCACTCTATTTTGCCAATAAAGGTTTAGATGCAGTAAATCTTGGTAATATCCTTCACCACAAATCGGTCAGATCAAAAGTTCCACCTTATTGCAAAGATCAGCCCGTTCCATTATTTCTTATGCCTATACTACACCCATTGCACCAAAAATCACAAACGTGTATTGCAGGGTCTTCACATCGACGATCTCAGAATTTAGCCATCTGATTTCTCCATTCAAATATAGTCCTGTTGGCCATTTCATCACAGGAGACTTAAATATCATAGACAATAAGTCTCTTCGTGATGTCCTTGCGAAAGGTCCTAAGTATCGAGAAATTGGAAATATAATTTCAAACTACTGATGGATGCTGTGGAGAACTATGCCAGAAAATGGACCAAATGTAAACAAGAGCTACTAGATTCGCTTTCAGATTGGGTTAAAGCTGTGAGATCGTTGATTCAAGTCTGAATTGATAAACTGATATATAATTAGAAGGTCTATGAGTAAAAAGGGAACATCAGTCTTCAGCAAGCCTGATGCTGCCAAGACATTGTCCGCCATTCAAGACAAATATGTTGTTGTTCCTGCAGGCAGGCCCCTAATAACATCGTTTTTGTATGCAAAAGCTATTTTATTCAGTGTTTGATTAATGAACTAGGGATTGCCAGTTCACTTGGAAATCCTACCTATTAAGCTACTACACTTTCAAAGGAAGAAAAAACCGACAATCATAGATGGGTCTTATCGTAATTTGATATTTTCATCAAGGATGATGATTGTGATCTTCCTACCTTGTACTGGATACTCAAGTTACATACGTGTCCATACAAACAACGCTTTATAGCTGGATTTGCCAAGTGTTCCTCCAAACCATTGTCTTCTAACTTCTATTTTAATAGCTGTCAAAACGGGCCTATAAAGTTATTGTGAGACAAGCTATTCAAGAAGGGTATCAATCAAGTGTGGATATTAAAGAACTCCAACGACGTAAAGGATATTTTACGATCTCGGTCCATTTCAGTCTGTAACAGCATAAAACCATTTTTTCTCTACTCTCAATACCAGCATTCCTCATTCACAACTGAATGAGAAGTTGAAAGATCTAATCCATCGATGCTTTTAAAATAAAAATGGCAACAGCAGATATACAAACCTTGTCATTGGTATATGTCCTGATGATTGAATTTTTGATCGATATCATATTTGTAGATCTCCTTAGCTGAAATTTGGCCTCCTATTTCGGTATTTTTGGTTATGAGTACTTCTTGTTTTAAAATAAGTTTCGTTTTTGTCTTCCAAATGTTTCGGTTTTAATGCTGCTGATGAGAGAGAGGTAACTCCTTGAAATGCGTCGTATACAGCATAGTATAAATTTACTATATCTAATATTAGTATCTTTGGGTTGTTATTTTGTTCAACTTAGTGGACATGTTTTCCAACAGACAATTGGAATTCCTATGAGTACTAATTGTGCGCCACTCCTGGACGTCTTAATTGTTCCTTTACTCATATGAGGCAGACTTCCTAGGCGGGCTCCTTAAGGAAAAACAGAAGTTAGCCCGTACCTTTAATTTCAGATTCCGCTACATAGATGATGTTTTATCACTCAACAATTCACGTTTTGGGAATTTCTAACATCTCATCTATCCCAATGAGCTCGAAATTAAGGATCTTATCTTGACCTTTACCTCTAAATTGACACCAGTAGAAGGTTGAATACAAAACTTTACGACAAACGGGATGACTTTGACTTTAGAATTGTCAACTTCCCACTTTTGAGCGGCAATATTCCAGAAGCGCCCGCGTATGGAATATATATTACCCATACGTTATTCCCGAGCTTGTGGCATATATATTGACTTCATGGACAGAGCATGGCTCCTCACAGAAAATTTGCTCAAACAGGGGTATGTTGCTCCTAAGTTGGAGTCATCTTTATTTAAGTTTTATGAACGTCATCATATCATGACGGGTATGAAAAAACCGTTTCCCAAATGAAAATGGACCTGTTCCATTGATGTTACCCCTTCCTCATACCGGATTTGACAAGTGCAGCATGGCGGGTGTCATGCAGGAAGCAGAGACTACTTACTCTTCCGAAGCACCTGAGTCTACCCCCGGTTTTTTTGGTAGGGTCAATGCTGTTCATTTGTTTTTATGTTTAATTGTAGTGCATGTACTGTTTTGCTCTTGTCTTCGTTGTTATCCGGAGTTTGTCAGTTGTTTCGATTTTGCCATCCTTCGAATATCCCTTTGGTATTTCTTGACTGTACTTATATAGCATGTTTGTATGCAGACAGCATTAAAAGGCTACAACCTAAAAGACAGCCTTATTTTTTAATTTCACTTTCTAATGTACAGATATTAAAATCATGTTTTGTCAAATGATGACAGATGTCAAGATTTTGTCATTTCCACGATAGTAAAGACACCACAGAGATTGATTGACATTTTGGTTTTCATTTCCAACGAGGAACCTTAGAAAACAAACCTGTACAAAGACATAATGGATTTACCGTTCCCATTGATAATTTATCTTTCTCGGTCGACAATATTCTGCTGTCGCCTGTGTATGATTATTGTCGAGTACAACTATAAAAGAATGATTGTTTTTAACTGAAAATTACAAGCGCCGTAAAACTTGATAAGGTTTAAATCTGAGATAAATTTTCCCATCCTGTGTGATGTGGACCTTGTTTTATTCTATTATTACTATTGTTATTCTTGTTTTCTTTCTCACACATTAAAGCTGTGTTTGAACTATACTTTACTTCAAAAAACGATACAGAAGATTGTGCTAAAATATACAAACTGTTTGTGAATAATACAAAAAAGAAAAAAAAACTTTAAATAATATTCCTTAACCTTAAAAAACGCTTTAAGGCTTTAAAATAAATGCAGAACCCTCACAATGAAACGTATCACAAAATACCGAAATAAATTTGATGCACTGTATGGCCATTTCGTTGACTGATAACTCATCAGCAGTGCTCGAAATCAAAATATTGGAAAACTGGTTAAAGATATAATGATGAATTAATAAGCACAACCATAGTTATAGGACCATTATCAACTCGGCTCTAGCATTTATATTAAACTTCTGCTTTAAAAGGGATAACTTTAGACCGCTCCCAAACATATTCTAAAATTTATCAACTAATATAAGAAAACAGAACTGTATAACACAAGAGGAACATTTTAATAACAATAATGATAACACAATGATAACAAGAACTGATTTCACATTGATACATATACAACATTTTCGTGTTCATTCCTATTCTTCCTGAAATACTATTGTTTGTAAACTTCAATCCGTGGAACGAATTTATCAGCATTATCTTAATTATGTGTGCCTTAGTGTAGTGGATAGAACATCGGGCTACGAAGTCAAACGTCCATGTTTCGATTCCTGTTCGGGAGGAAATGTTGTGATTCCTCATCCTGGAAGAACTTTTGCGAGTATATTATCAATAAAAGATGCTAGTCCGTTTGATGAGGACGAACAACATTTTTAATATTTCAACTTTTCCACTGTATTATTTTTTCTGTTGGAAATTTCCCTGTAAGAAGCATGTTTGAGGTATAGAAATACAACCTTTACAAACAACCGTATTTTTTTTTTGTTTTCTTGAACGACAATTTTTTTTAATTATTCTAAACATTTAGACTTTCAAAAGGCCAAAAATCAATTCTTCGAACCGAATGTTAAAAACATTTAGTGAACAATAGATTTCATTTAATCAATTTTGGATTAAACCTTGGTTTCTCTGACCGGAGGAACAGTTAGTGGATGAACAACGTTATGTTTCCTACACACTATTTCTTTAACCTTTCTCCTGAAGTCTTTGACACATAAGAAGTAAATAAATGGATCGCAGACTGGACTGACGTATACCAGCGAATTTACTACAGAGAAAAATGACAGCGCCTTCCGTGACGGTCCAGCATACAGCCAATTGAAGAAAAAGACCGACCTAGGCACATAACTTACAAGAGTAACAGCTATGACTAGGCCAACTGTAACTATCGTTTTACGTAATGCAATTACATGGAATGTCGACGATGCTATGGGTGCATTCTTAACATATAGAAAAATTCTTACCACTAAGATGGTGTATAGAACTGTCAGTGAAATGTACAAAATGACAGTCGGTATCTCAAAGAAAAATATAAAAGTTGTTCCGACAGATGAAAGGTGGCATATATCAAGTATATCCAAATCTGCTGTGGTGTTAAACAAAGCGTCTAGATTTTCCAGATCTGTTGTTTTGCGAACCAAGTAATGAAGAAATCCATACAAATGCAACAAGATAAGAAAAATCACTATTGTTCTATTTGAAGTTAACTTCTTGAGATGTCCATTAGAAGTTTTCAACGTCGCATTTAATCGTTCAAAGCATATAACAAGGCTTTGGCAAATGGAAAATAAATAGGTACTAGTATTAATGTCAGTACCGAAATCGCAAATGTTTTTTACCAGGAGTAAATCTGTTGGATCAACTAGGAAAAAAGCTATGATAAATAATATCACCTCTATAATAACAACGCTGTCACTGATACTTAAAAACACTACAAGCTGCTGATATCGTGATTCTTTCAGTTTCTGTGATGTCAAAGAAATCACAACAGATAAAACGTTAAATATTAAGCAGACAAAACATGCTACAGTAAGTGCAATTTCTACTGTGTACATAATTCATGTAATGTCTATAAATTACAGTAGGTGCCCATCTGTTATCATATATGGAAACGTGGTTCTTTATATAACTATGTACAAATAGGTCTACTAAACTAATGATCGATAAAGAGGATGTAATCAGTATGATGAATAATTTAGTAGAATGCAAGATTTGTGGAAGTTGACACTCCGGTGCTAATGTGTAAAAAACAAATTAATTAAGGTTTGCTCAATCCCAATTATATTGAGACCATTGGAACACGAGAACACGATTTTTTTTTCTTTTCAAATATTCCGACCACTTACAAAATGTGTCTTTCCTCGATGCTGATAATGTCTGCTGGGACTTTTTTCCGCTCTTTCCATTGCATTTTATTATTTGCGATTAAATTCAAATTTTTAAACGTAAGCTTTATTTTTATATGTCCATATTTTCGCCTGAATTAGTATCAAACGACTAAATGTTGTTTAATATATCGTCTCCTTGGTTAAATTTGAGTGATTATTTTACGTTGCGCATATTTAAGGTCAAGGCGAAGTAATTGAAAGTATCCTTCAGTTTTCTAATTTTTTGGCAATATGTAAAGCTAGTCGAAATACATTGGAATATAAAATAAAAAATTGGGGGTACCCATTCTTATTTGTTTGCTATAACCCTTTGAAAATGCGTTCTGAAATCAACTTTTAACATAGGATATATAGGGAAAACGTCAATTTTTCGACAATTTTGCTCGAAAAGTCTATAAAAACCATTGATGTTAATCCTACAGTTTCTTGAAAAACTAATATTGTATTGCCTCATCCACCAGCTTTCTGATGATATAAAAATATTTGGGGGTCCCCAGGCTTGATTTCGTTGTATCTGCTGCTGAAGATACTATCAAGCTACTAATTTTTGTGATTTTTTCAGGCAACGTCATGACGTCCAGCGTTCGATAACGTTTATGTATTGCAGATAATAATTATAGGACAAACAACAAACCTTTTTCTTTCATCAGATGTTGTTTTTTAATTTCAATGTTTTTAATGTTTTTGTTAATTTTTATTTATTTATTTATTTTTTGCTTTCTGTAAGGCGTTGCAGATTTTAAGGGTCGTCAAGTTGGTTACTTATTCCTTATTCCTTATTCGTTACTTATTCCTTTTATTTATTATCTGTTGAATGAAAATGTTTGATTTTCATGTTGTCGATGGATGATTTGTATTGCAACTGTATCCTTATACAATGTAGTCCAGTAACATATTAAAATAAATCACAGTGCGTCAAGTGGACCCATTGTAACTCCACGTAAGTTGAAAACAACATTTTTTATTTCAAAGTGGTTAAAAAAAATAACAACCAAAGATACTAATATTAGATATAGTAAATTTATACTATGCTGTATACGACGCATTTCAAGAAGTTACCTCTCGTCAGCAGCATTAAAACCGAAACATTTGGAAGACCAAAAACCAAACTTATTTTAAACAAGTTTAGAGGGTATTGTCGTTATCACAAAATAAAAACTTCTAACAAAAAAAAATTCTTGCATGCGAGGGATAAGCAGGAGTGTAAAGATCCGTAAGGATAATTAACGACGGAAACGTTTTTCACAGAGTGGTAGCTGATAATGCCTTATTTTGGACAAACTATTCGCCGTAAAATCCCTGACAAATTAGGCCAAACCAAACTGAATTTTAGGTCCTTGGATTGCGCCGCTTCAATTTTTTTTTGCCGCTTCACTTAAAAATAAAGCTCAAAATTCGCCCCTAATTCAAATTAAAAATAAAAAGTTGTGTCACACTTAAGTTTTATATTCGCCTGAAAAAAAACCCATCCCGTTAGAAAAAAAAATTGATCGCTCGCACCTATATTTACACTTGATATTTTGTATTTCTCCATTAAAGTGAAAATGGTGTTATATAGGCAACTTGACGTCATATATGCATTCGCGTTATTTACTTAGTTCACAGAAATTGAGATGTTTAGTAAATTTATAACATTGTACCCGTGATCTAAGTGTCAAAAAGGTGACTTACGGGGTGGTAATACCATGGAGGTAGTACACTGTACATAAATACCTAAAATTTAAACTAAGCAATTTACTTGCATGATATTTACTGTAAAAATAACAACATGTACCTATGATTCTGAAACGAATTTGTCTAAATATGCGTTTACACGACGAAATAATGTTTTCGAATGCGTTTTGATAATAAAGGGACGTGTGAACGCACAATGCGTTTTGATAATGAAGGGACGTATGAACGCACAATGCGTTTTGAAACGTTTCGAAAAAGTTTTATGATGCGTAATAACTGGACGTCTGAAAACACCATTATTTCTACCTTAGAGCGACTCCACTGCTCCTCCGGAGTGAACGTCATAATGGCTACGACGTCAGACAATCAGTCGGGGACGTAATACAATGACAAGGGGCTGTTACCCTTGAAACAGTAAACAAATGAACACTAGATGGCGTTCAATTACTTCGCCTTGACCTTAAGTCAGAAGTTGTTTCGCGAATGGAGACGGACTATGATGTCAACGAGGTTG
The DNA here is from genome assembly GCA_028015205.1 of Mytilisepta virgata. Taxonomy (NCBI): domain Eukaryota; kingdom Metazoa; phylum Mollusca; class Bivalvia; order Mytilida; family Mytilidae; genus Mytilisepta; species Mytilisepta virgata. Next base: position 46,357,129 of record CM051515.1, read on the forward strand.
CAAGTTTGCAAGCGGGTCCTTTAGTTTCCCGGAAAATCATGAACAAAGGTTTCCAGACTGATTTTGTTTTTTAAAACATGAAAATACACGGTTTTTATATCGTTTATAAGATATTTTACATGAATATTCAGGAAATATGTATTTATTTGTATGGTAAACAACGTAACGGAAAACTTGTCGTTGCGATGAAGAATCCATACTTTTCCCGCTAAAATTTAGGAGAATTCAGAACGTTTACAAATATTTACGTTTCAGATAAGTAATTAAGATGATAAAAATATTATCTGTATTTTGACAGCTAGATATCGTAAAATATCATCCCGCTCGACAGAATATGAGGATTTGGGACTCGTTCGCTATTCTCACTCGTCCCAAGCTTCATATTCTGGCTCACGGGATGATATTTTATAATATCTAGCTGTCAAAATGCAGATAATATATATACACACCTCTCTAGAGTTTAAAAATGGGCATATCCCTCACCCCCGCTTATGAACGTTATCCCTTGAACTGAAAGAAAAATAAGATGGTTTGAAAAAAAATACCCCCCCCCCCTTTCAATCAATCAGAATTCTTGATTCTTATGTAAGAAAACGAAAGGAACAAAACCACCTTCTTATTTATTAATCAATCTAATACAGATATTTTCAGCTGAATGAATTGAGTTTGATTCTGTTTTGAACCTGACGTGTAAATCTTTCTTATCACATGTGCATATACGATAGAGAAATCTTAACACAGCTGGAATTGTAAAATTTAAAATCAAATTTACTCGTGGATGCTCCGATCACATTCTCCTCACAAAATTTCCCATGGTTTCTTATGTCGCATGTTATCTTTCTTAAGGCTTTAGGTCCACATTTAAAAATATTTAAAAGGAGAATATAAACACTTTTTCCATTAAAAATATATTAATACCCCTTTATATAAAACAAATCATTCCTAATTTTTTTTAATAAAGAAATTAATTGATGCCACGATCTATGCTTACTTTTACATTAGAAGGCATTATATTTCTTTATATGTTTCAACAAGAGATATCCAGGTGTAAAATATTAACAAATATAATGCCTACCCATGTTAAAATAAGCATAGAGCATAGCATCAGTGAATTTTTTCGATTCTAATAGGACAATATGCACTATTCCTGTATATGAAGCGTATAAGGCGTCTTCTACAGAAAGCCATGTAGATTTCAACAGATAAGTTTCACAGAAAAGCGTAAATTGCTTTAAAGAAACAAAATAAAATCAGAATAAAATTTTTGTGATATTTTAAAGCTCTCCCTGGATTTTTATCATTATAATACTGTAGTAATGTGACATATTTATTTGTATATTGGGGGAACATCTCTTATCTTATTTCGTGGCATTTTTAAGAAAATCGCCCGTCCAGTTTTTTTTGTAAGAACAGCTCAAAATTTTGGTAGTTTTGTCACAATGTATTTATTGTACTATTTTCAAGAAATAATTTATGTAAGTATTAAAACTATTAAAGTGTTTAATGGAAATTGTAAAAATTATCATTTTCTATATATTATTTATCAAATCTGCATGAAAAGCTAAGAAAAAATCACGAAAACACAACATTTTAACATTTCGTTGCAAAAATAGAGACGTTGCCATGGAAACAAAAAGGTGAAAATGTCCTGTTTCCGGGTCCCACGATTTCATGAAAAATTGAGAACTCATAGGCTTAAATATTTCCATTATAATAAAATAATAAAATTCATATGTCCCCGATCTCGTTTCCATGGAAACGGATGCTATATTAACCCTTTTAAACACATAAATAAAGTATTTTTCGCATTTGGAAGAAAATCAATCACTGAAAGCCGTTTTCAGGGCATAATTTATGTCCCCGCCGGTTCACAATGCGGGGACATAGAAATGCCAGGCGTCAGTCCGTCTGTCCGTTCGTCCTCATTGTAAGCGCTCCCATGCCTATATTCATTTGCAGATTTTGATGAATTTCATATGGAGGAAGACTTGTTTTGATATAGTATCTAGATCAAGTTTAAATTCGAGTGTAGTAAAACAAAGTACTAAGCAAATATTACGTTGGATCTGTTTAACTTGCATCGTGGCGCAAAGTATATTCAATATAAAACATGCCTCTTGCATGGCATGTGTGTGTTTTTTTTTTTTTTTTTTTTTTTTTTTTTTTTTTTTTTTTTTTTTTTTTTTTTGTTATGTATGAAAAATACTGCATAGTTTTCCCCTTTTATATCCTAAATAGGAATAAGAAAAAACATCAAATTATAAATGTAATAGGCTCTGACCTGCATGAAGGAACCCTTCCCTCAGCTAACCATATCCCTACCAAATCATTGCTCTACAGTACAAGGGTGGGCGCTAGAGTAGATGAAGACCAGCAAATAAATAGACATTTTACATTGTTAAAATTCACCGGATTAAACGCTCAAGTGATCAGAACTTTATGCAACTTTTCAATTCGAGTTATCTCCCTGTGATTGCAAACCTTACCTTAAAACTTACCTTACCTACTCAAAAGTAATGAATTCAGTTATTTCATTTGGTACAGATATTTAATCATTTTAAAAACGTATGATTTTCAGTTTTAAGGATGCTCGCTGGTCATGTTTTGGTCTTTTTGTCAGATTTTCGGAATCCTCGGGTTTTATCCATTGCTTAAACATGAAGTTTTTTGCCCATGAACCCCTACTTTTTCTGCAAATTTTCAAGGCCTTATAGCTCTAAAATGAGCACATGAACCTATATTTTTTTCTTCCTTATTTGTTTACTAATTATATTTTCTCTCAAACTATAACACCTATTTCAAATCCTATTTATTTCCTATTAGACCAGCGATCATCCTTAAAATGTCTATCTGACGTTATACCTTAGATTGTGACGTCGCAATTTCGACGGTGACGCCATTTCGCGTGGGGTTATCAGTTACAGCTTGGCTTAATTCAGTGAAATAGAAGAATTAAACTTTAAAACTTTTATTTTATCAACAGAATATCACAGTTTGATGCCTTGTAGTTACTAGTATTTCATATGTGATAAACGCTTCAAGTTAACAATTCATTATGTGCATGTGTCAATATTAAGTGTTCTATTCATGATTAAACTTTGTTTCGTATACAACTATGTAGGTAGTCTGCTTCAGTGTATTTTACATCAATGCCCGTACATGTAGTTTTAATTTTCTTCGTCTCTTATATAAGCTACATGTATAACGCTCTTCTACTTTATCAAGCTGTGCGGAGGATTATATCGATTCATGTGCTTTAAAAATACTTATAACTGGCCTGATACAAAGCAAAACCGAATTTTCATGTATTTGCTTAGTTATTTTATTTATTAACTATTTTATGGTTATATTTCAAAGCAGAAGTTTTACAAAAAATTGACAACAGAAGGGTAGATTCACAGATGGAGTAAGTGATTTTATATGTCTCAAGATACGCGAGTGTGCCAAGATATATGTTTCAATTACCATACGAAACCCAGAAACATTCCTATCAATGGAAGCAGATGCTCGTTTCAACCTGATCTAACACATTTCTGAATGGTAAGACAGGATTTCAATATTTTCAGATTCGTTCTGCGGAGGCATCTGTCTCGGCTACTCAAAAGTAATGAACTCAGTTATTTCATTTTGTATAGATATCTAATAATTTCACATTTACAAAACCACTTTTATCACAATTCCAAAATTTATCAAATGCATAAAAACTCCAACACATGTGTCTAAATGTCATGTCAGTCTCAAAGCAATAACTACACATATTATAATCTTGAACAAGTTTAAAGTGTTCTCAATGAAGAGTTGCCATTCTGCCGTTTATGAGGCATGAACATTAAATTTACATGTTTTGATACCCTTTTTAGCTCACCTGGCCAAAGGCCATGTGAGGTTTTGCCATCACTTTTCGTCCGTCGTCCGTCGTCCGTCCGTCCGTCCGTCCGTCGTAAACTTTTCTTTAAAAATCTTCTCCTCTGAAACCGCTGGGATGATTGGTTTGAAACTTAATAGGAATGTTCTATGACATGTCCTCCACAAACGATCCTCATTTTATATTGATCCGATGAAAAACATGGCCACTGTTGCTAAAAATAGAACATAGGGGTAAATTGCTGTTTTTTGCTAATAACTCAAAAACCGTTACAGATATTGAAAATCTGACATGGGGTAAAATTGATCAGCATGACGAGATCTACCTACCCTGATATTTTGAAGGAAATTCCAAAACCCATTTAGGAGTTATTGCCCTTTTTTCGTCAAATTTTCAAAATTTTAACATTCAAAAATCTTCTCCTCTGAAACCGCTGGGCCGATTGGTTTAAAACTTAATAGGAATGATCTATGATATGTCCTCTACAAACGATCCTCAATTTATATTGATCCGATGAAAAACATGGCCACTGTTGCTAAAAATAGAACATAGGGGTAAATTGCTGTTTTTTGCTAATAACTCAAAAACCGTTACAGATATCGAAAATCTGACATGGGGTAAAATTGATCAGCATGACGAGATCTACCTACCCTGAAATTCTGAAGGAAATTCCAAAACCTATTTAGGAGTTATTGCCCTTTTTTCGTCAAATTTTTAAAATTTTAACATTAAAAAATCTTCTCCTCTGAAACCGCTGGGCCGATTGGTTTGAAACTTAATAGGAATGAACTATGACATGTCCTCTATAAACTATCCTCAATTTATTTTGATCTGACGTAAAACATGGCTGTCGTAGCTAAAAATAGAATATAGGGGTGGATGTGTTGTTTTTGGTTTATAACTTAAAAACCGTTACAGATATCGAAAATCTGGCATGGGATAAAATTGTTCAGCATGACGAGATCTACCTACCCTGAAATTTTGAAGGAAATTCCACAACCCGTTTAGGAGTTATTGCCCTTTTTTCGTCAAATTTTCAAAATTTAACATTTTTCGTCATTTATCTCCAAAACTATTTGAGATAGAAGTGAAATGTAAATTTGAAAAATGTTTGCCATGTTGAGATCTACATACCCTGAAATTTTAAAGGAAATCTCAAAACCCATTTAGGAGTTATTGCCCTTTTTTTGTCAAATTTTCAAAATTTTAACATTTTTGCATTTATCTCCAAAACTATTTGAGATAGAAGTGAAATGTAAATTGAAAAATGTTTGCCATGTTGAGATCTACATACCCTGAAATTTTGAAGGGATTCCCAAATTCTATTTAGGAGTTATTGGTTTGTGTAATTTGAGGTTGGGTTCTGTTACATTTATTTAAGATTCACCCTTATTCCTGGTCAATTTTATCAACTCCCTGCCAGGACTACCACCATCAGGGAACATATTTTAACATTAAACCTTATGAAAAATAAATCTTAAACAAATTTTCCCTCGACAATTGAACCAATTGCAACAAACTTGGTCAAATAGTTGATTAATTGTCCAATGAAAACCACACTCCAGGTGAGCGATACAGGCTCTGGTGAGCCTCTTGTTTATCAACCCATCGAGGTTGTTAATCAATAATTCAAAATACAGGTGTGTACATTTACTTGCGTTTTTCATAACCATACAGTTACATAACCATAGAAAATATGGATTAATTCAAAAGATACATGTATGTTATAACGTTAGATTGGTATAATGTGTGAATTATATGGTGTTAAAGATAATTATTATCTGTGTCGCAGAATAACATTTTCGTGATTAATCTTCCTAAATATCGACAAAGGAACACCGAAGCGACAAGCAGTAATGTGGGAAAAGTCCGTAAATTCGAAGTCCAAGGAAAAGACATGAGAATGGAACACAACAAACAAACGCCAAAATGATACATGTATAACTAAATTAATAAAACATATAATATACTAACCAAAAAAAGAACAAGACAGCACAGAAACAAAAGGACTAGCAATGTGAAATACTAGAAACTGGGAGTGACATCGGGTGCTCCGGGAGTGTAAGCATGTCCTCCTCCGTTAACGCCACGCGTCACTTTTCCAGTGAGTAAAAGCCAGTAAAGTCACGTGGGTTGTCAAGTACAGAAGGACGTGAAATCAAACTGAAGATATCTAGTCTCATACATCCATCATGACGACCGTAAAATGTTTTGGAGTGGTGAAATTGAAAGCGACTTAACATAACCTGAACCATTCTCATTTTTTTTTCATTGACTTTGCCTTGTGTTTGTACAGATGAGTCCAGTTCTAACCTCATTAGAACTGTCCTAAACGGTCAAAAGAACTGTTCTAGAACAGTTCTAGAACTGTCATCCTGACACTTTTGGAACCGTTTATGACAGGGTGTGTCCTGGCCTAGAACCATTTATAACAGTTCTACCCTAGAACCATTCTGGAAAGTCTACCCTAGAACCATTTATGACAGTTCTACCCTAGAACCATTTATGACAGTTCTAACCTAGAACCATTCTGGACGGTTCTACCCTAGAACCATTTATGACCCTGGCAATAGTTTATGAATTTTGAACGGTAAAATTATAAGAAATAAAATAATTAATTTGTTGTAATAATTTTAAAATCAACTTTTATCATACCGAAATATATTATAGAGTAAAAAAAAATTTTAAAAATCACTCAGAATAAAGTTTATACTAAAATTAAATGATTTAAAAACTAGTCGGTGTTATTTTCTAGTACATAATACATTCCTCTACATATGCTTCGACAAGAGAAGACTTTATATTAAGATTTAGTCCCGTCCCTTCTTGAAATTATTGTCCATATATGTACGCTATGTCTATGCAATGTTTCGACAAATTGGTGAAATGCACTTCTTATTTCAAAATGGCGGTACTCATCCCAATCATCTTCTACCTTGTCATAACGAAATAAATATCGTTCACACGAGCAAAGAGAATTAATTATATAATATATCAAATATATTACCATATAAAAATGGTAAAAAAGATAAATTATTAATTTAAAATAAATTAAAATGTTACTTATCTGACACATTTGAAATCTCTGAATTGAAATTTTGGACCACCTTATACACCCTTCTTTATTCAAATGCTGTATTAATTATTATAAAATGTAGCGTTATAAAAATTTGAAACCCCGCTGATTTTGTCAGCAAAACGGTTTACCTGTATACATACACGTGTATCTGTGTACCTTAAAGGTTGGAATAATACAAATCCGGACAGTCAAGGTACAATATACATGTAAAAACGTTAATTAGTTATAATTACCTGAAACACACTACGGAGAACAAATTTCTTTACCTGTAAATTTACTTCAGATAAAAATCGTTCAAATTTCAACAAAAACAATAATTCGTTTTTCTTGTGTGTTAAAAAACTGAAAAAAAACTTGCACCATAGCTCTTTATTACATGTATTGCAGTTTTGTATGAATTGGTCATAAATTTAATATTATTAATTATTGTCATAATTTCATATATTGAAATTATAATTGATGTGAAATGTTACTACATATTTTAAATAATGTTGTTAAAAGTTTCTAAAAAGCGAAGACGAGGAGTACGTGTCATAATCAATACAGAGTTATCGGACATAAAAATTGACGGTTCTACCCCCCCCCCCCCCCCCCGAACCATTCTGGACGGTTCTACCCTAGAACTATTTATGACAGTTCTACCCTAGAACCATTTATGACTTCTACCTTAAAACCATTTATGAGAGGGTTGGTTCTACCCGTCCTCTCAGGCTGACATAATAGTTGAGAGGTTCGAACTGATCGCAACTGTATGGATTTAATATTTTACTATGTTATCTGTCAAACAAATACTCTAAGCTTACTTTTTGGCTACATTTAAAAGTTTCGGAATGTAATCTGTAATGTTTAAGTTTAGATCGGAAACGTTCTGATGTAAAAATAAAAGTTTACTTAACAAATATTATTGTAAATAAAATATACGACTTTTGTGTACAAAGTAGGTCTACATAAAATAATTATCGATAATGGGAATTTAATCAGTATGATGGATAATTTAGCAGAATACAATGTTTGTGAAAGTTGACACTCCGTGTAGAGTGCATATCTGAGAAAAGAAAAAAATATTAATTAAGTTGTCACAACAAGTTTTGCTAAATCATAATTTATATTGAGAACACGAGAAAATCATTTATTTGTTAATCAAAACCTTATTCAAGGTTCACTTAAAACATCTATATCAAGATAGGGATGGGTATTGTCTAGAGGCGCCAAGCGAGGGATATTTAGTTCCAAGACTAGTAATTTTTGCAAATATCCCGACCACACACTTGTATGATATATCTGTTTAGATTTATGGAATATTATTTACTCAAACCAAGGACGTATATTAGTTATACGTCCTTGCTCAAACGCAGCGATGATAAAGACGTTACAGCATCCCGCTGAAGGGAAACGATTTTCCAAAATACCCTTCTGTATAGTTTAAAAGGGGCAAATCTCCGCTTGTGAAAGTTATCCTTGATTTGAAAGAAAAATGAGATGGTTTGAGAAAATACAATCAATCATATTCCTAGATTCTAATTTAAGGTGTGACACAGGTCTTATCTTCAAGAAAAAATTATTAACAAAACCACGCTCTGATTTATTAATAATCTGAAAACTGATATTTTCAGTTGAATGAACCGAGTCTAATGATTCTCCTTTAGAAAGAATCGGACGTGTAAATCTTTCTTATCACATGTACATATACGAAAGCATATCATACAATGTCATACATGTGTAAAATGATAATCTTGCATGATATTTAACACAGCTGGAAATGTAAATTTTACATGAAATCAAACTAACTCATTCATTTTCAGATCACATTGTCTTCTCAAAATTTCCCATGGTTCCTTAGGTCGCATGTTATCTTTCTTAAGCGTTTAAAATTAGGTGCGCATTTAAAATTACTAAAAAGGAAAACAAATGGACTTTATCCAATAAAATATATAAAATATCCCTTTATATAAAAGATCATTCATAAGGTTCTGAAAATATTTTTTTAAATGGCAACTCTAAATCTTTAGAAAAGATATATATCACAACTTCACAAGGGTTTCGTTCGGTTTATTTAGGTTTTGTACGCCACTTTTAAAACGGTTAGCTATGTAGTAGCGGCCATTTTATTATATAACTCTATATCATTGAATATAATACAACAAATCGTAAAACGAAGGATAGATTCAAAGATAGAGTTAGGTTTTTTTTATGTTCAAAGATAAGAGGGTTTCAAGTTCAACATATGAAACCCAGAAACACTCCTCTCAATGCGAGGTTAACGCCTTTTTAAACCAATTACAACACAGTCATTTGGCAAATGAGCTGAATGGTAAAACAGGATTTCAATATTTTCAGGTCCGCTCTGTAGAGACCTCTGTCTCAGCAAATGAGACAGAGGTAATGAATTAAATTATTTCAGTTTGTATAGATATTTCACAATTTAAAATTTACAAATTTTTCATATTCAACATATTACAAAATAAAAAATAAACCCAAGCTAAATATAAAACCCTAGACAACGCACCAACAGATTGAATTCACATTTTATTTAATATCTAGTTAAAAATATTTGTAAAGGGAGATTTCCAGAGAACCTAAATGTGAGAGTAGAAACCCAAAAAATGACAACTCCTTTCAGGAAGTATACAGATTAACAGTACTGTCTCAATCAAATTATGTCTGACACTTCGTGTAATTATGTAAGCGACTTTAAAACTCGCAGCTGGTCAATTTAGATGCAAAAAACTGTCATGCAATTCACGCATGCAGACACATGCAGTTAATTCGCAACTCAATGTAAAAACGTGACAAATCTACATGTACACTGTAAACACAAACATTCATTCAAACATAAACATAAAGTTTATTATACTACAATATTTATATATACCAAGTAAACAATGATACAATAATTACTTATATCATGATATCATAAAATGTAGCCAGATATCCTGCATTTATCATAGTTCATCTTTGCAAGACGAAATTCCTGAAAGACCCTATGATTTGCACCCCCTGTCGGGATAACGCCCTCACGTATATATCCAATACAGAGTACACAGTACTGGACTTAAAAATTTAGCTAATCAAAGTAAACGTATTTCATAACCTAGCCACAGGTACTCGGGGACAGGAGCCCATATGGTACCCCTATGATACCGTACCCCCTATGTAAAAAGTCTGAAAAAAATCTAAACTTGCGCCAAATATTTTTTAGTCCGTCGTCATGTAAACACGGACATATTGGAAGCCGTTGTTATGGTGTCATATTTGTAGGTCATTGAAGACATTTTCGAATAAAGTTCCCAATGAGCACAAAAACTCGAAAAAAGTCGGTGGAAAATTATATCGTATAGAAATTATGTTTTGGCTATCGCCAAAACATAATCTCTTTTTAAGTTTGTGCAAGTGCGAAAATATTTTAACCAGAAGTCGCGCTGTATTTTTGAGGGTTTCTGGGATAGATTTACAAATGCTACTTCCGGTTTGAAACTACAGCATATGCAGCTATATCGGTCATAATTATGTAAGGTAACTCTGTTTAGACTTATTAACTGGTTACCCAATATCGAGAATCTACTGGTCCCGTTCATGCCAGGCATTCATCGTACTTCGATAACTCTGTATTGATTATAGCACGTTCTCCACGTCTTCACTTTAAAAAACTTTTTATTTGAAATATGTAGTAACATTTCACATGGATTATAATTTCAATATATGAAATTGTGACAATAATTAATAATATGAAATTTATCACCAATTTATACAAACTGTCAAAAGTACATAATTACACGTCATAAAGGGTAATGGTGCAAGTTTTTTTTTAAATTTTTTAAGCCGCGAGAAAAGCGATTTTTTTTTTTTTTTTTTTTGGTAAAATTTATTTGAGTTCTGAAGAAATTTATTATGCGCAATTATCATGCTGTGTGTTTCAGGTAATTATAACTAATTAACGATTTGACATGTATATTGTACCTTGACTGTCCGGATGTTTATTGTTCCAACCGTTAATTAAGGTACACAGGTACATTGTATGTATACAGGTAAACCGTTTGCTGACCAAAAACATAATTAATGCAACATTTTAATAAAGAGGTGTGTGTGCGTGTTTAAGAGGGGATCACAAAGAATACAGTGATGAAATATAATTTCAAATGTCAGATAAGTAACATTTTAATTTATTTTAAATTAATAATTTATCTTTTTGGTCTTTATATATTTAACATTTGACATATTATATGAGTAATTCTATTTACTCGTATATATATTTACTTTGTTATGGCAAGGTAGAAGCTGATTAGGATGGGCGCCATCTTGAATAATAATGATAAAAAATAACACATTTCAAAAAAGCTAATTTTCAAATAAATTTGGAAGGGAAATAATCAAAATTTAAACTATTGCAATTACGATATTTCGAAGGAAGGTTTTACTCAAACATATGATATATGAAGACCAAAGGATATACTTTATTAGTAACATCCGAGACATAAAACAATATGTCTCTAGTAATATATCAGTATCTATAGTATGCATATCCCCCCTTTTTATTATAACTTCATCACACAAACATTATATAATAAAATCCGGGATTGAAAAGAAATGATGTCTGTATGAAATGATCCATCATCTGTGTTAGTTTTCATTAATACTGGTAAAGGTGCGATTTTTTTCATAATCTATATCGCCCTTGGCGAGGATAAGTTAATATGCAGTGCAATTGGAAACTATACACTTATTAATAAGTTATGTCAGCTATTTATATATATATATACTTTATATTTAAAACATAAGCGTTTGTTTCGATGCAAATATGAAATTGAAAATCATTAAATGTTTGTATTTTCGCGCCTAGTGCCATTTCCGGTCATCGTCACCATCTTGAAAAATAATAACAGATTTTCCGAAAATAGCTAATTTTCAAATCAATTTGGAAGGGATAGAATAAAAAATTAAACTATTGCATTTACGATATTTCAATAATTTATAAATGTATTAATTAGCACATAGCACCAAAATTTTTCCATCAGTTTTGGTTAAATCGCAATTTTATGTTAAAAACGACAAAAAAGCCAATTTATCAGAGTTAGATGATTTAACAATATGGACTTAACGGGAAAATAAGACAAAATTTTCAAAAGCATTTGGAAGGGATAAGACAAAAATTTAAACGTTTCCAAATAGCATAGATATATTTCTAAATATATGAGGAATTACTACATAGCACCAAAATTTTTTCAACACGAACTAAAAGTAGTTTATTTTATCGATTCCTGATCGCCCAAGTGCATTTCTATACCATTTACTTGGGCATGGTATAGGTGATGTGTGACGTCACCAAAGTCACGTGATGACTTCTATAGTTGGATATGTCTACTTGATATCTGGATTTGAGACCCATATTCTACACTTAGTCGAGCTTCGCCCGATATCAAAGGAACAATTTGCCATTTTCTTCAGGTACTGTCCATCAAATATTCCAATTCTTTCAGTCACCTACTTCAACTAATAGAAAAAGGCGACATCGTTATCGACATCTTGTAAAGAATTTTTCCCCAAACTGGTGTTTGGGGTCGGTTTGACTTGCATTGTGATGCCACAGGGTTTTTTATTCGTATTGAGGGTCTCACAGTGACTTCACGATGAAGTATAACAATGAAATTTTATTCCTTTGCTTGAACGTTTCTCACGTTTGCTTCAGAGTTTGGACAATGTCACTAATAAAAAAAAACTCTGAAAAACTCAAAGGACACAGAACAAAGGAAAAGCAGACTTAATTCATTGTTGACCTCTCCTGTTATCCGTTTTGTTATTTATTACTCGGAAATAACAATGACTACATGTTAAAATAAACACAATAAAAACTGAAACATATTAAAACGCCTATAGACCCCAATTGACCAAAGTACTCAGGAAAGTTTACAGTTTCTAGAGGGCACACGTAATTATTTATTCGGTGGTCGAATGAATCAGTACAACAGGACATGTTAATAGAACTGGGCTACAGCCTTCATAGTTAGGATCTCAGTTAACTTCCATTTTTTCTTGAGTAAGTTGAATCTTATCAATACATACGTCACGACACTCTGTCGAAGATAGTTGGTTTTATTTTTTTTAATTTATTATATTTTTATTTCCAACACACATACATATATATATACATTATATTATTAAATAATACAATTAAACAGCCCTAATACTACCAAAACGGCATGTGTCATACTGGTGACGTCGTCCTGGTCATATAAATCACGTGATCTATATTGCTTTTCGGCCCGGTCCAATACAGAAAAAGGCGGTATGAGCCCTAGGGCTAATACAGCCTTTTCACTTCTGGTCGTTTCATTGCCATTCCGTATTGGAAATATTGGCCCTATATTCACATCACTGCCAGTCCGTATTAGAAATATTGGACCTATATAGATTCTCGGTCAGCTGTATTGGCCCTCGACCCTATTGGGTCTCGAGGCCAATACAGCAAACCTTGAATCTATACCAGTGCCAATACAGAAACAGCCAGTTAATAACACTATAATATTACAAAAACAGTACATTCACATGATATTATCATAATGTAATACATAAAAGAAATTTTACAACTCGTGTTAGACTTTTTATATATATAAAAATGATGGAAAAGAGGCTTAAAAAAAACAAAAACAAAAAACAAAAAACAAAAACAAAAAACAAAAAAAAAACGAAAAAAAAAAACACTGCGGGCATGTCTGGAGGTTATTTCTATCCACATTCTAACCATATTCAAGATTGCTCTAATCGAAAATAGCATCATAACTATTATATATATCCATAAAATTAGTAATTTTTTTATTTTTCACAGCTATCATTTTTTCTAGCTTATACTTGTATTTTAGTGTTTCTATTATTGATTCAAGACATAATTTGTTTTTGAAAAATCTAGTGTTATAAATATACTGTTTTGCCCACAAAATTCTGGGATCACCTTTATATAATCTTGTTATATTACCAAACAAAAAATAATTTTTAGTGAATGGTATGCTGATACCATTACCAAGAAACCAATTTTCAAGTTGTTCTATAAATATTTGTACACATTCACATTCCCAAAATAAATGAACAATTGTCTCCTTTTCTGAAAGACAAAAAGTACAATTTGGATTATCTACAATTTTAATTTTAAAAAGAAAATTATTGGTTGCTAAAATTTGATGATTTATCCTATATTGTAGCCAATGTAGTTTTGTATTTTTGGTTACAACAGATATAAAAAAGAAACTAGTCGAAGCAGCCCCGCTGCATATCCCCGCGCTACTCTGGTGTTTTTGAAATCCTTACAATCCAACCTAGTGCTGTTTCTATAGTGATTCCAAATATATATGGTTGCTAAGTAAAAATCACAAATAAAGTAGTCTTTCAGGAAATTTACTAAATTAAAATTACATAATTTGAAATTCAACTGAATCATCAGCATATAAAAGGCAATTAATATTTACATCATTTAGAGTTACAGGTCACAAGAAGAATCAAAATGTGATGGTAAATCACATGGATATAGTTAAACAGATTTGGACTAAGATTATCTCCCAGCCTAACACCAATATTAGATGAGAAAAAGTCACTTCTCTTGTTTCCTATTTTAACACATAGACTTATATTACTAATATAACGATTTGATTATAGTTTTTTTATTAAGTTTCAGCTTGTACAATAAACCAGCAATGTGGTACTGAATCAAAAAGCACGTCTGAAGTCAACGAAGCATGTATATAATGACTTGGAATTATTTCGAATATATTTATTTAGTAAAGTTTTTAATAGGAACAAATGATCCGCATTTCGGTTACCAGCTTTAAAACCTATTTGTTCTCTGCATATGATATCATGATTTTTAAAGTATGTTGTTAGTCTATTATCTAAAATTGTATTGAATATTTTACTGACATTGTCACTTATTGTAATACCCCTGTAATTTGAAGGATTACATACAGAACCTTATTATACTCTGTTTCTTTCTTTCTAAAAGTCATGAGCAAGATAAAATATAATATGTACTCATGTAAAAAAATTCTCTCAGACTTTATGAAAAGGCAATCTATTAATGCTTGTTTTCGTTTTATCACAATTTTACAAGAATTACTATTGTAAAATGACAGAAATGGAGGTCTCATTCCATATCCTTAAAATCAATTACTAAAGCCCCCAAAAGTTTTACATGCAATTGATGTCTTGTACATGTAATTATGATCCTCCGGCACTAATTTTGGCAAACGCCATCTGAAGTTACAATCTTGAAGTTCTTCGTTAATTAGGAAAATATCATGCAACACCATAGAAACCATGAAATCAGCGATGCAAGTGAAGATAAATATAATACAGAAATTGTATTGAGCAAAATCAAATTTTTGGAAGAAAACGTTTGAGATCATGATTAACTGACCCTAAGGATTATTGAATTGAGCTATTAAAATTATGAAATGTACCGTTAATTTTAGTATCTATTTTTGTCTGATTCAGATATATAAAGAGGTAAATCTTTTTACTAGCTGCAACTTCAACCAAAATGAATCTTTCAGTTGACTTGGAATAATTATTCTAACTGGTCGTACACCTTTAATTATAATTGATATCATTGTCATCATCTTGATGTAATATGGTATTCAATCTGAAATGAGAAATATTGCGCAATTCTTTGATAAATGATATGTGATTAAAAGAGTATAATGAAATCAACTATTTGTTTCACTTGCAACAACCGAATTGAAAATTTCAGCTGTTGAAACCCCATTACTCATGCCAAAAATGTTTAGAATTTCAGCATTGACAAACAAAAAAACAATAGACAATGGATTGAAATCAGATTCACGTTTTAAAATAATGTAAGTGTTCAAATTGAGTCCAGCTGTACTTCTGAGTTCAAAAAATTAGTTTAAGATATAATTCTGACGCAAATGATTATAGAAATTTAATATGGACATTTTTTCTGACCAAAACATTACTACATCACTGTGTAGTTTGAGGCATGGAATAAATATACCATCTAATTTTATATACATGTAGCTAAAATAGTGGGGGGGAAACAGTCTTATACATGCATGTGTGTTTGTACATATACATATACTGCAGTTTGGAGTTCTAGTTCGAGTTGCATTACATTAATTATGTTAATTATTTAATGTAAATCAATGATGTTTTCCTCGTCATCTTGCAACAACTGGCCATGGTGAGAAGATCCTTGATAATCGTCCAAAAACTTCATTATTATTCCTGGTGTGTGTATGTCAAAACCAACCACATCCAAAGAATTAGTGTCCTCTGGTGGCGCAATGGTAAACCTATCACTAGTCATGGAGACGACTACAAGCTTGTAATTTGGGACAGCCATATACTTGGAATATTGTTTAACCGCTTCTGCAGGATGAATATGTCCACAACTAGTGATTGAATCGGTAAAGATGATAATTGCATCAAATCTCTCCTTGCGTGCAGCAGCCCACTTAAACGGAACAGACAAGTCCTGTCTGATAGATCTTTGACCGGTCTCTCGTGGTATTTGGAAAATTTTCTGTTCAATGGTTTCCAAAGTGTCCTTGTCGGTAATGTTTGCTATACATGCATCCTCCAAACTATTCGTGAACATTATTGCCTCTACATTTGTATTCTTTATTTTCAATGTAGATAACACCATAGCTGCAGCAGCCTCACTAGCTTTTATCGTAGATCTGCATATAGGCATTTGCATAGATTCACCAACAGAAACCGCCATTAGGTATCTACGATTTTTCGACGGGATAACAGCAGGACAGTTGTAGAAAGCATTTTCTAATGCACAACTGATTCTTGGATTCACTGTCCATTTCAAACGCCCATTGTACCCATGTCCCATATTGTAATGCTTTAATGCTACCAGTAGTTGTAGTGGATGTATTCCCGATTTGCGAAGTCCTTCATGATCCGCCAGCTTTACCTCTATAAGTTCCAGAAACAAATTAATTGCTCTGATATTGTTTCCCCAATCTAAAGAGGAGATTTTGGATAGATTTCTTATTAGTGCTGTCATCGGCATGTCACGAATAAGGAGGTCCCAAACCTTTAAGCTACCTCGGAGAAATCGGTTTGGTACGTGTTCTCGACTTAATCTGAAAGTAACAATTAATTCGCAAAGTTTTTCTTCATCTTCTGGAAATCGACATTTCTTTGCTTCACGAGCTGCTACTAAAAAGTTTAAAACTTCACGCGACTCTTCACTGTCTGGATTTTCAATTTCCTTTCCAAGTATGTGTTGGATTACAATCCTCGCAGATTTAGTTTTAGCTTTTACATGTGCCAGTCGAATTACGTCTCGATGGCTATATCCATATCTGCGTTTATACTTTGTAACCAAGTAAGCTAGTCGTATTGGGTGATTCCATGCCTCAGGATCCTTTGATATGAATGATTTGTACCACTCGCTCACTGCCTTTCTGTGAGCCCTACCCCAACCAGTTTCGTTACTACTCATTTCTTCGCAATACCGAATAAACTGGAAAAGATGTGTTGGGATGCGACAGACTTCATTAAGTATATTATACGCATCGATTTTTGTCTGTCTTGAAGATGATCTGGCACACACTGCCAATGCGTATAATAACGGACCTTGCTTACATGCTTGGCCAGTTATGCTGGCCATGCGAATCAAATGAACGACTTCTTGTCCTTTCCCTCCATGGATTAACCTTAAAATAAAAATTAACAAGATAAACAATATATTGCATTAATATAAATGAAAAGTATGCATTTCAAATGGGTTCAATGTATTGTCTCAATAACGCATACCTCATATTCTCACATTTACATCTTTGGAAGTGACGTTGCTTCGGATTATAGACTATGTTGTATATATTAAGTAGATGTTTCTGCTGGTGGACTCGAGAGTATCTTCAGGTCGGTTGCTAGTATGTGAACTTAGATACTACATGTAACAAACAAATTGATTGTTTTGCTTAATTATTTCGATTTATCACATTTTCGGTCTTGAGCACTGTTGATAAAACATAAAATGTTGAAATATACACAAAAGAAAATTCACTAGGTCGGCCAGGTATCGGTTTCCATAAATTTTGTATATGTTATATAACGGGATGATGTTATTAATGTTATAAACACAAATATGTTTTATTTGGCCTTACTTGTCGACTTCGATTCATTCTCTTCCGGGATAACTGTATGTATAGCAGTTACAATAGTTAACCACAAAAGTCGGTGTATTACATCTGCGCACTTTCTGTATTATATCTGCTCACTTATTGCACAGATGTAATGCAGTCCCAACAAGAGGCTGCGAAGACAGCAAACCGGATTTTCCTGCATGGAAATGATGTTTGCAAATCTGGATTCCCAAACAGGATAAAGTAAAGAAATATAAATGAATTTTTGTAGGGTTTTGTAGGGTTCAGAAATGGAAAGGCAAAAATCAATCTTGACCTGCTATTTATAGTAAGTGACAAATATTGGAATTTTTGAGAGTATATAAGTACACACACATTTGTTAAGCAGGGGTTGGTAGGCAGAAATTATGAAGTCAATAATGAAAGAAATACGCCAATGAGATTATAACCTTATTTTATAAACGACGACTTGAACTGCCTTTTTTCAATTTTTTAGAACCATAACTCCAGAATGGTGAAAGTGAAAATCGTCAATATTGGAACGGTGAATGTGGAAATCGTCAATATCGAACTTGACCTCCATTTTGTCATCAGTAACAACATATTAAAATTTGAAAAGCTTTGGTTGAACAGTTCATAAGTTATCACACGGACACCACTGGGAAAGCCATTTTTCAATCTTTCAAGAAGCATAACTCCTGAACGGTGAAAGTGAAAATCGTCAATATCGAACTTGACCTCCATTTTGTCATCAGTAACAACATGTTAAAATTTGAAAAGCTTTGGTTGAACAGTTCATAAGTTATTGCACGGACACTGTTTGGCAGCCGCCCGCCCGCCCGGCCGCCCGGCCGCCCGCCGTACATCACCAAATTAATAACCGATATTTTCTTATGAAAATCCAGTTAATAATGGGTATTTGTAACTAAGGTCTTTCCATGGGGTATTGTCGTATAAAGATTATTTATTATTATTATTATTATTATTGAATAGATTAGCACACGCTATACATACATGTATTTGTGTGCTGTATTTTTCAAATAATTGTATGTATGAACTGACATGTACATTTGTCATAATAAGCAAGGTTAGAATTTAATGCCTTTGAAAAAAAAAAAACTCTTATATAACTTATATTCAGGCAGAGATGCATTATGTTTTTCTGTCAGACATTGGGGTCTGGAAGAAAGACAGTTTTGGGGGAATGTTTTAACCTTTTGCATTCCTACTATACTGAACATTTTTTTTATAAATGAGCTTTTCAAATGAGAACTCATACCTTAACTATTACCCTACTGTTGTAATAGAAACGGCTAAATCATAATCAGATTAACAAACAGGGTAAATTTTCAAATTCGCATCAAGCACTTATTTTAATCTCTCTAATCAGAATCTAGAAATATAATTGGTTGTTGACCAAACCTTTAAATCGGAAAATGACTCCGAAAACGCCTACTTAAACAGAAATGACCTCGCGTGCGTAATAATGACTCCAACTGGACAAGAAACTGACCTCGCGTGCGGTACAATGACTCCGTCAATAAGGTTATGACCTTGTCGGCTTGTTATAATGTTTAAAGTTGAAGTTACTGTTTAATTAGTAGTTAATTTTCTACATTGTCGAATTTGTTGTTGTTATTAAAATGTTTATGTTATAAAAAAAGAAAAGTAAACTACAACTGCTCTTTTATATTCATTATCGGTATAATAAAACAATTAATTAATCTTTATGAGGTCAATATGGGGATGTGAGGTCCTTTGACCTGACCCACTCGCTAGCCTGACTAAAGCCGCTTGCCTCAGTCAGGTCAGGTCACCTCGTAGGTCAGGTCTCGGGTCCCCAATTCCCCATGTTGACCTCATGAAAAGTAATTAATTGAACAATATTATTTTCCAGATGATGATAATATATGAAAATGCCTGATTGTTATTTGCTTTGTCTTAAACATATGTTGTGTATTTTTTTTTATTTACACTTTAAAGGAAAGCAGTGGCTCCCAAGAAATTGTATCGCTCACCTGGCAAAATCTCATTGGTGTTTTGTTTTGTTTTATTTTACACAAGACATGATACTGATTACCAATTGTGACATTAACATGTTATTATCTTTTCTTTATAATATGGCAATATGTATGTTATTTTTATCAGGTGGAGTTATGCTGTTTTCCTTCAGGGAAAAGCTGGCAAATGACTGACTGTAGAAAAGCTTTCCACACTTCAACGTTAGCTGGCTATTGTTAAACTAAAGCAACGTTATTTGAAGCTGACGAAAAGCTTCTTTAAAAGAAAAGTAGAGGCTCCCATGAAATTGTATCGCTCACCTGGTAAAATCTCATTGGTGTTTTTTGCTGTTTTGTTTTGTTTTGTTTTTTTTTCGGTTTTTTTAACAGTGGTCCACAGTCAAGACATGATTTTGATTAGAGACCACCTAAGAAATACTTCAACAACGTTTGCCATAAACTGCCTTAACAGCTTCAGAGAAGATTTAATTTTTAAAAACCAAATTAGACAGCAATGGTCCTTACGTGGTACTCTTTCTGAATCGTGTCCGATGACCTATAACCGTGTAAACCAAGATGGCCACAGCAACCAAACTTAGTTAAAAGTATTTCCCTATGGGAAAATTAATTGAATAATCTTCTGTCAGAGACCCTTACCCAGTCTGGGCCAATCGGTCCAATCTCTGATATAATGGTCCTTTCAAAATTATCTATGGTCCCAGACTACCAACAAACATATGGCTGCTGACCAATCAATCGAAAAGAATTTTTAAATTGACTAAGTGAGATGTAGGGTCTTAGCAGTTGGTGTAGGTAATTTACGAATGGATGAATTATTGTTAAACGTCCAGTGGCAACCATTAGGTCATATCAGGATGAGAACGTGGTGATATGATATGAATATGATCTCTGCTTTCTTTCATGTACTTCACCGACACACTGAGTCGGCTTATAATGTGCTAGCATCAAGACATATCACCCCACTCGGAGACATTATACTGACTCAGAGCCGACAAGTCCTTTGCTCTTACTCCTAGACGCCGCGTGCTTGGCAGAGAATCAGCAAATATTAATTTTAATGTCATTGGTTTGACCCGGCCGGGGATCGAACCCGAGACCTTCCACACTCGAGGCATTCACGCTCCCACGAGACCACCGAGGCGGTTTGTAGGTAATTAAATTAAATCGTATACTACAGTCTGTTTCTACACTAATTATTTCTGTTTTTATACCTATTAAGTAAAACATAGTATAAAATCTTATATTATCCTAGTTCATGTATTTTATTTGCTAGAGAAAAATATACATGTATATTAACATGATGATTTTTAAATAACAATACAATGGCATGCAGATGATGAAATAGTCCTTGGGAACGGCACTCGCAAAAAACCGTAAATAGAAAGGACTTACCAATTGAACATTATTTGCTTTTCAAAGGGCGCATTTCATCTCCGGGAATTTTTTAAAAAGTAAATATTATAATGTTTCATCTCAGAGAATAAATGATATTTAATTTTCAGCAATTATTTTTCTCCCTGTTCCCGATATCCTTACGCGAATCACCCAGATTGATTAGATCGATAGTATTCAATTTCACTCTCATTACAGGTAACATACAATTAGGAAAAATAAACCTTTTGAGATTTAATAATATACAGTTATTGAACAGTGTTGAGGGATAAGGCAATTTTATTAGTCCCGAGACATTGACTATTCTCCCCGACGCGTTAGCGGGGGGGGAGGGAATAGTCATTATTTCCAGGGACTAATAAAATTGCTATATTCCGAAAAAGCTGTTGAATAACTGTTTTATTATACCGAAAATTGGATTTAAATTTCTCCGAAATGTCTATAAACCTGTGTTTACTTACAGAAATGGACAAAACAGTATGTAATTAAAACGTTCAGCTGGTTTTAAAGAGTTAAGTCCCCTAGGTGTTCTGTACCCCCTTAATTGACCTTAATTATTTTTTTCATATTCAGATGCAGTTCATAATGCTCTTGTCTCATGTAAAATATTATATAACATGTTATTGTATGGAACGCCACAGCTGTCTTATGTTCATTTCCATGATGTTGTTATGTCCATTTGTTGTTTTATTAAGTCAAATTGTCTGATTGTGTTGTTTGTTCAAATGTTGTTCTGTTCAAATATTATTTTATTGACTTAATTTCTATTTTGTTATGTGCAGTTATTATTTCATTCAGTCCAATCAATTTGTTGTGGTATTAAAAGATCGTTTTGTTGGGTCAATTGATTATATTGTTATGTTAAATCATTATTTTATTACGTTAGATCAACTTATTATCATGTTAAATTATTATTTTATCAAGTGAAATCAACATATTGTTATGTCCAATCATTATTTCGTCTTGTTAGTCTAACTTGTTGTTATGTTCATTTGATGTTTCGTAACGTCCAATTAGTATAATGTTATGTTGCATTTTCATCACGTGATGTCAAGTAGCAACTTTATTTCATTGTGTCGAGTTATTATGTTGTAATTTTGAAGTATTATGTTGTAATGTTGAAGTATTATGTTGTAATGTTGAAGTATTATGTTGTAGTATTATGTTGTAATGTTGAAGTATTATGTTGTAATGTTGAATCGTTATGTTGATCAACGTTATGTTGTTCATTCGGAAATGATCTTCGAGTTACTTCGGTATTAACAGATTAATTTGAGACCACTCCTAGTCTGCCATAAACTATATTCACACCTACCCAAGTGTTTCGGGGGGGGGGGGGGGGGGGGGGGGGGGCTATGATCAATTTTGGAATAAAAAGGCAGGACCAGGATTTTGGCAAAATAAAAAGGCAGGATCACTGTAGGTGTGAACAAAATGCAGGACATTTGCCAATCAGGACATTTTTCGGTGTAAATGAAAATAAAAATGTGGGTCGAAATAGCAGCCAAAAAAAAATCCAGGGCAAAATTTCCAGGAAAAAAAATAGGCAGGACCAAACTTTTGATCCTACCCTAATTTGAAGTATAAATTATATATATTATTGAGAGGTTTAATTTGAATTACTAAAGTTAATATCACCTTTGGTTTATAATACTAATATGGTATCTACCATTCACTAATACTCAGAAACAAACTTTTTATAATGCTAAATATGTTCGTTTTGGCGTTCAGGATTGAATGAGTCTGTCGTAATTTATAGGTTTTTACATGTATCTCAAATGAAAACAAAGCGCCACCGATATAGTATTTGCTACAAACAGTTAGGAAGAAATGATTTCACAAATTATATATTCAAACGCCTCTCCTCCCCCGCTGATTGCATAAAAAAACCACAAAAGTCTTGAAAATTTTCTCACCTCTTCTAAAACGAAATAAAAACATTATATCAATTGAAAATAATTTTTGTGCACAATGAGATAAAGACTAAGCATAGATTATTGACCAACAATTTAATTGTGCGGCTCTTTGTGTATCAGTTTCTCAACATACGTTGTAAAATAATTAAAGATAATACGTCTTAAGGGAGCAACCATTTGACTTTAAGAGGGGACTACGATCAAATGTTTGGTCCTGCCTATCTTTTTTCCCGGAACATTTTGGTCCTGGATCTTTTTTCGGCTGCTGCAATAGCAAAGACCTACATTTTTATTTTCATTTAACCAGAAAATGTCCTTATTGACACATGTCCTGCATTTTTTTTTTGACACCTAAAGTGATCAAGCCTTTTTATTTTGCCAAAATCCTGGCCCTGCCTTTTTATTCTGAAATTGATCCTAGCCCCCCCCCCCCCCACCCCTCCCCGCCCTAAAAAATGTTTGATCCCTAAAAATAAAACATCAGGGGCTTGAGTCGTTTTGATGATGGGTGTAGCCTTGAACCTATTAATCTATCTGAACAGGTACCCGAAAAACTTGGGTAGGTGTTGAACATAGTTTATGGCAGACTGGGAGTGGTCTCAAATTAATCTGTTAATACCGAAGTAACTCGAAGATCATTTCCGAATGAACAACATAACGTTGATCAACATAACGATTCAACATTACAACATAATACTTCAACATTACAACATAATACTACAACATAATACTTCAACATTACAACATAATAACTCGACACAATGAAATAAAGTTGCTACTTGACATCACGTGATGAAAGTGCAACATAACATTATACTAATTGGACGTTACGAAACATCAAATGAACATAACAACAAGTTAGACTAACAAGACGAAATAATGATTGGACATAACAATATGTTGATTTGACTTGATAAAATAATAATTTAACATGATAATAAGTTGATCTAACGTAATAAAATAATGATTTAACATAACAATATAATCAATTGACCCAACAAAACGATCTTTTAACACCACAACAAATTGATTGGACTGAATGAAATAATAACTGCACATAACAAAATGGAAATTAAGTCAATAAAATAATATTTGAACAGAACAACATAAGAACAAACAACACAATCAGACAATTTGACTTAATAAAACAACAAATGGACATAACAACATCATGGAAATGAACATAAGACAGCTGTGGCGTTCCATATTATTGACACGCCTATTATCATGACGTTACGTCCAAAACACGCCCACTATCGTGACGTTGTCCAATAAAATTTTTCTGCGAAAACAACTATTGCCCGGGGTAATATACACTTTCTTCCAACTCAAAAAGCGAGGAAACAGTTACTTAACTGAATAAAGTTTTACATAGTAAAAACTTACTGAGGTATAATAATTATGTATATTACCGCCTTCTGAAGGCCATAATGTTATTATTATACATGTTATACTGAACTAAACTCATAGACAAAATATCAGATTATGCTTTCGTCGGTTCTCGCGAGAGAGTTATCTTGCTATCATTGATTATCGCGTGAATCAACGAGAGCACGATAACGAGCTATTTCCCGCTAGCGGAGAAAAACTGGAGTTATTTGATACATGTGATATGCACGCTAAAACCAACGTAGTTAATATACCAGTAGTTGCTATAGTAAAGTACAACTAGAAGTTGGTGCCATCAGAAACGATGTCAATCCCCGCACTGCACAAGTCAAGAAACAATAAACAGTGAAAAATGAGCAATTTAACAATTTCAGTCTGAAAATTGGAACCCTGAATCAAATTTCAAAACTGAAAACCTTATTGCACATCTACACATAGTGAAGAACAATATTATACACAAATGAAACCACTGAAACAAAAAATGAATGAGTATTTCCAGAGACAAAGCAAAATTAGGAATTTCAACATTTTCGGTCCCAACATTTGATCCCTTAATAGATTTTCAAAATTAAAAACCTTTCGCATATCTACAGAAAATTAAGAACAATATTATATGTATACAAATTTGTTAAATCTAAATGAAAAATGAAAGAGGAGTTTAAGGTACAAGCTTAAATCCACTATTTCCGAAATACAACCCTTGTGGGCCTCAAGTTTTCAAAATCAAAATTAAAAAAACCTTAATGCGCATCTACATACAGTATGTGACAATATTGTATAGAAATTAAAAGCATAAAATGAAAAATTAATAAGCAGTTTAGTTTAAATTTCCAATTTTCGAAATTCGATGCCTGTGGGCCCCTATTTTTGAAAATCAAAATTCTAATGAATGAGGATTTTAGGTCACAAGTTTAAATTTCCAATTTTCGAAATTCGACCCCTGTGGGCCCCTATTTTTGAAAATCAAAATTCTAAAACCTTATTGCGCATACAGTTTGTGACAATACTGTATAGAAATTAAATGCATGAAGTTAAAAATGAACTAGGAGTTCTGGAGACTAGATTATCTAAAGGACAGACAGACAGACCGATTACAAATATCCCTGAACTTCTTTCAAAGCATGCCCAGGCTTATTTTCAATGGCAATAATATATTATCTAAAAAAGCAAACACAAGATTTTAAGAAATCACAATTTAAGGTATAAAAAGTTCATGTTAATTTTTTGGAACTATATTTACATAATTCCACAACTTTACACATACATTTCCCTAAATTTTTGCACAATATTTTGGCAAGTATTTAAGGGGGTACCCAACACTTTGACTAAAATAGATTTGGTTCGTTTAATTTTCATAATATTTTGAAGAACAATTTACTTTGACCTGTTGACAAAAATTTTAAAATTTCAAGAAATTTGAACCACACAATTTACGGGAGTAATTTCATTGGATATATAGCAGTTTGACAAACACTAATTTTGATCATTGAGAAGCTTGATTTCCCTTTACTTATAGTATGTAATTAAAACGTTCAGCTGGTTTTAAAGAGTTAAGTCCCCTAGGTGTTCTGTACCCCCTTAATTGACCTTAATTATTTTTTTCATATTCAGATGCAGTTCATAATGCTCTTGTCTCATGTAAAATATTATATAAAAAAAAAAACAAATGGATACTTGTAACAGGAAAGGTCAACAATAACATACTAATCAATCAAAGCAACACAACTGACAAAACGCCATACAAAAAATAACATAAAGGAGTACAAAACACAAACATGAACAGAACAGAGAGTCAGGATAGTCTGACTTGGTAGAGTCACTGAATAGTGATCGGGTTTTACCTAAATCTCCCCCTTATCTATCCTGACACTCTGGTGTATACAGCACCCTATAAAAACCAATACAGTATGATTTCCAACAATGTGACCGCATGGTAGAACTGAAGATTACAGTTGACGGTACATAATTTAGATAGCAGGGTCAGAATGTGCTCGTTTTAACTGTAAAACTAGATATGGCTCACGTGGCTGCAAGTCAGATACTGGCACTTCTATACGAAAAAATCTGAAATGACACTTCCATAAATATATCTCGTCATATAGTTTTACAGAATTGCACATATAATGTCATATTTTTAGCCCTTACTGTGAAAAGAACTTAAATGACTGTTTCTGTGGGTTTCTAGCATTTACTGTTGCATTTATTCACAGTAGAAACTAGGATAGAAAAACCCGTTCTGTAAGCTGATTATTTAGATAAAATATGTTGATATCTATTATAAAACTTTTTAAAAGCATTAAGCAGTATATTTTTAGTTATCGTATGGTTTCGCTCGTTAAAATCTTCTACCTGAGAGCAAATTCTTGCAAAACGCACAATCTGTGATATACATACTCCATACGGTCTCCATCAAGAAAGGGGAAGTTAGTACAAAAATGTAATTGGAAAATTAAAAATCGTCCCTAAAATTTAGTACGTATCTCTCCATTTTCGATATATATACATTTGTAGTAAGCTTGTAGGTCGCTTGGTATCGGAGAACTAAACTCGGACCTAAAACTTAACCTAAGTCAACGAAAGGCAATAAGTAGGTCAGAGTGACCTAATTTTGGTGGGAGGCTGTGTTATGGCATTATAGATCGGGGCCGGATCAGTCACAGATGACATACTGTCTCAATTGTAACGAGCCCCTGTGCTTTGGCAAAGTGAGGTTTATTTCCAAATGTTTCCTGGATTCCTTGTCCAGAGGAGAAACGATCACAAAATGAGATTCAAGGAAGTTGTATTTAGTTTTATCCTAGAAAACTCGGCACGTCTCGTGCTTTTCATTCATCAGGTCATATTTATAATGTTGAGGTCAAATGGGTGCGTATGAATCGTTGCGCGGAGGTGAATGCATTCGACCTTTGAAGAAGTTTGCCATGTGGGTCCCACGGTCGCACTTATGAAGATTTACTTATATCGTTTATACCTGTACTAAATCTGTTCTATTTTATATTTTTAAAATTGTATTTTAATTAATAAAAAGACATAACTTTTGCTAATTTATTCGGATTTCTAAAATAATACGAGTACTATGTACCAGGATTGAGTATTCATATATTAAGGGGGACAACCGATGGACATTTGTTGTTCAAATTCACAAAGCTGTCTCGAATGTTTTTATAAGTTAGTGTTTTATGTAATTAGGACTGATTACAAATCTTTTTCTATGTATATTTACCTGTCGATTGCCTGTACTTCCGATCTTGAGAATTTACTGTGTTGTTGACCTGCTCTGTAATATTTCAGTTCATTGCCCAAACACAAAAACCTATGAACTCGTCCATGGTCAGGTGTAGGATAGCTGTATCCACCTGCTGGGTTTTGTACTTGATTTGGTAGAGGATAGATCTGTGATACTGTTGTCCCTTGTTCATCAATTTGTGGATCAACGTCCATTTTTTTCCGTAATTTACTTCCGCTTGCCAGGAATGTACAATAGAAAAGTATGGTGGGCTCTTCACAAACTTCGATACTAACATTTCAAAAATATTCGAAATTATTTACTAAAAATAGTGACGTATCACTAAAATTTCTTTTGGTAAGTACTGAGATTAATTTGAACTTTGGAATTTTTTACATGTCAAATCGTAAATATTAATTTCCGACTGCTATTTTAGGATATTACCGAAGGATAAAAATAAACCTTGATCAATATTAAACAAGTTCAACAAATCATGAGAACTGGAGCAGAAATTATATCTTAATCAAGGCTAGT
Source organism: Mytilisepta virgata (assembly GCA_028015205.1). Lineage (NCBI taxonomy): Eukaryota > Metazoa > Mollusca > Bivalvia > Mytilida > Mytilidae > Mytilisepta > Mytilisepta virgata. The sequence goes on from CM051515.1 coordinate 46,385,656, forward strand.
TAGCCGAATTATATTTGTATGTTTTGGTTATTTAGTTCTTTTACATGTTTTATCATTTGCATTTTGCATATATTTTTCTATAAGAGCTGTTTCGCCACATTTTTCGTTTTTACTATGTCTACGGCCTTTGCAATTCACATGTCTGACCTTAACAATTTTTGTTCTCGTAAAATTTTTCGGACTACTTTAATTGATCTTTTTTTCAAATGAAAAGAGAAGATTTTTGCAAAATTTAAAACTGAGAAAATAGAATTTGAGATCGACCCAACCAACCATGCAGAATCTCATAAAAGTAACCTTCAGTTACTATGCTCGTATCCAAAGATGGCTGAGTAGGTAATACAAAAACATATAAATATAATGTGAATTCGAGCTTCTAAAAGTGAGCGAACATGACAGTAACGTCAAATCGAAATTACTGGAATAAATCCTCCTCACATAATTCATGTAATTATAGCAAGCGCAGCGAGCGCTATAGGAGCATATGCATTTTCTACATATGGGTCATTTAGAAAAGTCCTTGTTTAATGGGAGCAGCCATATTGTGCCACATACTAAGGCTAGAAAAAGCTTCGTTCTCCGGAAACGAAAGTAAGTAGAGTAATGCAAATAATTTTCTTCAAATTATAATTTTTGAGTCAGAATCGTGATACCGGAAATGATTTTCTGGAAAGGACTATTGCTGTGCTCGCATCATTGGCCACGCCAACAGCATAAGATATGTTGTGTGACGCATTGACTCAATATAATTATTGAGAGGAAAGTATTAAGCTTATTGTCCCCGAGATACGAACTATTGACCCGAGGCGTAGCAGTCAATAAGTGTTTTACAAAATTTTAATTAAACCGAAAGACAATATTAAATATTAAAATTTTTACTGATCCCTTCATTAAATTTTGGCAAAACTTCCATTTGGCACCCCAATAAGAAAATCTATATGTTTATTCCGTCTACGATATACACAGCTGAGGGTGCCATATGTAACTCTTTTCTAAATGTTTGGTGTTTATCGCATCCCTGTGGTCTAATATATCTTGTAAATCCTTCTCGGACAGGGAGGCAAATCAATATTTTCGATGTTCTCGGATTTTTACTTTACGGTGAGATAAAACTAGATGTATTCGAAAGAACCTTTGCGGGGAAAAAACGTAATGTTTTAAAGGACTATTTTCCCTAAGGAAATAGTAATATAGAATTTTCCTTGGGTGAATAGTCATGAAACTATTAAGCAGTTCTTAGTCTTCTTTAAAAAAATAAAATTTCTATCTAAACTTATCTGTATATAGAATATATATATACTGAGCTATAATGAAGCTACTGTACCGACAGATGTATGTATCAGCTTTCACACGGTGGTAGTATTCAATTGTTCATAATGGAATCTGATATATGTACTATGAATTGATGAATGGACGGGTGAATGAATTATTGTCTAACGTCCAATGGCAGCCATTATAGGTGCATATCAGGATGAGAACATGTTGATATGATAAAAATATGATCCCTGCTTTGTACTAGACCGACACATAGAGCTGGATTTGTAAAATAATGTGCTAGTTCACAAGGTATTATAACTGTCCACAGGAAGACATATCAGTCCACTCGGACACATTATACTGACTCCGAGCCGACAATTCTCTTGCTCTTACTCCCAGAAGCCGCGTGCTTGGCGGAGAAGCAGCAAGTACCAATTTTAATGTCTTTGTTTTGACACGGCCCAGGATCGAACCAACGACCTTCCACACTCGAGGGGAGTACGAGACCAATGAGGCGGTACTTTGAATTGAAGAAAAGATATTATAATTTACACATGTACATGTAGGTTATATAATGATATAGATCGAGTGGAAATCATATATTTAACATTAGTGGACTGAGAAGATGAAAGGCTGTGATCCAAACTACAATTATGTGGAAAGGGAATCATTAACTATGTTATCATTCCAACAAAAGGGGGAAGGGTGTTAACAGTTCCTACCTTGACGAAGAAATTTATCAGTGTACTGTTATTTTGGAATACATGCAATATCTGGAAATGAACATGACTGACGTATGGAAAGTTTATTTGCGGGCAGAGACATTTTACTTCAACTTAATTTTATAGAGCTTATTAGTAGGTTACCAAAAAACATTTTTTTCACTTTTATCTAATTTTCACTAATTTTTTTTCAAATATGGAGAAAAAATTATGACAAATATTTTTAGGAATTGAGATTGAACGCCTAAATTCGGATTAACAAGAGTGGATACATTAAATATTTCGCCTGAGTACGCACGTTGACACAGAATAAAGATTATCCGATACCGGGCATTGTATCAAAAAGGAATTCATTAAATGTTACATTTCTCAGAAACATCAAGTAACTCAAGCCTAAAATTGTGTTCATTGTCAGCTGACAGGTCTCTTGCAGGTATGTACCTACCAATCAGTATTTATCGTCAAAAATTACTGGGTCTAAATATTACAATTTGCTGAGAAATGGACTTATTTTTGAAACTTGGTTACCTTCCCAGCATGGGCTCAGTTTTATATAGTCATTTCGATTTGACTGTAAGGATATTAAAACTACCGCTGTTAGAGGAAAATTGGTTAACAGTCCGGGTCATCGCACGAAATTCTGAAAGAGGACCATCTAAGGACCATTGCTACCAAGTGTAGTTCTTATTGGCTTAGTGGTTTCAGAGAAGAAGATTTTTCAAAGAATTTTCCCATAGGGCCTTATGTTAAACTAAGTTCGGCTGTAGCGGCCAACTTCTGAGGGGACCATCTAAGGACCATTGCTACCAAGTCTAGTTCTAATTTGCTTAGTGGTTTCAGACAAGAAGATTTTTGAGTGAATTTCCCATAGGGACCTATGTTAAACTAAGTTCAGCTGTGGCGGCCATCTTGGTTCACTGTCAACAAAATCGGACACATTTCTGAAAGAGGATCTCCTAAGAACCATTGCTGCCTAGTCTGGTTCCCATTGGTCAAGTTGTTTCAGACGAGAAGATTTTTCAATGAATTTTCCCATATGGCCTTATGTTAAACTAAGTTCGGCTGTGGTTGACATCTTGGTTAACAGTCCGGGTTATCAGTCATACTTCTGAAAAAGAACCTCCTGAAGACCATTACTGCGACGTTTGGTTCCAATTGGCCTTGTACTTTCATAGAAGATTTTTAAAATTCATCCCCCTTTTTCCTATTTTAGTAACAGCAGCCATGTCGGTTGGAAGTCGGGGATGACGGATATAACTTTGGAAAGGGGCCACCCAAGGACTATCCCATCAGAATTTGGTCCCAATTGGTCCAGTGGTTTCAGAAGAAAAAGATCTTTAAAGGCAAGTTTACGCCCGATGCCGTCTTTAAAGGGAAAAAACTCCTATAAGGTGTCAATGATTTTATGTCATCTTGACTTATTTGTAGATCTTACTTTCTTAAATATTTTTGCTGTTTACAGTTTGTCTTTATCTATAATATGATTCAAGATAACCTAAAACTGCAAAATTTTCTTAAAATTCACAATTCAGGGGCAATAACCCAACAAAGGCCTTGAAAGGGTTGACCGATTCGTCAGAAAATTTCATGGGAGGTAAATCTTGACCGGATGAACATTTTTACCCCATGTCCGTTTTGCTGTAAATGCTTTAGTTTTTGAGATATGACAAAAATTGCAGTTTACCCCTATGTTCTTTTTTTAGCAATGTCGGCCATGTTTGATTATGGATCAATACCTCGGGTACAATTTATGAACTAGATACCCTAAGGAACATTCAATTAAAGTTTTGAAGTATTTGGTCCAGTAGATTCTGAGAAGATCCTTGAAATAGTTTACGACGACGGATGAAGACGGATGTCAAGTGATGGCATAAGCTCAAATGGCCCTTTGGGCAAGGTGAGCTAAAAAAGAGGATGGGAATCCATAGACAGGACAAGTTTATGGGAACAGTTACACAATGAACAAGTACTATAAAGATATAATCAAAATAATAAAACACACACACAAATACATGTAGCAAGCAAGGTAAAAAACTGAAAGCACTAGAAATATGAATTCCCATGAAAACCAGGATTGACATCAGGCTCTCCTAAATTGTAAACATTTTCTGATCCTTATTTGATACATTTTTTTTCTGTGACAGTGGCAAAATTGCAAGTAAGTTGATTCAGGGTAGTGTCTATTCTAGTGAAACGAGAAATCCAACTGAAGACATGTAGGTTCATTTATGAGATGAGAAATAAAGTACCAGTCAATCTAACCGGGATGATGTCCCTGAAAAGTGATGATATTTTCGAAACATCATAGCCTAGAGACTTCAGTATGTTACACGAAGGGCAAGTTCACTTTCTATACCTCTTTAATATTGATCCATCCAAATCCTGACCCTTAGACAATAAGGTTTAGCTTTACAATTTTTTGATGTTTAGTTTTTTAGCAGAGGACGCAAAATGTACGTAATAATATGATGCTAGTACAAACATCTGCATTATTTTTTCTGTAGAGCGCTACGCTTATAACTAAGACACAGGGGTGGGGTTTCAAACTTCCGTGCAATTTTATAAATCCTTTTACCCACTTTCTAATTGCTTATTGCCCATCTCTTTACACTTGTTAATCTCGTTTTGACCACTATTTTCACATGATTTTGTTTTCTATCCAATTGATTTTCCCCAACTGTCCCCCTTAAATTAAGCAGTATTAAATATACACCTTCTATTAATAATATACAAGTGTAGTATTATGATTTTTAATGCATACGTGGACATTCCCTTCAGCAAATCACAAGAATTCAATCAACTTCGTCGCACAAGTAAAATTCATGAAAATGAAAAATGCATTATAACTATTTGAGCAGATAGCAACAATTGAACACATACATTTTTTTAATATTCATCGTAAGGAGATCATTGACTCTTCGTCACTTAAAAGGGACCCATTTTGACCATTAACATTTTCGAAGTCATTTAGGAAAGACATTATTATGTCAGGAGTGTGTATATCAAATCCAAGGACATCTAAAGAATTTGTATCGTCCGGAGCAGCTATGGAATACTTATTGCTGGTCATAGAAACCACTACGAATTTACAGTTTTGAACAGTCAGATACGCTGAGTATTCTTTCAATGCCTCTGCAGGATGGATATGACCACAGCTTGTAAATAAGGTACATAACAGTATTAACAAAACTCGCAAGTCCATAAGACGTGTGACAAAACTGGTATCACACCACTGGAAAATTGCAACCGCAATGGTCCTGACTTGGTACAGGCATTTCAAAAGAAATGGTGGGTTGAATCTAGGTTTTACAGCGCGCCAAACCTCCCGCTTCCATTACGGCATAAAAGTACCAGTGGTGGTAATCAACATAGATATGCTGATGTCAAAGTTGGTAAAGTAGAAACAAAACACCAAGATAAGTTATAAAAAACAATCTTCAATGATAGTAGTAGAAGATACTGAATATTTTTCAACCAAATCTTGGTATTTGAAAAAGAATTTCGTAAGAGACCTTTTTAGACGCATTTTCTCGTATTCCTGGCTAAGAAGTCTGTCACGCAGATGTTTATGGCGTTCAAGGAAATCAGAGTAGTTGGAACATGCTCTAGCGTAACGAATCAATTGAGAAATATAAACACCATATGCAGGAGATGTTGGGATATTGCTGCATAGGTAAGGAAAATTTATAATTTTAAAATCAAAATCGTCTCTTTTATCGTATATCTTGGTGCTTAGTTTACCACTACTGTCAAATTCGAGATGAAGGTCTAGAAAGGATGCTGTACAAGTTGTTTCTGTAGTTTCTTTAATTTCGAGTTCTGGTGGATATATCAATGGAAGCCATTGAGCAAAAGAAGGATTGTTCATGGACAAAACATCATCAATATATCTATATGTGAAATTAAAAGATTTAGCATCTTTCATACGTTTATTCCTCACGAGGTTCTGCAGAAACTCTGTCTCATAGGAATATAAGAACAAATCGGCGAGGAGAGGGGCACAATTAGTACCCATTGGAATGCCGATTTGTTGTTGAAAAATCGCTCCTCCAAACGTGACAAATATGTTATCAATGAGGAAATCAAGCATGTCGCAAACCTGTTTTTCAATGTAGCATGTTTTGTTTTTTGGAGATGTTTTAGAAAAATATGTGGAATTGTAGCCTAATACAACAAAGTTGCGTGAATCATTAAAAGCTTTATGAATCAGTCCCTTTAAACGAGATTTGAGTTTATCATGGGGTAAAGTAGTGTAAAGGGTTGAAAAGTCAAAAGTTTTAATAGAACTGATTTCTGAAAAACTGCGCGATTTAAAGTTGTCAAGTAAATCTTTAGAATTTTTAAGTATCCACATATGATTGATACCACTACGGGAATAGATGGTATCACAACATGCCTGTTGTCCCTCTTTCACTGCAGACAATATCTTTGTGAGGTGAACTGACAGCTCCTTGGTGGAACATGATGATGATCCAGCTATGTACCTTTCCTTGTATGGATTTTTATGGAGTTTAGGAATCCAATACAAGTAAGGCAAGTCCTCACATGTAGTGCTGATATTGAGAGAAGACATGAAAGACTTGTGGTTATTGAGGATATCATCTTTGTCAAAAGTAGTACGTTTATATGTGGTAGAATCTGTGAATATTATAACTGCGTCAAATTTTTCTTTCCTTTCAAAAGCCCATTTAAATGGAATCGACAAATCTTGGCGTGTTGCTTCTTGTCCTACCTCACGAGGTATTGCAAAAATCTTCTCAACAACCGTTTCCAATGTGTCGTCGGCATCTACCTTAGCAATGTAAGCTTCGTGAAGATTATTTGAAAACATAATTACCTCTACATCTATGTTTTCAGTTTGTAGTGTAGATAATACCATTGCTGCAGCTGCCTCGCTAGCTTTTATCGTCGACCTACATATTGTGTTGTCCATAGTTTCACCGACAGAAACCGCCATTAGATATCTACGATTTGTCGGCGGTATAAATTTGGGACAGTTGAAGAACGCATTTTGTAATGCTTGACGGATTCTTGGATTCACTTCCCATTTCAAGCGCTCATTGTAACTACACCCTTTATTGTAATGCTTTAATGCTATAAGTAGTTGCAGTGGATGTATTCCTGAATTGCGCAATGCTTCTTGATCGGAAAGTCTCGCCTCTACAAGGCGTAGAAACAGGTCCATGGCTTCTCTACTATTGACTGAATCTAAAGAAGAGATTTTTGAAAGATTCCTTATAAATGCTGTCATCGGCATGTCACGAAGGATGACATTCCAAACTCTTACGTTATTTTTAAGAAAACGATTCGGTATATGTTCTCGACTTAATCGATTGGTCACAATTAATTCACAGAGCCGTTCGGGGTCCTGACAAAGATTTACTTCTTTAACGGCATTTAAAAAATCGTAAACTTCTTGTGAGTCGTTGCTGTTGGGGTTTTCCATTTCTTTGCCAAGAATATGCTGGATAATAATCCTAACAGGTTTATATCTAGCTCTGACGTGGGCTAGTCGAATAACGTCTTTATGACTAAATCCATATCTTCGCTGATATTTAGTAACCAAGTATGCTAGTCGTTTCGGATGGTTCCATGCATCAGGATCCTTTGAAATATATGCTTTATACCATTCACTTACAGCTTTTCTATGAGCTCTACCCCAACCAGTTCCGGTTCGATCCATATCTTCACAGTACTTAATGAACTGAAAAAGATGTGTTGGGATGCGGCAAATCTCATTCAGAATGGAGTAAGCCTCTATTTTAGTTTGTCTGCAGTTTGACTTGGTACATACTGCTAAAGCATAGATTGTAGGACTTTGCTTACAGGCCCGTCCACATTTACTGATTTCTTTAATAGTTCGAATTACTTCGGATCCCCTTCCATTATGGATAAGCCTACAAAATTATAAATGCATTATACATGTATCAAACATTTGTCAACAAAACAAATTTCTATACGAAAATAAAAATCCTAAAACCTTATTGCACATGTACATGTACATGTACTGTATAAAAATACAATGCATAAAGTGAAAAAAGAAAGAGGAGTGTATGTCACAAACACAGGAGTGAACAAACTAAATGTTTTGGTTGAGTATGCACATGGACACAGAATAAAGATTATCTAATACTTGACATTGCAAGTCAAAGGAAAATGCGTTAAAAGAAACAGTAATGGTCACGCAACATTTGTCTGAAAAATCTCATGCATGTCGATCAAGCGCTAAACTGTGTCAATGGTCAGCTGACAGGTCTCAGACCTCCGGGTATGCACCCACCAAAAACTATCTAAAGACCAAAAATGGTGGGTCTACATACATTTATAAATTTGTTGAGAAATTGACTTATATGTGAAAATAGGATATGGTCATGGTTAGGTGTCAGACTGACACCTACTTGTTACGAAGTATCTACAGATCATAGGTATTACCTATCTATAAACCAAATATGGTTGGTCTATAATGTATGTATTGCAGTTGCTGAGAAATGGACATTATCCCAAAACATGAAACAAGTCACTTCAAGCATGAAATAGAGGTCAAAGGTAAGGTGTCAGGTGTTAAAGTGGTATATACCCACTTAGAACTTTTATCAACCAAATACTTGGGTCTAGTTGCTGAGAAATATTCTAAAACATTAAAATGTATATTAAATCACTCAAGCATGAAATTCAGGTCAAGTTCAGCTGATAGTTAGTATCGAATAAGAACTATCAACAGACCAAATATTATAGGCCTAGGTACATGTATTACAGTTGCTGAGAAATGGACTTAATCTCGAAACTTGGATGCAATTCATTCAACCATGAAATTGAGGTCAAAGTCTAAAGACATGTGTCAGACTTGCATGTACCCATGAAGAACTATCAATAGACCAAACAATGGGTGTAGGTATTACAGTTCACGAAATTGAAACACAATCATGAAATTGAGGTCAAGGTCCAGAAACAGGTGTCAGTCTGGCATGTGCCTACTATGAACTATCTATAGACCAGTTGCAGTTGCTACATTTGTAAGAAATGTACTTAATCATGAAATGTAAAACAAGTCACTCAACCATGAAATTATGCCAAGGTCAAAAGGTAGGTGCCAGACTGAAATGTACCCGACAAGAACTATCAATTGACCAAATCTGGCGGGTCTAGGTATTTTACAATGTAGTTGCTGAGAAATGTGACAAAGTTATTCAAGCATGAAATTGTGGTCAAGGTCACACTGGCATATACTCACTAAGAACTATATATTGAACAGGTATGGTGGGCTTAGGTATTATAATTGCTAAGAAATGGATTTAGGGATGATCGCTGGTCTAACAGGAAATGAATAGGATTTGAAATAGGTGTTTTAGTTTGAGAGAACATATGAATAGTAAACAAATAAGCAAGAAAAAAATATAGGTTCATGTGCTCATTTTAGACAAGAAGATTTTTAAATGAATTTTCCTATAGGGTCCTATAATAACGAAGTTTGGCTGTGACGGCCATCTTGGAAGACAATCCAGGTGATCAGACACATTTCTGAAAGAGGACCATCTAAGGACCAATGCTGCAAGTTTAGTTCCAATTGGCTCAGTAGTTTTAGACGAGAAGATTTTTTAATGAATTTCCCATAGGGTCCTATGTTAAACTAAGTTCGGCTGTTGCAGCCATCTTGGACCACTGTCCACGAAATGAGACACATTTCTAAAAGAGGATCTCCTAAGGACCATTGCTGCCTAGTCTCGCTCCAATATGTCAAGTGGTTTTAGACAAGATTTTTCAATGAATTTTCCCATAGGGCCCTATGTTAAACTAAGTTTGGCTATGGCGGCCATCTTGGTTGATAGTCTGGGTCATCCAACAAAATTCTGAAAGAGGACCATCAAATGACCATTGTTACCAAGTCTAGTTCTAATCTAAGTGGTTTCAGAAAAGCAGATTTTTGAGTGAATTTCCCATACAGTCCTATGTTAAATTAAGTTCGGCTGTGGCGGCCAGCTTGGTTAACAGTCCCGGTCATCGGACTATTTCTGAAAGAAAACCTCCTAAGGACCATTACTGCCAACTTTGGTTCCAATTGGGCTTGTAGTTTCATAGAAGATTTTTTAAATTCATCCCCCCCTTTTTCTGTTTTTAGTAACAGCAGCTATGTCGTTTGGAGGTCGGGGATGCCCTACTTTTGGAAGGGGGCCACCCAAGAATAATTCCACCAAAGGTTGGTCTCAATTGGGCCAGTGGTTTCAGAGAACATCTTTAAAGGAAAGTTTTCGCTGGATGCCGTTTTAAAGGGCAAAAACTCCTATTAGGGCTCAATCAATGATTTTCGCCATGTTGACTTATTTGTAGATCTTAATTTGTTGAATATTTTTGCTGTTTACAGTTTGTCTTTTTCTATAAAAATATTCAAGATAATAACCTAAAACTGCTAAATTTCCTTAAAATTAAAAATTCAGGGGCAATAACCCAACAAAGGGTTGACGGATTCGTCTGAAAATTTCATGGCAGGTAGATCTTGACCTGATGAACATTTTTACCCTTTTTTGCTCTAAATGCTTTAGTTTTTGAGATATAAGACAAAAAGTGCAGTTTACCCCTATGTTCTATTCTAAGCCATGTCGGCCATGTTGGTTGGCAGTCGGGGTCATCGGACATATTTTGTAAACTAGATACCCTAATGATGCTTGTGGGCAAGTTTAGTTCCATTTGGCCCAGTAGTTTCAGAGGAAAAGATTTTTGTAAAAGTTAGCGGACGATGACGGACGACAGACGCCAAGTGATGAGAAATAGCTCACTTGACCCTTTGGGTCAGGTGAGCTAAAAAGTAGGGGTTCATGGGCAAAAAATTTAATGTTTAAGAAATGGATAAAACCCGAGGATTCCGAAATTTGACAAAAAAGACCAAAACATGACCAGCGAGCATCCTTAACCACGAAAGTGTGACACAGGTCACTCAACCATAAAATTGAGGTCAAGGTCAAGGTTAGACTGACATGTACCTAACAAGAACTATCCATTGACCAAATATGGTGGGTGCAGGTACTAAGGTATTATATATATAGTTGGTGAGAAATGGACTTAACCACAAAAATGTGACAAAGTAAATCAAGAATGAAATTGAGGTCAAGGTCCCAAGCAAGGTGTCAGACTGGCATGTACCCACTAAGAACTATCTATAGATCAAATATTTTTGGCCTAGGTACAATGTTGCTGAAAAATGGAAACTTGGATGTAGATTTTACACTTATTTTTATGGTCAGTGAACCATGGAAACGAGGTCAGAGTCATAAGACAAGTACAATGTATACTGCCAAGTTGGAGGATAAGGAAACTGTGGACCATACATCTTAATTTTAGGTGTTATGTCATGTATGTGTACAAAGTTATTAAAGTTTTTAAAAAGTTTATGCCGATGCCATCGCCGGAAAGTAATACCTTTATCTCGACTTTTCCTCACAGGCGAGACAATAAATTCACAATTACAAAATCTGACCCCTATGGGCCCCAAGTTTAGAAAACAGAAATTCTCAAAGCTTATTGCACATCAATATACAGTGTATGACAATACTGTATAGAAATAAGATGCATTAAAGAAAGATACTCTTGGAATCGAAATTGATTTCTCCCCATTTACAGATGTTATGCAATTATTTCTATCAAGAAATTTAATCACTAATTTAGTAAAATCCAATGCAAAATGAAAATACAAATTCACAAGCTTATATTCCCCTGTATTTGTTTTACTCATAACCATCTTCAATATTTACCCACCTTTTATGTTACCCAAACAAAATTTGATGCTGAATCTTTGATAAATTCAAGTTTGCTATCCGCAAAGGTCGTTCACAGAGGCAATTTAGATCAATTCAAGTATTTTGTATCACTTTTTGGAATACTGCTAGGAAGGACACCCAGAATCAAAGTCAGTCATATGAAAGGAGATACATCAACTCATTTAAATAAAAGAAAATCGTTTTGGTTCTGGGTTCCCTTCACGTCGATAAACTGTTTTAAAGACATAAATTTGGCAAATGTGTATTAAAACTGTATGTAGAAAAGATTTTAATAACTTATGTGCTAGTTAATATTACCAAATTTTAAGAGAACACATGCCAGGCTATAACCTGGGAGATTTTAAAAAACATTATGCCACCTTTGAAGTGAAATACAGGGGGAAATGGCCCTACTTTTTTTTACCCCTATAAACCCCAAGTTTTGACAAGAGGCTCACCAGAGCCTGTATCGCTCACCTGGAGTCTGGTTTTCATTGGACAATTAATCAACTATTTGACCAAGTTTGTTGCAATTGGTTCAATTGTTCAGGGAAAATTTGTTGAAGATTTATTTTTCATAAGGTTTAATGTTAAAATATGTTCCCTGATGGTGGTAGTCCTGGCAGGAAGTTGATAAAATTGACCAGGAATAAGGGTGAACCTTAAATAAATGTAACAGAACCCGACCTCAAATTACACAAACCAATAACTCCTAAATAGAATTTGGAATTCCCTTCAAAATTTCTGGGTAGGTAGATCTCAACATGGCAAACATTTTTCAATTTACATTTCACTTCTATCTCAAATAGTTTTGGAGATAAATGCAAAAATGTTAAAATTTTAAAAATTTGACAAAAAAGGGCAATAACTCCTAAATGGGTTTTGGGATTTCCTTTAAAATTTCAGGGTATGTAGATCTCAACATGGCAAACATTTTTCAAATTTACATTTCACTTCTATCTCAAATAGTTTTGGAGATAAATGACGAAAAATGTTAAATTATGAAAATTTGACGAAAAAAGGACAATAACTCCTAAATGGGTTTTGGAATTTCCTTCAAAATTTCAGGGTAGGTAGATCTTGTCATGCTGATCAAATTTACCCCATGTCAGATTTTCAATATCTGTAACGGTTTTTGAGTTATTAGCAAAAAAACAGCAATTTACCCCTATGTTCTATTTTTAGTAACAGCGGCCATTTTTTTCGACGAATCAAAAATCCCCACATCAGTTCTATGCAGGGTACCCTAATCAACAATCTTACCAAGTTTCATATGATTTTGAATAGTAGTTTCAGAGAAGAAGATTTTTGAAATAATAACATAAAAAAAAGCCAAAAATGTGAAAAAAGGGCAATAACTCCTAAATGGGTTTTGGAATTTCCTTCAAAATTTCAGGGTAGGTAGATCTTGTCATGCTGATCAATTTTACCCCATGTCAGATTTTCGATATCTGTAACGGTTTTTGAGTTATTAGCAAAAAACAGCAATTTACCCCTATGTTCTATTTATAGTAATGACAGCCATGTTTTTCGACATTTCAAAAACTTTAAACGATAGAAATTTTCCGGATGCCCTAAAGAACAATTCTGCAAAGTTAGGTTGAAGTCGGTCCAGTAGTTTAGGACGAGTTAACGTTTGAAAAAGTTTACAGACGACGACGACGACGACGACGACAGACGACGACGACGACGGACGCCCAGTGATGGCAATAGCTCACATGGCCTATGGCCAGGTGAGCTAAAAATCAAATTCTAAAACCTTATTGCACTTCTACTAAGGGTGTATGGCAATACTGTAAAAATTGAAAAATGAAAGAGGAATTCAGATCAAATGCTTAAATTCACAATTTTTGAAATTCGACCCCCGTGGGCCCCAAATTATGAACATAAAAATTCTAAAAACTTACTCTGCATCTACATATGATGTATGGCAATACTGTCAAAAAATAATATGCATAAATAGAAAAATTAAAAGAAAAGTTCAGGCCACCAGCTTAAGTTCCAAATTTTTTAAATTTGACCCCTGTGGGCCCCAAATTTTGGCGTCTACATATGACGTATGACAATACTGTAAAGAAACAATATGCATACATGGGAAAATTAAAGAGGAGTTCAGGCCACAACCTTAAATTCACAATTCCTGAAATATGACCCTTGTGGGCCCCACATTTTGAAAATAGTAGAAGATCAAAATTCTACAAGAGGCTCACCTGGCTTTTATTAGACCATTTGAAAATGTAAGCTCTTCTGTATTCTTTTAAAGAAACATAAAATGTCAAAGGGACCTTGATATTTGATCTTTGTCCTAAAAAACTGTGGACCATTTGCATCTTTCCTCCCATTTTTGGTTACAGTCTGCCCATTAGTTCTATAACAAATGACCAATAAGTCTTTTTTCATTATGGTTTCAATTGAAACTGAACAGCAACACCCATTGGTTGATCAGATAATTCTCAATCAAAAGTGCACTGTTTGTAGAGGGTAATGTTTTCATCAATCCTGCAAAGTTTCAAAACATTTCACAATGTAGTTTCATCAGAGAAGATTTTTGAAAATTGGCTAATCAAAATCAAAGATGGCCTCTGGCAGCCATGTTGTTCATCCAACTTGAACCAAAGGTGGAAAGCCACCTATTAGTTGCTCAGAAAATGGCAAAAAAGTCATTTCCCATATGGTTTAATTGGAGACTTTGAACAGCCCCAGCCATCGGTTGAGTTGATGAATCTGAAGTTAAAGTGGATCCTTTGTAGCGGGCATTGTTGTCATTAATCCTGCAAAGTTTCAAAACATTTCATTATGTAGTTTCAGAGGAGAAGATTTTGAAAATTGGCCAATCAAAATCAAAGATGGCCTCTGGCAGCCATGTTGTTCATCCAACTTGAACCAAAGGTGGAAAGCTGCCCATTAGTTCCTAAGAAAATGGCGAATAAGTCCTTTCCCATATGGTTTCAATGGAGACTTTGAACAGCCGCAGCCATCGGTTGAGCAGATGAATCTCAACTAAAAGTGGATCCTTTGTTGAGGGCATTGTTGTCATTAACATGATTAATCCTGTAAAGTTTCAAAACATTTCACTATGTAGTTTAATTCTTCACAGAAGATTTTTGAAAATTGGCCAATCAAAATCAAATATGGCCTCTGGCAACCATGTTGTTCTTTCAACTGGAACGAATGGTGGAAATTTAATAGGGGTTCTTCTATACATAATTCCTGCCAATATTGGTCACAATCTGCCAATTAGTTCCTGAGAAATTGACAAAAAGTCTTTTCCCATATGGTTTCAATGACAGCTTTGAACAGCCACAGCGGTCAGTTGAGCGGATGAATCTCCAGCAAAAGTGGATTTTTGAAAATTGTCCTATAAAAATCAAAGATGGCAAAGTTTACGGACGACAGACACAAAGTGATGGCATAAGCTCATATGGCCTATAGGCCAGGTGAGCTAAAAACCTTATTGCACATCTACATGTAGTATGCAACTATTCTATAAAGTATTAAATCCTTAAATCCAAAAGTGAAGGAGGAGTTGATGTCACAAGTTCTAGTTACTACACTGAAAACGATTGTGTATGTGCAAATCCAGTATGAGTGGAACTAAAATAAACGAGAACCCCCCCCCCCCCCCCTCCTTTTTCAATGTTTTATCTCCAATTACATGATTTATCATTTTATCTTTAACCGGATTTCCAACATTTTTACATTTTTATCTCGAGCATTGCTGATGAGTTATCAGTCAACAAAATGGCCATACACTGCATCAAATCTATTGAGGTACATGTATTTTGTGATACGTTTTATTAGGGTGTAACAGGAGTTACGGTTGGGAATGCCAGCCCCTAAATAAATTTTATTAAATTAAAGTCTCAACAATGGTCTACCTTCAATTACAATACATGACAAAACTGGTTGAATACATAAAAAGCGATATTCAAAATCATAAAACAGATGAACATTTTACAGCCAACATTATATTTACAGTTGTCTCCCTTAATACACATAGATATGAAAATCTCAAGAATCATTCAGATAGAAAAATAAATAAATTTATATAAAATAAGGAGGCACAATCAACGGTATAATTTACTGAAGATATCCAGAACATTTCACGAAAATTCATAGTAAGGTGGTTTAGGATTTGCAGATTAGGGAGCAACCATTTGATTTTTATGGGGGATAGGATCAAATTTGAAACAAGAGGCTCACCAGAGCCTGTATCGCTCACCTGGAGTCTGGTTTTCTTTGTACAATTAATCAACTATTTGACCAAGTTTGTTGCAATTGGTTCAATTGTTCAGGGAAAATTTGTTGAAGATTTATTTTTCATAAGGTTTAATGTTAAAATATGTTCCCTGATGGTGGTAGTCCTGGCAGGAAGTTGATAAAATTGACCAGGAATAAGGGTGAACCTTAAATAAATGTAACAGAACCCGACCTCAAATTACACAAACCAATAACTCCTAAATAGAATTTGGGATTCCCTTCAAAAGATCTCAACATGGCAAACATTTTTCAATTAACATTTCACTTCTATCTCAAATACTTTTGGAGATAAATGCAAAAATGTTAAAATTTTGAAAATTTGACAAAAAAAGGGCAATAACTCCTAAATGGGTTTTGGGATTTCCTTTAAAATTTCAGGGTATGTAGATCTCAACATGGCAAACATTTTTCAAATTTACATATCACTTCTATCTCAAATAGTTTATGGGATAAATGACGAAAAATGTTAAATTTTCAAAATTTGATGAAAAAAGGGCAATAACTCCTAAATGGGTTTTAGCATTTCTTTCAAAATTTCAGGTTAGGTAGATCTTGTCATGCTGATCAATTTTACCTCTGTCAGATTTTTTATATCTGTAACGGTTTTTAAGTTATAAGCCAAAAACAACACATGCACCCCTATATTCTATTTTTAGCTACGACAGCCATGTTTTACGTCAGATCAAAATAAATTGAGGATCGTTTGTAGAGGACATGTCATAGATCATTCCTATTAAGTTTCAAACCAATCGGCCCAGCGGTTTCAGAGGAGATTTTTGAATGAAAAAATTTTGAAAATTTGACAAAAAAAGGGCAACAACTCCTAAATGGGTTTTGGGATTTCCTTTAAAATTTCAGGGTAGGTGGATCTCAACATGGCAAACATTTTTCAAATTTACATTTCACTTCTATCTCAAATAGTTTTGGAGATAAATGACAAAAAATGTTCAAATTTTGAAAATTTGACGAAAAAAGGGGAATAACTCCTAAATGGGTTTTGGAATTTCTTTCAAAATTTCAGGGTAGGTAGATCTTGTCATGCTGATCAATTTTACCCCATGTCAGATTTTCGATATCTGTAACGGTTTTTGAGTTATTAGCAAAAAACAGCAATTTACGCCTATGTTCTATTTTTAGCAACAGTGGCCATGTTTTTCATCGGATCAATATAAAATGAGGATCGTTTGTGGAGGACATGTCATATATCATTCCTATGAAGCCTCGATCCAATCTGCCCAGCCGTTTCAGAGGAGAAGATTTTTGAAAATCAGCCAATCAGAAACAAGAATTGCCTCTGGTGGCCATGTTTCTTGACCAATCAGAACTAAATGAGGAATCTTTGTTGAGGACCTTCCATACACCACTCATGCAAAGTTTGGTTGGAATTGGCCAAACAGTTTCTGAGGAGAAGATGTTTGAATGAAAAGTTTACGACGGACGGACAGACGGACGGACGGACGGACGGACGACGGACGAAAAGTGATGGCAAAAGCTCACATGGCCTTTTAGGCCAGGTGAGCTAATAAAAAGGCAGGATAAAAATGCTGGACCTGTGTCAATCAGGATTTTTTTTGGTTTCAATGAAAATAAAAATTTAGGCCGCAATAGCATCCGAAAAAAATCCAGGACCAAAATTTTGACAAAAAAATAGGCAGGATTAAACATTTGTCATGACTTTTTAATTCATAATTTAGAATGGTAACCTACAATATAAATTCCTATCTTGGAAATATCATCAAAACAAATGCAAAAATGTGACCCATCAGAAATTAATACATTAGATAAAACAATATTTGGAAAATATACTGTTAAAATGTGCTAGCAATTTAGCAGCTACAATGTAGATCTGATCTTGGTAGATACCCTGCAGGTTGTTTCATAAAAACTTGGTCTCTTCTACATGTTCTATATGAAGACAGACTTCATCAAAATGATATTAATCCTTATTGAAGGAAATTTACGATTTTTTTTAAATATTTTACATTTGAAGGGAATATATTCTAATTTCATGGTATACATACATGTATATTGATCATGTTAGAAATAATAACCAATTGTGTGTATGTCATTATACTACTTATCAGAATATTGTTTAATGTAAAATTTCAGTTAACAAAAGCATATTACAACAAGAGGCTCTCAAGAGCCTGAATCGCTCACCTGGCAAACAATGCGTTATAAACTAAATCTCATCATCACCATTCACTAAGGATACCATGTTTACTTTAAAAACCAAATATTGTTGAAATCCGAGCAAGTGTAAAAAATGGCGGGAAAATGGCAGCCATTTTAAAAATGACCCTCCAAAACAAACTTTCATCATCACCATTCAACTCGGGATACCATGTTTACCTTGAAAGTAGCTTTCATCTTCATTTTCTTTCTATAATTCAGGAAAAAATAGCAAAAAACAGCATTTTGACCCCTATGTTCTATTTTTAGTAAGGGCGGACATGTTTTTCGACCAATCAAAAATCCAAGCATTAACTTTTTGCAGGATACCCTAAGGAACAATCTTACCAAGTTTCATTTGATTTTGAATAGTAGTTTCAGAGAAGAAGATTTTTGAAACAATAACATAAAAAAAAGCCAAAAATCTCAAAAAAGGGCAATAACTCTAACATCAGTTGACAGATTTTCACGAAAATCAGCACACAGGTAGCTCTCATCATGCTGAACACTTTCAACCTGCCAGAATTTGCCGTAACCTAATGATTTTTGAGATATTTGCGCAAAACTGTTGTTTGACCCCTATGTTCTATTTTTAGTAACAGTGGCCATGTTTTTCGACGGATCAAAAATCGAAGCATAAACTTTGTGCAGGATACCCTAAGGAACAATCTTACCACGTTTCATTTGATTTTGAATAGTAGTTTCAGAGAAAAAGATTTTTGAAATAATAACATAAAAAAAAGCCAAAAATGTCAAAAAAGGGCAATAACTCTAACATCAGTAGACAGATTTTCACGAAAATCAGCACACAGGTAACTCTCATCATGTTGAACACTTTCAACCTGCCAGAATTTGCCGTAACCTAATGATTTTTGAGATATTTGCGAAAAACTGTTGTTTGACCCCTATGTTCTATTTTTAGTAACAGTGGCCATGTTTTTCGACGGATCAAAAATCGAAGCATAAACTTTGTGCAGGATACCCTAAGGAACAATCTTACCACGTTTCATTGGATTTTGAATAGTAGTTTCAGAGAAGAAGATTTTTGAAATAATAACATAAAAAAAAGCCAAAAATGTCAAATAACTCCTAAAAGGAACGAACCTACAACTTCGATCCTGTTACAAATTTTGTAGATCTTTGTGTGCCTAACAATATGAAGTTTAAATTTTTCAAATTTCCTTTATAGTATCCAAGATATTGAGCTTAATAAGTGCAAAATTTGGAAAAAATGCAAAAAAAGGGCAATAACTCCTACATGGGTCGTTGGATCTTCTTCAAAATTTCAGGACAGGTAGATCTTGAGGTGCTGATCACTTTTACCCTATGCCAGAATTTTGATATCTGTGACCGTTTCTGACTTATTTGCAAAAAACTGCGATTTACCCCTATGTTCTATTTTTAGCCATGACGGCCATGTTTTTATACGAATCAAAAATCCAAACAATAGATTTGTAGCACCCATACCAATTAATAACTGTACCAAGTTAGGTTGCAGTTGGACTTATGGTGTTGGAGGAGTTAACGTTTGAAAAAGTTAACGGACGACGGACGGACGGACGGACGGACGACGGACGACGGACGGACGACGGACGCCAAGTGATAGCAATAGCTCACATGACCCTTCGGGTCAGGTGAGCTAAAAAGGAGCTTGGCAACCAATATATGAATATATAGAAATACCAAGAAAAATTCCAAAATTTGGATACAAATAGTAAACTTATTTTATTTAAATCTATCCAATCTAATCACACATATAATTTACAATATTACTTGGGTAATTTTAATTTTGAGTATAGAAAGTTGATCTGTAAATTTAGAAATTGAAAAGGGAAGATACAAAAAAAATCTGAGAAAAGAGAGATTGTGTAAAATTTGTAATAATGTTGATAATGAACATGACGCAGCTCATTTCTTTTTCGATTTTTCTATTAATGATTGTGTTAGAAATATATATTTGCAACCTTTTAATTTTGAGCACGAAATTAATCCAGAGGATAAACTGAAACAAATTTTGAACCCCAAAACAAATGAACAAGTGAGATTGCTGGGATCCTTTTTGAAACAGTCACTTTTACTGAGGACAGGAGACAGCTAGTTCCGTTTGATTCACATGCTCTGTTTATACTGTTTGTTATATTGATTTATTGTTTAATGTTTTGTCTTGTTTGGTGAATGTTTATACATGTAGCCATTAGTCCTTAATTGGACATAACAATTGCTTAATAAATATTATGTTAACTACTATACTATGTTTATATACAGCAGAGTGGGGAGGGGAGGTTTGGTTAAAACAGGCTTAACCCCACCACCTTTTTGAAAAGTCAGGCTATTCTGAATCCCTGTTGTGTCTGTGGTTTTGTTCGCTAGATTAAAAATGCTATATAAAATCAATTGGGTTATTAGCAGTTCCAAAGGACAATTTAACAAAATCTTATAGACGTACTATAAAGGGGCAACATAAATTTCAGCAACTTTCAACCAATAAAGACTTCTATAAATATTCTTTTTATCTGAACACCATTTCTGACTGGAATTCACTACCTGAAGCAATAGGTGTGTCTGAAACCCTGGAATCCTTCAAAAGTGGCATTTCCACTCTAACATTCAAAGGATCCACACCAACTTATTAAACCACCAAAGCCACTGTACATATTGTAGTATATGTATTTTATTTTCTTGTTAATAGTAATTTTAATTAAGTACATATGTGCATAGCACTCAGAAGAAGACATGGAAGAAGATTTCTTATTTTTCTGAGATTGTTTTTTATGTTGGTGTCCTATTGGCTATTGACAGTACAACTCCACTTGCAGACTTAATGACTTTTTTAACAATTAAACTTTTAAATGTGACATCAATATTTTCCCTTGAATAATTCAATAACAACCGAATGGCGAATGCATCGTAGTCATTGCAGAAGCTAATCCCTTTTGGGATTCTGTATCCGGAACTATTTTCCAGACTTGGCCGTCGTGTATTACCCTGTTACCAGTAGTGTATGGGCGTTTTTTTGTTTTTTTGTATAAAACAAATGCCTACGATTTGTAGTTATTTGAACCTTATTCATTTTCACTTGTAGTCTTATCCCATAGTATGAAACCTGTATTACTTTACCTTTCAATAGCCCGCACATCTAATTTTCGGAATTTACTGTGTGGTTGACCTGCTCTGTAATATTTCAGCTCATTTCCTAAACACAAAAATCTTTTCACGCGATCAAGGTCAGTTGATTTAAAGCTGTATCCACCCCCTGTGTTACGAACTTGGTACGACATGGGCTCATTCTGTGATATTGTTGTACCCTGCTCCTGACATTGTGGATCGACCTCCATCTTGAATTTTGTGGGGATTTTTTTAAAAGATTCCTAAAAATAGATTATGACCTGATTTTCCATTTTTAAAGGCTACATTATTAATAAAATCAAATACGGATTTGACCAGAAAACTAGTAGTCAAAACAGATGTTCAGATATTAACTTTATTTTATACATATATAATGTATAGTAAAATTCCAATCACCACCAGGACGGAAGTTTGTCCTAAAAATACCAAAGCGCGTTAATAATAATAATAATAATAATAATATAACTTTATTTCAGACACAAATAAACACAATATAAGAATATAAAGTATGACAGAACAATTTTAAATGTCTTTAGTAATTATGTACAAAAAAAGAAATATAATTATGTATGTTATAATCGAAATTAGAAATTTACATTAAATTCATCATACCATGTATGTAATAGTTTTGTAAATAACAAATCACTACTTAGAAATGCTTTGTTTTATTACTCCGCAGGTTTATCTATGTGTTTGGGCGAGCCACATGCACATGCATGACATGAACATTATTTTGATGTTTGATATTGTAAATTTAAAATTTTAGACATAGCTATAAATGTGACATACGAAGGTAAATAAAAATTATCTATATACATATATATCCCACATTTTAAATTTTGTTATATATATATATATAATATGAATTATAATTCAAACAACTTGATGTAAATAGATACAAAACATTGCGACCATGGCTGCACTCAAAATAATCATATACAATTTAATAAAAGTAATAACAATACTTATAATTTATCAATAAAACACAATAGTGCATAAATAAAACTAGATTCTCATCTGAGTTGATATTTGAGCTGTGACTTAAACATAAAGGAGGATCATTTGCGTCTATTCTTCTATCTGAGATTTCGGCCAACTTACAACCTGTCCATTACTTCCCGAGCAACCGAAAAAAAAAGCATTTCCGATATGGTTCCGATCAGCCGATCAACAAAGGTTGCACTCCACAAATTAATAGTACCATTTTCTATGTGAAGTGAGGTAACAAATATCATGGTCTTGTGCCATCTTCAGAGTAAATAATACCTATATATATATATATTCTGGAAGGCCACTATGTTATCATTGTTTAAATTATGATAAAATAAATAAAAAATATCCATGGAAACCTAGTTGGCATAGCAACATTTAAAAAATTTCATAAAAAAGCTTTAAAAATGTTAAATTTCACTCCACTTCGGCTTAAGATTGAGGTCTGATGTAGCGTTTCAATCCAATTGAGACTTAATTTTTCAGATTCTGCATAAAATTCCATTACATATGTGGGAAAAAAAAGGTTTACTTTTCCAGCTCTTTTTTTCGCAATTTAACTTTCCAGTGCAGGTGCCGATTATCACTGTCAAAGTTTTACACACCACATGTCAATTCACAAGTCCCAGTTTATGACCTCCCATTACTTGTCAGAAGCAAAATCAGTTAATGTTTTCGTATTTTTTTAAACTAAAATCTATCCTCTTTCAGTCAATATTACAATTTTGAGGTTAAGACATTTATTATTTATCTATCATGTAGTCAAACTTTACCAACTCTAATAATTAATAAAATTCTGGGGGTGCATTTCTCTGAAGCTAAGATAATTAGTGGAGTGTAACCAAAACTGGATCGTTTGTAGAGGGTACATATTGCTGTCATCATTCCTGCAAAGTATCACAATATTTCATGATGTAGTTTCAGAGAAAATGTTTTGAAAACAAAAATCAAATATAGCCTCTGGCGGCCATGTTCTTCATCCGACGGGAACGAAAGGCGGCTAGTTTGTAGAGGTCATTCCACACATCATTTCTCCCAACTTTGGTTACAATCTGCCCATAAGGTCCCGAGGAAATGACAAAAAGTCAATTTCCATATGGTTTCCATATCACAATCCGACAAGTGGTTTCAGAGGTGAAGACCAAAATGTGAAAAGTTTACAGACGATGGACGACTGACGGCGGACCTAGAATGATGACATAAGCTCACATAGCCTATAGTCCAAGGGGGCTAAAACATTGTCAGTGTATAATCACCTTTTAAATTACTTCAAATTTAAATATTGAAGTACTTGCGCTTTTTAGTTTAGTTTTCTGTACTGTGGACTATACATAACGGTTTTTGGAAAGATTGCAAATCGTTCCTATGCCACCGGCCTCCAAAGCCGAAAGGTTTGGCCGCTTCGATACCATCGGACATTAGTACATAATATATAGTTCCAATGATGACAGCATTTTTTAAATTACGAGTACTTTATTCTTGTTGATAATATCTGAACTAATATTTTTAACTTACATAAAACTTTAATCGTTTAAGCCCCAGTCACACTGTCACGTTTCGGGCATCCCGTTTTACTACGTTTCTAAAACGTAGTGAAACGGCTATAAACGTAGCGAAACGTATCGACACCTAGTTGAAACCCGCTATATACGTAGACATACCTGGGCATAAACGCGACATGTCCCGTTTGTATCGTTTGCACAACACAAACGTGGCTAAAAAATTATACGTAGCAAATGCGTACCGAAACGTGGTAAAACGTTGTTAAAACGTATTTAAAACCTAGTAAAAGCGTAGCGAAAACCTTGTAAAACGTAGCGAATGTACACTGACAGGTTTTACTACGGTTCCCTAGGTATGTATTACGTTTTACCAGGTTTTAAAAGGTTTTTGTACGTTTCATTACGTTTTGTGTTACGTATTGCTAGGTTTTCTCACGTTTTCTTACGTTTTAGTAGGCGTCATGACGTTTTACTGCGCATTACTACGCTTACTTCTACATTTCACCCATTTTCGCGCCCTTGCTTTCTTAAAAATCGTATACATGTAAACATTTTCCGTAGCAATATCGTCATTTGTTTGATCGGTACTTGTGCTCGGTTCATTCGTAGCGTTGTTTAGATCTTGGGGTGTAGAGTTGGACTTTCGACCTCTCCCGCGTCCAGAACCACCCCTTCCTCTTCCTCTTGTTCTCATCGAAACAGTAATTAAATATGTATGTTAATTAAAGATAGGGGAAAAATTAAATGGAGATGATTTCCTCTTGATACATGGAACTAAAAGAAATTAAGAATAAGGGTGAAATACTCCTTTTTGCGAAAGTCTTAAAATTGTTCAATACACATTATAAATGTACTAAAATCTGAATAAGATCTATGTAACTTACATTTCTTCTCAAATCCAAGACAACCTCTTCTGGAGAAGCTTGATACAAACATGAATTGATAGAATATTTGAAATGTGGGAAACTCGAAATGACGCGGTTTCACGGGATAATTAATTACAACGTAGTGACACGTAGTACAACGTAGTAAAACGTAGCACAAACCTGACAAACCCGCATCAATACGTACTAAAACGTATCGTATACCTAGTAATCCCTGATAAAACCTAGTAATACCTAATGCAGCGTACCAAATACGTAGCAAAACGTAGTAAAACCTAACGAAACGCCTTCGTTTGATAAAATGTTAAACCTGCCTATACCTAGTAAAACGTAATCAAACGTGGGAAAACCTTTCAAAACGTAGCATATACCTAGTAAAACGTAGAGACCGAAAACTATGACAATAAATTACATTGAAACGTGACGTTTTAAAACGTAGCAAAACGTAGTAAAACGGGATAGTCGAAACGTGAAAGTGTGACTGGGGCTTTACCGAAATTACCAAGGAATTAAAATGAAGTCAACGCAGACGGCGGATGAATTTATCTATCATAACGAATCTACCAGAAACAGCTTCCCGTATTCGTTGTTGGGTACTTTACTATTGTCAAAACTAACTGCGCATTTACAAATTTGACGATTATTACCCATTATTTTAGAAAAAATACTTTGAGATTATCTATAACTCAGACATGCGCTTTCGGAATCTAAATGTTTTATGCAGGGATCGGAAAGTTTCAACAGCCTCTCTCGGACATTTTTTTGATAGACATGAATTGTCAGTTTTAACTCTTTTTAGCAATTTCAACACACGATCTTATTTCATCCAAAATGTTGTTATGAACGATTTATTAATGTTTTGGGTAAGACCTGAAATAAATGTCATGTGTAACAACTCTAACATTCTGTGCGGCGTTGTCTGATGATTTCGATGTTGTAGGTTTCTTCTTCGAGGTCCGCGTTTGGTACGTATAAGTAGATCAACATGATCAATGGAAAAATGGACCACACAACGACGTAGAATGAATTAAAAAAATTCAAGTTTAAATACTTTGAAATCAGTCTATGAAAGTCTTCCCAAAAGATAAAATTTTTATTCCTTTGACATATTTAACTACAAAGATTCGCGCATTTGTAAGACATAATTGTGTCCTGTGTAAAAATGTCCGGCCGGACAATATTACATAGAAAGTTTGTTATTAAATGATGTCCGATGCTATGAAATACTGTCCTGAAATATGACATTATAAAATGTTACATGTATGAAAAATTGTCCTTGTTGTGGACAGTATTTCACGGCGGACACTATTTAATGCTAAATGGCATCCACTTTCATTGTGGCATAAATATAAAACTCTTGGAAGTTTGTCTTTAGTGATAACCAACTTGTCAGTAGTAGTCCCACTCTTTTTATCAACATGGATATAATAAAGTTCGTCTTGTTTCAGCTTGAAGCTTTTGGATTTTCTTCTTAATGTCCTCCTATCATTTTCAGAGAATGCATCAGGATAAACTTTACAGTTTAAGTTCAAAAATGTAACCAGGTTTTCATACTCAGTGCCATCCATCTTAACTAATTTGATGTTTACAAAACTCAATTTGATCTATATAAGTATATTCTTTACTTTCTTATTAAAATCTTAACTCTGAAAAAACCCTTTTAAGACCTAGAATTATCTTTGGACACTTTATCATGGTTTAATATTTTACATGTAGCATTAAATAGTGTATTTTTCATAATTTTGATTTATTAATATGGTATATTTATTCAACAATAAAATAACTAATTGTTTCATTTGTGTGACATTAAATGTTGTTCATATAATACATATATTTATCATTTTATCTTTTTAATTTTCAATCTTTAAATCCTGTCTGGACAATTTTACATATTTAATTGTGTCCGGAGGACAGGTCTAACCAAATGTAGACCGCGAAATAGTGTCCATAAAAATGGACATATTTCAACAGCTAAGGACACAATAATATGGTTAAACATGGTTCTGGACAGTATTTCATAGCCTTAAAATGTCTGCTGGACATTATTACATATTTAATTTTGTCAGGCGGACAGTTTAAAATGGCGGACACTATTTAATGCTACACATTCTCAATCGGTTATCTACTAAACTACACGTGCAAAAAATGGCAACAATGTGCAATCTTCAAGTTTTGCGGAGTTAAATCTACCAAGGCGTTTCTAATCTTCTCGAGTTTATGATTGTGAATTGTTAGATCGTCCGATACATACTTTGTAATGGATTTTTTTAAATTTGAAAGCAGAAAGGTGTGCAAAATGCCTGATTGATCGTCATTGGTGAATGACCTCGATATTGAACTTTGGAAATTGTTGACAGGTCGTAAGGTGTACAGTAATTATATTTAAGCGTAATAAAAGCACAAACGCCGCTAATGTAAATTACTTTTATGGCATGCGAAGTAAAATTATGATTTAATAACAGAAAGTGTTGGTGACAAGAAAGTTCGAAGGGTTGTCATATCCTTGAGGTGATTTTCTTTAGTTTAGTGTAGATAATATTTGTTTTTTTTTTTTTTTTCGTACGTTCACTTGTAGGATTTGTCAGTTTGACTTTATTTTGTTTGTTTACATTCTGTACAATGTTCAAGACAAACTGAAGCAGGAATCAACAATTACTCTCAATTATTTTTTTTTTCGAAATAAAAAAATGTTTGTTGAATACAATTTTTGTCTCGCCTGCGGCGAAAAGTGGTGAAGGCGAGATATAGGTATTACTTTCGGGCGGCGACGGCGGTGTAAACTTTTAAGAAACTTTAATAACTTTGCACACATAACGCCTACAATTAAGATTTTTGGTCGACAGATACCTTATAGTCTAGTACTTTCGGCCACTGGCATTAGGTCAGTACAAGCTGTGCAGCAAAACTTGACAGGAATGTTGGCTCTCTGCATCTCTCTGTAGTGTTCGCGGTCAATCTTTGTATTGCATATTCTGTGTTGTACTTTGCTACAGCAAAAGCAAGTTACAAACCCTTGTCGTGGTCGTAACGGTAAATCACAGTGTAAACACGTGGCTGGCATTGTGGAAAATGATATTTCCAGTAGTAGTAGTAAGTGAGTTTGGAAGGCGACTTTCCAATTCTGGAAATTGCGCCTTGAATATCTTATAATCTGTATTTAAATAATACACTTTATATCTCTTGTATTTAGTTATTTATTATTACGTAATTTTGTGGAAGTTTTGGTGAGTTTTTGAGTTACCAACTTACAATTCTTAGATTGAAAGTAGTTATTTAAATGATTTAAATGTAAGAGTGTAAGGACTAATTTATTTATATGTTTTGTAGGAAATTTGTGATGGTATTTTATCAAATCAGTATCACATAATTTGTGTGGTGTGTACTATTATATACTTTGTACTGGTGACAAACTCTGCTGATATAGGTATGGAAGGCACTGTGGCATCCGTTTTCCCTACGTTTTATAAAGATCTCAATTTTCCTTGCCTATCTTCCCTATTAAAAACCTAATGTATTAAAAAAAAAAAAAAAAAAAAGAAGAAAACTACCAATTTTGTCTTTCGCAGTCTGGGTTATTGCCCCTCCATCAGTGTAGATCGCTGGAAGACTTATGTTATCTCCAACTGCCCACACTGATCGAGGATCAACAACAGACCACGTGCATTGTGATAAAAATAAAGCCACATACACATGATTCCAGACGGCGGTAAGTTTTATTAATTAAATTTTAGGCATAAAGAAAATAAAGTCTTTACATGTCTCGGTGCACTGGTCGGGTATTGGTTAGCTAGGCCAATCCCTCCCATAAAAAAAAAAACAAAAAGCACACAGAACCAAGTGTTTATGTTCTACTACATTCAAATTAATAATGCTACAAAAATCTTTAGTACCTGGTGTTGAGATTACCTTATTTTGTTATTAAATTTGTTAAGAATAAAGCATTCAAACCCCGATTTTGGATCGACAGGATCGATAAATTGATTGACCGCCTACTGTAACTGTACAATGCCCTTAACTCACGGATGATTTTTGAAGGTATGGCAATACACCGTGTACTTTAACAAAATATAGATTAATATACTCGAAAGTTAACCAAACTGTTTTGGTGTTTGTATATAATGCAGATAGAGATGAATGTAACAGATAGGAACTATTGAATTATAGTTGATTGAAATAGTATATGTATTTTAACTGGTTATTAGATGCATTTAATTTATTAATGAATGTATGCAACTATTAGGTAAAAGAGCGATTTGTGTGTATTGGCTTTGTCGGAGGATATTTCTAATGTATTAACAGACGTAACGTATCTTTAACAGTTAAGATTAAAGGGTTAATAACCGTTATTTTTGTGAGAGCTGCTTCTGTAAGAAACATCCTAATATAGGTATACTCTCGTGCTTTTTTGTGTATAATTTTGTTTAAGAGAAAAGGGGAAACATTTTATTATGAGATTGCAACTAGGTATTGAAAGTTAACTGTAATAAGATTAATATTATAACTTAAGACCACCATATTTCGTGTATATTTTTAACATTTTAAAGAAAACAACTTCTGAATTCTAAATATACCACACAATAATCGGCGAGCGAGACAATTCCCATTCACCGCCCTATCGTCTAATTTTTATTGACGATAATTGTATTATTGTCAATAAAAAGGTCAATAAATCTTTACTATTTATACCGAATATTGTAATACTATGAGTATATCATATAAAGAAAAACATAGTTAGAAATTAATCATAAGCTTTTCTGAGCTCCCACAGCCCCCACACATGTGGCAATGCCGCGCTATGTAGAGAATATGTAGAGACCAGAAAACGAAATAAATAATAAGCAACTGAAAAAATTACGGTGTATTGTAGAAAGTAAATTTATATTAAATATTAAAACAAATTAATATGCTATTTTTTTCACGATACCAATGACTTATTCAATGTTTATTTAATGGTATATTATCCTCTTCAGTTATATATTGTTAAGTTTGTAGAAGGGAGTTTGACTTGACTAAGTGGAATAACTGTAATATTTGTTGGTAATAGAAATGTATTTTTATTTGTTGTTTACTGAAAGTAGTTATTAAAAGTAATAACAAAAATGACGAAGGGGAAAGTATATAGATAAGTAACTTGGGTTAAGAAAAGGAAAAAAAAATATAGGAGTACTTTTTCTGAGGGTTGATCTGAGTAAGGACCATCCTAATATAGGTATACACTCATTTCACATATAAGTAAAAGGTAAAATTAGCTGTATGGTTAATTGTAACCATAAGTAGTGTGAATCGTAAGTGTACACAAGACACACTATTAGTATATTATGATTAAAAACAAACTAATCTCCCTGTCATTTATATTTGGCAGGGTATTTAGTCTGTACTACCTTTAGGGAGGTAATTCACATTTTGTATGCTCACTTGGTATATATTACCTTATATTTGAAATCTTTTAGTTGAAGTAACATAATCGAATACGGACTGGAAATTACTTCCGGATAAAATGTATTTAAGCTGGAAGTTATTAACTCCAACTTTAATTAAATTATCAGTCATAATTTGTCTTTCTTGGTTAAATTTGCTACAGTTTAATATAAAGTGTTCTACTGATTCTGGTTGATTGCAGTGTGGACACGTATCAGAATCTTTTATACCAATTTTATTCAGATATTTATTTAAACCAATGTAACCATTTCTTAACCGAAATAATAATATCTCTTTAAACCTTGGTAGCCTTGGTGTATTAATATTAAAATTAACACTATTACATATAGAATATAGTTGTCTACCCTTTTTATTATCATCCCACTCTTTTTGCCACATGTCTTTAAGTAACTTGCGACACAATGTTTTAATATCCTCTTTATACATAAGAACAGTAACAAAAATATTATCTAGTTTTAATGCATTTTTGGCCTCAGTATCAGCCAATTCATTACCTAGGATACCAACATGACTTGGTATCCATTCTAGTAAAATTTTAACACCAGTTTTTGCTAGAGCTGTATAAATATGATAAATGTCATAAATAATTTGACATTTTACTTGATATATAATTGCCTGTAAGGCTGACAGGGAGTCTACTAATATAACAACATTATCAGGTCTAAAATCCTGTATCCAGCATAATGCTAGAAAAATTGCAGTAAGTTCTGCTATGAAAATAGATACGTGATTTTGTAGCTTGAAGCCTTTTTTAATTTTTAACTATGGTATAACAAAAGCACAACTACTAGTATTTGTATCTGGTTCCTTAGACCCATCAGTATATATCTTTAGAATATTATTATACTGAGTATCTATTAATATATTTCCTTCACGTTTAATTAAGTGAGGCATGTCTTTCTTAGTAATAATATCATGTAACTTTGTATGAACTTCAGGTTTGAGTAAATGCCAAGGGGGTGTTGGACATACTGAGTACTTATAGATATTGTTTGTGTCAAAATTATTTACTGTAACTACACTATTTGCAACACAGTAGTATGGTTGTTTCTTTTTATCTATATTCTTTTCATAGTATTTGAACTTAAAGTCACTCTGCAAGGTATGTTTGGCAGGGTGTGAATTATCAAAACTAAAAATATTGAAATAAGATTTTGCAATTAGGCTTTTTCTTCTAAGTTCATATGGTGGGTCGCCCATTTCTACCTGTAGACGGGAAAGAGAAGCAGATTTCATAGAACCTGTGCAAAGCCCCAATGCTTGCAATTGAATAGTATCTAGTATTTTTTTAACTGCATAGGAAGCTGAGTTGTATATCTCACATCCATAATCTATTTTTGACCTTATTAATGCAAAATACATAGTGCGTAAAGTGTGACTATTGGCCCCCCAGTTTGTGCCAGTAAGTAATTTCATGCAATTCAATACTTTAGTACATTTAGTTTGCATATATTGGATATGTTTTAGCCATGTTAGTTGGCTATCGAATATAATTCCCAGAAATTTGACTTCTTTGACTATATCTAAGACATGTGAACCCAATTTAAGTACAAGATTATCAATTTTTTTCTTTCTAGAGAAAATAACACATACAGTTTTTGTTGGGGATATAAGGAAGCCCCATGTATTACACCACTTACTAAGATTATTTAAATCCTCTTGTATCTTTTTTTTGTAGAAAATTTATACTATTACAAGATTTCCAAATTGCACCATCATCAGCAAATTGTGATACATCACAGTGTTTTATACATGATGGAAGGTCATTAACCATAATATTAAATAATGTAGGGCTAATACAGCTACCTTGTGGAGTTCCATTTTGTAATATATAAACATCTGAATATGTATTATTCAGTCTGACCTGTAGAGTTCTGTTACTCAGAAAATCATTAACATATGCTAATAAATTACCAGTTATACCCAATGATTTCATTTTCTTAAGTAAACCATGTTTCCAGAGCATATCAAATGCATTCTGAAAGTCTATAAAAACCCCAACTGTATTCATTTTTCTAGCAAAGGATCTTTGTATATCTGTTTCCAGTCTAATACACTGTTCTATTGTATTTCTATTTTTCCTAAAACCACTTTGGTTGGGATTATATATATTATTTTTTTCTAAGTACCAATTAAGTCTATTATTGACCATTTTTTCCATGATTTTATTAAAATTCGAAGTTAAGGATATAGGTCTGTATGATAATGGGTCACTAGGGTCTTTTCCAGCTTTATAGCTTGGTATCATTACAGAATGTTTCCATTCTTTGGGTAGTTCCTGTAATATCCAAATTCTATTTATAAATAGTAAAATTGTACTTAGTGCTTTATCAGATAAATGTCTGAACATATTATAACCAAGTTTATCTTTCCCTGGAGCACTATTATTAGTGTCTGCTATAGCATCCTTAAGTTCTTGTAAATTAAATTCCTCATTATAACTTTCAGAATTATTATTATAAAATTCATACATGATACATACTGTCGTTTTCTTTATTTTCAATATACTCTTTATGGGTTATAAATTCTAGAGTATAATTGTCAGTGCTACTGACTCTACTAAAATTTTCAGCAAATAAATTTGCCTTTTCTTCTGTGTTATCAATAATAATCCCATTGTTTTTTAAACTTGGAACTTCTTTTTTATTGGGAGATTTTCCCAGCATTTTTTTAATACATGTCCATACTTCTGATAATGTTGTATTGTTATTTAAACTATCACAATATGATTCCCAATACTCGTGCTGTGTATTACGTAAAAGTTTTCTACTGTATTTTTCTTTTTCTTTGTATTTTACAAAATCATCCCCCATACCAGTGTGTTGAGCTCTATTTCTAGATTTATTTCTTTCTTTAGTAGCAGTAGTACACTTATCATTCCACCAGGGCACTGATGGTCTATTATTTTTACTATTTTTATGCTTTACTGGGATGAATTCATCAGCAGCGGTTATAAGTATTTCAGTGAGTCTTGAACTGGTCTCCTGTATATTGTTTGAGACCACATCATGACTGAGTCTATCATCACATGCTCTGGTGAAACCATCCCAGTTAGCTTTTTTATAATTCCAACTGAAAACTTGGCTTTGTTCAGTACCTATTGGTTTATAGCTAATAAATATATTAATCACAAAGTGATCACTACCATATGTGTTATTATCTGTGTCCCAAGTACACTTTGTACTTATAGTAGGGCTAGCCAAAACTAAGTCTATACATGATGTTTGGAGATTTATTGGATTAAGTCTTGTCCCTCTACCATCATTTAATAAAACTATATTATTTTCTAGAATACATTTGTATAATTCATTTCCATAGTTTGTGGTGTGCATTGAAGTCTCCACAAATAATATATTCATTTTGTAGCTGATAAATAATTTCTTCATAATCATTTTGTAATGTATCATTACTTTGGTCATATATATTGACTACAGTAACTATATTATTATTTATCTTAATATCAATGGAAGACAGTTCAAATTTTGATTTAATAGTATTATTAGTATATTTTATACTTTCTCTACAATATATTGCTGTTCCCCCTCTTTTAATGTCTCTAACTGAACAACTTGCTAAAACATAACCTTTTATTTCAGGATGATCCTGTTGAGTTTTATAAAAAAGTTTCCTGAAGACATATAACATCAGGTAAGTTTTTCAAATGACTTATATACCATAAAAATTCTGGTCCATGAGCTTTAAAGCTCTGACTATTCCACTGCACTATATGTAAGTTTGCAGTCATGGTGAGCATACAAAAGTATATAAAAACATTAATGAATGTTATATTGTATGTAATATTTACATGTAGTCCATAAATCTGGACAAGAGTTTGGCTTTATCAAACTGGTAGCCAAACAGTTTATCTAATAAGTTACACATAAAGTCAATTTTTTTAGCTGGGTCAGTGACCAGATACAATTTGCTGTTACATACAGCCAAAAATATAAGGATATTTTCCATACCATCAATGTCTTCAAGGTTAAATTTTGTGGGGGTTGGGGTTGGTTGTTCCCTTTTCTCCTCAACAGGGGCAGGTTTTGATTTTTTAATTTCCTGAATGGCTTCCCTGGGAGAACATTTCTCCTTAGCCATTTTTTTAAGAACTCGTTGCCTTTCTTGTATTTTAGGGCAATCTTTACTGTTTGAGGGATGATTTCCCTTACAGTTAACACATAAAGTGATTATATTGTTGCAATCAGCTCTGTTATGGTCCTCTCCACATTTTATGCATTTAACCTGTTTTTTGCAATCTTTTTGTAAATGGCCGAAGCCTTGACAGTTGAAACACTGTATAGGTTTAGGTACAAACACTTTTGATTTATATACTTTGAAACCTAAGTTCACAGTGCTTGGCAAAAATATATTGTTAAAAAACAATTTTACTGTTTTTGAAGGCCTTCTTGCCTTTTGGTCTTTATCATAATATGAAAGACGTACAACATTGTACACTTTTTGCTCTGATAACACTTCTGTAATTTCCCCTTCAGTAATATCTAAGGGTACATTATAAATACACCCAATACTTGTAGTTATTGATTTTGGCACATATGCCTTAACTGTCCATGCACCTAGATGAGTAATACTCAGTATTTCTTTCAACTGTATATTGTCGATACATTCGACAATAATGTTACCACCTTTGGTTCTGTTTATTCTTTTGACTACTCCAACCACTCTAGAGATAAGTTTTTGTATGACAATTTGGTTTTGAGTGCCAAGTTTAACATCTGTACTTGCAAGTACACATACAAGTTTCTTTTTGAATTGTTGTGTGCTATTGACCCTTTGTTTTGGAGGGGGGGGGGGGGGTTTATGGTACTTTCAAGGGCTTCGCTATAACTGAGTAAAGGAGAGTGACTTGCCTTTCTCTTTTTCAATTTTCTTCTACTTGTAGCTGTTTTCCAGTCGTATGCCCCTGTATACTCCTGTTCCGAAACTTCTGACCCTGTTTCAACACTAGTTCCATTTGTACTGTATAGCTCATCGTACAGCGTTTCGATGAGCCTCTCGGTGTCTTCGATGTCGAAGCCACCACCTTTATGTAGAGGGGCAGTCATATTGGTCCGGTATCAGACCAATATAATACACAAAATACAAAATATTATTGGGATAATAAATAATAAATAATAATAATACAGAAGCACTAAAGAATGTGAGGGACAAGGCCAAGTACCGGAGTACTAGTGAACAGAAATAGATACAGAACCAAAAAAAAAAAAAATATATATATATATATATATATATATATAAAGAATTTCTTGTCTTATAAATAGATTCTCCTTATATGAAAAACTATTTCACAGTGGAAAAAAGACAATGTCAACAACGCGAGTTCTTCTCACGTGAGTAGTGTTGTAAATACGAGTGTAGATATAAATGTAAATATTTAGAATATAAATATTAATTAATAATATAATTTATACTACTGACAAAATCACTTGTAAATCTACATGATAAAGTTATCAAAGTCTCAAACATAAAATATACTTAATAAGTAAACAGTCTTTGTGCCTATCACGAGCTACCAGAAACACGTCTGATAGTTCTTAGTGGGCACATGCCAGCCTGACACTCTCCTCTGAATCTTGACCTAGATTTCATGTATGAGTGACTTTGTCACATTTTCATGGTTAAATCCATTTCTTAGCAACTATAATACCTAGAACCACCATATTTACCCAACAGATAATTCTTGGTCGGTACATTGCAGTCTGACACCTGTCTGCACATTATAAATTTTAAGCTGTAAATAATGAGATAAAAGTCAATGCTGCTGATGCCTGTATAAACCTATTACATATATTTTTATAAAAAATACCAAAACACAAAAACTTAACTTTAACCACAGAACCTTATAAATGATGTCAATGTCAGATGACACCTGTCAGTTGGACATGTACACCTTACAATCAATCCACACACTAAAATATAGCAGACCTATTGCATACAGTATTCGAAAAACAGAGAAAAACACAAAAACTTAACTATAGCCACTGAAACATGAAAATGAGGTCAAGGTCAGATGACACATGTCAGTTGGACATGCACACCTTACAATCCTTCCATACACCAAATATAGTAGACCTATTGCATACAGTATTCGAAAAACACGCCAAAACACAAAAACTTAACTATAACCACTGAACCATGAAAATGAGGTCAAGATCAGATGACACCTGCCAGTTGGACATGTACACCTTACAATCCTTCCATACACCAAATATACTAGACCTATTTCTTATAGTATCTGAGATATGGACTTGACCGCCAAAACTTAACCTTGTTCACTGATCCTTGAAATGGGGTCGAGGTCAATTGAAAACTGTTCTACGGGGATGACGACCTTGTAAGGTACGCACGTACCAAATATAGTTATCCTATTACTCATAATAAGAGAGAAATTAACATTACAAAAAAACTTAATTTTTTTCAAGTAGTCACTGAACCATGAAAATGAGGTCAAGGACAATATACATATGACAGACGGAAACTTCGTAACATAAGGCATCTATATACAAAGTATAAAGCATCCAGGTCTTCCACCTTCTAAAATATAAAGCTTTTAAGAAGTTAGTTAATGCCGCCTCCGCCGCCGCCGCCGCCGGATCACTATCCCTATGTCGAGCTTTCTGCGACTAAAGTCGCAGGCTCTACAAAAAGTCTTATCAATCGGAAAGGAGCATTAGATATCGTGGAGTTGCAGACACTGGACTGTTGCAGTAATCTAAAAACACTGCATTTTTTACCAGGATGAGAGGGGAGATTTATGGATACGAAATATAAGGGTCTGAGGGTAGCTAATAAAAAATCTTGGTCCAGCGAAGCTTGTTGGTATTTTTTTTTTTATATTTCATAATACCCTTTTTAGCTCACCTGGCCAAAGGCCATGTGAGCTTTTGCCATCACTTTTCGTCCGTCGTCCGTCGTCCGTCCGTCCGTCCGTCCGTCCGTCCGTCGTAAACTTTTCATTCAAAAATCTTCTCCTCTGAAACCGCTGGGCCGATTGGTTTGAAACTTAATAGGAATGATCTATGACATGTCCTCCACAAACGATCCTCATTTTATATTGATCCGATGAAAAACATGGCCACTGTTGCTAAAAATAGAACATAGGGGTAAATTGCTGTTTTTTGCTAATAACTCAAAAACCGTTACAGATATCGAAAATCTGACATGGGATAAAATTGATCAGCATGACAAGATCTACCTACCCTGAAATTTTGAAGGAAATTCCAAAACCCATTTAGGAGTTATTGCCCTTTTTTCGTCAAATTTTCAAAATTTTAACATTCAAAAATCTTCTCCTCTGAAACCGCTGGGCCGATTGGTTTGAAACTTAATAGGAATGATCTATGACATGTCCTCTACAAACGATCCTCAATTTATTTTGATCTGACGTAAAACATGGCTGTCGTAGCTAAAAATAGAATATAGGGGTGGATGTGTTGTTTTTGGCTTATAACTTAAAAACCGTTACAGATATCGAAAATCTGACAGGGGGTAAAATTGATCAGCATGACGAGATCTACCTACCCTGAAATTTTGAAGGAAATTCCACAACCCGTTTAGGAGTTATTGCCCTTTTTTCGTCAAATTTTCAAAATTTTAACATTTTTCGTCATTTATCTCCAAAACTATTTGAGATAGAAGTGAAATGTAAATTTGAAAAATGTTTGCTATGTTGAGATCTACCTACCCTGAAATTTTAAAGGAAATCCCAAAACCCATTTAGGAGTTGTTGCCCTTTTTTGGTCAAATTTTCAAAATTTTTTCATTCAAAAATCTTCTCCTCTGAAACCGCTGGGCCGATTGGTTTGAAACTTAATAGGAATGATCTATGACATGTCCTCTACAAACGATCCTCAATTTATTTTGATCTGACGTAAAACATGGCTGTCGTAGCTAAAAATAGAATATAGGGGTGGATGTGTTGTTTTTGGCTTATAACTTAAAAACCGTTACAGATATCGAAAATCTGACGGGGGGTAAAATTGATCAGCATGACGAGATCTACCTACCCTGAAATTTTGAAGGAAATTCCACAACCCGTTTAGGAGTTATTGCCCTTTTTTCGTCAAATTTTCAAAATTTTAACATTTTTCGTCATTTATCTCCAAAACTATTTGAGATAGAAGTGAAATGTAAATTTGAAAAATGTTTGCTATGTTGAGATCTACCTACCCTGAAATTTTAAAGGAAATCCCAAAACCCATTTAGGAGTTGTTGCCCTTTTTTGGTCAAATTTTCAAAATTTTTTAATTCAAAAATCTTCTCCTCTGAAACCGCTGGGCCGATTGGTTTGAAACTTAATAGGAATGATCTATGACATGTCCTCTACAAACGATCCTCAATTTATTTTGATCTGACGTAAAACATGGCTGTCGTAGCTAAAAATAGAATATAGGGGTGGATGTGTTGTTTTTGGCTTATAACTTAAAAACCGTTACAGATATCGAAAATCTGACATGGGGTAAAATTGATCAGCATGACGAGATCTACCTAACCTGAAATTTTGAAGGAAATTCCAAAACCCATTTAGGAGTTATTGCCCTTTTTTCGTCAAATTTTCAAAATTTAACATTTTTCGTCATTTATCTCCCAAACTATTTGAGATAGCAGTGAAATGTAAATGTGAAAAATGTTTGCCATGTTGAGATCTACATACCCTGAAAAAATTTTAAAGGAAATCCCAAAACCCATTTAGGAGTTATTGCCCTTTTTTGTCAAATTTTTAAAATTTTAACATTTTTGCATTTATCTCCAAAACTATTTGAGATAGATGTGAAATCTAAATTGAAAAATGTTTGCCATGTTGAGATCTACATACCCTGAAATTTTGAAAGGATTCCCAAATTCTATTTAGGAGTTATTGGTTTGTGTAATTTGAGGTCGGGTTCTGTTACATTTATTTAAGGTTCACCCTTATTCCTGGTCAATTTTATCAACTTCCTGCCAGGACTACCACCATCAGGGAACATATTTTAACATTAAACCTTATGAAAAATAAATCTTCAACAAATTTTCCCTGGACAATTGAACCAATTGCAACAAACTTGGTCAAATAGTTGATTAATTGTCCAATGAAAAGCAGACTCCAGGTGAGCGATACAGGCTCTGGTGAGCCTCTTGTTAATGTTTGCTTTCAAGGAGACTTCTAAATAAATTTTTCCCTGAAAAACTTTTGTGAAGTGAATTTTTTTTTGAAAACGAGCGGTCATAAAAAAAATCCTTACCTGGACATTTTCAACGCTTGTGGTCGGCCTCACATCACTACGGTGTTGATCCGTGTTTCTCCAAATCTCTGGGTTAAGAAATCTCGTCCCTCGAAAGTTCTTTCGGATACGCAGCAGAAGTATATTTAGCGTGTGAAATCACCCGATATCTGTGATGTCATGTGTTAAAACATTTATTGACCAATCAGATTGGTATATGTTTTTTATTCTGCACGGATTGGGTGACCCATTGACCCGAATTCCTACGTCGTTCGGGTCAAGACGGGTCACCCAAACTGTGCAGAATAAATGACATATACAGACTAGATTAATCAATAACTATAACTTAAAGCTAAGCCTTAATACACATTGAACTCTTACTGAAAATGATGTCGTGGTTTCCATGACAGAATGTACATCGATTTTGAAAAAGCCCTCAATCTTTCAGGAAAAAAAGGAATACATTCACTGTAATTGATCTCACTTAACTAAGAACATATCTGTGATAAAATTCAATTTGAAATTACACAGAACTACAGTTGCAATCTTTCAACCACTGCTTTCCAGCATTTTGATTAATGTTATCCCTTTCACATCACCCAGTGAAAAAAAGCAAGCGCTCCATCTGGCACCCCAATAAGTACATCTAAATGCTTATTCCGTCTAATTAAGATATACACAGCCGGGGTGCCATATGGAACTCTTTCCAAAAAAAATTGAAAATTACGTAGGTGAATACCATATTTTGTGTTCTTTAATTTATACTCATAATATAATTCAAGAACCGTTCAAGTTAGATAATGCAGCTAGGAACTACATGAACTAAATACATTAACTGCTTGTGGTGTATACATACATATGGTGTTTATACATCTCAACTTGTTCGATTCGCTCGTGTATGTAACAACGTATTTAATTTTAACGAAAGAAATCTCTGTATTACTGAAATATTATTACCACAGGGATTTCTATATCACAAACTTGTCAAAACTTTTACTAAATTTTATCTTCGGTATAAGGACCTCATTCTTAAATATAAATCAACATGCAAATATCTTATATGTTCAGATATTTCGCATTCTTGCGCCTGTCCCAAGTCAGGAACCTCTAACCTTTGTTAGTGTTGTTTGTTTTTTGAATTTTGGTTCATTTTTATGTTTCGGAGTTTAGTGTGCCGTCCATTTTGATGATCTAGTATACATTATTGTTTAGGGGCCCGACTCCGGATCTGGGATTTTCTCGCTGCGTTGAAGACCCATTGGTAGCCTTGAGCTGTTGTTTTCTGCTCTTTGGGCGGGTTGTTGTCTCTTTTACACATTTCCCGTTTCCATTCTCTATTCTATTAGTAAATACTCTTTTCACTCAAGAGAAGTTACAATTTATGGTAAATATGAGAACATGTGTACACGAACAAAGTGTAGGTACACAATGTATATATACCTTTTTTTATTATCTCTTGGGTGAAAAAAATTAAAAATTAAAAAACTTTAATATGACCATTTTATATGTTTTGTATCCAACCGTGAATACCAAAGAATATTTTTTGTGTCTTTGCTTGAATTCAATTAAGTCTTCACGTAAGTCATTTGACTCAAGCTAGTGAACAATAATAACAAACAATAAAACGATATACACGAAAACCCAAAAGGATCATAAAACAACAACATTTACAAACGCCATCGAACAATTACCATAACTGAAAAATGGAGTAATAAAAATCAAAAGTAATAATTTATGCATATTTTCAGTGTTACAAATATTAGTTCCGGAGGCTCCACCCCCTACCCCCTTCTTTAGCTCAAAATGTACATGTGATTTGCAGGTTGTAGGCCCAAGGTCATTTATTGAGATCGTATATCTGAGCATACTGGGAAACATATTAGATACATCGTTTAATGTAGGGATGTTTTTGTAATAAATTAAAAGCTGTTTTTCCTTAGTCTGGTAAAGTTGGTCAGCTGAACTGGAAAATGTCATTCGTTGGTAAGGCGTCAATTAGTCTACTTTCTTAAAATTCTGGAAAATAATTGTTTTTAGTTGAAGTCCCTCTACTAAAATATTTTTGATATTTAATTTACAGAACGTAAACAATAACCCATTAAACATGTTATACACAGGATGTTATATTGGAGCTTGCATTTCCAACAAGGAAACAGTGTACTCATGGTACAATTCTATTCATACTTCGAAAAGGATGTGAAACGATTGAAGTTTGTACTTTTCAATCAATTGTTGCTCTTTGTATATTTTGCCATGGTTTATAGGATATTTGTTAGTTTTAATACTGAATCCAAGACAGGACGTCACAGAATTTGATATTACATACAATGGGTGAGTAATAACAAATTTTATTTTAGATTAATGGATGGGTTATTGTATAACGTCGAATGGCAATTATAGCATGCATATTTAGGACAAGAACATTTTGATGTGTATGAATGTACTACACTGACACGCTGGATGTGATTTTTTCACCTGCAAGCTCACAATGTAACAAACGGCAGGAAGACATGTCACCATGCCCGGAAAAATTATTCTGACTCCGCGCCCACCATTTATTCTTCCGCTCTCTTGATGGATACGCAGCAAAATACCACATTTAAAGTCTTCTGTTTGACCCGATCGGGGATCCAACCTACGACCTTCCACACGCGAGGCGAGCACGCAATAGGGAAAATTTTAGTATTTACTTTCCAGGTACTAGATTGCTCAATTGTGTACCCTACTCAAGTCAAAATATAAGAACACTAGACATTGAACCCGCGCGAGCGCGGGAAAATAAGCATTTTTTTGTGGTGGCCATATTGACTTTAAAAAGTTTTTGCGGCCATGGCATTCGTGGACCATGAACTCAATGTGGATGTTGTGGCAGGCTTCCCATAAACTTTCCTGTCAAGTAGGTGGTATTAACTGATAGTTTCACGTCTATATATGCTGTAGTATTCCAGAAATGGATGTTAATGCAAACTTTAACCAAAGTCAATGAAGCGTGAAATGTAGGTCAACGTGACATAATTGTCATACGGTTGTTCTTTACTACCGAAGATGTATCCACTGATGAAGTAGACTGTATGCCACGTAGAATTACCAAAATGGACCTTAAGGTTCCATCATAGTCAAAATCTATGACGAAAATACAACCACATAAATTGTCAGTATATTTGTTACAATTAATTCTGAACTGGAACTTGATGAAAAGCTTTCATTAAATACACATTTCATAATGCATTACCTTTTTCATTCAGAATAAATATGAAAAAGAATATGAATAAACATTTCCTTAGTGACGGATGAATTTTTCAAAAGATGCCGTGAGTTAAGTGGAGCATATTTTTGGAAAATAATTGTTCCAATTGCTCATTGTCATCATGAGCAGGGCAAGCGAGGCTTAATTTCACAAATAAATCCAATAGACGATAAAAGCATTTTTAGTGTGTGGCTGCGTGTGCTGTCCACGTTTATAAAGATGTCCGAGATAAATTTCGTCATTAATGATAAAGATGACCATTTGTTAAAAATATTTTTATCTAGGGCTTACAGGGAATTGTATGGTAGAGATATATTTAGACAGGTCACACGACAAATAATGTAAAAATGGATAATGGTTGGTTTTATCACTTTGTGCAAAGTAAACATCCGAGCAATCCAAAAACCAACTAAGTTAGGAATTCCTCTGAACTTTGCCTTACTTCTTCATAATCTTCAAATTTCATAATGTTTATAGTTAGGAGAAATTGCATAATGGTAGAAAAAACAATCCTGAATACATGAAGCGGAAACATCCCACTCGAAGGAGAATGTTTTTAATTTGTTTTACTCTTCTTCCGTAATTTCAAACAAAAATACATTTAAAATATGTGCATAATTGTTTATTTAAATCAATGTGTTAAAATGATGCATTCGAGAACCTTCTAAGGGATATGTTGGGAGAATTCATACCGGAAAAGTCCATGCAAATTCCATTTGCACATAAACAAAACTGCAGTTTAAAATTTATAAATGCAGATTGTCAAATCCGATAATAACCTTTATAATCTGAACCATACATCGTTTATTTTGAACCACGCGTTTTGCCGCCTATTCGGCTAATTCGTAAATTTAGTATTATAGATTGTAGATTGAATAAAAAGTCAGTGTGTACTAAGCATATCTTTTCAAGTCGTAGGACGAATTAGGTGTATAAAAATATGATAGAATTTTACATCCATGTGAAAATGAATTTTTGACAATTTTTTGAAATTTTGTATTCACTGCACAGAAAAAGGCGGCAAAGTACCGGTAACCCTAGATTTGTAAAGCTGACTTAATAGGAAGATGGTCATCATGCATTTTCAAATATATTTCTGAATACTACATTTATTATGAAATTACTTTAATTGACTATGAATGTTGGCTCTGGGTTTTTGTTAAAAGTGGTGAAAATTCGGAAAAGGGTATAATTATCACAATGGCAAAATAAATACTACCGTTTTCCCTATATTGTACCACGAGAGCTCCGAGGCCGGTTCTTTTATCTTGTTTATTATAAGTTCACAGCAGGTAAGTTATT
Source organism: Mytilisepta virgata (assembly GCA_028015205.1). Lineage (NCBI taxonomy): Eukaryota > Metazoa > Mollusca > Bivalvia > Mytilida > Mytilidae > Mytilisepta > Mytilisepta virgata. The sequence continues at coordinate 46,429,521 of CM051515.1, forward strand.
AATCGAACTGTGCAAAAAATTACCAATTAACCTGCGTAATTAATGTAACCGGGCTTCAAATAAGAGAGAATTCTTAGGGTTCTAAGTTTATTTACGTATGCCTATCATAAAAAAAGCCTCTGAAAAATAAACATTTCATCACAATTAGAATAACAATAAATACACAAATATTACCATAATTAATGTCAATAGATTCAAATAGAAACTATTAAATCATTTCATATATATCTAGATATGAATTACAACTATCACTTATATACACACTTATATGTAAAAGCAATTAAAATTAAAATCAAATATTTATTCAAATAAAAAACAAGACATAAAATTCAATACGGGCACACAGTTCCCCCTGCAGAGAAATGTCCCCGACATTTTATTTAATTGTCATTTTTATAATTATAGTTATAGACATTCATTTATTTACAATTATAACGGACAAAATAGTGTCACAAATTTTCTCCTTCATTGACATTAACGTCTGGTTGTCCCTCAGTGACATTAAAAAATTAACTTTTCCTTCCATTCCGGTTGAACAGTTTGAGACAATACGTATTCGTTAGATTGCATCCATTTTTGGTTTCTGAGTTGTACGTGTAGATCTACGTAGTGCAACAAGCGATTGCACAGTTTCAACATTAGTATCTGAAGGGTTCTCCTCAGTTAATTTTTCTCTATTCAATTCCAAATCAGAATTTTCCTGAAATGGTATTCCCGTCCCAGATTCGATATCCTGATCCAGTAACTGAAATATTCTCCGTAATATCGAGATTGTGAGCGTCCTCACTATGATCAGCTTCCTGAGTCTCTACAGCAGAGCCAATCATCCGGATGCTGAAAGATAATATCCGGTTCATGTACATAATCAGTTGTCTTGGTAACTGATTTCCGTATAGGAATATACAAATTTTCATCTCTACTGTCATTTTTTTCTGGGTTATCAATCTGGGCTCAGTTGTCCAACTTATTTAACCCAAGGTTTAGCGAGAGTTGGTTTAAAACATTTCCGTTTCCTGAGTTTAGCTTTTGGTTTTCCGTTAATTTCATTTATAAGAATTATAAATACCAAAGTCAGTTCTCCAGGTTAGTCAGATAAAACACATCGTTTCTTTTGTCTTTTTACCACAATGTTAATGTATTATGATTAATTTACCTCTAACATCACGTCATGTATTATATTTGATTGTTATTTCGTCATATTATCTACTTTGTATTTACAATGTTTATGAGAAATAAAGATATTATATTTAGCGGCTTAAGTGATTTCAAAAACTAATTAAGGAGGACGGATAAGAAGTTTTTATCGCACGTATATCACACAAATCGCGCAATACAAAAAGTACCTGTATATGATAAAAAGATAATTTTTTTAAAGATATATTCATTTCAGTTTCTGATATATATATCAACCCTCAAACCCATAGGCTCTCAGGCTTATATTTTGTCTCCAGCTGATAATGAATTTCATCTGAAAAGTCGTTTTACTGTATTTTCTACATTCACAAGGACATTGTATTGAAAAAAAGTTGTGTATTTATTGTTTTATTTTCTAGTTATTATAAACACACATGTACATGTATATAATAAACATTCCATATTTTAATGCACTGTATGCTAGTATATACATTTCAACTTAAAAAGTTTCCTGTTAGCCATTTTTGTCGGCAGTGCTGCTTTATTTTGTATCTTTCTTTAAAAAAAAATCTACGTGCAATTTCATCGGAAGGTAAAAGGACAATAGTTACTTACTACGCGTTTGTTCACCAGGTATGGATGGTATTATTTTATAAAATCATACTCAAACCATTTTGTCGTTTTAATATTTAATGCAACAAAATGGGCACCAGTAAAAGCCAACAATGACATACCAATAAATCAAAGCAAACCAACAGACAGAACTCCGGAAAAAAAACAACATAAATAACACAAAACACAACATAAGGACAACAGAGAGATAAGATAAGTTCACTGTCTATTATCACCTACTGATATTTTTATACTATAGTATTCGTTGTGTCCGTCCGTCCGTCCGTTGTCCGTTCGTCCGACCTTTCTATCCGCAACTCCTCCTAAACTACTGAATGGAATTTGATGAAACTTTCAGAGAATCTTCATCCCAAGATGGCATTGTGCACCTCCTATTTTAGAATTTGATCGGACCAATTTTTGGGTTTCCCATAGAAAAACATGGACTTTGACTTTTAATGTGATGGGGGTACCATGATGCCATCCGCAAATCCTCCTAAACGACTGTATGGAATTTGATGAAACTTTCAGAGGATCTTAATTACATAATGCCATAGAGCACCTCCTATTTAAGATTTTGATCTGATGAATAGTTGGGGTTGCCCATACCAAAACATTGACTTTCACATTCATTGTGATAGGGGTACCATGATGCCATCCGCATCTCCTCCTAAACCACTGAATGGAATTTGATGAAACTTCCAGAGGATCTTTATTACATGATGCTGTAGTGCACCTCCTATTTTAGGTTTTGATCTGGCCAACATTTGGAGTTTCCCATAGAAAAACATGGACTTTGACTTTCAATGTGATAGGGGGTACCATGATGCCATCCGCAACTCCTCCTAAACTAGTGTATGGAATTTGATAAAACTTTCAGAGGATCTTTATTACATGATGCCATAGTGCACCTCCTATTTTAGATTTTGCTCTGTTGAATATTTGGGGTTACCCATACCAAAACATGGACTTTGACATTCATTGTGAAAGGGGTACGATGATGCAATCAGCAACACCTCCTAAACCACAGAATGGATTTTGATGAAACTTTGAGAGAATCTTTACTACATGATGGTGTAGTGCACCTTCTATTTTAGAATTTGATCTGACCAACATTTGGGGTTTCTCATAGAAAAACATGGACTTTGACTTTCAATGTGATAGGGGTTACCATGATGCTATCCGCAACTCCTCCTAAACCACTGTATGGAATTTGATGAAACTTTCAGAGGATCTTTATTACATGATGCCATAATGCATCTCTTATTTTAGATTTTGATCTGATGAATATTTGGGGATACCCATACCAAAACATGGACTTTGACATTCATTGTGATAGGGATACCATGATGCCATCCGCAACTCCTCCTAAACCACTGAATGGAATTTGATGAAACTTTCAGAGGATCTTTATTACATGATGCTGTAGTTCACCTCCTATTTTAGGTTTTGATCTGACCAACATTTGGGGTTTCCCATACCAACACATGGACTTTGCCATTCATTGTGATAGAGGGTTCTTGTATGCCATCCGCAACTCCTCCTAAACCACAGAATGGAATTTGATGAAACTCATCTCACTGCTGTTGGAGTTTTCCTATCAAAAATATTGACATTTCCTTTCATGTATCTTATGTAAGGCGGGGGTATCAAGTAGTGAGCTTTGCTCACAGTATTTCTAGTTTATCATGTTTTTTTGTTAGGCCGTTAAGACCTTATAACGCAGCGTTGGCTTATGCGCGTTTGGCTCTGTGAGGAATTCTTTAAATTTTTCTTTTTCGAGATTCTGTTTATGTATTATTTTGTCATCGATAGTTACCCAGTTTAAAACCATGTAAATGATTAAACGATGCAATTAAAAAAGTACAAATGTAATATGTTAAATTTTAAATCTTTCCAAATAATTCAGCTCAAAATGGAGTCTTCAACGTTGACAATAATCCTAACATTCAGCACATTTTGGTGTATGGAAATAATATGCCAGTTCAACCAATGACTGATGAGAGGTATTTGTACGGCGATTACGATCAACATTTTCTGGTAAGTATTAAGAACTACTGATTTGTGCAAAGTTAATTTTCATAATGTCTCTTGACTTGTCTACTTATTATGTGCTTATGTGGAAATAGTGCTTACTTTAGTTGAACCATAATTGTTTAGGATTCATTTCATACTTTCAGTGAAATAAGGGCTTTTGCAGCCACCATTATATAAATTGTTCAGTTCTAGGAGACGTTGTCTCATTGACACTTAGCCCCTATCCTTACATTTTCATACAACATTCGTTGTACCGAATATTAGCACATATATTACGCTGAAGGATTGTGGGGGAAATGTCCATGCGACAAAATAAAATATAAGAAGATACTAAAAAATACAAAAAAGGGGACTGGTGTAATTTTCTCCTGCACTTTTTTGTATTCTGTATAATTAAGACTTTATACTACTGTAAACGGTTAGAATGAGATTTAAAGCACCATGAAAGACCAGCAATAAAAACACTATTCACTTGCTTTGTGTATAATCTAGTATAAAGTTAGTTTCTTATATACATTAACCCCACACATGCGTCCAGAAAGTTTCTAGGAAGAACAGTCATATATGGTTCTAGGTCAGGACATGCTCTGTCAAAAACGGTTCTAAAGGTGTCAGGATGACCGTTCTAGAACAATTCTTCTAACAGTTTAGGACAGTTCTAAAGAGAGGTTAGAACTTAGCCATACTGTATGTCTAACTTGTGAATGAATACGAATTGAAATAATAAAAGAGAAAAGATTTTGCAACAATTTTTACATTACTACATTATCTTTTTCACCACATAAACCGCAAAGAATACAAACGGATACTTCTGACTATGTCCTAGAAATACTGTTAGGGACGACAGAAACATGCAAAATATAGGACATTTAATATTACCCTTTTTATAACATCAGAAATAACTTCTGTAAATTCCTTTAGACGTTTCTGAAAGGTATCCATATCCTCCTCTGTATGCGATACCCATCGCGTAGAGAAGCTGTAAAACTTGGTGGTTCATCGAAGCCATGTTAAGTCAAAACAGTTAGAAAGCAATTGTGAAAAGGAATCGTAACACTATGCTCATTCAGTGGTTTAAGATTAAAACATTAAAATGAAACAATTACAATAAAATGACAATAACAGTGATGACCCTTCGTCAATGTGAGCTCGTTTTATCAGAAAACATTAAATAAAACACTGATTGATGTTAATTTAATGTGTGAATACATATGTAATTTATACCATGATGTTTCTGAATGTAACCATATATCGTTCATCTTTTATACTTTGTTTTTGAATAAAATAAAATTCGTACGTTAAAGATATTCCCCTATATATCATTAAAGACTATAATTTAGAATGGTATAAATAAGATAAACCATCTTTGGGCCAATGCTCTCATGTGTACATGTATATCTTATTAAATTATATTTCAGGTACAGCCTTCAAATCAAAAGGAGAAACCTATGAGTTTGGTATGCCCAGCATTGTTTGCTTTCTTTTGTTGCTTCTGGCCTGTTGGTTTAGCTGCATTGGTGGTTGCACGGGACGTTAGTATTAATCTTCTATGTTTCATTTTCTACTGGATATTCGATATATACGATGTACAAATATACTGATTCCTGCATCTTTGTATACGGTTTTGCTGTTTTACAATACACCAATATCTAATTAGAATTAGTTCTACTAATTGCTTCTTTCAGCCACTGCAAGTACACGCAGTGACTGAAAGGAGCAATTAGTAGATCTATGTTTAATTAGATTGACAATACACAAATATTTGTCAACAAAATATAGAAAAAAATGTATGTTATAATAGACTATTTTTTATGTTAAACTAACAAAAATATAGAAGTCATACTAATACATGTACATGTACATGTATTAATAGTTGGTCCGAGATCACAATTTATTCATAGTGCACATTACAATATTAAAATATTATAGCATTAAATAAATCACACTAGCATAAATTTATTCGTGGGATTATATGTCATGTATGTAAAAAAATTCATCAGTAACGCAAACTATTGGCAAGGATACAATGTATCTCCTAGGGGTGACAGAATTCATGCAGACAGCAGACGACAATTTAAATTGACGCTTTGGTACTTGATCAAATCACCATTATGTCAGCTCATTCAAACTACTTAAAACATTAACTTTGAACAAATAATTTAAAACACAAATGATCTAAAAATAAGGAATGGGATTTTTTTTAAAACGAAATATTCTGCATAAGTTGTGATTACGTGGGTAATTTGTTCGACGTTATATGTATAATTTCCTTATCTAAATTGACTTCTCTTGACAGCAGTTGCTCGTAAGTCAGTCTTCTTAATTTCAGTTACAAAAATGTGAAATTTTGTGAAAGCTATGGAGTATCTCCTTCGTACATAGCTCTGTCCTTAGATAGTTTTAGCTTTACCCTTTTGGTCTTTTTTGTTTTTTGTTTTTTGTTTTTTTGTTTTTTTTTGCCTTTTTGAATTTGTTTTTCAACGTTTTGGATTATTTTTTTTGTTCTGTAACATTTTTAGGCCTAGAGCACAACTGGTGAGTCGTAAATCGACGAAATGTGCACATCTTGTGCATCTGCATCAAAATATGTATCATAGAATTTATTTTTTTAATTGGTATAATGTGATAAAAATAGAAACGTAAGAAAATTAAGTTTCATAACAAAACATGGAACCCCAAGGGAAATTTCATAATCAAAGTCCAAAAAACTGACAAGGTCGGGAGACAACATGCTTATAACGCATATCTACTTATTAATCTTGTCTGGAGAAATAATAGAAATTCCAATTTACCAAAGTTTAATGAACAGGTAAAGTAATGAAAGGGGAATCGAAAAGTGTATAGCGGTTTTACTTGTGGATTATTTCCTGAGCATAATATAAGCTGTTTGTAAACCAACAGTTGTTACATTTAGGACATGATGAAAGAAGTGATACATTCTTTTATGCCAAAATGTGATAGCAGCTCTTCTTTTTCAAACAATTTTAGGCTGTCCTGGCATCCGAAAGGATGGATTACGAAGAAGCTAGAGAGAAAAACAACACCGCTTTCTGGCTTATAGTTATATCAGTGATTTTTGGAATTGGTTTGATAACTGTTTACGCATTATACCAAATTGGAGTGATTGAATTTTAAATAATATATTTTTGATACAAGATACTAATTCATTAGATATAATATGCTTGAATACATGTACAACCTGGATTTCTCATAACTACTAAGGTTTATCAGTTTGCTAATCATTATATAGACTGTAAATATATTTATCTTACTATTACGTATTACACATACATTCTGTAGTATGCATATGACATGTCAAAGGACGAAATTGATGTCAGAATGACAGCTATGAATAATATTGTCAAATATTATCTGTATTACCAACTGTTAAGGCAAAGGAAAAATACAGGAGAGTAACAGTTAAATATGTTCCAAATTTTTTAATGAAATTGGGTTAGTAAAATGAAATTATTTTATGAATAAGTAAGGTTTAAGTGTCATAATGGTTCACATGTTTATTACTTTTGATTATAATGTATGTCGTTATATCGTAGAACTGCATAATTTTTAACAAAACACCCTTTTATTCATTTTAATGCCTTACTACGAACAATAAATTTTATAATTGCATTATTTTGTGTTACTAGGTCAGTTGCAATACAAATAGCAATTATCAAATACATGTAGATATTATAAAGGTATATACACATACATACATGTATCTATACGTTAGTTACATTGCCAATAAAGGATAGCAATGACAATGAAAGGTTAGAAAATGCTTAATGTTCCTGGATGTAACCATGTTTTTTTACAGAAATTAAGATAGACATGTTTGTGGAATGTTCTACTATTACTACCACTTTGGTATCACGTCTCTATTGTCTCTTATTTCCTTTTCATTTGATGTGAAGCTGGAACCCCGTGACGTCTTGACGTTTCAGAGCAGGATAAGCTTACATTGTTTCTTGTTCTTAATCCTTAAGAACTTCTTCCAATTTTTATTGTGTCGCCTGCGGAACGCATGGTCGACACATAGGGATCACTATCTGTCGTCTTGCGTCTTGCGTCGTCTTGCGTCGTCCTGCGTCTTGCGTCTTGCGTCGTCACACTTTTCTTCTATCCTCAACTACTCGTAAACCGCTCAAAGGATTTTTTTGGGGTAAAAATTGACATTTTTGCAAAAAAAGGGGGGCAAAACTTCTATCCTCAACTTCTCCATAACCGCTCAAAGGAATTTGATGAAACTTTCTCTGTGCATTAACCTTAATGCACAGGTGTGCATGTATATTTCATTTTTAGAAATTTTTAGATTTTTCTCTGTAAAAAATGACATTTTTGAAAAAAAGGGGGGGTTCAAAACTTCTATCCTCAACTACTCCATAATCACTCAAAGGAATTTGATGAAACTTTCTCTGTGCATTAACCTTAATGCACAGGTGTGCATATATATTTCATTTTTAGAAGTTTACAAATTTTCTCTGTAAAAAATGAAATTTTTGAAAAAAAAAAGGGCGGGTTCAAAACTTCTATCCTCAACTACTCAATAACCACTCAAAGCAATTTGATGAAACTTTCTCTGTGCATTAACCTTAATGCAAAGGTGTGCATATATATTTCATTTTTAGAACATTCTAATATCTTTTGTAAAAATTGACCTCCGCATGCGACACATGTCTTCCTTGGAAGACTCACACATTTTATTTCATTCAGGATCCCTATTCTCTTTCCTTGTAGCATCATTTACAGATGAGCCCAACACGGCGTCTTCTTGAGATTTTCTTTCATTTCTTTGTCCATAAAGCTGCATATAACCACCTGAAAAGAAATACTGAAGCAAGATGACAGTGGGCAAATACTACAAGGCCAAAATCCAAAGACAACCCGATTTTTGTGAGAACATTAACAGAGCTAAAAAATATCAACAAAGGCACAAACAATGGAGTAAAAACAAGAAGCAGCAAATATGACCTTTAAAGAAACAACTCGATATCAACTATTGCCCCTTGACTACGCCTCGGGGAAATAGTTGGTATCTCGGGGACAATAAACTTACTATTCCCCTAATACCCAGTCAATAAGTATATATTATTTTTTAAAAATTGATACTGGAACAAACTACAAGAAAAAAAAAACAAAGCTATCTAAAATTGAAACTCTTAAAATTCTCATCAACATGATAAAACGATTGATCACGAGCATAAAAAGAGGCGTTTATTGTTTTAAATACAGGCAAAAAAATATGCGTTAATTGTTTCAAACCTCGTCAATCGAATAATCTCGGTCAATAAGAGAGGTTGGCTGATCACGAGTACAAACAAACGACTGAACAGAAAAATAACGTTTATTGTGCAAAATCTCACCATGTGACTGATTAAAGATTACAAAGAAGTCAATACCGAAAATACCGATTCAGTGATCCCTAACTGTCGAAAAGGAGATTGAAAACGACTATTATGGAGCAACCATGCATTTGATTTTTTTGGGGGGCTAGGATGAAATGTTTGATCTTGCCTATTTTTTTCGTCGTAATTTTGGTCCTGAATTCTTTGTCGGCCTCTATTGTGGCCTAAATTTCCTGTTTGACACAGGTTTTGCATTTTCTTTCACACCTAATCTGATCCTGTCTTTTTATTTTGCCAAAATCCTATTTCAAATTTGATCCTAGACCACCATCCCCCCACCCCCTATTAGAATCAAATGGTTGCTTCCTTAATAAAATTCAAAGTTGTTTTGTTTGGTTCTGGATTTTGAACAATATGGTCAATGTGTTATTCGTACCTTGTACTTTTAAATCAACAGATGTGAAATGCTTGACCTTTAGAATTAGTCTATCAGTTCATTTGTTAAATATTCTCTTCCGTTCTTCATCCTGTATCTAATGTATTGAATTTAAAACAATGGGAACATTTCCTACTGTGTTTTTAGTTTTTTAAACATGTTAAAGATTCATGTTTTAAATTTTCTACTTTTTCTAAATTTTTTATCATACCCGATTCAAAGTTATTACAAGATAGCCACGTTACACATTTAATTTACGGAATTTTTACGCTATTGTGTGGCCTCGGTATTCCTTTGTCGATATTCACAACGTTATTAGGTGATTCAACAAAGGATGGAGTCTTGAACCGGTACAATAACTCCCTATAATAGGAGATTTCGGGAATTATAATGTGTATTAAGTTCAACCAATGACCTTGATCAACATCATGCAGTTATCGAGTTGGTTTCAGGACATCACCTATTTATGTTTGACCCGAAGAACGAACTGTTACCCACAGCCGGAGGTTTGAGGGTCAAACAAAACAGATGTTGATCGAGATCCCAGACTGTTTGTTACTCTTTTTATGTTGTGAAAGAATTAAAATCATTGGACGTCAACAGCTCACTGCCGGTCCAAAATTCCGAAAACTATTGCCCTGCAACACAAACCTCATAAAGCATAGATAGAACACCTAACAGTTAATATAGTACTTATTTTTTATAATAAAATCATATAGGGTAAAAGCATAAAAAATAATAATAATCTGCTTTTTTCGAGTTCACTTGTAAAGCTATCGTTGTACAATTGAGTCTGGTGCTTGTCAATCATACAGTTCTTCTCCTGCTTATCACACACCTCTTAGATCTAATCAATTAATTCCTGTATGATGTTGTTTTATTGACGTTTTTGCCTCATTCTTACGTTCCCATAGGGGCCTCGGTGGCCGAGTGATCTAGGTAGTTCGTCGTGACTACTAACGCTGAGGTTGTGAGTTCGAATCTCACCTGTGGCGGGGTGTGTTCGACTCCGATCTTAATTGACAAGGATTGCCAATTTTCCTACTGAAGGTCAGTGGTTCTCTCCGGGTACTCCGGCTTCCTCAACCAATAAAAACTAGCCACCGCGAAATGGCCAAATGTGCTGAAAACGGCGTAAAACCCCAACTAAAAAACAAAATACATTCCCATAAAGACTGGAAAACTAGTATCATGCATTGTATAATGAAAGTCAGGTTTTATTATTCTGCAATGATTATATTTATAAAAGACGTATACAATTTACAGTTTTATTTCTCTGCAAAGTGTAAACTGTTGGCCTTATATCACCTTACAAGATGAATAATAGCTAAAACAATTATTCAAATGAGTTAGTTCCTTAACATGTATATCATATCACTTCAGTCTTGTTTGACCTTGTGATAACATAAGAAAACACCCTGATTCTCTGTTGTATTTATATCTATGTTTAATGCTCTTTTTTTGTTATTGTTTGTTCTGGTGTTGTCTGTTGGGTGGTTTTGAATGATTGTTATGTCATTGTGAACCGTTCCTGTTTTTTACATTTTGTTGTTTATATAGTTTTCCCAGGTTTAGTAGTCATTAAGTGCATGTATGAAGAGAACAGTTCTTAAACAAATAATGATATAGATGTTCAAATCTGCCCAATTATGTGGAAGGAAAAAGTCTTAACCGAGAAATAGACAAAGAATATATTTTAAGGCGTTTTGACACTCACTTCGATTCAACAGATGTATGTAGAATAGGTAGTGTTCGAGTGCAAATATAAAGACAGTCAAAACAATAGGTATAAAGATTACAAAATGTTTATTAAATACTAAATTTATATATTTTCTTATTTACATGATTCAAGTTAAAAGCTATACCGAGAGCGATACAAAATTATCTTGAACATTTAACGATGTAATAGTAGTGTTTATTTTGTTATATAATGTAATAAATATAGAATAAAAGAAAAGGCAAGCTTTAACGACATATCTAATTGTATTTTTGAGCGTACTAGAATGTGTACAGTTGACTGCGAAAAAATGGATCGTTATTGAAGAATGCTGTTACGAATAATATTTATATAATGATATTACATGGTTTTTTCTGTATTGGCCTTGTTATTGGTAAGAGGCTAGCTGTATTGGCCTTGGACAGTCCAATACAGCTGGCGAGGACTAATAACAAGGCTAATACAGAAACAACCCGGTAATATTAATGATATCTTTATTAATTAACTAGTGTCTCAATTCATTTTCTTGATGATTTTTTTTAAATAACTCATTGAAACCTCGTAAGTACTAGTATATTGGTAAATGTAGATTCATTGAAAGATTGAAATTAGGGTTATGAAAGATATTTTTAGTCAGAGCTATTACTGAATAATGACATTTCGGAGTTTCCGTATGTACTCCAAATAATGTTAAGAGAAAACGGCTCACCCTGTTTTTGCTGGCTACAAGTTGGCAAATACAGCAAAAATCCGTATTGGCTGGGTTTTTTCGATATTGGTCGAGTTAATGATCATGTATTGAAAGGACAGTTTTAGTCTTATTTAAGCCAATAATACACTAGTTAATTAATAAATACAGTTGACACTCGTTATCTCAAAGTGGAAGGGACCAACAATATCAGGAGTAAATATAGTGCAAAGTTTAATCTAGGGACCAAAACATTGCTTTGAGATATCAGGAGTTTTGAGATTAAAGAAATAACGAGAGTTAACGGTAGGTATATATGAAAGGACAGTAGAAAAACAATATTTCACTGACCACTGCACCCCTTTTTACTCTAAACTTGATTAACTATCATATATATGCAGTGAACATAAAACTATAGTAAAATAATCAGCTAACATAAGCATCTTGCTCTCGTATATTTTCAAGTCGACATATTTTATAAATCTCTACGTGTACAGTTTATAGTTAAGATTATTTCCTTGTTGTGAAATTAAATAATTAAGTTGCTATGATTCATTTCAAGATAGTTTCTTGTGCAATAATTCTTTGTTCAGTCTTCCCTCACAGTCTTTAATGTATAAAGGAGCAAACATGTCGAATTCCTCACGGGTTATTTGTCCATCACATGAAACAATGTAAATAAGTAAACTTAGGTAACCATATCAATATAAAAAAATACACATGTTTAATATAATTTCTAATGCGTAACAATTTTAGAATTTTTATTTGGTTTTCACTATACAAAGGATTACATGCTCTATTTTAGTCTGGTTTCCAGAGAGGTTAACTCATGTAAATGATCTGTCTACAATGATTTCGAAGGCCTTTAACGTTAAAGGCCGGTCGTCTTTACCTGAAGCCTGCTGATCATACTGAGATGCGTTTGCATAGGTTGCATTACTCTGTCTGTACTAGAATAAACTCAGATTCTAAATGTCCTGCGCAACTGTGCATTTCTGGAATAACATTGTTGGAAAGGGACATTTTTAAATTTTAATCTTAATTTTTTATTCCACCTGTCTCTGTTGATAATTATATAGTAAACGAATATGATATTTTGGCGCGTAAGGTGGCCTAACAAGAACATTTGTACAATAAGAGTAGTTAAACTCTTTGTTATTACAGTAAACTATTTGTACAAAAGTAAAATTCATATTTGTCCTAATTACATCCATAATAAAAACATACCTGGTTTAGAATCTAAGGCTTGCATGATCAAATCTGCTAATTCTCTGTTAGGAAAAAATAACGCATGCAACTCCTGTGAACTGATAAAACCATCGTCATTTTCATCGTATACATCAAAATTACATTTGTCTAGTTCTATCACCAGAACAAACCTCTCACCATTCTAGAAAAAAATTTAAAAAAACAAAAGTCGTAGAAATAACACTTTTGAAAAGATTTACTCATTACTGTAACAAAATAATGGGACATAGAAAAAGACGGTACGTGAGAAAATGACGCATTCGATACTGAAATATAACAGTAAATTAAATACTTTTTCGTTTTCTGAAAAAGCAAGGTTTATAAAAAAAGAGAACGCTTATATCTAGGAAAATTGAGGTGATTTTATTGACAATGAGTTTAGGTCACAAGCTTGAATTCAAAATTTTCCAAGTTCTGCCCCGTCGGACCCATATTTAGAAAAATCAACATTCTAAAACCTTATTGCACAGCTACATGTTGTATGCAACCATTCTAAACAGAAATTTAATTCATAAAGCCAAAATTGAAGGAGGAGTTGATGTCACAAGAAAATGTGACAGACGGGCGGACGGACGGAGACAATCTTTCTTCGAATGTGCGGGGATAATAATTTGCTGATTGAATTATAACAGTGGAAAACAAACCAAACATACCCAAGTAGGAATCTCTGCAGATCGCTTTCTGAATTTCCATTTGATGCCGACACCTGCACCCCAGTTTCCACCAAAGTCTGTCCATCCAGATCCATGGACTGTTAACCTCCCTTTAGTGAATTCACCTTGCAATGTAAATTTTGGCCTTGAGGCACTGATATGACCAATGTGTACCAAAACAGCCAGTATAAGTGTACATAAAAATAAGGTTTGCATCTGAAATAAAAGTTGTTTTAAATACTTGTACATGAGTTAATCGTGTAAAATGACAAACGGATAACGGAACGATATAGTATATTATTTTTAACAATTAAAGTCCAGAAATACCAAAGTGATATTCGAAGGAGAGAGAAATCGTAACAACTGACAAACTCCGGAGAACAACGAAGACAAGACCAAAACAATACATGCACTACAATTAAAAACTAAAAACATATGAACAACATGGACCCCACGAAAAAACCGGGTGTAGACTCAGGTGCTCCGGAAGAGTAAGCAGTCTCTGCTTCCTGCAACATAGTATTCCATGTAGAACATAACCAAGATGTAACATGCAGTATTATACGATATTGCACACAATATGTGTAGAAAATAGACTTATTTTACATTTAAGAAGATCTTGCTATATAATAAAAGAGTTATTAAATTTATATGGAAATCATTGTCCGTTGCAAAATAATAATTGTACTCCCAAACTCGATCAAAATGTTATTTTGCTTTGGACAATATTCTTCAATATTAATGAAATAACCTTATAAAGAGGGCAAATATACCTAAGGAGCAATCGAAAAACGTAATCCATTAGACAGACAAACCCGGGAAGACAAATAAACAACCACAAGCACAACAGATAAACACTGAAAGCTAAAAAAAAACAACACAAACTATATAAATTACGTTTCAAATACATGCATGCAAGACCAAACTTATAATACAAAGCATATATTTGAGAATTACAACATGGAGACAAACTACTGTTATGGTTTTCTTAATTAAATTTAAGTAATAATTTATATCATTTTTGACAAAACCAAAAGCACACAAAGAAGAATATCTAATATAAAATATTTTCAATAAGTAAAATTCAGCGTAAGATTAAATTCCTTACCTTTGTTATAGGTTGGTAGTGAGACCTGGATGTGATTTCTTGTTATAGTTCTGCTTTTATATATTTCTTGTAGACTGATGATGTCTATGTACTTCCTGGAACTCGCTGGTAGGGGATTCATTTATCCTTAATTTTACGTTTTTATGTTCATGAAAACTACTTTGATTCCCTTTATCATACGCCTGATAACTCAAAAGTATAATTCATCACATTCCAATGAGATAGCAACGTTAGATATGACCATTCAATCAAACATTTGTTGAAAGTACAAAATGTATGACCTTATGTAAATTTAAAATTTAAATTTTATGTATATGTAATATTTTTGTATAGGTCATGTTCACCCATACAAAATTCCCATATCTATATATTGCAAACAATATCCCCTCCTGTTTCAATGTTTCTAACCGGATTTTCCAACGGATAAAAAATCCGGTTTTTAGATATTAATGAAATAGAATCACCCAGACAGCATCTAGCGATATTACACTTATTTCGTAGATTTTGGTATAACTGATTTAGATACATTTTTTTGGATTAGAAACAAAACTGTATCTATAAAATTAGTTGTCATAGAAACATTTTAAAATTTCTAATTTACAAAATAACATAATAACAATCCAAAGATACTAATATTAGATATAGTAAATTTATAGTATGCTGTATACGACGCATTTCAAGGGGTTACCTCTCATCAGCAGCATTAAAACCGAAACATTTGGAAGACCAAAAACCAAACTTATATTAAACAAGAAGTACTCAACCAAAAATACCGAAATAGGAAGCAAATTTCAGATAGGGAGATCTACCATGTGCAATACAAGGAATGAACCCTTAGTATTTCTATTATTTTTGAATTTTGCTAAATACTGGTAATTTCTGTAACAAATCAATGAATAATCATGTCAGACAAGTCTGACGACTGGGTTTGCGAATACCTTCGGGGACCTAGGGTCCACCAGCAGAGGCATCATCCCAGGATTTTCAAAATAACAATCCAAAGATACTAATATTAGATATAGTAAAATTATACTAAGCTGTATAGGACGCATTTCAAAATGAGGAATATGAAATAACTTGTCGCTTCGGTATTCGTTTGCCGATATTTATAATCATTTTGACCGTTAGGAGTTACAGTGTATTATAAAAGAGCAATATTAGGGTCATGGTCTACAAACTATTCGTACGACTGTGATTAGTCGGCGAAAATGTGATCTGATTTCAGGTTTTCAATGTCTTTGTTCTATTGACGCCATGGAACCAGTCTCAATCTATGTCGTACAGATGTTTGTGAAACAGGGACCTGGATCCATTTTTAGGGATTTTAAATTTTATTGTTTGGATGTCCTTTTTTTTCTACAAATATTTACACACAATTGGTAAAAAAGCTCGAAGTAAATAACAATTGTCTTCAACATGAAAAAAATGAATTTGAGCACTATAAAAATCATGGGAGTTATTTGTTAAAAAAATATTTATGAATACAAAATAGTTAATATTTTTAAATGCTTAAATTACTATAATATGCCTAATCAGAATGTCCTCCTATATATATATGTTTTATAATTCTATATTCCTAAAGGTTTTTAAAATTTAGAAAATGCCATTTGCAATTGTAAAACTGGCATATATTTACATCGACATAGTGGGACTCCGTTTGATAATAGTTTTGCATTATACCATTGAATCATTAGATAAGATTTATGGATACAACCTAGTGCATGTATTTGAAATTCCAAATTCGATGTTAAAGTTAATTATCATTTAAATTGGACAGAAATTATATATACGTGCATAGCATTACAATATTTAAAATTAGATATGACGCGGTTTTCTTCATAGGTTACCTGGACCTAAGGTTCATGTGAGCTATTGCCATCATTTGGCATCCGTCTAGCTGTATATTTGATCCGTATAATATATGTTTTAAGTGGAACAATTTCTTGTATAACAAAATGGACGAAAAGTTATGTAAAAATTGTTCCATGCTTATAATATTGTTTCTGAGCAGAATTTGGAAATAATATTATGGATTACCCCATAGGTGTTATATTATGGTCACTAGGGTATGGTCAATTACAGGTGAATTTGTCACATTATTAGATACGTAAGAATAGTACTAATTACTTTCCAACAGATGCATGCAGATAAAGGTACATGTAGATATTGGATGGTTTTTCAATTATGACACATTGATGGACGCACAGGAGTGTAATAAAATATTTCTCATACCTGAATGATGGAACTTATGCTAAAAGGAATAATGTTTAATGTGTATTTGATTGTAGACCTAATTGTTTGATTAAATATTGCAAAAAAGGAAACGTCTGTTGGCAACCCAAATCAATCAAAATATATGTAGATAAACTTGTATAAAAATCTGGTTGAAAAGAATTACAATTCAGTAATAACAAAAGATGTAATTGATGAAATTTATACATGTATGACAAACCAACACTGCAATAAACAGTCTAATATATTCTATTACATAACAAGGTTCCAACGACAAAGGAAACAGCATATATGAATATTTTTCTGTGACAAAAATATTTTGTAAAAACCCTGAATGTATTAATGATTTTGTTCTGTTGGACATCTAAACTTGTCTTTTTGTATGAATATTATATTATCGAAATGACCCAATGTAATTATTTTCTGAAGACATTTTATTACATAACAAATTTTCCTGTGAAGAATTTTCATTATAGAATGTTTTTTTCCAGTGAAAAAAATGTAATGGGAAAGGATATAATTTTATAACCACTGAGCCAGTTGGAACCAAATTTAGCAGCATCGACCGTTTTCTTTCAGAATTATGTCCCATGATCTGGATTCTCAACGCCTCTTCTATTTGAAAACAAATTTCAGCCCCTCCCTTTTCATAAATAAGTAAGAAATGCATAGGTCACATATTTAAAAATAAAGATAAATAATAATAATAAATAAAGAAATTTTTAAAAACTAACAAAAAATTAATATTATAGGCCTACTGTTAATAAAGTCACCTAAATGTTCTGTAAAATAAATTCTATATAGATTAATTTAGTTTGGCGAAGTAGTGTGGCATGTCAATGTATAAGTCTATCATATAGCATAGCTCGTTTTTATTTTAGATGTTTTGGCTTTACTATTGTGGTCATTTTGGCATTTTTCACATTTGCTCTTCAACGTGTTGGATTTTTGTTTGTGTTTTCAACATTTTAGGCTTAGAGCACACCTACTGAGTTGAAAATCGAAGAAATGTGCACATCTTGTACATCAAAATGAGTATCAAAGAATTAAAGTATATATTGTTTAATGTATGCGGATTATATTGTCATTTTCTCAAATGAGGAACCTGAGTGAGTTATCTTTTCCTAACCAATGTAGGTAAGGGAGGTAATTAAATGCTCTCCCTTTTGTCCTTAGGCTTTATTATCTCCCTTACCTACATTGGTTAGGAAAAGATAAGTCACTCAGGTTCCTCATTCTGCAGAAGGATTTCAGCTTAAATTGAAATGCAGAGACTGGGGCAGGAATGTAAACACCAAGAAAACTAAGGTGGTTATATTTAATAATGCTGGACGAACCATAAAACACAAATATATATACTAAAACTCAGCAATTGAATGTGTTGGAAATTATAAATATTTAGGTTTACATTTCTCTGCCTCTGGATCTTTTTCATATGCAAAAAATGAATTAAACAAAAAAGCTCTGAAAGCATTTTACAAGCTAGGAAAAGAGTTTACCAGTATCTAGCAAAATTCAAAAATAATAGAAATACTAAGGGTTAATTCCTTGTATTGAACATGGTAGATCTCCTTAGCTGAAATTTGGCTTCCTATTTCGGTATTTTTGGTTGAGTACTTCTTGTTTAATATAAGTTTGGTTTTTGGTCTTCCAAATGTTTCGGTTTTAATGCTGCTGATGAGAGGTAACTCCTTGAAATGTGTCGTATACAGCATAGTATAAATTTACTATATCTAATATTAGTATCTTTGGATTGTTATTTTGAAACTCCTGGGATGATGCCTCTGCTGGTGGACCCTAGGTCCCCGAGGGTATTCGCCAACCCAGTCGTCAGACTTGTCTGACATGATTATTCATTGATTTGTTACAGAAATTACCAGTATTTAGCAAAATTCAAAAATAATAGAAAAACTAAGGGTTCATTCCTTGTATTGCACATGGTAGATCTCCTTAGCTGAAATTTGGCTTCCTATTTCGGTATTTTTGGTTGAGTACTTCTTGTTTAATATAAGTTTGGTTTTTGGTCTTCCAAATGTTTCAGTTTTAATGCTGCTGATGAGAGGTAACTCCTTGAAATGTGTCGTATACAGCATAGTATAAATTTACTATATCTAATATTAGTATCTTTGGATTGTTATTTTTCTTATTCTTAATCCAAATTTCGAGACTTCCTTAATTGTATTTGATCATACCATCACAAATGAATTCTTTAATACCAATTTTAAAGCACAAAATGTGCATATTTCGTCGATTTACAACTCGTCAGTTGTGTTTTAGGACTACATGTAAAACGTTGGAAACCAATTGAAAATTCATAAACGTTAAAGGAAAACCTACTTTGATTCCCTTTATCATACGCTTGATAACTCAGAATTGTAATCCATCACAATCCCGCGAGCTAGCAACGTTAGGTATAACCATTCAATCAAATTTGTTTTCAAAGAATGACTTTATATAGAATTTAAATTTTTGTTTAAATAAATGTTTAAATAATGTTTTTGTATAGGTCATTTTCACTAAAAAATCCCGTATCTATATACTGCAATAAACATCCCCTTATATGTTTTACCGGATTTTTCACCAGAAACAGTTACTTGTTTGGCAAAGTACAAACAGTGATGAAGATACCTGGGTTGCTGTTTATTAGACAACTTTAAGTCGCAGATTTTTTTATAACTGTTATCGATACAATTTATAAATTAGAAAAGATATTTAACATGTTTAGTCCGAGATTGCTCTGACGTCTGACTGCCTTTTTGTGATATGCTGGGGCCGTTGGACGTCAGAGGGCACTTTGAATAGAAAACATGGAAATTTTCCCAGACTTGGGACGGCAGTTTTTAGACTCGAAATCGCAGTATATCCCATTATAAGTAGATAAATCATACATCAACAGATTCCTTATTCATTTTTCTCTAAGAATGTATACATTTTATTCAACAAAAATCTCCCTGTACCACAAACGAAAGCTTTATTCCCTTCTAAAAACTGCCGCCCTAAGTCTTGGTCGGCAATTCCCATGTTTTCTATACGTCCCACGGAACCAGCATATCACAAAAAGGCCGGCAGACGTCAGAGCAATATCAGACCTATAACATGTATAGATACGTTCTGAAATTTCTAACTTACTAAATGAGAAATATAACAAAACTTCTTATCATTTTCCCTGTTAAAAGCGATCAGAAAAGGTCCGAGCTTGATTGAGGACAGCTGAACTTTTCACCATTTTCATTTTCAAATTATATCCCGGATCCATTTCTTAGGGTTCTAAGGTCTGGTGTCGTTCTATTATGAAAAAGAATATTTTTATTAAAAGTGCATGTTTATTTTTGTGTCAAAAGTTTATATCTCTGAAACTTAATGGAATCTGGCAGAAGAGTCGTTTAAAAAGGGATTTTCACATATTTACTGATTTTATGAACGTTTCTGCATGGTTGATGATGACTGGAAGCAATTAACGGTTATTAGCTCCGAGCTGATATGAAAAATGACCTTAATTATCTATAATCATCATATATTTAATACTGAATACGATGGTTGTTGTATATACATATATGTATTTTTTGTATTTTGTTTTGTTATTATTTTTCATTTGGATTTGTGTCTTTTGTACGATCTATGCCTCTTTTTAAAAGCTCACTATTTCAGTTAATTTTCCTTGTATTCTAATCTGCTAATAACCCATCATTCAATTGCAGCCAATCTTATCTATCCCAATGAGCTCGAAATTAAGGATACTACAGACACTGCCAACTCTGCATCTTATCTTGACCTTCACCTCGACATGGACACCAGGAAGGTTGAATACAAAACTTTACGACAATCAGGATGACTTTGACTTTCCAATCGTCAACTTCACATTTTTGAGCGGAGCACCAGAGTCTACCCCCGGTTTTTTGGTGGGGTCCATGTTGTTCATATGTGTTTAGTTTTTAATTGTAGTGTATGTATTGTTTTGATCTTGTCTTCGTTGTTCTCCGGAGTTTGTCAGTTGTTTCGATTATTCCCTCCTTCGAATATCCCTTTGGTATTTCTTGACTTTACTTGCTATTCGAACCGAACTGGTATGGCCATATCAAACTAGGTGCGTTCGCACATACCAATTTATAGGAATGCCAATGGGAACAAACTGTGTACCACTTATTGCGAACTTGTTTTCTGTATTTTTTACGAATTACAATGTATTTCTAAAATGAGCAAAGACCCAACGAAACAACATCTGATACAAAAATTTAATACCACATTTAGATATTTGGATGATATTTTGGCTCTCAATAATGACGACTTCTGTATGTACACTAAAGAGGTTTATCCTGTTGAAGTTACTTTAAATAAAGCCAATACTAACAATGAACACTGCCTTTTCCTGGTATCTCTAACGGGAAGCTTAATACTAAAATTTACGATAAGATAATCGATTCGCTTGTGTATATAACAACGTATTTGATTTTAACGAAAGAAATCTCTGTATTACTGTAAAATTATTATACCAGGGTTTCTGATATCACAAACTTGTCAAAACTTTTACTAAATTTTATCATCAGTACAAGGACATGATTCGTAATTATAAATCATCGCGCAGACAGCTTATATGTTCAGGTATTTCATATCCCATATTTTATTGTAATATTATATACAAAGCACAAAGATGTCGTCATTCACTTGAAAACCTAACCAAACCTTTAAACAGACTAATCCACAAGGGATATAGATACTGTTGTCAAGTCATTAAATATGGAATTTTTTGGAATAACAATGTAATACTGATTCACTCATTGGGTCTTCGATTCGGAAATAAACACATTTATTCTAAAACCAGTTGTTGGCAAAAGAATACGGGATACGGGTTATGTTCTTCTCGTATAAACCATATATGAAAACCATAACGGGAGGGATTCTGGCTGATTTTCTATATGATAGGAGCATAATCTTTCGATCAGTTTAATTGAAGTCTGAGCTGTCATGTATGTAACTGCTAGAAGTCTTTTTTTAATTTATATTGACCATTGTCATTTTGTTAAGTTTCTTCTGTTACCTTTTCTAACATCGGACTCGGACCTCTTTTGAACTGGGTTTAACTGTGTGTATCGATATGTGTTTGTTTATTATACATTGGCTAGAGGTATATGGAGAGATTTCTCACGAAACATATTAAATATGGCCGCATTTTTGCGCCCGTCCCAAGTCAGGAACCTCTGACCTTTGTTAATCGTGTGTGTGTGTGTTGAATTTTGGTTCATTTGTATGTTTCGGAGTTTAGTGTGACATCCATTTCGCTGAACTAGAATAGAGAATAGTACGCATTATTGTTTAGGGGCCAGCTGAAGCCTGCCTCCGTGTGCGGGATTTTCTGGCTGCGTTGATGACTCATTTGTGGCCTTGGGCCGTTTTCTGCTCTTTGGTCGGCTTGTTGACTCTTTGACACATTCCCCGTTTCCATTCTCTATTCTAATTATAGAGTACATGGTAAACAGTGAAAACCCCCGGTCCGATATAGAAGTTGGGGGATGATACCGTAACCCAAATGGATTAGGTCATGAATTAATCTATAAAAAATTCATAAAAGGAAATGTTGTTATATGAACTAGAGATCGAAAAGGACAAGAGAACCTAAGGGGAATGTGTAGGCAGAATACATGGCCTTCTATTGTGATTACTTATTTTATGCAGAAAACAACAGTAAACAAGGCAAACAAAACAAAAACAAAAACCAACAAACAAAAACAAAAAACACACGTTGCAAAGAGGGTATAATAACATTTGAGTAGCATGTAGAGTCTGTTTAATATCGTTACTGCGATTAAAAGCTAAAGTTTCTCCAGTCGATATTTCAATCTTAAGGATGTAAATTTATTTTTACTCTTGAAATCTAGACACAATGCCGGATGAAAGTCCACGAAAGGTACTTAAGATAAAACATTACTAAAAACAATTTGATCTTATTGATGACAATTTTTAACTCGAAGAATTCATTATTCTTTAATATCTGAAATTCAAATTTGTATATACGCACAATTGGTATATAAGCTCGATATATATGTATCTTAAAGTCTTCAACGTTGAAAAGCTGGGGCAGAACATCGGTAAAACAGTTCGGTTACAATACCTGCTGAGTGAGTTATGTCTTAGGAAAACATATTTATGAAAACAATATTGTTAATGTGACTACTCCAAATACTAGAACAATTACTAATATGCCTAGACAAAATGTCCTCCTTCGTAAATTTTGTATAGTTCTTATATATTCCTCCAGGTTCTGAAATTAAAAAAAAAACACATACCGTTATTTAGTGTCTGTAATAATAAAACTATGATAAAATGGCCCTAAATACTTACTAAATATCGACAAAAGAATACCAAAATGACACATTTCAAAATACCAAAATCCAAAAGATAAGATCAATTTGCGAGAACAGTACCGAACAAATAAGACAGTGACATATCCAAACGAGTACGAAGAAAAACAACGAATCAAAACAAGTCTGAAGAAGACAGGACTTGCAAATATTTACACAAAACCTATTTTTGAAAATACATTTTAGCACTATCTTTTAATGATCGTCGAAATGAGATAAAAAAATGTGTGCAAAAGTGTATTTCTTTTTAAAATAGAGTTTCGCATTAATAACAAACAAATGACTGAATATTGTCGAATGTGCTTGTCCTTTATATATTTAATGGGCTATTGTTTAAGGTATTTACAGAATGTAATACATGTAATGACCATTCTACCAGTTTTACCTATGAGTATTGTTATATGTGCATTGTAAAATAATTTGAGCCTACAATGTTCAGTAAATCAATAGGAAAATTCTGAAAATCAAGATTGGGTAGTCACATCTGAACAAATACAGCTATTGACATTAATGTCAAATCCGGATTTGTCCGGATATTAAGCAACTTCCTCTTGGGGTCAAGTTAAAGGTCACAATAAAGAGCTGAGGGGAAGGATAACTTTCAAAGGAGAATGCTTTAGGTTGATGACAGTTTTGAACCATCATGTTGATGCCTAGCTACTTATTAAATAAAACATTATTTGAAGTGTTTACGATCATTTAAATATGTCTTCTTGTAAAGGTTCTTTCACAATGCCATGTTACAACCTGGAACTAGTTGGTCTCAACTGGTTTGTCACGTCATGAAAAAGTTGTGTAAATTCAGAATAATTCCGGATTGGACATGTACTGTCAATAGGTGTATAGAACCAAAAAAAAAATAAACTTAAAACTTACTTGATTTGCAGGAGTAGCCGTCACACGGTGTGAAGTAGGATTATACCTCATATCTAGGTTATTATGAACTGGTTGAGTAATAGGATATACGGGTCTCTGTCCAGCAGCATAACCGCCAAAGTTAAAATTTTGGTATCCATGAATATTAACCGGCATAATTCCCTGGTACTGGTAAACTCCGTTAGAAAACCCTTGCTGAAAAGGTCTATGAGCAAAACACTTATCCATCTGCGGTTTCCATCCGCACGAGGAACATGTATAAACATCCGATAAAAAAGGTTTATTTTCATCGGGTGTCTCGTCAGATTCATCATACTCATCGCCAATGTCTGAAGTAACATCGTCTCCTGGAATATGATTAGTAGAATTGTCTGTGTTTTGAACGGGCATTTCATTAGCACTGTGGTTTTCGCTCAAATGTGCCTCGTTGGATCCAGGAGTGATTTCAGCATTTTCAAATGTAGTCAAATTATTCAGCACAGTACATTTGTCAATTTTTTCGTTGCCGATTTCCTGTTGACTTTCGGTATCTATTTTCTTGCTTCTTTCGTTTTGATCATCATTTTCGTCGTTTTTATCGTCTGTCGCGGAGTCATCTTTATCTCTGTGCGACAGTTCATTTTGTTCTATCTCACTGTGAATTAATGTGGTATCTATGTCTACACCATCTTGTTGTGGCACCACTTTTAGGGAAACGTAATCCTCCTTTATTTCCATTATGAATTATTAGTCGTTTACTACAATATCGTAGAAATAATTTCAAGCTACAGTATTTACAATGGACACCTCACAATGATACCAGATAAATCAATGAAAATGTATCTTATTCGAGACATAGCTTGTGGAATGATACAAATATAGTGGATAATGGTAAACATTTAATTCAGTCGTTTTAAATATTATGTAAATTTACTGTCAAGGAAACAAAGGAGTATCTGTCCTTAGATGATTCTCTATAATTTCCATATTATTTGCCTTGAGAACCACTGGTGAGACATATTTGTACAACGATACGAATATAGTGGATAACTATTGGCATCATAAAATGTGTATTACGTATTGACCTTTGAACAGGAAGTACAAAAATTGTTTCAACATGTTCAATGACAAAATGTAAGCAGAGTGGCCCAAATTACTCTCCAGCAACATTTATTTTTTGTAAAATTTCGATTTCTCCTGAAAAATATTTTAATTTCATAAATTTTAGTTTGATATAACGACGTTAGAAATTAATTTCTTTTTGTGTTTTTTTGTGTCAATTTGTGTTTTCAGGCAGACATTTTAAATCGTTTTTGGTTCTACGAGCACAGACAAATCAATGAAAAAGTCTATTATTCAAATAATGTATAATGAAATGTTCCGCGTACAAAATAGCTTGATACACAAATATACACACCTTTGAGTCTTGGAAAATAGAGAAATGTGATTAAAAATGGGCGTATGTACTTACCAATTTATTTTCCTAGATCTGCTGATGACAAATCATTACTCATATTACGCAACCATAATCACATCTATTATTTATATAAGTATATGGATCATATTCCATCAAAACTGTTAACTAGAAAAATAAACATTATTGAAAAGACGGAATATCAATAATCGATGATTTACCAGTTACTGTTTAAAGGGAGATAAGTCATTACCATTATTAGATGACCTGATAGCTCTGTATTTGCTAATTATATTTTTTCCATTATAATGTCACCACAAAACTACGGGAAATCAATATGCCTGACAAAATGTTAATGACTTTATGAACTTAATTAACCTTAAACGCCGAAGGCTGTAGTAAAAAATCAGTCTTTAAAGTGCGCATGATTGTGGACATTCCTTACAAGTATACAAATAAAGCGTTACACAGATCTCAACGTATATAATTGTGACTTTTTACTATATTTTTATTCGAATTAATCAATTGAAATCCTTCACTTGCAAGTTAAAATTGATTTATTTCTGAATACATTTTGAAAAAGTAATGAAAATGAATGATGATAACTCATTGATTATACGGCATGTAATTCGATATTCGAGATTCTTTATTCACCAAAACTATAGGTACACAGATATTTAAAACAAAATTAAACAACTTGCACAGTGTGCATATATAGCAGAAGGAATTGTGAAACATATTATAAGAAGTCAGCGCTCGGTATATAAATTTACCTAAATCACATAGCGGTCTTTCAAATTATTTTTCTACAATAATAAATTTTAGAAAATAAGAACTAAGTCCTTGATACAAAAGACAAATCTATATCTTCTAGAAATTGTAGAGTAACGACTATAGCTAAATTATGACTTTTGAGCCTTATTTTAGTGATACACGTTTCATAAATATCTGGTAGACATGTACATGTGTAGGTTTATTTAATAGTTTAAATAATATTGCAAACAAATATTTTGAACCATGTATCGATAGCTAAAACATTTAACGGAAAACTCAAACTTAAAGGGCTGTAAAGTTCTTGTTTCAAACAATAAAGCTTTGATAAATAAAAAACACTGGGCAGCTAAATGTCATAAAAAATAGCTCTGATTACATCAAATATCACCCAAACCTATGCTAAACAGTTAATTTTTTATAAAATACAAACAGTTCATCTTATTACTTTGACATTTTTAAATCAACAAACAGACTATAAAAGTTTTTCAAAATACAGTTTGTGGTATTTAATAGTTTAAACCAATATTTGAAAATCCTACACTATTTAATTTGCATATATTCACAAGAAGGGATATTTTATATTTCATGATACAAAATAGCTGCATATATATATATAGGGAACACAAGTGCAAGTTATATTATTATCAACTACAAAAGTAAATTCGATACACACAATTTTACATATATACATGTATAGTATTATTATTATTCTGAAGTAAATATTCATACATTACAATATTTAGTTTTTAACTTAATAGATATTTCGTCATTTTTTAAGTAACAACTTATTTCTATGTAATAAGATATTCGTTTTGAAGTTACACCGTGTAAGAAAACCTCTGTACCCGTCTCTTCAGACCATTGGTTCATTCATTGGTTATAAACAATATCACGTTATCTCAAAGGGGAATGGACGAAAGCATTTAAAGATCACAAATTTGGGGTCACTGAATTATTCTGGGACCATGCAATTAATTATTTGAGATAAATGTATGTTTGTTTGTTTGCTTTACGCCGTTTTCAGCACATTTGGCTATTTCGCGGCGGCCAGTTTTTATTGGTGGAGGAAGCCGGAGTACCCGGAGAGAATCACTGACCTTCGGTAGGAAAATTTGCAATCCTTGTCAATTAAGATCGGAGTCGAAAACACCCCGCCACAGGTGAGATTCGAACTCACAACCTCAGAGTTGACAGACTAGTGATCATTAGTAGTCATGAAGAATTTTGAAGTAGTTAAAGCAAACAGGTTTTGTTACATTTTCTGCATTTTATAAATACTATAATTATTTATCTAGGAAAACCAGATGTATACATCTCCAACCCAAATCAGGTGTTAAGATATCGATAAGTGCCGATTCTAGAAAGAATCAGCAAATTTTCCAATATTATATATGGATACGATTCCTACGATCACTGCCAATTCTAAAAATGCCTCGGAATGTCAAACAAAACATTGTTTTTGACAGAAGAGGTAATCCGGAGAGCATATCTGAACTTTGGTGTTGACGACCCAACGATCGTAATGTTGAATAGATTCAATCAGTCAGTACTTTACAGTAAAAGAGATGATGTGACATATTGAATACCAAAGGAAGACAGGATTTGTACTTTATGCGATGAAAATGTAATAAGTTATTTACTGAATCTCAGTATTTTACATTAAAAGAGATGATATGACATATTGAACGTTTTTCAATGAACTTAAGAAAGAAAAAAGTCAAAGCTAAAAACTCTGTTCTTTAGAATAGTTAACAAAAGGCGAATTCTATGGACTTCCGTGTTCTATTAGTGTACTACTCATCAGTATTTGGTCATTCCTCCACTAGGACAATGACCAATCTAGTGTCACAAGCATGAACACACAATACTCACATGCTCGATTTGTTGCGTGAAGTGCGAATGTCTGCGATGAATCTCTGGATAGCTTTGCCAAGGACACATGGATCCTTTATGGATTATCTTTCTTTTCATTACTCTATTCCATGATCCAGGCTCAGAAAACATTTCAGATTTTTTTTCCCTTTTTTTTAAATAACGCCACCATGTTAATTTGAATTTGTGGTGGTATTGTTGTAAAATAAAATTTAATTTGAAACGAAAACAGATATCTTTTTCTGCTCAAAAGAAGGAAAATTTTTATCTCTTTTTTCTGATTGATGAAAATTCAAAGATAGTATAAAATCAACCTGACTAAAATTTATGACACTTTAATTTTTACCCAATAATTAACATCTTTAAAAATATGTACTTTACAAAGAAAATATAATTAAACGTAGAATGGTAAATCATCCTCCAATATGTATAAACTGATGTTAACATTACACTCCACAGAACCTATAAAGTTCAAGTGGATATGTTATGAAAAGTCAATATTTGATAACTGTGGATTAAGCTTCATTGGGGATGACCAGAAACCAATAGACAAACAAGCACTTAAAACACTTATTTCCACAAAGCTGAACGATCAATTTATACAAAAGTACTTTTCGCAAATGAATAATTCGTCCAGGGGGGAGGGTGGTATTCAAAAATTAAAACTAGTTTTGGTTTAGAAAATTATCTTGTTAGTTTGCACCCAAGGGATCAAGTAAACTATCAAAATTGAGATGCTCTCATTTAAAAATTCCTGTAGAAACTGGAAGATGGACTGGGAATGAGCGAATTTGTCATCTTTGTGAAAATGGCATCGGCAACGAATACCACTATTCATTCATTTGTCCAAAACGTGTGATTATAGATCTCAGAGAGAAGTATATCCCGAAATACTATACGAGAAATCCCGCTGAATATAAGTTGGTCAATCTATTGAAAATATGCCATACAGAATTGTATAAAAAAAACATTGTAAATTTCATCAGAGCTCTGCAAAAACATCTGTGATGGAACTTCTTACTTTTCTCTTCCATGTATGTTGTTACATGATAGCTTGTGTGTGTGTGTCGTTAAACTGATTCTAAATGTGTATTTTTAAGTATTTGTAAATATATCCTCTTGTACACCTGTGTGTCTGCGGTTGTGTAATAGTCTTTTCTTGTCTACACTTATTTACCAGACAGCTAATTTGGGTGGCACCTTTATCAAAACCGAACACAATGCAGAAACAGGCAATGGGATCTATATTGATCATGTTGATCACGTTTTTTTTTCTTTTTGTAATAATGTCACCACTCAAATTTGCATTCGTTGTGGTATTGTTATAAAATCCAGTTTGAAATAACAGATGTTTTTCCGCTCAAAAGACCATTATTTCTAATTGATGAAAATTCAAAGATAGTAGAAAATAAAGCTAATATTTATGACACTTTAATTTTTACCTAGTATTTAATATCTTTATAAAATATGTACTTTAAACTAATTAGCAGTGTAGCGTAAAATTTACAAGTCCGTAAAAAATGGTAGTTCCGTTTCCGGTTTCCGGTTTGTCTTTCAAATTTTACGCTGTTTACTGTAAATTTCGCAAGTCGTCGTAAAATTCACAAGCTAGTTAGAAACACAAACTATTCTGTTAATTTTAACATATATACAAAGGACTACAAACCATTTACACAATAACTGAATGAATTAGTACTTACTTAACTTATGAATGAATGAAATAAATTATAAATATGCTTGTGGCTCAGGATCGCGGCGTTGTTTTGTTGGTTTTTTTTTTAAAGCTGCCACAATCCGTTTTCGATATAACATTTGAAGTCAGAAGGCTACAAATTTGTGATAAACAGCTCAAATTCCAAGATTTATTTGGATTTTTGTTTTTGTTTTTGTTTTTTTTTTTTTTGGGGGGGGGGGGGGGGGGGGACTGTCGGCGCTGTCCGAGGGATCTGCAAAATTAAAAATAAGCCAAGCCGTGAATTAACAGGTGTATGGAATATGGTAGAATTCAAATAGGTCTAGATTTATAACATTCAATGAAAAGTCGTGAATAAATCTACAAGAAGAAAAATAATAACTTGCTCAAAGCCACAATGAAAATGCAATACTGAATTGCTCAGCAACATACAGTAAAAGGCCCTGTTAGTCATCACTTCTATAAGAAATACAACCAATATAGTATATCATTAAACATGATTTAAGCCCTCACGCCACGTCAAAACCAGGGCACATGTGAGGTTTGTTGGTCATTTATTATCCAAATATATACCAAATTCCACCAGAATCAAAATTCTTAGGCCGTAAAAAATGCAAGTCTCCCTTTCAGTTTCAAAATATCAATATGTTTGGAGATGAAATGTTTCAGAAATTCAAAATTAAACGACCCAGCTATGTATTAATAAGGGAATTTATATAGTTCTTAACATATTTTGGTCAATTATCATCCAAATATATACCAAATTCCACCAGAATCAAAATTCTCAGGCCGTAAAAAATGCAAGTCTCCCCTTGATTTTCAAAATATCAACATGTTTGGAGATGAATGGTTTCAGAAATTTATCATTATACCTGACTATGTATTAATAAAGGGAATTCATATGCTTCTCAACATATTTTGGTCATTTATCATCCAAACATATACAAAATTCCACCAGAATCAAAATTCTTAGGCCGTAAAAAATGCAAGTCTCCCTTTCAGTTTCAAAATATCAACATGTTTGGACATGAAATGTTTGGGAAATTCATCATTATACCTGACTATGTATTCATAAAGGGAATTCATATACTCTCAATATATTTTTGTCAATTATCATCCAGATATATACCAAATTCCACCAGAATCAAAATTCATAGGCCATAAAAAATGCAAGTCTCCCCTTGATTTTCAAAATATCAATATGTTTGGAGATGAAATGTTTCATAAATTCAAAATTAAACCCAGCTATGTATTAATAAAGGGAATTTATATACTTCTAAACATATTTTTGTCAATTGTCAATACATCTAGGTATTTTGAGACCCAAGGAGAGACTTGCAATTTTTACGGCCTAAGATTTGTAATGAGGATGGGATTTGGAATATTTTTGGACAATTAATGAACAAAATATGTTGAGAGGTATATTATTTCCCTTTATTAATATATTGTGAGGTATAATAATTAATTTCTGATGCTTTCTATGTCCATACATCTAAGTATTTTGAGGCCCAAGGAGAGACTTGCAATTTTTACGGCCTAAGATTTTTAACTCAGATGGGATTTGGAATATTTTTGAACAATAAATGACCAAAATATGTTGAGAAGTATATTATTTCCCTTTATTAAAACATAGTGAGGTATAATAATTAATTTCTGAAGCTTTTTAAGTCAATACATCTAGGTATTTTGAGACCCAAGGAGAGACTTGCAATTTTTACGGCCTAAGATTTTTAACTCGGATGGGATTTGGAATATTTTTGAACAATAAATGACCAAAATATGTTGAGAAGTATATTATTTCCCTTTATTAAAACATAGTGAGTATAATAATTAATTTTTAAAGCTTTTTTAGTCCATACATCTATGTATTTTGAGACCCAAGGAGAGACTTGCAATTTTTACGGCCTAAGATTTGTAACTCGGATGGGATTTGGACTATTTTTGAACAATAAATGACCAAAATATGTTGAGAAATATACTACTTCCCTTTATTAAAACATAGTGAGGTATAATAATTAATTTCTGAAGCTTTTTAAGTCAATACATCTAGGTATTTTGAGACCCAAGGAGAGACTTGCAATTTTTACGGCCTAAGATTTTTAACTCGGATGGGATTTGGAATATTTTTGAACAATAAATGACCAAAATATGTTGAGAAGTATACTACTTCCCTTTATTAAAACATAGTGAGGTATAATAATTAATTTCTGAAGCTTTTTAAGTCAATACATCTAGGTATTTTGAGACCCAAGGAGAGACTTGCAATTTTTACGGCCTAAGATTTTTAACTCGGATGGGATTTGGAATATTTTTGAACAATAAATGACCAAAATATGTTGAGAAGTATATTATTTCCCTTTATTAAAACATAGTGAGGTATAATAATTAATTTCTGAAGCAGTTCATGTCCATACACCTAGAAATTTAGTGACTCAAGAGGAGACTTGCAATTTTTACGGCCTAAGATATGGAACTCTGATAGGAATTTGTATATTTTTGGACAATAAATGATAAACATATGTTGAAAAGTATATTATTTCCCTTCATTAATACATAGTGAGGTATAAGGATTTATTTCTGAAGCATTTCATGTCCATACACATAGAAATTTAGTGACTCAAGAGGAGACTTGCAATTTTGTCGGGCTAAGATATGTAATCTGTCAAGTATTAAATTTGTTCTAATATTTAGAAAATTCTATGGATACTCATATAATTTGTTGAAAACCTTGATTATATTATGTACTTATACCATACAAGATATTGTGTTCATTGAATTATTGAAATGTGGGGAAAAAAAATTTAATATATGGTAAGAATACAGGAATTTCAATAGTGTTAATGTTTCATAGACAGTAAGGTATACCTTTTGCTATATAAAAAACATTTTATAAGCAAATTTGATAAAATTTGGTAAAAAATTTGTAAATGTATTGTATTTAGGATATACAAGATGTCCTACAGTTTAGATAAAAGAATTGAAAATAATTATCCTTCTTGTATTGACAAAACTGAGCAATTTAAGGCATTTCATGTATGAAGTCTGTCAAGTATTAAAACAGTTCTTAAATTTTGAAAGTTCTATGGTTTTTGATATAAATTGAAAAAAAACCTTGCTTATATTATGTACTTATACCATACAAGTTGCCAAGTTAATTGAATCATTGCAAATGTAAGAAAAAACTTTTAATATACGACAAAAATACAGTAATTCCAATAGTGTTAATGTTTCATAGACAGTAAGGTACAATGTGTGCTTTAAAGCAATTTTTTTATGTAAATTTATAAAAATATAGTAATAAAAAATGTTGGTGTCCTATGTGTTATGAGAATGAGAAAAATTAAAATGTCCAATGAAATAGAGTAACCAAAAAAGTGTTTGTTCCCATGGCCTTTTGAACCGGTGTCAATCCCCTGATAAATTTTGCCTGGTCCCTAACTACAGTTTGATGGAGATATATTCAAAAGTGACGAAATCTGTATTAAAGTCAAAAGGCTATATTTACATTAATCCCTTTTGGGATTCTGTGTCCGGAGCTATTTTTCTGACTTGGCCGCCCACTGAATCCCTTATCAACCACTAATAACTCTATTCGGGAAAATCAAAAGTGGACCCCCACAGTGGGCGGCCAAGTCAGAAAAATAGCTCCGGACACAGAATCCCAAAAGGGATTACATTTACATTGCTCTTGAAGTTGATGAAAATGTATGCAATACCCAAAATGCAAAAGAAGCCAAAAACAGCATGCCAGGTGGCTAACACGACGACATTAAGCAAATTGTGATGGCAGAAATGTTTTACATACACTTTCTTAATTGTGAAGACTACACATGTACTACATCAACTGGATACTTGTCACATAGTGTACATGATCCTTTCTTGGATACAGGCAGAGATGGGGAAAGGAAAAAATGTTTTTTAAGTTTATCCTATTGTTGATATCACTTGATATATTTTTATTTCTGTGTCTGATAATTTAATTACCATTAATCAATTTATGTATGAAATAATAGCTGTACTTGCCTTATTTTGGCCAAGTAAACAACTACAGTACAATAAATTCAACAGTATTTTATTCGTGGTTATAAAAGCCCTGATAAGCTACAATTCTTTTAAATTACATATATAACAGTCAGTACACATAAATGAGTTCCCGCTTAGAAATTTTCCTATAAATTACATATAAAACCACAATTTTTCAAAATTTTGTCCTCAAGTTATTAAAAATTCGGGAATTAATCTTGAGTTATTTGCTCAAATGTTGGTTAAAAGTATATTTTCCTATCAATTGTTAATATAACGGAAACGGTTTGTGAGAGTGAAACTTCCAATTTTTACACAGGAAGTGCTTTATATATTTGCACATGCGTGCTTGCATTTTTTACGGAACTTGCGATTTTTACGATACAGCAGGACCTTTATCAAAAACGAAAATACTGCGGAAATCACTGTGAGATCTATATTGATCATATTAATTAAAAACAAAGGCTAAGTAAAGTCATTTATATGTTGCATGATTTTAAATCTTCCCAAATTGTATTTCCTTTCCAAAGAAATATAAGATAGAGTCTAACCCTATCAGGATCAGTGATATGTGTACTATATGTTCACAGGATAATCTAACATTTATTAAAGTTATATGCAGATACCTGTATTTAATGCATCCCTTTTTTACACTTGAAACATCAGATTTATTCCTATTTTGAGGTCTTTATCAAACTAGACCAAACTTTTACCATTTATAGCACATTTGTAAATAGGGAAAATATTTTCAGAAAAATATGTCCTTTGAAGGTACAGGCTCGTGTGTCCCAACTTTAATTTAATGGAATAGCAGTTTTTATCGGTTTTATCGGTCGTTCGCAAACTGGACCAACTTCTATCATTAGCACATTTGTAAAAATGGAAATTTTATAAAGAGAAAAAAAAACATTCCAAAAGACCTCCTTTGAGATTACAGGCACATGTGTTAGGCCAGATAATAGAAATTTCATTAGATATACTCTTTAGAAAATTGTCCCATGACTGAAAAATCGTTAATTATATTTTACCGTTGAAGTCTATTAAAGGAAACATATCTTCTTTTAATAGATTATTCATTATATGGGTGTTCTGAAATAACTTTCTGCGTCTTTCATTTTTTTTCTTGCTTGATCCCTTCAACCTATTGTGTATTTTTAGTTGATCTTTTTATGGTAGAAGTTACTTTGAGCAAGCCTTAACATTTATTTAAAATTGCTTCATCTAAAAACCCATTGTGGAATAGTTCTTTTTGACCTTTTTACTATTTCTTTTAAAACTGCGTAGTAAATTGGAAAACCCTGGCCTTTCAATCTCAGCTATTAAATCATTTAAATAGAGATTACATATAAAACAATAAAGAAAACGATGAACTATTTCAAAAAGTCACAATCGGCAATCTATATGCTAGTTGTTAAGTTGGTTACTCAAAACAAGAGCTTGTTCTATCCATTGGATTACTGGTTACATTGTTATTTCCACATATACCAACAGTCAGCCAAAGTTAGACACGAGGTCAAAACAATTAATCTTTCTGTTATCGTTCCGTTTCTAGGGATGATCAAATTATTTGCATAATGTACTTTTGGCGTCATCTTTTTATAAGATATTGATTTGATTTATAACAGTTTTATTCAAGGCAACTTCTCGATTAGCACATTTCTAGACAAATAGTAGCGTTTTCCTAGAATTTTGAGTAGTGAAGAGGCTTTTAAAGATCTTTACAAATTTGATGACTTGTCTGATAGAAAATTTTCTTCTTCTTTTAATAAAATTTTGATTACAAAACATGATTGGTGTTTTATATCAATAAATCTAAGTCAAATAACTGATCATATTAACTATATATTACCATCAAAGTAACACAAGACCTTTTAGTCCTAGATAAAGCTAATAATGAACCGATGCTTCACTTCAAGGTATTATAAAATAGACATTAGAAATTAACAATACTGTACATTTGTACTAATCTAAGAAAAATATGGAGCACTCTTAGCGCCAAAAGACACAAACTACAAGCCTGAGATCGTCCTTTTGTCATAGAAAGTACTTGTAGATTAAATAAAATAACATTTATATTTTCTGACAATGTACTTATATCGTGTTTATCCTGCAAAACTAAATTGGCTAGCTGTTTAAGCGTAAACGGTAAAGGCATGAAATATTTATAGTTGATTTGAAGAAGGGCGTTTTTGGCACGTACTCTGGGGACACATGACGTCATAAACATTGAACCAGAATGCAATATAAACTATCGGTGAATTTGAGGACAAGGGTACCAGGAAACATTATTAGGCTACTGACCCAATATCGAACGGTTATTTGATCGAGACTTAGAAACGGGTAGAAATGTAAGGTTTACCGAGTCATAAGTACTGTGAACCAGAACACAATAGACCTACAAACTATTGTTGAATGTGAGAACAAGGGTATCATGATACTTTATTAGGCTACTGACCCAA
Organism: Mytilisepta virgata; assembly: GCA_028015205.1. Taxonomy (NCBI): domain Eukaryota; kingdom Metazoa; phylum Mollusca; class Bivalvia; order Mytilida; family Mytilidae; genus Mytilisepta; species Mytilisepta virgata. The sequence goes on from CM051515.1 coordinate 46,466,177, forward strand.
TTTCGAAAAAAAATATTGGGCAGGCTATATTGGTCAGCTAAAAGGGTCGTTACATAATGTTGCAGGATTTTTTTTACTCAATTCATGGAACCAAGGTGACGTTATTGACGGAATTGCTAATGTGACGTAGTGAAGGAAATTCGGTATATTAATATTAGTTTCCGTCCAACCGGTAAAAATCAGTGTCTGTTCATTGACTTCACTTAAACATTAAAGGATATGCATTTTTTAATTTTATACCATCATTTGTCTTGTCTCTTGATAGGTTGAAAATTCTATGCAAAAAAATGACCTCTTGCATGTTTTAGTGGAGGTCAAAATAGAATAAGTCACCGTACATTGTAGATACAAGATTAAAATGTATGCACCTAGTGCTTAGTGCAAAAGTTCATTAATGTGTTCGAAATTGGGATTATAGAACGTTGATTTTTATTGATCCGTGGAAACGTTTTTCTTGAACAATGATCAGAAGTGAAAATTAATCCTTTTCAATGATCATGTAGAATGCATATCATTTCAGATTTCCTTATCTTTTACCCCGATCACTGCTGATGAGACATAAAATACAGAAATTTGCACGCACAATGCATCAAAATTGTTATCAATAGAAGGTTTATTTTACCATTTAGTCGATGCCTCTGGACATCTGGTCCTGAGGGAACCACAAAGATTCCTGTAGTAGCTATGAATTTGATACTTCAAACTTTATTGTTATCAAAAGAAGACATTTTTTGAAAACTAAGGAACATCTCCTTCATCCGCACTCTTGGTTTTAGTTTTTTTCATTTTATCATGTTCAGCCTTTAGCACCGCTTTGAGACATAATTGTCAAAATGTGTATATACAGTGCATTGAAATGGGTTTTTATGTGTGTGTATCACAATCGATAAAATCAAATATTTATTGCAAAGATCGTTGTACTAAATGTAAAATTGTAAGTTACAAAATGTATGAGACATGTGAAAATGAGGCAATATATCAATGAATTAAAACATAAAGATGTCTTTGTGTTGTCTCCGACTAGTAGAAAGATCTCATTCTCAAAACGAACAATAAATAGGCACAAAGAAACATGGTGTTAATAATATAAAAGTCAGCATAAATCTCAAATAAACACAAGAATCCATTTTACAATAAATAGACACTGTTTAACCATTGAAATACATTGTCATGTTTTAGAAAAGGCACATACTCTGTACATGTGTATACAGAAAGTAGCGGATTGACATTTTTATCACAAACAGGCATAACTAGTACAATGAAACATGATCATAGTAAGCACTTGATTCAATATTCGGTATTATATTAATGAATTTTGATGCACCCAATAAAATGTAGTCATATATTAAAACCTTACACTTATCGCAGTACAAAAATCTAAGGTCACATAATATACAATATAATCGACATATGCAGATACATTGTAATTCCACCCAAACCAGTTTTGAATTTACGAAGAATCACTGTGAATTTTAGATGAAGCACAACAATAAAGCAGATGTTCCTTTGCTTAAAGTTTGTCACGAATTTGGGTCAAGACTTCATCCACCATATATTTTTTCTGTGGTGTATTATGAATGATTTACGCCTTTGTGCTGAAGTTAAATATCATAATTACTCTCTACACCTGTACGTAAAATAAAAACATGTATATAAATGACCAATAACTAGAACACCTGGACTTGTATTCATTCTGCATTTTATAAATACTATAATTATTTATCTAGAAAAACCAGATAAAATATTCATTAGGTGATTTTAACGAAGTGTAACAGCAATTTCCCCCACCATAATTGCATGTCTGGCATTTTATGTCGTGACATAATTAATAATGAAAAGAACAAATTAATTTTTGTTTCTACAAACAGCAGTAATGAGACATGTATCATTGTCGATTCACAGTATATATAAATATACAATAAATAGATCTATGTTCAAAGTAAGATATTTAAATTCCGGATTTGGTTTTACCTTTAGATGGTAATCTGTGACCTTCCAATAAAATAGCAATTTAAATAAACCCCTTTTCCGGCATTAAGCGTTGTTTCGTAGATCTACATTGTACTTATTTCATTTAGATATGAAAATGTATACGGATATGTATGACATGTTTTATCCTAAAAACACAGGAATTAAAATTTCCCGCGTTTCAAAGAATAGCGGAAAACATTTGTATTAACGATGCGTATGAATTTTCTAATTTAGTCACGTGAATATTTTCATGTGCGGGAAAATATTTTGAAAGCCTTCACTTTCTATCCAACAGTCGTTGTGTCAAGTTCCTTTTTACATATTTAAGATATGTAATATTTTTTACGTATTTTGTTTTGAATAATTATACATTTTTTTTTATACTGTCCAAAATATACCTCCTGAGACGGTCTTCCGAGCATTGGGTTTTGGACACAGGTTTCCAACTTTTTTCCACTACATATTCAGTTTTAATGTAGTTTTACCGAGTTAACTCGTTTTAGTTAGTTGTTCCTGGCCGGCGGGATCGTCGATGATAGAGATTTTGTCATTATTTGGTATTTAACATAAAATGCAGTTTAGTAGCATTTCATCATTTATAATTGTAATGATTTTCTTTATATATATATATATATATATATATGCCTATGCTTATGAGTTGTATTCATGTATATTGTTTTGATAATTATTAAAATCCGGTGTCCTTCAAGCTGTCTGGGTTATCGGCAATATGAATATTTTGTTTGTTTTGTTTAAGCCAAAGAAGTTAAGGTAATACTCAAAGATTAAACGGCGATATTATCATTGTAGCGTTTTTGAATAATTTTAGATTTCTTAGGTTATCTTGCGATATAGACAATATCAATTTCTAAAAATTGGGGAAATAATATCCCACCTAAGCATTATACCCATTAACCACTTTAACAGTACTAACACGCACACAGGGGTGAATATCTGAATTTAAGCTTGTGACCTAAACTCCTCTTTCATTTTTCAATTTATGAATTTTCTATACAGTATTGTACTAAAGTGTTTGTAATTGTACACAAATTTTTTAAGATTTTCAAACATATTATACGACCCACAGTTATCAATAGCAAAATTATCATGACAACGGATTGTTCTGAGAGAAATAGTATGAAAAAAAACATACTGCGAGTTCATTTTAGTAAAATTCATATGTAAACGTATGATTGCGAAACAGTATTTGAAACACCAAGGATGCATCATATGGGGAGGGCATGGATAAATGTCGTTTCCGCCTGCCTAATTTGAATTACATGTAGGTATATTAAGTCTCAAATATAGATCAATGTCGCTGTTAGTGTTACTTTGGGGTTTTTTTTCAGTTCCTTATGGTAAATTATATTAATATAATCAGCAAAATTCGGATTATAATTTCAAGACTGTCAACCAAAAACGAAAGGTGTTACACTGCATCGAAATTATACATTACAAGCACGTGGTGTTTAATATGCAATATTAATATGAAATATTGAGATGTGTCTTATTAACATCGCTCAAAACCAAAACAACAATGCAAAAGGTCGTAAACCAGTGTAAGGGAACTTTCCTCGTGTACGAAAGAAGTTATAGAACCGTAACAGGTTTATAGCCACCATCCATTAGCTGCGTTAGTGGAGTAATCCTTTAGATCAGTTGGTAGAGCGGGGCCTAGGTGGCATAGTAGTCTAGGTAGTTCGGTATGACTACTTATGATCACTAACCTGTCAACACTGAGGCGTGACACAGTGAGTTCGAATTTAACCTGTGGCGAGGTGTGTTCAACTCGATCCGATCTTAATTGACAAGGATTGCCAATTTTCCTTCCGAAGGTCGGTGGTTCTCTGCTTACTCCACCGATAAAAATTGGCCGCCGCGAAATATCCAAATGTGGTGAAAACGGCGTAAAACACCAACTGAACAAACAAACAGTTGGTAGAGCGTGGACTATTGTACTGAAGGTTCCGGGTTCGATCCCCGGTAAGTGAAATAGGTTATTTTGGGAGACAAATCATGCTCTACTGTTGCATTAGATTAAAAAATCCAAAAGACCAACATGGGTAAAACCAAGCCATATAAGGACAGAGATTAATTTTATGAATTTGGAGTAAACATGTGCCTTTTATTGAACAATTATATTTTCCCCACTCTCTGATATTATCTCCTACTAACTAAATGTCCTGAAATAACCCTAAAAAATATCCAGTAATGAAGTAGAAGTTGTGAATGCTATGTAATGACTACTCGACCAGAATCAGTATTACAAGTCTTTCAATGACTAGATGGTGTTTTTGAGATTAATAACATGTTGATTAATTGAACGCTAATATGGATTACTACTAGTTTGCTTAAATTCAAGGATACAACTTTATCACAATAGAGAAAAACATTGAATGGGCGGTTAATTTTATTCTGTTAGTTACCAATTGATATCGCTATTGTTAAATGGTACATTTTGTATGTAGTACAATGCTGAGGAGATCTGAAAATTAAGACAATTTGGTAGCTGGAGTATATTTATAAATGACTAAATGTTTACAAGACCTGAAGATGGAAAATTTTGTTGAATTAAATCATTAGGAATGTGTCATTCGTGAATAGCTCTGTCCTTTATCCTTTTGGTGTTTTTGGCCTCTGCTTTCAACATTTGAATTATTGTATTTCGCTGAACCAGAGCACAATAAATTAGTCGTAAAACCACGAAATATGCATACATGTATCTTGTTTAGAAATATTGGTTCATAGAATGTTTATTAGCACATTTTAACTTTGCTTTATCATTGTTTATCACGAATTGTATACATCATTATGATTGCGTGCTGATCTGTCGTAAGGAAACAGGTATAATGGTGATTACTTGGTACAGATCTTTCGTTTTAGAAAATTTTAATGTTGACTAGTACATGTACTTGAAACATAATTACAAATAATTTCATCATTGCGTTGCCTTCTTTTGTTTGTCTATTTTCTTGTGTGTATTTTTTTTTTTGTTTACAACAAATGAGATACTCAGCAAAACATCCAAATCTTAAAATGCACTTCCGTGAGTTGTTCAAAGATGAGTTTTATGTCTTGATTACACGGTAGTAGTTGAATTCTTCTCTTCGTCTTAATTAGGTGGAATTTTTGTTTCATCTCAACTTGCTGGGATGCAGAATTATTATATATGTATATGTATATTTATCTCACAAGAGTTCTGTTGTTTTAAGTTACATATTATACATATATTGAAAAGTTACAGACAAGTTCGGAATTTGTTCTAGTCGAATGATTTTTGGCAGAACTATTGTCCTTTGACACAAAAAAAAAATTTCAGTTTACAAAGAAAAAAAATTCCGAAGGAAAACTTAATTCAAACATTCAGGCACTCTAACAATTTAAAGCTTTTACAAAACAAAAGGAAAAAAAAAGATAAACTTTCGTAAAAGTTTTATCATGGACCAATCGTAATTATATGAAATTATTGGTGTTGTGTTTAAACATCTAGTTGGGAGTGTTTATACATTAAGACCTTACTAGGATTGAAAATAGAAGAACGAAGAAAAAATCTTTCGGTACAATGTACAATGTGTTATCGATGGATTTATAATAAGGAAGTCAAATAATTGCCGATTCCCTTGCTAAAGCTGATATAGTAAAAAATTAACTAATATTCTACATATATCTTTATGTTACATTGTAACACCCTGTGGTTTTGAGAAGAGTAAAAGCTCTTGAATTTCACCTTGTTCTACAGTATCTATAATATAGTCAGAAAAGAACAGGTTCCTTTGTGGTTGTTGGAGGGAATATTTTCCAGACGCTCCACCCTAAAATAGTTATTTGGAAATTTACATTAGTTTGCTTTATTAAACTGAAGTAAAGCTCCTATAACCTTATATTGTGTTGCAGTTGTCATCCAACGACATTAATTTCCCCCCTGTGTAGTATAAATCGTAAAATCATGATAACATCCTCAATTAATTATATGTGTTGATATAACTGCTGTTATTCTGAGGAGAAATAAGATTCAGATGATGATTACATTAGAAAGTCAAAAGGTATATTTTCATTTGGGGTACGCTAAAGGATTTCCGAAAAAAAGAAGCTTTAAAATTTATTTAACTAATGAGATAAAAAAATATTTTAAAAATTAAATGATATTTCAATTCTATTTATTATTGCTGGGAATTTAATGAGATTATCCTACTATTCTGAAAAAAAAACATTAAGCTGACCTGGGTCACTAAAACTAAATATTATACAATTCTACAAGTCTTACTTTAAAACTAATATCAACTCGATCATTATTGGTATCTGTTAATTCTTGTTGAATGTCGGAATGTTATGTCTATTAGATTTGTTTTGATTTTTGTTAAATTTTTGCAATATGACGTGTGCCATTAACGGAGCAGGATATGCTTACCCTTCCGGAGCCCCTTATATCATTCCCGGTTTTTAATTGGGGTTCATATTGCCAGTGTTTTAGTTTCTCTGCATTGTTCTATTTTTGTTTAGTTTATAATATGTTTTCATACATGTGGCGTATGTTTGCTGTGCTTCATTCACCTGACTTTGTCTTTACCTTGGATTTCAAATTTATGGACTTTTTTCCACTGTTTTATCGCTTCGATATTCTTTTGCCGATATTTCACACCACTTATGTGTATGAGCAACTAAGTGCGTGTCTTCTGTAAAATAAAAACTATATTTTGTATCTTTCATTGTCTAAATAAAAAAATAAAATTGAAAAATTTAGACTACCCCAGAAATTCCACAACCACCATTTAAGTATTTTTTAAAATTTCACCCAGCATAATAATATTGAAGCTTTTATTAGATCTTTTATATTTTTTAGGAGCAACTAAGTGCTTGTCTTCTTTGAAATAAAACCTTTTGAACTTTTCATTGGTCAGTTACCACATGTCCCACGCATTATGCCTGAAGCACAATCCTTATTTCTTTATAATGTTTTATTAACAATACCATATTGTTAACACTGCTGTCTTTCAAAGAATATTTTAACCAAGTTCCTGAACATAGGAAGAACAAACGAAGGAACGACAATCCATTTTACAGAAATAGGAAATAAAAATAAGCAGATCTTCAGAAATTATGTCTAAATAAACAATTTTTGAATGGAAAACTTAGGCTACCTCAGAAATTCCAAAACCAAGATTTAAGTATTTTTTTATTGCACCCAGAATAACAATATTAAAGCTTTTATATTATTAGATAGTATTAAATATTTATTTTGATATCTTTTATCTTTCCAAGCACAACAAATGTCACTTGCCTAAAGGTACCGTTGCAAATATTGACACAAACTGGTCAGCGACATTTTATATATTTTATTGCATTATCGTTTCTCTCTTTATTTTGATTTTATATTGTTTTTAGATATTATTTCAAATTCACGTCAGTTTCATATTTTCTGCCGTAATTACTCCTCGTGAGATACATGTATGAATTGTTGAAATATGGTGTAACGTCAGAGAAACACTGTTTGAATTTAAGAAAAATACTGTGTGTCATTTGCTTCTGTATATATGTGAAATTTAAAAGAGTAAAAGTGACAGATTCCGTTTGCTTATTGTTACTCAATACGTATAAAAACTTAAACAACATATGTCATAGTGAGTTGCACTATAATTGTGACGTACTGCGACGTCAATAATTGTCAATGATATTTCGACAGCCAATAAACAAATTATCAAAATGAATTTCTTTGATACCAACTTTGATGCACAAGTACATTTCGCCTCATCATTTGTATGCAAAGCCTAAAATGTTGAAAACCAAAACAACAATCCAAAAAACATTGAAGAGCAAATTCAAAAATGGCAAAATACCAAAAAGGGTAAAGCCAAAACCATCTAAGGACAGAGCCATGCACGAGGGAGATATTCCTTAGTTTTCACAAATTTACGATTTTGTGGCAGTAAATTTTAAGTATTAGTTTCGGGCTAGTACCGAAATACTAGCAACTGAGCAGGTGATACCCTCGGAGACTTCGAGTCCACCAGCAGCGGCATCGATCCAGTGGTGAAAATAATTTGATATAATCATATATTTCTACTAGTTTCAAATTTGATAATGATGAAATTTCAATTATCACTGAGGTTTGTTATTAATAATACAAAACTGATAGAGATTTAGGTTTCCTTTTCAATTCTAGAACCGATGGCAACAACGTTACATACACCAACCATAGACAAAGACCATGATAGACCAGGGTTCAGTCTAACAACCATAGACAAAGACCATGATAGACCAGGGTTCAGTCTAAATAGCCAGATATGAAAGTCCTATTACAGCACTTAAATACTGTATTTCAATTATTTGGTAGACATGTGCAAAACAGTTCAAATGTTCGCAATTTGGTTACTGTCACATTACAGCGAACTTAATTCATTATGAATGAAGATCATGACATTTGACTTCATAAAGGATTTCGTCACAAACATGTACATTTATATTCTAAATGCAATTCAGATTTGTATTTCTCGCTAAATATCGCTTGCAATCAAGTGACACTATTAGCCTATAGCAGTTATCATAAAAGAAGTAGACAGGAGAATAATCGCGAGGTTTGGTATGTTTGTTTAACTGTTTCTAGAGTTCACAAGGCAGTGAAGAAGGCAGTACCACAACCTCGTTCTGTACCTGTTACCTAATGAAGAAGGCAGTACCACAACTTCGTTCTGTACCTGTTGCCCAGTGAAGAAGGCAGTACCACAACCTCGTTCTGTACTTGTTGCCCAGTGAAGAAGGCAGTACCACAACTCGTTCTGTACCTGTTGGATTCCATTTAAGGTTTATGTCATAGACGTCTCCCCCATATGTCACTTCTGTTCAACAGAATTTCTTTTCTGGTAATACCAATAACAAAAAAACACATTTATTTCATGTGCAACACAGTATCTATCAATGGATCAACGAAATTAATATACATGTAAATGAAGCTCCACTGTTACAGTACAGATCATTCCTCACTTGCAGTTTGACGGATATCGTTAACAATATAGAACATGTTTACCTTTCCGGAGAACCTGATATCATTCTCTTTTATTGCACATGTGTGTGCACACCAGTTGGAAATTTTATCAATGAAATCTATAGAGCAGTGTAATATGAGCAATAGTGGCTAAATGAATGAGCAATAAAATCTATAGAGCTCCTTCGTTTAACCCCTATTGCTAATATTACAATGCTCCATAGATTTTATTGATACAATTTTCAACCCCGGAGGTGTGTGAAAGAAAAGGTTCACGTTTTTAGCGCGTTAATTTTTGTGCTTCCTTGTCCTCCTTCTACCTTTCTTCTGTTATATCCTTGCAGTATCTGTCTGTTCATTATATATTGATCTTATTCACTATAAACTTTCACCACTATATCATGGACTGTAGACTTTCACCACTATCTAATGAAGTATAGACTTTCACCACTATCTTATAGAATGTAGACTTTCACCACTATCTTATGGACTATAGAATTTCACCACTATCTTATGAACTAGACTTTCACAACTATCTTATGAAGTATAGAGTTTCACCACTATCTTATAGACTTTAGACTTTCACCACCATCTAATGGACTATAGACTTTCACCACTATCTTATGAACTATAGACTTTCACCACTATCTTATAGACTGTAGACTTTCATCACTATCTTATGGACTATAGAATTTCACCACCATCTTATGGACTATAGACTTTCACCACAATCTTATGGACTATAGACTTTCACAACGATCTTACTGCTTCTGTATTCTCTGCCAGATATTTCAACTAAAGATAACACACGTCACTGTGGTTATAGATGAAGATCAAAAGAGTACATTGTATCTACCCTAGAGAACTAAACGTCAACATTAGTGGCTAAACTTTCACCACTATCTAATGAAGTATAGACTTTCACCACTATCTTATAGATTATATACTTTAACCACTATATTATGGACTACAGAATTTCACCATTATCTTGTAGGCTATAGACTTTCACCATTATCCTATAGACTATAGAATTTCACCACTTTCTTATGAACTATAGACTTTCACAACTATCTTATGAAGTATAGAGTTTCACCACTATCTTATAGACGTTAGACTGTCACCACTATCTTATGGACTAAAGAATTTCAACACTATTTTATGAACTATAGACTTTTACCTATATCTTATGAACTATAGAATTTCACCACTATATTATGGACTATACACTTTCACCATTATCTTAAGGACTATTGAATTTCACCACTATCTTATGAACTATAGACTTTCACCACTGTCTTATGGACTGTAGACTTTCACCACTATCTTATGGACTATATACTTTCAGCAATATCTTATGGACTATAGACTTTAAACACTATCTTATGAACTATAGACTTTCACCACTATCTTATAGACTATAGACATTCACCAGCATCTTATGAACTATAGACTTTCACCACTATCTTATGGACTGTAGACTTTCACCACGATCTTATAGCTTCTGTATTCTCTGCCAGATATTTCAACTAAAGATAACACACGTCACTGTGGTTATAAATGAAGATCAAAGGAGTACATTGTATCTACCCTAGAGAACTAAAAGTCAACATTGGTCGTCAGACTGCATGCAAGTTTCGATATAAACATCAACTAACATAAAGAACAATTTGAAGGTAGGACTTATTATCAAATAAACACATTAAAATAATCACATTATTTGTCAACTTTTCAATTAAATGTCCGACTTTATTAACTTTTTGTTTAGCTAACAATTAATTACTAAAATAATATGAATTCATGTTTCTATCATATGGCACGCAAATAAATATGCATATTTTCTATTACATGTAGGATATATTTACAAATAAACCTCCTTTCTACTTTTGTGCATTTTGTAAATTCAAAAATGGACTTGGGTTAAAGTCAAATAGTACATATTCTTCGAATATAGGCACAATTTATGCGAATAAACGAAGGTATGCTATTTCTGATTTCCTCGTGTACATTTAACTTACCCGATCTCCAGCTACGCATACCAGCACGAGATGATAGCCTTTGTAATCTTCATTGTGGTGACATATACTACTTTTAAATGTTATCAAAATCCCTCAGGTTTTATTATTTTCTGGAAGCGGTTCGGTCATCATGCTTAAAAAAAAATAAGAAATATATTTACTTGTTGTGAATTGGGGGAAAACCCTGTTACATGTATCCGGAAGACTACATTTTTGTACCTACAAAGTCAAATAGTGTCTTTTATTTCTGATTTGAAAAATGGGCGTGATTCGCAAGGATCTTGTCTTTGATTTGAAAAGGTAGAATAAACTGAAAGTGCAAAGACCGTTAAAGATAGATATATTTTTATAGTGCGTATTTTGTCCTTGGATTTTCAAACAGACAAAACGTACAATTATTTTTTATCACTACCAACACGTAACCTGATAATAAACGAAAAGAAATGTTACACATTACAATATCTAAATCATAAATTCTAACAATGAGAATTGATCAATATTTTTACCTAAAAAGACGTGCTGATTCATTATAAACTAATCATAACAAATCAGCGTCATCATTTCTATTATTTTTTTATTATTTATTAAAGTACATGTAATCTCTTGTGTTAGCTCTAAAATTTACTAAAAATACGGAAAAAATTAAATTAAGTTAACATTATGGTATTAAACTGCGCATATTGCGTCTTCGTAATAGATGATGAATCCACTTGCAGGCTCAACCGGACTCGGTGAAAAGGAAATTAATTAACGCCATCAAACAGTTCAGATGGTTCCTACCGTAATAAAATTTAGTTCTTCTCTCAAGATGAACCCCTATATTTATAAATGTAACTATTCTTTCTAGAATTTTGAAAATTCAGCATAATAAACTGACATTCAGTAGCTAAAAGGCGCATGTGGAGTTTAATTCCAATGTCAAATATGAGCATTTGAAAATTTCAGTCCCTTTTTAACACAATAACAAGTTGAAAATCCAAAATCTTATTGCTTATTTATACATAATAAATATATATGTTTTATTTAAAGTTAGGTTCTCGTCAAAGAAAAGACAAATTTATTGACACATACAGTCACTATTTCTGTATAAATGTATTCAAACAAAACGAGACATTAACCATCAAAATATTTAAAACAAGTTTTGAACTACATGTAGGTAAATGTGACAATAAAATACTATTCGTGGATTCATGTGTAATTTAAAATAATTTTCAAATAAAAATAAGATTGGACGTTTTAAAATCTACACTCATATCATATTATCAAAATGAAAACAAAATGTTGCGTTTTTTTTTTTGTTTTTTTTTTTTTTTTTGTTTTTTTTTTTAATAAGTATGCTGTAGGAAATATTTTTAGAGAATTATTCTATCTGTAATAAAAAAAACTATGTCATTCTCTTTTTCTAAAACTGTTGACATGGCCAACGGCTTATACATTGACGTTGGTTAATGTTAAAAGACCTGTTTTTAAGCTAAGTCATTCATTCATTTATATCTGTTTTCGTCTAATCTTTAGGGAAAACTAAAATATTGTTCTTAAGAAAGAAACAAATATTTTGGGAGAGACTTGGTCTTCTTAAAGAAAACATATACAACAAACAATTGGAAGCGAACAAATCAGCATATTCATTTATAAACACATTTGTACTGATTGAAATAAACCCGGAAATTACGAAAGACAATATTAACTTTTCATTTACCATAAACTAAAGTAAAACATGGCCTACCATAAACTAAGCTATAATGAATTCATCTTTTGAAAATCACATAAACATTACAAATAACTTTCTTAACACATTGTTACTTGTATAATTGATGTTTTCGTGTTAATATTTTCAAATAATTATACTGTTTGTAGTGTCAGAAAGAAGTGACAATTTTCTTATCCCATGTTCCCTTGAATTGAAACATAATTTAAAATCTATATAAATTATTTGTTTTCTGATGTTAAAAAATTGTTGCTTATAAAATACAATCGAAGGTAGTACGCCCTTTTCGCCTGTATCTATTTCACTTCTACGGCCGTTTTCAAAAAGTAGCCTAAAGACTTTCAAAATTCTGTGGGCAATGTTTGATATGTGGTATCTAAAGAATTATTAATAATAACTAACAGATAAGTTACTCAAAAAATTTCTACATACCTGAATATCGAGTTCTGGGACAGTTTTACCACGAATTTGACAAATTATCGTTTTTAAGATAGTTTTCCAACATGTTCAACGTGAAGGACACTCAGAACCAAAACGATTTTTTTACTGTGAGTCTATTTATCTCCTCTCATATGACAGTAGAACGGTTTTGATTCTGAATTTCCTTCTTGGCAATATTCCAAAAAGTGGTACAATTTGAGCCAAAACGCCTTTTTGTGTAACAATTTGATCTTCTTAATTAAGCATATGATTTCTGTTTGTTAACATAAAAATGCATTGTCTGCAATCGTTTACAATAAAAAGTAGGTAAATATTTAAGATGAAAAAAATCAATGGTTATGAGTGAAACAAATACAGGGGAAGGTGGTCCTACTCCTTTTCGGTGAATTCGACGAAAAAGAAATTAGTAGGGGATGATAGATGTATAGCTGTTCCAATGACAATAATTTCACGGTCAATAAGACCAAGAATTAAAATTGTGCTTGTGAGGAGTCAAAAGCCAAAGTCTGGGATTACTCACTGGTGTATTTTTAGAAATCCTCAAAAAAGAGCAATAGTGTTATTCCAGTATTACATGTACATGGTGAAGTTTCTAATAAACTTTAACTAGTTTTTTTCATATCATCGTGAAAAATTAACAATATTTCACATCCCACTTCAGAATCTATTTTAAGTTAAAATATATAGTTTGTGTGCAATCCAATTCAAACTGTGCCTTTCTTTGATAACAAATCCACCCAAACAATATGATATTTTACAAGTTAGCACCATACCCACATTAATGACTGGCAATAGACAAAGATGAATGCCATCTGTTGGTTTATCTAATGTTGAACGACTGCTAGTGTTTTCCAATTAAGTAGATTTAACAGTGATGAAACGGTAAAGTATAAAATTGTCGACCCTTTTATCCGCAATTAATCTTCATTTCTGTTCAAAAGAAGAAACCAATAGTTACAACGTGACTGTCTGTTTGACAAATCGAAAATGGATGGTTGCAAAAAACATTATACTGACCCTTTCATATCAATCACGTTTGATATTGTGTTTATTTTGTTTCAGAAAGAGTGATTTCCGTGATGATACCGTATAACTTCTATGACTTACAGGTGGTCATTTATTCAATTTCATTTTTAAATTTAGAATTTCTCCTTTATAAGGATTACCTACAGAAGACCCAAATAACAAGAAGACACAAGCAGGCTAAAATATTTTACATATAAAAGAAATGAGACATTGATTTTGCCAAAACATTAGCATTCAGAGACAAGTGAAAACTATAAGAAAATGGACATGGAAAAAGATGATAATGATGTTGATGATATCTACGACTCATCAGCTGAGCTCAAACCATTTATGACTCATCAGTTGTGCTCAAAGCATTTACGACTCAACAGTTGTGCTCAAAGCAAAAAAAAAGGTGTGAAGAGAATGAAAAAAACAGGGGCAGCGCCAACTTGAGTTAAAGCACGAGATAGGAATATGACAGGCAGACGGACAGAGTGATAACTTGGCGTGTCCAAAAGACATAGGTCAATACACATGGGTTTTATCTACCACATTGTTTTGCATCATTGTTTGTAAACTAATGTACAATCATAAATCACACGTATCTTACTATTTTAATTTTTTTTAAATTTTCTCTCTCCACTATATCATTCAATATCTCCGCTGTTTACTTATACCCAACTAATTTAGAAAACGTGCACAATGAGCATGAAAACTGGTTGGTTGTCCTATTTGCACTGTCTAGAACGGTATATCGTCCCATTGCTACTAATGAATGGAGGAATAGTGGCGAAGCCAATTATTTTCTGCAGATACATTGTAGGCAATACATACTCCAAATATAGATTAGAAACTTAAAGTGCGTCTCAATGAGTATTCTAATATCCATTTTAGCTGTCGTACTAAGATACTGAGAACTGGCAAACTTACAATAAATTTAAATAAACACGGTTGTAGGTCTTTTTTTGCCATGAGATGAAATGATTGCCTTGATAATTACATTAGCTGCATTAGCTGCATTAGATCGGTGTTGCAGTAAACTGTTTACGATCAACATGCATGACTTATAAAGTGTTAATAAGGCAGACAGACCATTCATTTATTTTTATGTTATTTTAGATAAACTGTCATATATATTTACAATTTATTGCCCTAAAGTCAGCAATATAAAGCACAGTAACTAACGGGAATGATTCTGAAGATACCGTATTGCAATATTGTAATACTAGACTATGATGTGCCTGCGGTTGTGAAGTTCGAAAAAAATTTACCGAAGGGCTGTTGTATCAGCTTATAATCAACAGGTTGTTGAGTCGATATATAGAAGATTTTAATAGAAAGTGAATATATATTGGAATGCACATTTTCAGAGCTAATTTCTCTAAAATCAGTGGTATATGAGCACAACAGTGAAGGAGACAAACAATGTAACACAAAAGGAAAAATTAAAAGGGTGCCGAAAATCGAAAATAAGTATATTTATAATGCCTTTAAGCTTAGTGCCTTAGTGTGTTTTGATGTTATATTGATTATTTTACCATTACATCATAGGACGTTCAAAAGTCTAGGTGTGGACAATACTAGGAACTTTAACTTTTGGTGTCATTTTCCCTGATGATGTAACAAGGGGTAACTGAATACATGGAACCTGATGCATCAGTATACGTTATATTTCATTTGTAGCTCAATTGTTCAACACATGTATTTCGATAGTAGCCCGAAGTTGATACTTTTAAAATTTACAGTTACAAAACTTTAAAATGTGTGAAAAATACGGAGTATCTCCATCGTGCAAAGCTCTGTGTCTTAGATAGTTTTGGCTCTACCCCTTTGGTCATTATGACATTTTTGAATTTGTTCTTTAACTTTTTAAATAGTTGTTTTGATTTCCAAAATTTTCGGCCTTGATCATCAAAAGAATTATTTTGTGGTATTGTATTACTGATCTATAGATTTGTAGATCAGCTGTCTATAATTTCAAGTTCATTGGGAAAGATAAGTAAATAAGTGTGGATTGTCATAGATAATAATCATTTTTTTAACACTGTTATGACTGTGACATCTGTATTGACGAACTTATCTAGTATCACAATTAACATTGTGCATTTACCTATACAAATATATTTTTTTGTAAAAACAATTCAAAGAAATTAATGGCCATGAAGTGAACAAAATACACATGTATCGGAAACCTCTCTCAGAAGAATTGCCATAAAGTGAACCAATTATAAATATAAACACAACGGGGAACCAAGAACACCATCTGAAAAAAACAACTTTAAAGTGTAACAATACAAACATGAAAAACGAGTAACTGAGGACACCTTCTTAGAAAACCGTCCATTAAGTGAACAAAATACAAACATAAAAACAGTGATGAATCGGAAACGCCCTCGCAAAAAATAAGATATGAGATGAACAAGATACAAACATAAAAACAACATGGAATCGCAATAGTCTTATTGTACAGGCTTAAAAAACCCTCCCCTTAATTATACAGACTGTTTGGTCGAAATAAGCTTCATATATTAGACCTATAAATTATAAATTAGCTTCGTATTTTATAGTAGACACTATTAATAAATTCATTAAATCATATCCAAAGTATCCCCTTGTCAACAGTGGCCGTTTGTTTGTGTTGTTCGAAATTATCTTGAAGGGGAGTTCATATTTCAGACTAAGACACTATTAATAAATTTATTAAACATCCAAATCTCCGTATTATAAAATTATAAAGTTGAATTTCATCTTTCCTTAAAATGTCACTATGCTTAGGGACTATCTTAAGAGGATCAGTCTAATGATACCTTGGTTTTTTTTTTTTTTTGTAATAATTAAAGATTAAACGGTATACTCTAATATTCATTTAAATTATAGACATGTTCGTTTGTCTTATTTTAATCAATTACCTTTAGATAACAAGGAAATGTCTTTTAATTTTCTATTGATAATAACATGAGAAGGAAACGGCGGGTTTTTAAATAATGAAAAAAAAACTATATATGAGATTTCTAAACATTTCCGAAATCCCGAGAATAAGTCGTTGTGATGAGTTAGTTCTGTGCTTTTACCAAATCTGCACCAAATCTTCAGAACAAAATACATTTATTCAAAAAGTAATAAATTGTTTCAATAGAATTACGTCCCTTTGTGGACTTGAATTTCTTGTCAAATTCTAAAGACGTAAATTTAATTTTATAACATTTTTTAACATTTTGAGTTAGTTTTGATTTTTTTTTTAGATTTTTTTCTTATGTAGAAATCTTGTACACTGCAACTTTTTTTAATACTTAAAAGGCCCGAAACATTACCGGAAGATTTACAAAAATGATAAGAAAAAACCTTATTCACTCTACATAGAAATAATGGTTATGTCGTTTTATCATATTTGAGAGGAATCTCAAGCTAAAAAACCCGTGTGTAAAACACTTGATAACAAAATAAGTACAGATGCTTACAATGTATAATTACATTGTCATGTTTATACGTCGTTTTCGTTATGTTATTAGAATTTTCTATCATGACAGATGATCCCTTATAAATTCGATTTACCCCTTTTGAATTTTAATTTTAATTATCAGAAAAGTCCTGAAATGAAGTGCTTTCAGGGAAACTCACTATTAGACAAGTAAAAAAATGCTTCAAAAGAAGCAAAGGAAATTCGCTGCGCAAAAAATAGTCCTTTTGTAATTGTGAAGATTATGCCAATATGTGTGAAATGATTTATTTATCAAACAAATAGGTTATTGCCAATCAAAGGCGCCCGTGAAGGCAGAGAAATTAACAAAAATTCAATACAATTGATTACATTGATTGATATTTATTATGAAAGCAATATTGAAAATAGATAGCCATTAAAATAAAATATTTGAAGACAGTCTATGATTAAATAATCTCTTTACTTTAAAAAGGGGGAAACATTTTGAAACTTTAGTGTACTCCCACCAATAGTTTAAGGGGATTGTAAAACAATCATTTACTTATCATCTTGACCTGCACATGATCTGGACTTTTCATGTCCAATTTATAATTACACTTTTCAGCGCAGGCACCTGGGAAATAAATTTAGTCTGTTGAATTCCCATTTTTTCACCAGCAAAGACAACTAGAAGTATGGGCTGTGGGTACGACAGCTATACCCGCATACCACATTTATTTGTAAACAAACATTCTTAACATTTTCAGTTTTCATTGCATTACAGTTTGCATCTGTAACAAATAACCTTTGCAGAGATATATCACAAACCCACTTTTACTGTAAACTAACTTTTTGGCCCTTCAAATCCTCAAAATTCAAAATAAAAGCATGCTTAGCATTACAGTTTGCATCTGTAACAAATAATCTTTTCACAAATATATCACAACCCACTTTTACTATAATTTAACTATTTGGACCCTTTTAGGGACCTATAGCCCCTTAAATTGAAATTCACAAATTTCTTAAATCTTTAAATAAAATTTTAGTAATTATGGTCATTTTCTATTTCGGCCCTTTTTGGTCCCTCCCACCCCCCTTAAAATAATTTGGAATTCCAAAACCTTATTGCGCATCGACAGTTCGTAAGCAAAAATATGGTAACAATAAAAATGATTTAAATTAAAAAATGAAATAGAAGTTCGGGTCACAAGGCTCTTTGTCTATTTTGGCCCTTTTTGGTCCCTCCCAGGTCCCATTTTAGAAATTTGGAATTCCAAAACCTTTTGCGCATCTGCAGCTAGCAAACAACAATATGACATAGTTATTTTAGTAATTATGTTTTTTTTCTGTTTCGGACCTTTTTGGTCCCTCCCACCCCCTTTTAAAAAATCTGGAATTCCAAAACCTTATTGCGTATCTACAGTTGGTAAGCAACAATATGGTAACAATAAAAATGATTTAAATTCAAAAATGAAATAGGAGTTCGCGTCATAAGGCTCTTTGTCTATTTTGGCCCTTTTGGTCCCTCCCAGGCCCTCTTTTAAAAAATTGGAATTCCAAAACCTTATTTTGCTTGTATAGTTAGTAAGCACAAAGAAATTGGTAAAAATTCAAAAGTGAAGGAGGAGTTTGCGTCACAAGAAAGTGTGATAGATGGACGGACGGACAGACAGACGGAAGGACGGACGGCCGCAACGACATTATACCCGAACTTTCATTCGAATTCGGGTATAATAATTTATAGTATTTTGTAAATTTAATGCATCGAGTTAATAAAAATTGTATGACTTCACTTACTGCAACGTTCTCAAAATAATTATTTCGACATATCGCAACAACTAGAAATTGCAATCGACTTCGTGCACAGATACGCTATATATATGTACATCTAATTGACAGTTCTGCCTAGAACCGCTCTGGACAGTACTACCAACCATATGACGGTTCTACCCCAGCACTATTTATGGCAGTTCTACATCATAACAATTTATGATCCTAGAACCGTCATGGACAGTTCTGACATAGAGGCATTTATGACAGTTATACCTCGGAACCATTTATGACTGTATTGGATCATCCTAAATCCGTTCTAGAACGGTTTCTAGTAAATTTTCAGCTGACAGAATAGTAAAAAGGTTAGAACTGGTCCCCTCTGTACATCAAAAGACAAGCAATAAAGCCCTAGCCTCAAAACTGAGGTAAAAACTATTTACATTCAACACTGATCACGAAAACACCTACTTATTTTGTTTGTTAATACCTTTTGCAAAAGCAAGATTACAGTCGACAATAAACGAATGCCTTGGCTTATTGGTAAGAATGTAGAACGGGGAATAATTGTTCAGAAAAATTAGGGGGGGGGGATTGCACGATTTCTTTGTAAGAACAATGAATTATAGCCCAACTTATCATTTGTAGGTACAACTAGACTAATGATCTAGGTCTTATCCTTCATCCTAATAATCATATAAAAATTATCTTTCATCATGTTTCACACAGACGAGACAAGTAATAAGGATTGCTATAATAATATATAATGGCTTAATAAATAGTCGGATCAGATTAACCAAAATACTTCCAAGAAAATTAGTTATTTCAGTAATATAAAATAAATATCTTGCTTGAAAGAAAATATACGAACAATTATTTGAGTGCGAGAGTTTTGAAATGACACACTGAAAAACAAATCCCCTTTCCCTTTTCATAAAAAATAATAATAATATAGAGATATATAACTAGAGTAAATGTCGCTGAAACCGAGGTCAAAAGTTCAAAAAAATGTCGTCGAACGTGAGCAGGCAAGTCTGTTTAACTGTATAACAATTAACGACTGATAGGTTCTTATACAAGTTCAAAATAACAATCCAAAGATACTAATATTAGATATAGTAAATTTATACTATGCTGTATACGACGCATTTCAACATGTTCAAGGAGTTACCTCTCATCAGCAGCATTAAAACCGAAACATTTGGAAGACCAAGTGTAGACTGGAAAATCTTCAACAAGTTTTTAAAATTCACGTCTTTCCCGAGTATGGCGTAGCGGTTCGAGGAGAAATACACTGAATTTTAAAACAAGTTGAAGATTTTCCAGTTCTTCACTTTTGAACGAGTAAAAGTACCTATTTCTTTCGTAAATACTCGATTTTTATGTTTCCTGTACACAGGTAAATTCATTGAGCACAGTCTACCAGGTTAAATAACGTTACGCCTGATTGGTCTAAAGGTATAACAAAAGAATTCTGACTGGACGTCACAACTGCAACGATCTTCCATGGGTGTGTTCCCCGAACGTCAACTTTTTAAAAATCATAATTGATACATGTTGTTGTTTTAGCAATTAAAGTGTGTTCAATTGGGGTACATTAGGGGTGTATATAAATACATATATATATATGAGGACATTATTTTAAAAAAAATTATAATTTGGAATAAAACAAAATTAAAGAAATAAGTATTTGAAGTAAATTTATAAGTTTGAATAAAATACTTTATATATTTTACTATCGAAATATTTTAAAAATAAACCACTGCTTAAAATTCAAGGAAATTAATAACTTAAAGAAAATAAATTTAAGAAACAGAAGTATTTCGCATGCAAATATTAAATACAAATATTTTTTTTCAACTGAATTTTAATAACTTAAAAAATTATTTCATTTTATTACTCATTTCACTTTTTAATTATTGCAAGATTAAGTAAATGATTAATTCCTTGATGCATATTTTATGTTCAGCTTCCAAGCTCAAGTTTTGCAAAGTGAACACATTTCAGATTTGACTCATGCCATAACCCAAGCCAATGTACACACCAAGCTATGTTTAAGTATATAACTGAACAAAACTTCAGTTTTTCATTACATAGTTTAAAGATGGCAAATGCACAACTTGCTGTCAGTTTTATTACCAATAGAAAGAGAGGGCAGAATCTAGCCTACGAAGGCTATGTCTACAGACATATACGTAAAAATGGTGACAGAACTTACTGGAGATGTACAGTATCTAACTGTTCAGGTTCTCTGACAACCCTAAACAACATACCAGTTGGATTTGGCAGACATCTACACAATCACCCAGCAGACCCAACTGGAGTCGTCAGTAAACAAATTCTTGGCAAAATAAATCAGAGATGTATGGAAGAAATTATAACAATTCCATCACTTTATGAGGAGGAACTAAACAAACTCCGAGACCAAGAATGGTATGACATTTCTAAAACAGTCATTCAGCGTCTACCAACATTTAAATCAGTCAAATCAACACTCTACAGGGCTCGCCGAAAACAAACTCCAAAACTACCAAAGACTCTTGCTGACATTACACTTGAAGGAAAATGGACAGAAACAGCAACTGGTGATCGATTTCTGCTCTTTGATAACAGTGATCAAACAGACCGCATCTTAGCCTTTGGCACTTTAGAAAGTCTTACAGACCTCTCAGCTGCAGACACATTCTTCTGTGATGGCTCATTTTACACATGCCCGGCCATGTTTCGCCAGATATACACTATCCATATAATCATCAATGGTTTAATGACTCCTGTTGTGTATGCCCTCCTTCCAGCAAAAAGCCAGATCATCTACTGTAGATTTCTTACACTACTCAAGGAATACATCACTCAAATAAATTTGCCTTTTACTCCAGCAACAGAATTTGCCGATTTTGAAATAGCTGCACACAATGCCATACGCCAGGTCATTCCAGGCATCACAATTAAGGGTTGCTTTTTCATTTCACCCAGTGCGTATGGAAAAAGGCACAGTCTACTGGACTTCAGTCCCTGTACAAGGACAATGAAGATGTAAAAACTCTTATTCGTCGTGCAGCTGTCCTTCCTCTGATACCTCTTTGACTGCAGACATTATACAGACATTCAAGGACATACAGAATGCCATTGATATCAACAGAATTCAGCGAGAAGCAGGAGGAACCACTCGACCACGTGCAAAGAAGTATGCCAACATTGACCGACGTCTAGCAACGTTAAAGGCTCGATTCCAAAACAGAACCATAGATTTGATGACTTATGCTGATTCTGCATCTGAGCTTCTGCATTTGGGATGAAAGAACATTTTAGTGCTTGTGAGTTGTTATTTTTATTGTATTTATTGTTCCATCAACTAATAATTTGTCATAAAATATGTGTTTATAATATGAAAGCATTATTAATTATTCAAATGAAATAAACTATTAATAATTTATTTGTGTATCTTCATTTTAATCCAACATCTAAATGGAATATAAAATAATTGAATTAATAAAAGTTCTTTTATGCTCAATTCGGACGTTGGAATACATTTAATTACAATGGAATAGTTTAAAAATGCAATAAACAAAGACCAACATAGCTACACCAACAAGGAACATATTAATTAATTTGATACATATATAATTAAGAGAAAATTATTGCAACACAGATAAAACAAAACTCAGGTGATTTTTTTACCTGTAAAAGTAATTGTTTAACCCTTAAATGGACCCCTTAATCAGGTTTAATGAAGGGGAAAAATGTTCTTTGATCTTTGAAAAGTTGACGTTCGGGGAATCAGCCCTTCCATGGGTCAACTCCCACTGAAAACAGCTAGCCATGTACGGAAGAATCGATGCTTCGATATGAAAAATGTTCAAGACATTCAAAATGTCTGAAATATCACCTTTACTCCAAATGTATAAAAAATCATTATCGGTTCCTAGAACATGTCCCTTACACATATTTACACAAAGGATAAGGCAGGAAATATAAGATTCAGCAGTCAAAACACGTAGATAAAGAAACAAGCTGAAAACAAAACAAAAAACTGAAACTTTTTATGTTTAAATTTGGACATAATCTCTTTAAAGCCATTAATTATGGCCATTAACAGTCTACCTTTTATTAGAAACAGAAATAGGTTATTTTACACAAGACCGGCAATTTAGATTTTTTATTAACACACCAGACCTAATAAAACATAATATTTGTTAAAACGGAGAAGATAACATTTTAAAATCGGAAACCTGACCATCCTCGTGTTTGTAATGAATTTAATCATCCATTTACTCCGTCAATTTAATGAAAACTATATTCGTTTACCTGTCAAATTTTCATAAATCAAATCTGCCGTACCTGAAAAAATGATGACTATCATTTCTAACAACTTGTATTCTGATTTGTCTATTCACTGGTAGTTTTGTCAGTTCCTGGTACACTGTACTTTTCACTTATTTTATTTCTTGTTTTTATGAATCATTGGAGACTACAATTCAAAATAATTTTGTTATTTGTGGATACCTTTTTTTAACCATTATTTGTACAAAATATTTAATTTGCGTGAGAATAATATTAATATTAAATCTTGCTCCACTCATGTAAAAAGTAAAAGTCTTTTTATGATTTAAATTAATAATTGGAATTTTGTGCTGTCGATCAAAGAAATTATTGTATTTTGCCTACATTGATTTAATTTAAAAGGAAATATTGCCTCATTGTATACTTGTTATAGAATTTTATGTAACTTTTGTTTGCATCTAGTCTATTCGATAATACTAAAGGTAGATAAAAGGAAAAATACAGTTTTCTTATTTTAGTATAGTACTTTTGACACAATTTAGCATGGCACGATGTAGCTTTTGGTTTATTGTCGTCCTACTGAGGGTCTATATTATTCTAAAAAAAGGTTCAGTGTGTTTAGATGTTGGATTGCTATCTGACATAACTGTCATTCATAAAGTTTTAACTTAAGGGGTAGGGATAGATACGGGGGGGGGGGGGGGTTAAAACTAACACATATACTGATAAACTTGTATATAATTTTCTCAAAACTTTGACATACAAGAACGATAGAAAACAAATTTTCAATATTTATAACAGTAATTTCCAAAATTCGATTTTATTATAGAACATCTAACGTACATATGTAATAAGTGTAGAAGATCTACAATATATGATCTTTGGGCGGCATATGAAAGTTTCTATTAATTTACTTATTGCCACTATAGTATAAACCACTTCATTTTTTTCTCTTTGTCAAAGAACAGTTATTTTGAATAAGTAAGCGTATTAATTGTATACGAAGAATGCGAACAATCCGTGATCCTTTAATTGTTATTGTATTGCTATACGCTAAGTATATAAGAAGAACGGGAACAATCCATGATTGTCTATATCAAGGATATCCTAACGCGTAACTAGATTGGTACCATGTATGTTATTTTGTTATTTTAATCTTTCATTTTCTCAATCTTTAATAACCTACTAAAAACGTAGATTTTATATTAAAGCCTTAAGGTATGAAAAAACCGTTTCTCAAATGAAAAATGGACCTGTTCCATTGATGTTGTCCCTTCCTCATACCGGATTTGACATGGGCATCATGGCAGGTGTCCTGCAGGAAGCAGAGACTGCTTACTCTTCCGGAGCACCTGACTATACCCCGGGTTTTTTGGGTGGGGTCCATGTTCATTTGTTTTAAGTGTTTAGTTTTTAAGTGTAGTTTTTGTATTGTTTTGGTCTTGTCGTCGTTGTTCTCTGGAGTTTGTCAGTTGTTTTAGATTCCCCCTCCTTCGAATATCCCTTTGCTATTTCTTGACTTTACTTAGATATCGAAGTCGTATGATCTTATTGAATTACCTCCTTCAATGATATTTCAAAATATCAATCCAAAGATACTAATATTAGATATAGTAAATTTATGCTATGCTTTATACGACGCATTTCAAGGAGTTACTGCTCATCAGCAGCATTAAAATCGAAACATTTGGAAGACCAAAAACAAAACTTATTTTAAACAAGAAGTTCTCATAACCAAAAATAACGAAAAACGAAGCCAAATCTCAGCTAAGGAGATCTACAATGTGCAATACAATTAATGAACCTTTAGTATTTCTATTATTTTTGAATTTTGCTACATACTGGTAATTTCTGTAACAAATCAATGAATAATCATGTCAGACAAGTCTGATGACTGGCTCGGGGACCTAGGATCCACCATGCAGAGGCATCGTTACAGGAGTTTCAAAATAATCCAAAAATACTAATATTAGATATAGTAAATTTATACTATGCTGCATACGACACATTTTAAGGAGTTACCTCTCATCAGCAGCATTAAAACCGAAACATTTGGAAGATCAAAAACCAAACTTATTTTTAACAAGAAGTACTCATAACCAAAAATACCGAAATAGGAAGCCAAATTTCAGCTAAGGGGACAAGTAATTTCAAAGTGCGTTGTTACCATTTTTATCCATAAAAGGCTTTCCAAAATAAAAAAGGAAATTCTTGGATGTCCTTTTTACCGGTATGAAATTGAAAAATTCCATCAAAATGGCAAAAACAACATTTTTAGTCCGTTTATTTGTTTAAATTGGTGGTATATTTCAGAAAAGGTAAAACCCAAAGAATAAATTTATTCCAAAGTAACAATAAATATACTACTAACATTAAAGTTCATTATAAAATGTATCTTCCTAAGATAAATATATCAGAATAAATTTATTCTTGGGTCATGATTGATTTCAAAGCTAACTGCTTGTAGACTGAGAATAAATTTATTCTTACCTCTGATATGACCCAGCTTTATTAATAGCCATCTTAATTGTTTTGTTGAGAATAAATTTATTCTTAAAATCTGAGTTTACAATCTACTTTTCCAGAGAATAAATTTATTCTTTAAATCCAAATGTACAATCTTCTTTTTCAGAGAATAAATTTATTCTTTAAATCTAAATGTACAATCTTCTTTTTCAGAGAATAAATTTATTCTTTAAATCTAAATGTACAATCTTCTTTTTCAGAGAATAAATTTATTCTTTAAATCCAAATGTACAATCTTCTTTTTCAGGGAATAAATTTATTCTTCAAATCCAAATGTACAATCTTCTTTTTCAGAGAATGAATTTATTCTTTAAATCCAAATGTACAATCTTCTTTTTCAGAGAATAAATTTATTCTTTAAACACAAAGGTACAATCTTCTTTTTCAGGGAATAAATTTATTCCCAAATACAAATATACAATCTTGTTATGCTAAAAATAATTTTTTTTTTTAATTTTGATGTACAAAGACAATTTATGTATTCCGAGCATACATTATTTTTTCTTATCTTCATCATCATTCAAAACGGCCTTGGTGGTCTCGTGGTAGCATGCTCGCCTTGAGTGTTGAAGGTCGCAGGTTCGATCTCAAACCAAAGACATTTAAATTGGTATTTGCCGCTTCTCTGCCAAGCACACAGCATCTGCATTGTAGGAGTAAGAGCAAAGGACTGGTCAGCTCGGAGTCAGTATAATGTACAAGAGTAGGCATTTGTGAGACATTAACAACTAATGCAAAGTATCACGATTGAACTCCGAAAAGTACAATGTACTGAAATATAGCAAACACAGTTTCTGAACGAGCACCCATAGTATGGAAATTTGAACTAGCTGCTTGTTTGTGTTTTTCATTTATTAACTGTATTTGCCAATAGAAAATTCCCAGTGTATTGCAATGTAAAGCGAGTGTTGGGATGGTGACAATGTCTAAAAATTGATCATTCAGGCTTCTTGTGATAAATGATTTATTTTTTGTTTATAACAGAATCTTGTTCCATTTTTATATTGGGTCCTTTTCATGTTTTAAGCAAAAGTCCTCTAATATGCCAGAGATATATTTTGTTGTGGTCTTTATTATTACTGGTAAAATACTCCATACAAACTGTTGCAACCTAAAAAAAATTACATCATATGTAATTTGTTTTATAAAGTCTTTTATTTGAAAAGTAACTAACTGAAATGTACACATCGACAAACCTTAATAAAATAAATCAGGCTATATTGCAGATATCCATGAAATTTTCCATGCAACGAGAATATAAGATACTGCATTGAATATTGAACTAGAGGCTCCCAGAAGCCTGTGTTGCTCACATTAAATCATTTGCGGACTTAAAGCAATATAAATCGCTTGACTATGTTTATCTTGATTGGCAGTCTGGAGGATAAAAGTTCTGGTTGGCACACTGGTTTCAAACAAGAAGAGCTTTTAAATGTATTTTCCCACAGGGTGTTAGTTAACCACCTTGAATGGTCCAGGCCAACAAATAATATTCTGACCATTTCTGC
This sequence comes from Mytilisepta virgata, assembly GCA_028015205.1. Classification (NCBI taxonomy): domain Eukaryota; kingdom Metazoa; phylum Mollusca; class Bivalvia; order Mytilida; family Mytilidae; genus Mytilisepta; species Mytilisepta virgata. The sequence continues at coordinate 46,493,802 of CM051515.1, forward strand.
CAAATTGGGTTCCACTTGACTCACTGGTTTAGGAAAAAAGACTTGTAAGTGAATTGTACCATCAAGTTAAACTAAGTTGGCCATCTTGGACGGCAGACAGGGTCATCGCATACAATTCTGTGAAAGGATCAACTGAGGACCATTGCTACTAAGATTGGTTCCAATTTGCATACTGATTTCAGGCAATATTTTTTTGTCAGTTTTCCCATATGTTTGGCTCTGGTGCCATGTTGGATGGAGTCTGGGTCATCAGTTAAAACTTTAACTAAAGGCTTTCAGGAGCCTGATCACTCACCTGGACTATGTCCATCGTGACTGGCAGCCTGGAACTGCTGTCAACTTTCAATTTCAAACCAGAAGACCTTTCAGTGATTTTTCATGTTAGGTCCTATGTTAAACACTGTTCGGCTCTGGTAGCCATCTTGGATGACGGGTTGGATCGTAGGATATAACTCTGTAAGAGGACCAACTAAGGACATTGCTGCCAAGTTTTTTTCCCAAATGGCCCAGTGGTTTTAGACAAGAAGATCTTTAAGTAAATTTCCCATATGGTACTATGTTTAACAATGTTCAGCTGTGAAGGCTATTTTTTATGGTAGGCTGGGCCATCGGATACAATTCAGGAAGAGGATCACCAAAGGACCATTGCTGCTAAGTTTTGTTCCAATTGGCTCAGTGGTTTCAAATATTATGAAGATGTTAATTTCCCATAGGGTTCTATGTTAAACTATATTCGGCTCTGGCGTCCGTCTTGGATTACAGGTGAGGAAATTGGATATAATTCTGAAAGAGGACCACCTAAGGACCATTACTGCCAGGTTTCCTTCCAATTGGACCCGTGGTTCCGACAGAAAGATCTTTAAATTCTCCATAGGGTCCTATATTATACTAGGTTTCAGACAAGATATTTAAGTAAATTTCTCATAGGGTCTTATGTTATACTATGTTCAGTCCGGGCAGCCATCTTGGATGATGGGCCGGGTCATCAGTTATAATTCTGAAAAATGATCATTTAAGGACCATTCTTGCCAAGTTTTGTTCCGATTGGCCTAGTGGTTTCAGACAGGAAAATCTTTTATTAAATTCTTCATAGGGTCCTATGTTAAACTATGTTTGGCTCTGGTGGCCATCTTGGATGACCGGCCTGTCATTGGATATAATTCTGAAAGAGAACCACCTAAGGACCATTGCTGCTAAATTTTAGTCCAATTGGCCAAGTGGTTTCAAGCCGGAGGCAAGAACATCTTTAAGTAAATTTCTAATAGGGTCCTATGTTAAACTGTGGCCATCTTGGATGACAGGCGAGGTCATTGGACATTTTTCTGAAAGAGGACCACCTAAGGACCATTACTGCTAAGTTTTGTTCCAATTGGCCAAGTGGTTTCAGTCAAGAAGGTCTTTAAGTAAATTTCCCATAGTGTTCTATGTTAAACTATGTTCGGCTCTGGCGGCAATCTAGGATGAGGGGCCGGATCATCGGATATAATTCTGAAAGAGAACCACCTAAGGACCATTGCTGCTAAGTTTTGTTCCAATTGGCTCAGTGGTTTCAGAGAGGATCTTTAACGGAAATTTTACTACGACGACGATGACGACGGACGCCAAGTGATGGCAATTGCTCACATGGCCCTTTGGGCCAAGTGAGCTAATAAAGGATCATCTAAGGACCATTGCTGCCAATTTTGGTTCCAATTGGCTTACTGATTTCAGATTTAAAATAAAGGCAGATAGACGACAGACCCCAATTGATGGCAATAGCTCACATGGACCTTTGTACAGGGGAGCTAAAAATGAATGATTTAACAGTCTTAAATAATTGAAATCTTTTTGTAATTCATTAGCGTGTAAACAAATTTAAAAGCACTCATGGGTGACTGAAACACATTTAAAGCATGAAGGCAGTCGGCAACGCCTTTACACTCCAATGAACCTATAAAAAGAAGCAATCCCTTCTTATAATATTACATCCGAAAAATAGGAAGATTTTAGCCACAATTGAAATTTACTACTTTTGGTACAACGTTTTATCCCTGGGCCCCTATTTTCAAAATCAAAATCCTAAAACTTTATTTCACCTGTAAATACATATGACAATACTGTGCAAAGTTAAATGCAGAAAAGTCTAGGCCACAAGCTTATTTTTTATAAATTCGACTACCTGCGAACAATAATGTTTGCAATTGATCTACAGATGGTATGCAATCATTATAAAGATATAACGCCCCTAATCGCAACGACAGAAGATACATGTAAGACGTTGACAGACGCCCCAATGGACAATCTTACGGTGTCACGTACGAACAGTTAAAGTTATAGCAGCTACGATTTAAAAAAAAATAAATGTTTTATAGAAAATAATAAAGCAATCCTTCAAAATGGTCTAGACAAATTTTTTGTGTAAACAAAACACCGATGGACTAACATTAAACAAACCTTGTTTGAATTTTTGTCGGTGCGACAAAAAATCAATCTAATTCCCGCCCCTATTCATATGACCTCAACATGACCTCTTACCGTGGAAATCGTGCGCTTGCGGATAGCGAAAGTTGATGAAGAAAATGTCTACACAAAGTAAATAGTAGTAGTCGACCAAGATCATTTACTGTTTCTGCTAAAAAAAAAGAAATTGCAAAGTGGTTTTTGCAACGCCTACGAAACGTATGATACATGTATTTGCCAGGCGTCAAATTGGCAAGAAGAGGCTGGGAATGAAATACATTATCATAAACTTCATCGATTGAATCATCACATGTTTTGATATTTACGATTTCCCAAAATAGCTCCTCAATGTTATTGTTTTACAGTAACTAAAGCTTTTTACGCTAATTTTCTCAAAACAAGTGTGTGAAGATTGTAATTAAAATGATTAAAATAAATTTGAAATGCATTACAATGTTAACGTTCTCACTTCTTGGAATTAGATTATTTTGGGCAAAAAATATGAAGCTCGGTCATTTCCGTTAAGACTTACCGATTGCATAAATAATCAGCCTCACTTCTAAAGACGATGCGAAATGTTCTTGGAAATTAGTGTAATTACCCGGAAGAGGGGGAAGGGGTAACTCTCTGGATTGTTGACGAGGATGTGCGGAAATGACCTAAGAAAAGGTACCCGAACAAATACTAGAATACATGTTAATAATATACAAAAAAAAATATTTAGATGAAAATACCTATACCCGCAAAACAGCCATATCGGCAAAGCACACCCGGACTTATACTTATGTTTATGCACAAACATCCGAGGAATTGAATAGCACCGTCAATTTACAACCCGAATATATATTAGTTTTTCAAAACACACCCCGAACAATACCAAAAATCATGAAAAACCCCACTCCCGGGTTATTACATTAATTGAAAACCCTAGACTTATACATATACCTGAATTAATGTCTTTGGGTTTCAAAATAACAGTTTTCCGAGATACTTTTAAATCACAATTTTCAAAATATGTGTTTTGAACAACCTTCCAATCCTCAATGCATTCAATTACATACGGCATGATTAACTCGATCGTAACTAAATCTTAAATAAAATGAACATACCTCTCAACTTAAATGAGTTCTGTGTAATCTTTCGCCAATTAATTATAGTTTTTCTATCGATCAGACACGGTTCCATGTAATAACCTGACCATGACCAATTCAAACCATATGATTGGTTATCGTTGACCACACCCATTATGTCCATCAATTCATCATACACGTGCATATATTTGAGCTGTTTAACCCCGTTACATATGAATAAAAGAGAATTATCAATCTTCTAATTGATCAAATGGAAAGTAAGCTTTAACATGATGATATGAGGCATATGTCCCGAAGTTTATTGTTCCCCTCGTCACCATGCAGCTGTTTTCCTTTGAGAATTATAAATTTGTTACTATCCTCCTAACCATTTAACAGTTATATATACTTTCATATTTCGTCCTGAAATAAACTTTTTCGTGCACAAATATGGCATCGTATATGTCGTCAAACGATATATTACAGGGTATATCCACTTTTATGCCGTGTGTACATATTTTTACGTAAACGTAAATTGGGTATGCTTTGAAGACCAAAAGTATCTTTTCCACAGGAAAAAGTTGTGTACAATAACAATCTTGTACTGCACTGTAATACATATTTACATAGGCCGCGCCTTGTTGATTTTTGAATGACGCGACGGTTGCCGATAAGTCTGTGAAACATGCGTTTTATTAATTATACCCCCGCAAACGAAGTTTGGAAGTATATAGGTTTAAGTCTGTCCGTATGTCCGAAATAACGTTGTCCGCAACTCCTCCTACATTTCTAGCATAATTCTCATGAAACTTTATGGAGTTTTAGATCACTATATGGAGATGTGCACATTGTCGGAATTTCTGTTTGGACAAGAAATGTAAAAGATATGGCTGTTTGGACTTAGGCAATTTTTAACAAAACTTCTTTACATGTGTTGTCCGCAACACCTCCTATATTACATGTACTTGCATGATTCTCATGAAACTTTATGGAGTGTTAGATCACATAATAGAGATATACATATTGTCAGTATTTTCTGTTTGGGCGAGTACTTTGAAAAATATGATGATTTGAACTTTGTGTAGGCTTCAAAACTGACATGTTGCTGGGGGGGGGGGGGGGGCATTAGTCCGTTTCAGGACAGTTCTAGTTTTTCGTGAGTAAATGATTATTTATATAATTTGGCAGTGTATATTGATTTTAACATTAGTTAAATCCCAAATAAGCTCTTAAAAGGAAGCCCCATATTATTCGTAGGAGAAATGAAATATGTATTGCAAATCAATATCGGATACATAGGACAACTCATAAGAGCAAAGGGCTAGGTCTTTATATTCTTATATTATGAAATAATCGAATATGAAGTCCCATTCCAGGTGTAAATTACTTCAACTCCGTAGCTGGCGCAGGTAAAAAGTCTCGAAAATTAAGATGTAACACTTTTTTGGCCCCTTTAAATCTCTAAAAGATAGAGGTATTTAAGAGATAGTCAAAATATGGATCTAAATGACGTTTATTCCATTTCAAACAAGAAACATTGAACACAAAAAATCAGTGGAAAATTTTAAAATGTACACCAAAATTATATTAAAAAAAACTTTATCCCCCTCCCCCCCCCCCCAAAAAAAAGCGGGAGAGTCCAGATTTACTAAAATCATTCGTATATGGAGATCATTGTGGTAAAATATTATAAGGATTTGTTTAATGCCTGTACAACAAAAGTAAATGAGCGGAAAATTAACTGTCTACGGAAGCTGAAACCGACGGGACTACCCTTCCATAATACGTCTGCACATATTTTTCTACACCAGGGTTAACAAGTCGGGCTTAGTAGTGCATGGACATTACATGCACATTGTCCACAGATGGAATGATATGCACATTTCTCTTTTCGATTTTTTTGTTATTTTTTTATCATACTGACGTAGTGTATCTGTAAATATAAATAATCACTTATTAAACTGTATCCTCTACGACTTACGGCTCGGGATATTTTGCCCTATCGCAACTGGTCATGTATTTAAGCAACTCATTTCAAAACACATAGAAACAGTTATTAATAAAATAAGGAAATATTAGATTTGGCCACTGTAACTGAGTTTCTGTGGAATGAAAAACTAACAACAAATAGTCAAATAGTATATTTGAGAATAAATAAATATCAGAATTTTTATTTTATGTATAAGCTAGACGTAAATTAAAATATGCCAAAATACTCAAATAAAACCCTCTCCTTTATGAATTCGATCAAATTATAATGTATTTTTTTCTGATGTGATATGAAAACGAATAGATGTGGGGTTTCTGTCAGCATCCCATGCCTAATTTAATGTCTTTAACACTCCAAAGAGGCAACATAACAGCAACTAATGGTGTTTCGTGTGTGATTCTTTATTGTCTTGCAATGGGAAATGCAGGATGACTTTCTCCCCAGGCCAAAATTACTGTAACAAACTAATAATACAGCCGTTGTTGATATTATCAGAGTCATTGTGTACAATCGGTAAAGTACGAAAGACGCAATAATAGTGGACTACTTTTACAACTAACTACGAAATATTCGGATCTATGAGGGTTTTTAACAAGGCGTTGTAAACATTCATGATACATAATTTCCGAGATATTGAAAGTCTGCTTGAATATTTGGGGAAACTGTCAATTTTCTTAACATTTGAAACAACTACTTTCTTAATAATCCCTACATATTGTATCATTGTTGAAGGTAGAAAATCTGAGGAATCAAACATTGTGCCATCTTTCAAGCCTGCCGGTTGTACACGGTGTTAGTGCATTATATTTGTGTGTTGTCTCTGGTTCTGTTTCTCTTGGTTGTGCTTCTGGTATTTGGTTAAACTAAATAAAATATGTTCCTTGTGTTGTTGTTGTTTGTATTTCGCCTTGTCTTTGGAATTCGGTAATATTTTATTGTTCGTGTAGTAATTCGTTTGATTAAACATGAAAATATCCCAATGTGACGTCACAAACAGTATAATCAGCAACAAGAAATAAATAACAAGAAAAGTGCTTTGCCGAAAAAAAGGACAAAGTTTAGTGGATAAGATATTTTTATTCGTTTATCATATTTTGATGTTACTAATTCAAAAATTCAAATTCTTTAATGTCAATGAAGACGCCCCAAAGGACAGTTCAATCAATAATAATGATTATAATTGATTACAATAATTTTATTTCTTACCAATCTTCAGTTATGTCAGTTCAGATCATATTAAATCGACTTAAATTTGGAAGAATATAAGCCTCAATATGCAATAAGATGTTTTTTTTTCTGGTATCTCCCATAATTATTTTTGCATCAGAAAGTACCCACAATTTTCGTTAATCATGATACAGTAAAATATCCGATGCGGGACATTTTAGCTCATTGATAAGACCATTTAGCCGAAAAAATTGACCTTTAGCGGTAATTTTGCGGGATTTAAAATACTATGTGGACATTTTATTGGGAGAGTTTGGTAATGGTCTGGGTCTTTCAGCTGTAAAAATGTTCAAATTTTTTAGTCTGTATGTTGGTCATTAGGAGCACCCTGTGTGTTTCTAACTGTGTCTTTGCCAAAGCTGGATATGGGTTTGCTCTTTTAATTCTACACAGAGCCTTTGGAACATTTTTCAGATCGTTTGGTTGCAGCGCCTCCTCTTACTGATCTTGTAATGCGCGTCAAATAATTTTGGAGGGTTTTTCGGTAATAGTCATTAATCTTCTCACTATTGACAATATTTTTGCTTACTATACATTGTATGTAACAAAATAATGAAAATTTGCTGTAAAATGTTCCGCTAAAATGTCCTGCGTCCAAAAAAATCGAATCCAGCATCAAGCTCTCAAGAAAATATAATGGGAAATGATTTTCTTCGACCTCGTTCAAATTGGTAAAAATTTTCACTACAGACATATCAAATGTTCACGACTTTGTGTTTGTTAATATAATTTAGTAAAACTATGCAGCTCGCATGAAGTCTAATATGTTGAACTATTTATTTCGAATTCCTGTTACACATATTAACACACATTTGAAGATTAAATATGAAATGAAAAAATATGGAGTTCTGAACTAATTTTCAATCTCTTTCATATTTTTGTCCCCCGCCGCAACGCGATGCGGGGGATATGGAAATGCCGGGCGTCCGTCCGTCCGTCCACCTTGTAAGCGCTCTAGCAAATTTATTTCTTGACCGATTTGGATAATATTTATACAGTAGCTTTAACTCAATGATACCTCAAGGGAGTTCGAAGATGAGTCATGTCGAAATATTTTTGTAGGAGTTATGTCCCTTAATAACTTAGAAAATTGACAAAATTTTCATGTAAGCGCTCTAGCAAATTTATTTCTTGACCGATTTGGATAATATTTATACAGTAGCTTTTACTCAATGATACCTGAAGGGAGTTCGAAGATGAGTCATGTCGAAATATTTTTGTAGGAGTTATGCCCCTTAATAACTTAGAAAATGGACAAAATTTTCATGTAAGCGCTCTAGCAAATTTATTTCTTGACCGATTTGGATAATATTTATATAGTAGCTTTAACTCAATGATACCTCAAGGGAGTTCAAAGATGAGTCATGTCGAAATATTTTTGTAGGAGTTATGCCCCTTAATAACTTTGAAAATTGACAAAATGTTCATCTAAGTGTTCTAGAAAATTTATATTCTCCTTGCATTGGAATAATATTTATACACTTGGACCTAAAGGGAGGTTTTATACATAAACTCCTATCGAAACTTATAAAATTGAAAAATACTGTCTTTAAGAGTTTATTAGGCGGAATACTTTTGATCAAAGCATTTCTGTTTATTGAAAAGGAGTAAATGTACATTTGTATAAATTCTCAATACACATGGTAAAATAAGATTTCAACACTATACCCATATTGTATAAATGTCTTCATACCACTCATTAACTTGTAAAAAACTTTAGCAATAACCAAAAATTGTTTGTCCTTCTATTCTCTCTCTTTGAGAAAATTTTGTTATGTTTCACTTGTCCAAGGGTTTCTGATGCTCTAGCGGCGGGGGACTTCGGAACGCTGTTCGATTTTTTTTTTAAATTACTTTGCATATTGTAGACATTTGACAATAACCAAGTTACCGTGATTAGGTACATAATGTGATTTGTACCGGAAATGTGATTTGATAACTATCAATAATGAAGTGTGACTAAAGATTTGTATTTATCTCAGTTTTATATGCGTTTATCAATAGAATAATTACAATATAAGGATTTTTATTGTTTAACATCTTCCAGCTAATTCGCAACTTGGAAACTACTGTGAATAGGATAATAACGATCGTCACCATAGCAGCATGGGTCGACCGGGGAATGTGGACCATGACATTATTTTACTTCCCAATCTGACACATGAAACATTGTACGACTTGGTTATAATTTGACACGCATATAAATTCCTTCGACATGTCAATGGTCAAGTGGTCATGAAAAAGTTATAAATATATCTTTACAACAATGTAGTTTCTTTAAAAGATGTGGAAAAGTCTAATTCCTTTCAATATATATATTGTTGTAAATGTAATGTTTTTTTTCCACTGAATTCGGCATTTAAAATTTAAAATGTATATTTTAAAGCAAAATTACCTAATAGCTCATAAAGTGCATTAATTTATTTTCCTTTTATCTTTACAACTTGTTCCCTTCAGTTCCTATATGTATAATTTTTTTTAAATCACACTGAACGAAAATACTAGTTAATACAGTATATACTTTTGACGATAAAAGACTCGAAATACCATTCAATGCCCTCAATTTGTGGTGAAAGTAGAAGGAGACGAAACTTCATAACTTTATCGTTTTTTTTTCTAATTATTCTCATAATTATTTTTTTTTAGTATTTGTTTGCTATATTAATGTGATACTGTTCTCACGAAATCTCCGTTTTAATGAGATTCCTTACTTTCTCTTCTCCTTCGAATCTATTCTTTTGCCGATATTGCTATTCATTATAAAAAAAATATTCATGTGTATTCAACTCTTCCTGTGTATCTATTCACTCGGACCTTAGAAACCGTAGTTTGGAGAACGTTTACTGACAAACTAAAATGTGTGTCAATGAAATTGAATTATAATATATCGTGTCACACCATGTAATTGTGTTACATTTACGTATGGTATGAAGAGTGATATAGAATCCTTTGATGAACATTAAAAACAAAACCCGACCTGCTGAGTTTTGAAGAAACATCTTTCACGTTTAATTCATATTGATTATGTGCTTAGAACCACTTTTTTCCCCAACCAATTAAATAGAAATTGAAACGAAATAAAAGTTATAACTATGGAAATTACTAAATGAAAATCTAATTAAAATAATACTGTAAGAGAGAGAGAGAGAGAGAGAGGGAGAGAGAGAGAAATAATTTTTCCTCTTTTTTCTTATGCTCAGTAATTTCTCGATTACACCTAACGTTTCATATATATTATATTTCTTTATTTGAAATGCATGTTTATACCTCTAGGGGTTGATAACAAACAAAATGAACATAATAAACAAAGTAGAATAAAGTCACATCAATATAGCATACACAAACTTGTACAAAATCTACGCAGTTGTAGAGTCCACTTTCCTAAGTTCGAGAGATTTTTTTATAGATGGAGCTGCAAACTGCATAAGATCATTATGAGAAAGTATTCTTTTCAGTTTCTCAGAAGTTGATAAGTTATTTATATCTGGTAATTTGGTTAAAACATTAAAGAATCCTTGTCTAAAAGTATTATATAATACGTAGGAGTAAATGCAAGTCAAATCTGTTTTTTTTTTTTTAATTTCTAGACTATTGTTGCATGCTAAGGTTTTGTGTATGGTTTATTTGTTACTTGTGTGTGTGTGTGTATGGGGGGGGGGGGGGGGGGGGGGGTGATAGGTGGATGTATAAATGTTTAATGTCTAGTGGTAGTTATTAAATGTACATATATATCAGGGCCAGAACATATTGATATGATATAAAGCCTGTTTTATACTAGACCGACACAATGACTCAGATTTTTAACTTAATTATTAGATCATGAGGTAGCTATCCCTGTACTCCACAGATTTTGTGTTCTATTTTCCGCTTCCACAATCATGCTAATGTTTGAATACAGACCGCTAGTTTTGAAAATCAAAATTCAAAATTCTTGCTACGCATTTACATACATTGTGTGACAATACTGCATAGAAATTAAATGCAGAAAATGAAAGAGGAGTTTAGACCACTACTTTAAATTCACAAAGCATTATTCCCAAATATTCTTCGAAAATACGGGGATAAGAAAGAAAAAAAAATGAAATGTTAAGTAGTGCATGGTATGTGAGGCTTCATGATTAAATAAACATAAAAAATTATGCATTAAACCAACGCCTACATGATGAAATGTGTTAAAACCTCGGCGGGTAACTCAATGATATTTTGATATGGGACGTGTGGCAAATTCGGGTCAAGATTTTACAAAACCGGCGGAGATTTGGGGTGGGATTTGTTGACACTGTGGAGAATCCAGTGTCACATACTAGAGTTTCCCCCTACTCAGTCCCCCTCGGAAAAATAGGTATATACTAAGTATTCCCCCGGCAAAATGGGTATATACTGAGTTTGCCCCGGGATAAATTGGTATATACTGAGTTTTTCTCCCGGAAAATCGAGTATATACTACTTCCCCCTGAAATTAATGGAAGGATAAATTAGTATATACTAGATGTCCCCCCAGACCGAATCAATACTAGACTTTCCCCCTTGATTAAATTCGTACTATCTACTAAAAAAACAATGCAATGATTTTTAACAAAATTGAATATTTGAGCATAGTTTAACACAAAGGACAAGTTGGTCATGATTTTATTTTTACATTGGACCAACCAAGTGTTTTTACTTTGGTGCCGATCAGAAATTCAAAATGTCTACCAGCCGATGTCAAAGTTTATATTGAAACCCTATGGGAAATGATATTTTCGTCTTCTTTTTGAGTACCACTGAACAGAATTTGACCAATCTTGGCAGAGATCTTTCTTCATCCCTATGCAGTCCTTCATAAGTGTTGTCACTTTAGTACCAATCAGAAATTCAAAATGGCGCCATCCATGGTCAAAGTTTAAATTGAAACCCAATGGAAAAAGATATTCTATATTTCTTTATTGGATTTTTTCTTCTTCAAATAACAAGTCACACATTCAGCCCTCAGTGGCCCCAGGCAATATTTTATTTGCTAAAATGTAGGATCAATCTGCTCAAATGTCGTTCACCGATATTATCACATGTACATTTTATTTTTAATAAGGTGGAAAAATTAGTATGGGGGAAAATGAGTATGTGTATACGCCTACCAGGTTTTCCGTGGTGAGGGGGAATTGGGTATATACTCATTTTTGCCCGGGGCTAAATCTGAGTATATACCCATTTTCCGTGTTGAAATTCTAGTATGGGGGAAACTAGGATGTAGCACCGGTCAGGATTTAAAAAATTTCTGCAGATTTTTATAAAGCACTGAGGATAATTCAGGTTGACTTTACACAATGTTAAATGTATAAATATGTCTCATCATGAGAACTGCCTTTTTTATTTTTGTATAATTTCGGGTGTGTAATTTTAGATTTCCTGGATATTTTCGGGTCACAAATTCGATATAACGTGGATAATTTCGGGTATGGGTTTCGAGTTCACCGACACAGCCTCCGTCATAAAATGGTCAGGTTACCCCCGCCCCGCGAGGTTAAAGCATTCAATGAAAATATTATTCTATGGTGCATGAGCTGGTTTTTTGGGCCCTTTTTAAATATGACTAGTCGTATATAATAATCTCCCTAAGAAAGATTATTTTTTTAGAACAAAAGACAATTTAAACCCCATTGTTTACGCCAATAAATTGACAAAGTTTGGTCTGGTTTATACTTGGAAAAAGTACCTGTTCATTATTTAAAAAAATATGAATTTTTTTCTCGTTTTATATATCAATCTCGTGCTTTGACACTTCGTCACACTGTTATTTATTTATCCATGACAGAGTGTTAACATTCGAACTATACGTTTATTCAATTTTTAAATATTGTGAAAATGCACACATTTTAAATGTTGGGGGAAAATGAACGTTTTGTGAAAACCGAAATGACACATTATTGTCTGTTGTGGTAATTTTATTAATTTATAATACAAATAAAAATACCAGCATAGTTCAACGTATCGAAGAATAATGAAGAATTGAAGCCGGGAATGGAAGTAACATATCACTGCATGCCATCTTTTAATATTCACAAACCACGTTTTTCAATTGGAGATACCATATGGGCTAGTTTGGACATAACTCCCATTTAGATACAATTAATTCCATTAACCTGAAGGTATCGGTCGTTTTGAATGAAAGATGCTTAAATTATGACCCATGAAAGAAAATAACGGGATGCGTCGTCCTTCGGTAGCAGATCTGTTATAATTTAAATTGACCGTTGATAATCAATGCAAAATCTGTATCTATATACGAGGAGTGAAAGTGTGGCATGTCATATAATTATACGGCGAATTTCTACGAGTGCTGGTTGTATAAAGTTAGTTATCTCCATTTTCCATTACTCCCAATCCAGAAAATATAAATACGGTAAGTATTTTTACTATTATAACGGTGTCACTTTTAATGTGTGATGAGGGTTTCCCTACCGATCTATTTTTTTCCCTCCTCTTCATTTTTATTGACTTTTTGGTAAAAGCCCCGTTAAAATACTAAAATTCCTTACATAAAATAAACATTTTTTTAAAAGAAAAATAACCTACCTATTTTTTTAAAATAAAAATGATACCCTAACGGCATGCGTGTCCGAGATTTTCTGTATACTACTTAATTACAATTCTTCGAAGTAATACTAAATTTAGAAGATTAGTTGAGGGAATTAAGACAATTTGAAATATTATACCCCAAGTCTTTAAGTGCGGCTATACTACATTCACCGCCTTGTCCGTCCACAAACACTTTTTGTCACATTTTTTTCTAAGCTTCTACTGGGAAGAATGATTTCATAATTGGTATGTAGCTTTGACAATATGAGTTGTTCGTTGTCTCCTATTTATGCCCAGCCAGGAATGTGGCCAGGGCATATAGATTTGCCCTTGTACGTCCGTCCGCACATACGTCCCGATTTGGTTAAGTTTTGCGTTTAGCTCAATTTCTCAGAAACCTATATTAGTAGTAATATATCACCACTACAGTCCTCTTGTATAGTACAACACAGTTCAGCAATACTTGCGTCGCTATGACCTACATTTCATGCATCAGTGACTCTGGTTAAGTTTTGCGCGTAGGTTCAGTTCTTTGTGTATAGTGTATCAATGAAACTACATCAGTGGATGTGCCTTGGGTAGTACTGAGCTGTCATACAATAATTGGGTCATTGTGACCTACTTTTTATACTTGAGCGACTCCGGTTAAGTTTTGCATTTAGGTTCATTTCTTTTGAACTAAGCATAGTGTATCAATGAAACTTCATAAGTGGATGTGCCGTGGGTTGTACTGAGCAGTCATACAATAATTGGGTCATTATGACCTACATTTTATACTTGAGCGACTCCGGTTAAGTTTTGCATTTAGGTTCATTTCTTTTGAACTAAGGATAGTGTTTCAATGAAACTTCATATGTGGATGTGCCGTGGGTTGTACTGAGCAGTCATACAATAATTGGGTCATTATGACCTACTTTTTATACTTGAGCGACTCCGGTTAAGTTTTGCATTTAGGTTCATTTCTTTTGAACTAAGCATAGTGTATCAATGAAACTTCATAAGTGGATGTGCCGTGGGTTGTACTGAGCAGTCATACATCAATTGGGTCATTATGACCTACATTTTATGCTTGAGCGACTCCGGTTAAGTTTTGCATTTAGGTTCATTTCTTTGGAACTAAGTATAGTGTATCAATGAAACTTCATCAGTGGATGTGTCCTGGGTAGTACTGAGCAGTCATACAATAACGGTTCACTATGACCTACATTTTATGCTTGAGCGACTCTGGTTAAGTTTTGGATTTAGGTTCATTTCTTTTGAACTAAGTATAGTGTATCAATGAAACTTCATCAGTGGATGTGCCTTGGGTAGTACTTAGCTGTCATGTAATAATTGGGTCATTATGACCTACATTTTATGCTTGAGCTACTCTGGTTAAGTTCTGTGTTTAGGTTCGTTTCTTTGGAACTAAGGATATTGTATCATTGAAACTTCATCAATGGATGTGCCTTGGGTTCTAATGAGTAGTCATACAATAATTGGGTCATTATGACCTACATTTTATGCTTGAGCGACTCTGGTTAAGTTTTGCATTTAGGTTTATTTTTTTGGAACTAAGAAAAGCGTATCAACAAAACTTCATCAGTAGATGTGCCTTGTGAAGTACTGAGCAGTCATACAATAATTGGGTAATTATGACCTACATTGTATGCCTGAGCGACTCTGGTTAAGTTTTGCATTTTAGGTTCATTTCTTTGCAACTAAGCATAGTGTATCAACAAAACTTCATCTGTGGATGTGCCTTTGGTAGTACTGAGCAGTCATACAATAATTGGGTCATTATGACCTACATTGTATGATTGAGGGACTCTGGTTAAGTTTTGCATTTTAGGTTCATTTCGTTGCAACTAAGCATAGTGTATCAACAAAACTTCAACAACAGATCATATATTTTTGTGTGCAGGTGCACGTTGAAGGGACTAACCATGTGACATAAGATGAAGGTCATATGACCCATATTACATGGTTGACTGGCTTTTAATTTTTATGTCAAAAATCAGTTTTAACATACAAAGTGGCCTACAATTATATTACTTAATGTTAGGGTGCATCTCGGGGAGTAACACAGCCTCCAACCAAAATTAGGTCATTATGACCTACTTTTTGCACTTCATTGATTTAAGTTAAGTATTACCTTCGAGTTCAGTTCTCCGATACCTAGGGACATACAATCATTATTTGGTGTGAGGGTGCATCTCGGGAAGTAACACAGCCTCCCACCAATATTATGTCACTGTGACCTACTTTTTGCATTTCCTCGAGTTAGGTTAAGTTTTACGTCCGAGTTCAGTTTTCCCATACAAAGTGACTTATTCATATTACTTTGTTTCAGGGTGCATCTCAGGGAGTAATACAGCCTCCCACCAAAAGTAAGCCACCCTTGCCTACTTATCATGCTTCATTTACTTAGGTTAAGTTAGTTCTCCAATACCAAGCTACCTACAATCATCTTTCTTGGTGTGAGGATGCAATTCGGTGAGTAACACAGCCTCACACCAAAATTAGGTCACTCTGACCTACTTATCGCGCCTTACTTACTTCGGATAAGTTTTATGTCTGAATTTAGTTCTCTGATACCAAGCGTCCTAAAATCATATTACTTTGTGTCTTTGTGTCTTAGAGTGCATCGCGGGATGTAACACGGCCTCCCACCAATTTTTGACCTACTTATTGCAAATCATTGACGTTAAGATTTTACGTCCGAATTCAGTTTTCCGATACCACAGCCGAACATAATCTAACATTGAACCCTATGGGAAATTTACTTAAAGATCTTCTTGTCTGATACCACAAAGCCAATTGGAACAAACCTTGGCAGCAATGGTCATTAGGTGGTCATTCAGAATTGTATCTGATGACCAAGTAGGCCATCCAAGTTTAACAAAGGGGCTCATGTGAAAATTCACTGAAAAATTGGGCAAAACCACTGAATTGTGGTATCTCACATTGTTTGTGTTTTACTTCTTGTGGTGTCTCATTTTAAATGTTAAGTTTAAATGTGCTACGTCTTTTCTATTATTTCAGTTTTAACTTTGTGGTACATATACATATATTTGTTTATGTTACTGTTCTTATGAATTCATTTTGTGTTTCATTCTTATGGACTTTCAGTTTAATCCCTTTGGTGTTTCTTTTGCAAATGTTGGCATTTTAATACAATATTACAAACCAGTAGACTAAGGTTGATTTTGAATTTGAAACATTTACATTTAAGTCATTCTGTTGTTAAGTTAAAAAAAATAACAAAGCTATCTCATCTCAGTGTTATATGTTTGCAGTTTTTTCTCTATTTTAATTTTTTTTCCCAAATTCACAAAATTAAATATGTTAAATAACATTGAATAAAAAATCTTTTGTGCTAGATAAGATAATATTGTAGCACACTGTTAACATCTTTATTCTTTAAAAAAAAGATGGTACACTGAAATTAAAAGAATAAATTTATTCTCTGAAAAACAAAGCTTATGTTTAACTGCATATTTTAATTTGAGAATAAATTTCTTCTCTGAAACACAATGTTGTGTATTAAAATTGCATATTTTAATTTGGGAAGAAATTAAATCTCTGGAAAACAAGGTTGTATATTAAGATTGCATATTTTAATTTGGGAATAAATTTATTCTTTTGAAGACAAGATTGTACTTTTTGATTTAAAGAATAAATTTATTCTCTGAAGACAAAGATGGTACATTTAGATTTAAAGAATAAATTGGTTCTCTGAAAAAGAAGATTGTACATTTGGATTTAAAGAATAAATTTATTCTCTGAAAAAGAAAATTGTACATTTGGATTTAAAGAATAAATTTATTTTCTGGAATAGAAGATTGTAAACTCAGATTTGAAGAATAAATTTATTCTCAACAAAACACTAAAGATGGATATTACTGAAGTTGCGTCATATCAGAGTTAAGAATAAATTTATTCTCAGTCTACAAGCCGTTCATGACCCAAGGAATAAATTTATTCTGATATATTTGTCTCAGAAAGAAACATTTTATAATGAATTTTAATAATAATAGTATATTTATGTACTGAGGACAAGTTAAGAAGAAATTTATTCTCTACCAACCAAAATTTATTATGATTTATCTGTAAAAGTAAAGCTGTTTTTAAAAGTTTTCATTAATTTTCAGAATAAATTTATTCTTGAGGTCTTTTCTCTAATAATACCACCAATTTAAACAAATCCTGGGACAAAAAATGACATTTTTGCCATTTTGATGGAATTTTCCAAATTCATACCAGTAAAAAGGACATCAAAGAATTTCCTTTTTTATTTTGGAATGCCTTATAAGGTTCTTAATCTGATAAGTAACATAGTTTCCCTACCTACATGTACATGTAGTATTTACACTTTTCGGGATTTATCCTATCTATACCACTAACAACTAAATAATATTATTCGGTAAAATATACCTGCAAATGTATACCAATATTTGGCAGCCAATTTGTATCTGAGGACAATGGAATAAAAGTACTTATATTCCCAAAGGTGACTCCTACTAAGTAGTGAGTTACATGTATCTGGACTGAAGGTCTGTTCCCCACAAAGAATGCATATATAAGTTGTTATGTTCAATGGGATTCTTGAAATTCATTTGTTGCCTTCTGCGCTCAAAAATAAACTCTTACAGCAACCCTTCGTAGGTTTAGTAGGTGGCCTGTTGTAAATGACCTAATCTAGCCCAACATTTTAGGTCGATCCCTTACTCCAGCATCTTTCCAACTGATTTATTGAGACATGTATGTATGTTTTCGTCCTGAATAAACAGAGATCTATGTCATTGGACGTTTAACAAGCAATCAATCAATCAAATAGCATATGAATCTTATTGGGTTGACAAGAGACTTTCTGAACACATCGAAATTACTGATAAATAACTTTCAGACTTGACTCTTCGCCGGTTTTTTACTAACCGACGAGTGACTTTAACGGAGCAGAAAACACTTGATTTAACTGAACGTTTTGATGGGAATTCGTGTTCAAAAACATCTTTATGCATTTTGTAGACCTAACCAATTCTTACATATTAACATAGCATTCATTTAATTCAAATTAACAGTTCTGACTTTTCAACCCTTTACACAACTTTACCCAACACACTTACTAAATGTAAATTATAATATATTTTTTCAGTTGTGATAAGCAGGACAAATATATTACGTGGACCTATTTGGATATGACTAATACTTTAACATTTTTACAAGACATTTTTTTATTCGTTTTGGAACAACCGTTTTTAGACAAATCATCGGTATTCCTATATTCACAAATAGTCTACCTCTGGTCGCGGAATTGTTTCTTTATTGCTATGAGTCGCAATTTATGGCTAAGTCAGATAAATACCCCACTAGATACGACCTATTTTAACATTTCAATAACACCTTTAGATATTTAGATTTTATTCTTTCAATTAATAAATAAGAATTTGAAAATTATATTAATAAAATATATCCTGCCGAGTTAACTTTCAATAAGTCCAATCAAAGGGACGACCATACCCCTTTTCTAGATCTCGACATTACTCTTGAGAAGGTTCCCTTACTACCAAAATGTATGACAAACCGGATGATTTTATTTTCCATAGTCAATTCTACCTTTCTTGATGGAGATGTACCTTTACCACCTTCTTATGGAGTTTATACATCTCAGGTAGTTCGATTTTTTCTGATATGTAGTCATGTTTCGGACTTTAATAAACGTAATTTAGTTCTTACTGAAAAACTGTTACATCAAGGATATCGAAAATCAAAACTTCTAAGTGTCGTTAACGGTGTAGGACATGCTTACCCTTCCGGAACACGTGATGTCACTCCCGGTTTTTACGGTTTATTATACGTTTGTTATTCTTTTAGTTGTATATATATCCTCGTCGCGTTTGTTTCTTTATGTTCCATTGTCCTTAGACTTCGAATTTGTGGACTTTGTCACTGTTGTGTTGCTTCGGTATTTAATGCCGATATCTAACAACATTTTCTTAATTTACTATCACTATAAATCTTTGGTACTGAAAATCAAATTTGATTAAACAAAGTATTTCACAAGTCACCTTTTATGATAACATAGTGTACAAATCTCATAAACTCAAAAACTTCATTTCGATCTTATCAAACCATTGAACCGACTTACTAGCAAGGGATACAATTTTAACGTTATGATCCGATCCCATAATCTATTAGTTTTTGGTACTAATATCAAAGATATTATGAATTTTGAAGAAAATTTAAATCGTTTTGAACCTGTCCAGTTTTGGTCAGGTTCTAGCTATGTCATCTCAGATTATGTTTCAGATTATGATGTTCCTACACTAAATTACTCGCTGGCTGTAATGTTGCCTCCTAAGACTAGTAGGTTTGACGATTTAATCTTTACCGTTATGCTACCTGAGCCTGTTTTCAGTTAACTACAAGCACTTACGTGGTAATTATTTGTTTTGTTTTTATGTTTTGTGTCACTACGGGAGTCGGAACCATCTTATTTTTTAGTTTTCCTTGACCATGATAAAAGGGGGGAGGTTGGATCTCCTCGAAACTTCTTTAACCCCGACGCATTTTATGCGCCTGTCCCAAGTCCGGAAAGTATTGTCATAAATGTATCTGTCTCGGTTACCTTTAATTTTATTTATTGATAGTCTGACACGATATTTTACCGCTGGACATAACTACATGTACTCAGGAATTACTCTTTGGCCCTTCAGGACTTGCTGCATTGTGTGGTTTTCCACCTTTGAAGACCATGTATGTTGTAAACTTTGGTCGTTTGTTTAGTTATATACTTGTGGTTTTGTGCTTTCTTTGTAAATTCAGAGGTTCTAACTCCACATCCGTTTTTCCTCACATTTTTCACAAATTAGCCTTGTCTTCGAATCGTGATCATATTTCCCACCCCCCTCCCTTTTTATCTTCATCGTTGCATTTGATTGGGGGTTGTTAGACAGTGTATTCTCAGATATTGAAGTAATAGGTTTGACTTGGTCAAAACAATGTTTAAAGAAAGATATTTATTCAAATGACCAAATAAACAGTAATGTAAAAATATATCTAACGGCGATAGTCCTGAAGTCTGCAAAATGTGATAATGATAACAAGTAAAGGGTTGTATATTTAACTCCCTAATTTTATCTATAAATTTTTGTGTTCAGTAGATGTATAATTTTGCTTTGTTGTTGTGCAGTGAATTCCTATTTCACATAGGTCCTGCAGTCTTCATGGTCAGTCATCACTGCCCTCTAAAAGGAAAAAAAATATACAAAATTATTAGTATTTTAGCATTGACAGAAATATTTTTCTAACTTTTGATACAGGACAGTTCCTATTTTTACCCGTGTGAGATTTTCTGATGTCACCCACGAGTGAGATAAGAAATTCACGTGCCCTTTACCACCAAACCATCTACTCAAACCTTTTACATAATACGCTTAAAATAAAGTACAGTCTTTAAGAGAAGTATTAGTCAAATATAAAGTTTACATTAAAATGCTATTTCAGTTCAAAAGAACCATTAAACTCATAATAGAATTGTAATTAAAACAATTCCGCAAACTCGGGCGCATGTTTCATATATTATGACGTCCCAAAAGGGGAAGTAACTCGTTGATGTAAACAATGGCATGCAACCCATCTTTGGCTTTTTGTTTCCAGTGTTTGGGGTGAGAAACATAATCAAACACCATAGAAAGCATAAGACTTGAACATCTCAAACATCCTCGGGCAAGATTTCCAACGTCTCCAACTCGGCAAACCTCGTTGGAGGACAGGAAATCTTACCCTCTGCATGAGATTTTTCGGTCTTGTACTTTCCCCGGTGTTAGATTGTTTATGTCTCCTTCACACCAAAAATTTCTATAAATAACTCTAAATTAAAACGAAATGCAGAATGAATTCTTTTCATTTTCTATTTTTTAGAACTCGTATAACGTGCATGTGCCATATTTTGGTTTAGACTTGATGTTTGATTGAATGAATATGATAAACGTTAACAAATTAATGACATCCGACAGTCCAACCGTATTAAAGCAGTAACATTGTTTTCTTTAAAGTAAGACGTTAAATAACTTTTAATAATAATAGAATTATTTTGTAATCATTCCTAGCATATATATTATTACGACTGGGATGATACCTTCTGTCGGACACGATGATATAACATATACTCAGTTGCTTGTATTTCGAAACTAAAAATCAAATTGCGTACGGTTTCAAAATAGTGGATGTTCATGGTTACCAAGTAGTATATCTCTCAGACATATCTCTGTCTTTAGATGATTTTAGTTTTATCCTTTGGTCATTTTAGTATTTGAATCTGCTCTTTAATGTTCATGTTGGTTTATTGTTTCGGTTTCAAAATTTTGGGTCTAATACTTTGTCAATTTAACCCTTTTTGCACCCGTTGTTTATCAAACATTTAATCAACGTATGGTCGCCGATGATCTCAGTGGATGATTTGTTAAAACAAACGGCCATAACCCCTGAGAACAATGGCACCATGGCAACAAATAAACATGTTGAGCAAGTGTTTGGCGTAACAATCATAATAGAAAGGCACCCAAAGTGGACTTTTGTTTAAAATTAAAACTATGAAAATTTACTTATAATCATCAGAGAAACAGATTCTTTCATCATTACGCGAGGATTTTCAATGTTTGTTTGTTGTGCTTGTGGTTGTTCGTTTGTCTTCCTGGGTTTCGTCTATCTAATGGAATGCGTTTTTTTTTTTTTTTTTTTTTTTTTTTTGGATTGCTCCTTAGGTATTTTTGTCCTCTTTATCAAATCTCGATAGTTAATTTATCGAATTTTAAAGTCCTCACCAACGCTCTGACTTTAAAATTAGATAATTTTACTATATAGATTAGATAAATCCGATAATCCCCTGAAAACATGTAATAATATATATTTATACATTTTAATAAATCTTAATGCATAGCTCTGTCCTTGGATTTATCCTTTTGATAATTTTTGCATCGTTTGATTTTGCTCTTTGTAGCAAATTGATATCTTAGAATGTTATAAATAAATGCATGAACCATGTGTCTACGATAGAAATACTTGTGTTTCTGGGTGTGATACGTGTATTTATATGATAGCTAGACACATCATATGTAGTATAAACTATTCGAAGGTGGTGGAATAGAATTTTAATTAACAGAAAATGGCATGGGCAAACCTAGCTAATTGAATACATGCATAAATACGACCAGTGCTTCGAATTGATGACGATAAGGCCTTTTTGAAAAGCTGATACAATTAAATACATTTACATGTATTTCGTCTTTTTGGTGGTTTTGTGCATCTTTCTCATGCTTAGCACAAATCTGCTCTATAGCGAATAGGACTTTTTGAGCAATAAGTTAAAAATTAAGTAAATCACACAATGCAGGATTCCGTGTTTTTCAGACTTTTTTGTTAAGTGTATAGGCTTATCATTAAATCGAATCCTAAACTGTCTCCTATCACATTTAGACATTTTAATACACATTCTTAATACAAAATATCTTTATCGCCTAATCTTTGTTAATGAAAACGGTAAGGTACAAGAATTATAAAGGAAAACGCAAATAAAAATCGGGAAACGTTTATTATACATATGAAAATGTATAAAGGGGCTATATGAAATGCCTAAAAAAAGACATTGCATCATAATACAGCATATGTTTTTACCTTCCACATAAATTTATTCATAAAAAAAATAAAATGTTAAGTGAAAAATATAGAATGTCATGCTTCATTTCAGTAGAAAAAGCGCTTTTTCAGCCACAGGGGAAAGAGTGATAAGATTAAACATTAACATGCAAGGTAGAACACATAACAGATAAGGAAAGAGTTTTAAAATTGGTGTCCTGGACTTACAGACGAGAAAATAAATCTTTTCCTAAAGATTGTTCAATCTGCTCTTGGTCAATACTTCTTTTCCCAAGTGAGCCAAACAAAGAGTATTTGTCAATTCCCCTGATAGATACTGGTAACCGCTTTGTGCTTCTACTTGTCCAATACCATGATCTAGTATCGCGCGCTGGCAAAAGGTCATTTATTGTAAACATATTATTATTCTCTGGTGTGTCAATATTATTATACCTTTCATTATCATTAGCACTCCTTTTTCCCAGAGCTCCAAAGTACGCCAGTCTGTCGAGCTTCCTCTTGCCCAGGTTTCCGAAGTAAGACAACCTGTCCAATCCGCGCTTCCCAAGACTACCAAAGTAAGAAAATTTATCCATTCCCCTCTTTCCAAGATTGCCAAAATATGAGTAACGATCCAGCCTTCTTTTGTCAGCTAACATGGCATCATCGAGACTATCTGAACGCTTTCCTAAAGTTGGTGCAAACATATATCGGTCATATTTAGATCTTCTTTCCATTTCTGGATAATCTTCTTCTGCTCCCGAGCGTTTACCTAGAGATCCTAGGAATCTAGCGTAATCTAGTTTTCTCTTTTCAAACTGATCCTCAGGAATTGGCTGTTCATCCTGCCGTTTACCTAATGATCCATGGAAACGGTAGTAGTCCATTTTTCTTTTAAATTGTGACATGTCATCTTTTGTTAACTCGCTGCTTTCTTGGCATACCAGTTCGTTGCATAGAAATATTAAATAGATGACAACTGATGAGATGCATCGGGAATGTAAACTTGTAACCATTCTTTTCTTGTCTTCTTGTCTTTTCGATCTAAGAAGAAGAAAAAATACTATGATTTAAGTATTAATATATTTTTTACAAAACATCGATGACCTTTAACATTTTTGATAGATTATCAGCAGCAGCAATTATTTTCCCAATTTTACCACATGACGTCCGCCTTTCTAAGCCGATCTCGATGGTTTTTAGTTTTATATATAATTATTAAAGATTTAGATTAATTAGTTTTCTACGTCAAAATCCGCTTCATTGTTTTATTTGAACACAAAAATAGATTAAAATGTATTTAAACATAGTAATTATGCATTTTTTCTTAATAAGAGATTTTCCAGTGCGGTTAATTTTGGTCTCTTGTGAATAATATTTACGATGTTACAACTTCGTTGTTGTCCAAGTCCTGTTCAAATAAAATATGTGGTCTGTCAGATATATATCAATAATACCCCGTTTAGTATTTATACTGGTACGTTTTATTGCATGAAAGGGATATGATCTGATTCAAAATCCCTACATCTCCAAGCGATGAAGCGATCCTATATATTCTCTTCTTGGTTTCTTTGTCAAAATAAGGCCTTTCAACACAAGGAAATGTCTCGCATCGTACTGCATAGTGAAGATACATGTTATTCTTTGCTTTATACTGAACATGTTATATCTGTGTTGACTGACATAGCAACAAATTACACACAGTAAAAATCACAGATATCTAAAGAATTATGTAATTATGTGACGATAATATCACAATGCAAGGCCATATTATTACAAACAAAAATCCGTTAATTTGATAAGAGTATAAGTTGTTTGTTGTAACATGCCAAACGCATGCATGTGGCATAAATTTATCTGCCATATCGTTCTTAATCATTTGGTACACATGTAAAACATTTTCATGCTCTCAAAAATGATTACATTTTAATTCAGTATATAGTTTTAAACCCTTTATGGGCACAAACAAAATATTTGATCCATGAAATTTTTATATGTCCATTTTGGCATCTTCATTCACGATAAAGAAATCTGGGGGTGAGCTAAATATCGTAATAATAAATGTAATGGGTCGGCTTTACTCAAAACAAGATGAACTAGTACTGATTTTGTATGCACAGATGTTCCCCGTCCCCAATTGCCACTCTGAAAAAAATTAAATCAGCCTGTAAATCTACTAATTGTGCCCTAGCTTTGTGCCAAAGTTTCGATGTGATCGGTTCAGCCATCTCTGAGAACACTCGCGAACAAACGTTACTGAACAAGAAAGAAGAATAACAAGAAACGGAGTAAAAACAATATGTTCCCTGGCACATCGTTGGCGGGGGGGGGGGCATGCTAAGAAATAACCGAAGCTCAAATGTGAAATAAAAAAGATTTTAGACCTAAGAGATTGTATTGGTCTTGGGTTATATGTATTACCGTTTCGCGCGTTAATGAAAGCCTTTCGAACCTTCCAATTGTTAATTCTAATGCAACATATCATATAACGTCCTTTTTGATTGGATGACGTCAAGCGTAAAATCCACGGTTTACCGTCGGAACCATTGACGACAACGTTGCGCAAACGCATTTGACGTTTCCTGTTTACTTTTTATTCTATTTTTTTAACGTTTAACGGAGGTTGCATTAGAATGGGGATAACTGTATTGTATTTTATCAGTTGCCGACATAAACCGGTGGTTTTACCATCGCAAATATCCGTTTACCTGGCTCCGCTACGCGTCGCCAGGTAAACTCAATTTGCGACGGTAAAACCAGCGGTTTACGTCGGCAACTGATAAAATACAATACAGTTATCCCCTAAGTATAGGAACACAACTGTTTAAGACAAGGGGTTTGTTTTTACAGAATAAACTCTTATCCACTGAATCTCTTGTATTGCTTTGTATAATTTTAAATAGAAAGTTATTCAGAGTGAAAACTAGTTACACTATCTTTGTCATTTGGATATTAAATCTACATTAACATATACAATTCAGTTTCTAATTTTGTCAGGCAATAGTACCTTTTACTTTGAGAATTTACAAAACATTACCATCTATTACATGTACATAGTTTAAACGTAAAAACTTTTTTTTTTATAAAACTATTTGGTTAGAACTTTGGTTGTTCGCTCATGGCCACGGCAATTGTTTTTTCAAAATTATGCTCACGAAGTGTAGATTCGTGAAAAAAATATGCTGCCATCACAAGAATTCTTTAATTTTATTTTTCTCCAATTTTCACCTTATCACATTGTATCAGCAAAACAACAATTAATAACATGGTTTCAACACTTTCATAACCTTTCTAATACTTCGAAAAGAGAACTGTCAGAAAATTGTCTTCTATAACTGATCATTTTGTAATTGAATTCAAGTAGAATTTAACACATTTTCATAACCGAAAATGAGTTGTGTGAATTACATTATGCCCGATATATTTTTTCTATCGCAACCATTACAATGTTTTAGTTATAGACTTCTTTCTAAAATTATTCTATATAAATATTATGGTAATTTAGCTTTTGAAAGGAACATTTGGAACTAAAATATTAAGGATGATCGCTAGTCTAATAGGATATAAATAGAGTTTGAAATAGGTGTTTTAGTTTGAGAGAACATATGAATAGTAAACAAATAAGCAAGAAAAAATATAGGTTCATGTGCTCATTTTAGAGCTATAAGGCCTTGAAAATTTGCAGAAAATGGGTTTTCTCTGGATTTTTCATTGTCTTTGTATTGACAACTTCAGTCTCTCAAAAATTTATGAAAAAATAAAAAGGATTTCATAAAATTTTGTCAAATACCATTTTAAGGTATATATGATCGAATTATAAAAGAAAAAGCGGGGGTTCATTGGCAAAAATTTTTTTGTTTAAGAAATGGATAAAACCCGAGGATTCCGAAAATCTGACAAAAAGACCAAAACATGACCAGCGATCATCCTTAACTCGATTAACAAAAAATAAAAGATAGTATTTTAAGTGTATAATGGACATAATGGAAAAGATGAATTATTTCATAAACTATTATATTTTATATTCAGTCAATTGTTGCTTAGTAAATTTGCACATAAAACGTGAAAGGCAGGACACTTAAAACAATCGATCTTGTTTTTCCACTACAGTTTAATATCAATTAGTTATATAAAAGATAAAAAAAAATTAATCACCAGTCTTAATTGTATTTTAAATTACTTTTACAATGTGCCTGGGATAGTGTGAAATATAAAATGTTTTATCGTTTGACGATGATCTGATTTAATATATGAAATAACAATAAAGCTTTGTGAACGAACATGATATAAATGTGCCATAATATTCAAATTTAAGTGATATGCGTGTTAAATTACGAACATGCCATTTTTTGTATTGTTTAAGTTGCTGAACATTAATATAGAATTACACAGGTTGATGGTGATTTATAGACATCGATGTGTTAAATCAATTGCATGCCTTTTAATAATAAAGGTGTTCCTTACGTGCTCGTGATCAAGGCTACTCAGCTATAGCCGAAACGTTGGATCTTTTATCTTTTAATTTTAATATTTGTGTTATGTTTTTGGTCATTTTTGTGAGATCATCTCTTCTACCATTACAATGCAATTTTATCTTGACGTCGTTTTCAAAATTTAGAACTACACTTTACGATGTTATGGGGTTTTATTTTCGCTATTGTTTATCTTGAGCATTACATGACTTGCCGAACCCCCTTTGAAGTTTTTTTTGGACATCATTTTTTTTCCTTACGGTGTTATATTTAGACGTTACAAATCTAATTACATCTATATTCTATATATATATATATACATTTGTTCCTTTTTTTCTGCTTATTTAAGCTTATTGCTGCCTTGGAGACAGGAAAAGAACGGACGTTTTTATGTGACCCTGAACAATATCCAGGTGAAAGTTTCCGTTAAATTCTGTTTATTCGTTTTGTATGCAAGCAAGTGTTTTGTTTGTACGATTGTGCTTATTAGCGCCTATGGAATTTATGTCTAAACCCTGTAAAACAAACAATGTGAAACCATAAGACAAAACGTTTAAAAACGAACTTTAATCTTTATGCACTTTCCGAACTTTATCTCCATATGCAAATGTTCTGACGGGAAATAAATTGGAAAACACAACTTGCATATGTATATTTCGAGCAATTTATTTCTGACATTATTTGATTAACGTAAGTGAAATGAGAACATATTACTTTTCATAACATGTGTCCTTATCTTAACATCAAAAAATAATTTTTCAATTTCATTTGCCTGTCAGTAAAAAGATAGAAGACTGTTTTGACGTCTTGCTTATCAGTGATGACTAATTAGTATTCTATTTAAAATGCTTTTCAACGATCTCGATATTCCCTATCCAGTCAAATAAGATCGAATGTAAAAAAAAAAGTACACAGTTATATTTCTATTATTTAAAGGCTTATTTTTCACATGTTTTTTTTTTTAACAATATTATGTTTTGTACTCTAAACATGTAAAGTCAAGAAATACCTAAGGGATATTCGAAGGAGAGAAAAATCGTTACAACTGACAAACTCCAGAGAACAACGAAGACAAGATCAAAACAATACATGCACTACAATCAAAAACTAAAAACATATGAACAACATGGACCCGACCAAAAAACCGGGGCTAGACTCAGGTGTTCGGAAGAATAAGCAGTCTCTGCTTCCTGCAGGACACCCGCCACGTTACCCTTGTCAAATCCGGTATGAGGAAGGGATAATATCAATGGAATAGGTCCATTTTTAGTTTGTATGTTTAGTTACATTAAAAAAAAAAACATTTTCTAATTTTCTAAACTCAGTCCGCTCCGAGCAGATTTGATTGCTTCAGTTTACACCCGACGTTATGATAGTATGTTGTTTTCAGTTGATAACGTGTAATTTTCTCCAGTTTGACTTAATGGTTAACGTGACTTGTGAACTATCCAATACAACCGTATACGCCTTTAAAATCGCCTATCACGAAGAAAAGCACTACCGATGTTCACCGACTACTTGAATGGTAGTAAATTGTCCTATCTGAACTCCGGTTTTCCAAAAATTGTAGACTGTTTGAATTTATAGTGTCACATTGTTTTCAGTGACAAAATACCGATTATGACGTCCAGTTCTCAGATACATGTATATTTCTTATCAAAGCAAAACTATGTATGAAAGAATGATAAATTTCTTGAGTGGCTAAATTATTTCAGCCTTTATGACAGCCATATATAACTTATGAAGAAAACGTCTGTTCTTAAGTACTGTCGACACGTTCAAATTAACAAATGTTCATAATAATATGCTGTAAAACGTTGTTAGCTCATGCTTTCGCCTTTTATCTTTTTCAGACCTACGGACTGCTGATGAAATTTGACATATGAATATAGAGCATCGATTTCAGCAGGTACGCGTACATGCATATGACTAAAACTTTGGGAAAAACAAATTTGTCAAAATAAGATTATACGAGTCTTAAAAAGGCCGGAGGGTGTTTAATGTAAGACAACGGCGATCACATAGAATTGCAAACTATATTAAATAAAAAAATAAATTTTAAATCGAATGAATGAGGAAAATTGGCAATCCTTGTCAATTAAGATCGGAGTCGAACACACCCCGCCACAGGTGAGATTCGAACTCACAACCCCAGCGTTGACAGGCTAGTGATCAGTAGTAGTCATGACGAACTACCTAGACGACTCGGCCACCGAGGCCCCTTGATGCTTTTGAAAATTATTTGTTATTTTATTATTGAATGAGTTGTACAAATTCTTTATTACTGATATTCCTTATTATTCGCCAAATAATTAAATAATTATCTAACAAGAATCTTGCAGTGTTTTTGTTTGTAAAGCTGATTTGCAAACTAAGTCAACAGAGAATATTGGAAATACAATACATGTAATACAGCAACAAGCTCAAACAGAAAACAGTAGAACCAGATGAGAAGGCTACTTTAATATACATACTTATATACATGTACAAAGAAAAGGTAGATAGAGAAGAAGAAAAAATAATATACATGTAGAACATATAAACGTAGAAGAAAATGAAAATAAAGACAAATTATTTAGTCATGCACTAATTGTTAGTCCAGCCAATAAATTAGATAAAAATACTAATATTATATCACTGGAATAGGTGTGCACATTAAAAGGGGCAATATTCTTTAAAAAGAGACAGTTATACCAATTAATTAGATATGATACCGGATTTGACATGGGCAAAATGGCGGGCGTCTTGCAGGAAGCAAAGAGCGCTTAATCTTCCGGATTACCTGAGTCTACCCCGGTTTTTTGGTGGGGTCTATGTTGTTCATATGTTTTTAGTTTTTAATTGTATTGTATTGTTTTGGTATTGTCTTCGTTGTTCTCCGGAGTTTGTCAGTATATCCCTTTGGTATTTCTTGACTTTACACATGTTTGTATAAATGTGAAAATGTTAACATCAGAATTGCAATCGTTTATTTACTCTGTTGAGGCTTGCCTTAATTGGAATTCCACGTATTTAACAGATTATGGTCTTAGTGGTAGAAATACAAGATGGATAAGATACCGATTTAAAGTCTTTCCTGTAACATAACAAAGCTTATTTGTTGGTAAATCATTAATAAATGTAAATGCACGCAACCAATTATTTTAAACTTTTATGGATTTGAATTTATGAAGCATATGAATATCAGCAATTATCGTAAGAAATAAAACATTTGCTTCAATGCTTTTAACTAGAAATTTCAGTATTCATTACAATCCTTATTGAGAGCATTCTAAGAATAAAAGGCTTTTTTGGATGGAAATAAAACTTGTTTGACTAATTACTAAAAATTAAGTTTTTGAAATGATAAAATTCTAAATGACCTTCGACATGGACGTGAAAAAAAAACACTGTATATGAAACAAATTTCGATACACATCTGATGTGCACAGGGACGTTGTTTTAGGATAAAATGCACGTAAACATACTAAAAGTGCAAGATACCAGTCCCCTGTCTTGTTTATGCCTATTTCGTCCGAATTCGTTTTGTCAGGTGTTTATTTAGTTACTAAATATGTATCTCTAAATAGTACTCCGCCACCAAAATATGTATCATATATGAATGACGAATGAGTTTTTTTTTCTTCTTCTTCTTCTTCTTCTTATTGTTAAACAAGGCCATTGCTTGAGTTAATTATATTTATGCTATGGTAAATCGATTACATTTCCTTTAGTAAAACACACACTGGTACATTGCGTAAAGGTGCAGAGAAAAATGGAATTCAAAGGATTCCCTTACAGCTATAATTGGTGTTTTTAAAAGGAAACTCTAGCGAAGCCACGTATGTTGTGTATTTATCAGTTGAGATGGTATTTTAAGGCTTTTGTGTTAATCTGTTACGTGGTAATTATCAACTGTTACTTCAACTTTGTGAATTAATGGTAACAAACTCTTTTAACTAAAGCTGCATGCCACCTTACCACCACTTTTACACGACATGAACGAAGACCACAATTTTTACTGCGTTAACAAGCAATAATTGTCTATTTGATTTATATTAACTCTCAAAAGAATGCATTTCTATGTGTACTTTAAAATGATATTCATTAAGTTTTAAGGTATCCGGATCATAATAGATAATGATCGAAAATTGTATCTCTTTTTGACCGTGAATGGCTGAACCAAACAGTTTAAAGCTGGAATTTTGTATATATATTTTTCTCAAGTTGAAACACACTTTGTTGCTTATATGCAGAGTCTGTAAAAATAAGTTAGTTATATTGGCATTTCCGAAATTTGCCGATAATTACCGAAGTCATTTCAATTGCGTTGTATGCAACATCCGGGAACTTTTAAATAATCACGTGGTCATTTATGGTCCGGATACCTTAACGTTAAATTATTTGGTTTCATTGATTTGATATGCTTAATAATATAAACTACGTGTACTTAAAACTATAAATAACATAAAGGTTTCTTTTAGATATACATGTACATTTTCTAGATGTATTATTTTAATTATAATGACGAAAAAGTTTAAAGTACATATGTACACGTATATTTCTGCGTATATTTGAATTTCATGAAATTGCACCAAGGAAACATCCTCTGATAAGAAATAAACTTGGATATGAAGAGACGTTCAAGCGCGTTAACTTTTTGTATTCAACTTGGAGTAAGACGTTTAATGCATAAGTGAAGTGGATAGTCAAAGTCAACACACCGGTAAACCTTTTATAATCACTGTCGCCAGTACTTCGGGTTACTTCTTGTTTTTCAGGTTGTTGTTGTTTGAGATTTAGCGGAGCTACAAATATGAATCGTTTCGAGTGTTTGTGACGCATTCCTTTTCAAATATTCATTCATAAATTCCGTTATTTGGCAACGCTCTTCCTACGATCCGAGGCTCATTACTTTTTTGCTTAATTTATTTCTATAAAACAAAATCTTTCGAACCCATAATTTTTAACGTTCAAATTGTTTAATTTTTTATCAAGAAGCTTGACGTACCTCTAAGCAATGGAAGAGGGCCTTTGGCATTGGGAATATCCAGCATAGATACCGAGCCACTGTGAGCAGTTTGCTGGATAATACGATAAAAGACGCATGTGGAATCAATGTACATGAGAAATTAAGCCGTGTAGTACTATAACACAATACACATGAGAAATTAAGCTGTGTAATACTAGAACACAATACAAAATGCATATAAACAGGGATTTTGTTTCTTGTTCTAAAATCTTGAAAGTCCGCAAGGTATCTTAACAAGCAGTCATTCACTCATCTCAAACGTTACTGTATACACAGGCTAGATAGGACATATCGCGGATTTGTTGAAATGAATACTTAAAAGATGAAATTGTGTAGCTCAAAGTGCTTTCCATGTTTAATTGCCGCGAGTAGCTTGGTCCTTTAGAGGTAACTCTAAGTCTGCATATGTAGCTGTACTTTAATAGGTCCTGTCTCAAAACAAGTTTTCATAAGTCAGATGAGTATTACAACAATATCTGCTTATTTCATGCATAAGTTTAAGTGTACGACAAAAACCAAAACTATTGGGTACGAAAAAGGTTACAGAGATCAGAGTAGATCCTTTTACCGCAATTTTCACGAATACTATGTCTCCTAGTTTGAAAGGAACTGTTATTGAAATAGGAAACATATGCATGTGAAATAAGAGAAAAGAAAAGAAATTAAGGCTTGAGTCGCTGATGATGGTACGGCCTCGATCAAAATATATTTTGGTCTTAACAGGTACCCGAAACATTTTGGGTTGTCGAATACGAGAAGACGGATTGGGAGTGATCTAACATTAACTAATATAATAACTATTTTTCTGCCTCACTTTGATTCTAAAGCACTATTCTTTGCTTTTATTTGTGCGATGTTTATGTAGGAATTTTTTGTAAAGAATGAATCCCCCCATATTGTAAGTGTAGCGCAAAGCCCCCTCAGATGGCTTCAAAAAAGATACATGTTAAAGATGGGTTATGATACAATTGAGATATTACAGATACATGCACAAGCAATAAAATCAATTTAGTAAAAACAACCAATAAATCTTGAAAAGGATCACATTTTAAAAAAAATGCGATCGACGCAAAAAAAAAGCAAAAACAGAACATTATAATCAAGTAAGACAAGAAGACCATCGAGTAACCTAGTATAGCCAATAAACCCGATAGTACAGAAATTTTAATCTAAAAACAATCAATAAAGTTATTTAATATAATTCAATAACTGTTGTCATTTAAGAATGAAAAATATTTGAACATTTACAACACTCTGACATCCTGTCATTATCCCATCTCAAGAACGAAATTTAATTGGGAAAAAATTAGCGAAGTCTCATCCTTTAAATTACTACTCACAACTTTACAATTTATAAAGCATTCCAAATTGCTTTAAAATTCTGTTGACAAATTTTAACATGTATGAGAATCCGATTACTGTGTTTCCTTTCCTCCGAGTATTAATGTCTTTAAAACGATTTATAAATTTGTAAAATTTCTAAATGATATTAATTATTTTACTCGTATAGTAATACCATTCCCGTAAAACAATTAAATGTCTGATGTGCAAGAAATGTCAGAGAGATCAATAAAAAGTTGGCAAAACAACAGATTAGAGAAAGATTAATTTGATGATGCGAAAAACTCTCGGTTGTAAATTTTCATAATTATTTCGGTAAATGTTGCGTTATAAACAAGGTTTATTAGTGACGCCTCATGGTATAAAACCTCTATAGATTATCAGGTTTTACTTATAATTAACTTTCTAATTCACTGTATTCCTTAAGGGTACTTTTGGAATTTAAAAAGCTGTCCCTTATTACGATACTGAAGCCATCTGTGGACAAGTGGAAATTGGACTGCCGTTAATATAATACTAATCTTGAACAAATAGTTTGTTTTGTGTATCTGAGTTTTAGTTGCAGAGAGTCTAAACTTGGATACAATATAAACCCAGTCGTCCACAGGTATTTTTTGTTGATTTCATCAGGCAAAAAATAGATCTGGAATTAAATATAACATTGAAACTACATATACCAAACATATTGAATCAACTTACTGGGACTTCCCCTGTTTAACCACTGCCCCAGGATTTAAAAGGGTTCGAGTACTAAAAATATGGTCTAACCCCGCCACAGTCTTTAAATGAGTGTCTTAAGCCATTGTAATGTATTTTCAGTTTCTTAAAATCTAAGTATGATTTACGTTTTGTTAAGCAGTGTTTACGGCTGCCATTTAGTACAATTTTTGAGGTAAGGGATATTTGTGATCACAGATCCACATTATGTGTGGTGAAAAGTTTCAAGAATGTTGTTATATCTGTAGTATCCCTTTCAGATATATAATATCAGATTGTTAACAATCAAGTCATTTACACGTATTGCATGAATGATCTTATACGTCAAAACCGCCGAATGTATTAATTTCCAGAAGTTTGATATTTAAAATTATAACCTCGTAATTGAAAACATCATCTAGACCATGATGGTAAAATCGGAATATTTCAGCATTTATCCCTGGGGATGCATTACTATACTTCTAGTTTAACTTAAAACTAAACACTTGTCACACGTCAGACATTTCAGTTGACAGAAAAACAATTTAATTTTGCCATAATGAATATCAGTATTAATACTCATCACTTGTGGTTCTTTGCAGATCGTTTTTATTGTAGGAAAATTCAGGAGGAGGTATATTTATAATACAAAGGTTATTTGTCATTATAACTATACCCACTTAATTCCATTGTCTTGTAAAGTTTTAGATCCGTATATTAGTCTACGGTCAAACAGGTTAATTCCAGGGTATACGGAGTGTCAGTGACTCAACTTAGTAACTATATTTCATGTTATTAACCAAGGGTTCTTTATCCACCTGAATTCTCTAAACTATTTTCATATTATTAAGAACAAAATACAAAAAATGTTCTAGCTGCTAGACTGTTGCAGAACTTGCCGGGCCGTGGAACTGGCCGGGCAGTTCATATAGAAGGCTTGGAAATACTTCAAACAATTATCAATGTTTTTTTTAATTTCAAATTAATTTTATGCAGAGAAGGTTTTGTATTTTTGATGTATGTAACCATTTGAATAATCCCAAACACATCATTTTTATCAACTTTAGGTATCCATTTTTCATCAGCAAAATGAAAATAAACTACAAAAATACTAAATCTATTATACGTAGTTGTTACATGTATTAATTTGCAAATTTCTCAGTTTTATATATGGACGGCTCTCTTACGTCTGCGATCCAAACCAATTCCAACACCGGCCGTTTGACGCCAGAGAAATATATGACTGTGTATTAGAAAATAACTCAGTATCTTACACTTCTGTCGTTCTCTTCGCAAAACATCGTTAGTGTAAAAATACTCTTAAAGATTTAAGTATAATTTGCGAATGGTTTTACACTACGGATATATTGCGCCTGCACTGTTTTGTGCTTGTTGTGGCTCTATTTGTTTATTTTAAATACGTTTAAGCGTTTTAATTGGTCGGATCTTGCATGTATCTAGAGCTTTGGTTGTCTTTTCAGATCGTTGTATCACTTTTGAAATTTCTGTTAGATTTTGCTTAGAATCATCAGTTTTTTATGGATTTATCTTACTACCGTTAAGAAGTAATGTTCAAAATGATAAAAAAATAAATAATAAACCACATGATATGTATCTAATATATATGCAAAGATTATTCAGATAAATTTTGTAAGTGCCTTATCCAAAAGAAATTTGATTTTGCAGAGCACGTTGAGTTCATAAAAAAAATGAAAAATAAACCGTTGAAAACAAATGGTTAACTCTGAGAACCATTTTCTTAACTATATGCTAATAGTATTTCTTAAACCATATTGAGAACAAAGATTTGTCCTTAAAAGCGGCTGCTAAAAATCACTAGCTACCAAAAAAATTGTTGAAAAATAAAAAAGATATATAGTTCCGAACATATCAATCGGCCACAAGCTCTCATCAGCGGAATGTATTACACTGATGCAATCTAAATATATTTTAGCTTACACAAATGCAGTCGCCGTGACCCACTTTTGTATATAGCTTATGGATGTTTTGTGGTAACAACCTCAATGTAAAAACATTTATATTAGAATGTATATTATTATTCTAATGTATTTTTTTTTGTATTATAGTGTTATTAACTGGCTGTTTATGTATTGGCATTGTTATAGATTCAAGGTTTGCGGTATTGGCCTCGAGACCCGCAGGGTCGAGGGTCAATACAGCTAACCGAGAATCTATACCAGTGCCAATACAGAAACAGCCAGTTCATAACACTTTTATTAAATAATAAAACTTTTTCAATACAGACTTGTTCTGAATGCTGTATTACATGCATCAAATGTGAATATGGGGCCAATATTTCCAATACGGACTGGCAATGAAACGACCGGTAGTGAAAAGGCTGTATTAGCCCTAGGGCTCATACGGCCTTTTTCAATATTGGACTGGGCCGAAAAGCAATATAGATCACGTGATTTATATGACCAGGACGGCGACACCAGTATGACACATGCCGTTTTGGTAGTATTAGTGCTGTTTTAACCGTATTATTTAATAAAAAAAAATACTAACTTTTTTTTAAATTCGAGAAGAAAAGTATGTGCCTGGTTTAACGCCTAGGAGAAACTATACTTGAGAGATAAATAAAAGCAAGAAGCAAATATCCGGTTAAAAATTAACAGTAATATAATAGCTGTATATGAAACTTTGTACAAATGTATGATACATCACAACTGTCATTTCGTTTATTTAGACATACGGTACAATTTTTCATGTCACCATGACCATTGTTATTAAACACTAGAAACATTCCTTATATTTATTGGGCTGTCGTAGTTATGAAAGGCATGTTGAAACTAGCTATTCCGGGAAAACGGTTATCGTAACAGATCACCATAAAGTGTTTCCATTAACACATCCACTTAACCAGTTCTTTTTTATCAACATCACTATTAACTAAAATAGCATGAGAGAAACGTTTTATTTCCCAGATTTCAACCAACACTTTATTTGACATGTAGTAATTAGAGGCATAGATCATACAATTATCTTAAATGGGACAGATTTACAAAATTTATTTACCATATCAAACATTGCCATTACACGAAACTTTACTTTAGAATTAATTTTAGTTTGTCTTTTTACAATCATTTAAAGTATAGTTGTATTGCTTCTGAAAAACAATTTCCTTGATTGTTAATTATTTTCGGAAAGGCTGATAAGGGTTTATTTGTCCATCCAAAGAAATTAAAATGAAACCTGCACGAAATAAAAATTCCGTTAGTTTATGGTTTCGTCGTTAACCAGAACAAAGCATCACTAGCATAATTGATTTTATGTTTTTGAAGTCATTTATGGCGAAATTATTATGCCCATAAATACAACTTGTCTGTTTAATAAGCATCAAAAACACAAAAAAACAAGATTTGAAAATTTTTGAAAAAGACACATTGTTTTGCATCATTTTAAAGGTTTGGAAAATTCTTGAAGACTATCTACATGTAGATGTATGTATAGTATAGCGAGCTATATATACAACGTTGCATTCTCTGTGTTGCTGTAACGCATTTATCGATATGTATTTGTATCGCAAAACCTTTCGAAAAGGTTTTGCAATACAAATACATATCGATAAATGCGTTATATATCGATAAATGCGTTACAAAATTGTAGATATAGATACTATATTTTTGAAAGCTGAAAAATTTGTCGAAATGTTAAAGAGCTTGATTCAAATATCAAAATGACTAAACTTCTAAAGGCCAGAGCTTAACAATGAAATCAATGATCAACATTTGAGAAAACATCAAGATCGTTGCGAGTGTTCTACATGGAGTAACAACCCATCTCACAACCGTAACCTCAAATCCCAAATGAACACAATATCATCATAAAAACATGTCGTTGAACGAAGTATTGTATTTTTTCGATATTGTGTTTGAGCTGTACTATAAATGCTGAAGATAAATGCGTTTTGATATATCGATTTAGTTTTGTCGTTGATTAATTTTATTTAAACGATTCAGAATTTGTATTACTCGGTGATTTAGAAATAAATGAATTATCAACATATTTGGCCGTTGTGATCTATTTAAGTATTTTATTTTCTACTTATGATGCAGTATTTTTCATTTTAACCAATATACGGATCGTCTAGTTTTTTTGTTTTGTTTTGTTTGTTTTTTATTTTTTATTTTATCGATTCAACGATGCAAATCTTCCTCTTTCAATCTGGAGTATCCAGCTTATAACATATGGCAAAGACTATAACGTAAAATGTTTTTTTTTACCTTTGATAGACCTATCATTGACTTTTATTTTATTCATTGATAAAATTACCTAATTCATGTTTTCCAGGTCCGAAAATCGTATAAGAATACAATATGACCGTGAATAGTCATAACAAATACAGTTACGTAATACCACAGAACGTCTTATGGGGGTTATATTTCTAACATCTATACAGACGTGATCTGATCTAATTAACCCTAAGGTCTAGAAATTTTATGACTTGATAAATAGTTCCATCTGGGAACTGATTCTTGGACATTTCAGCAACTTTGGAAACACGATTAAGCAATATCCATACATTGTTCATGATTAATTAACATTGTTGCTAATTATTACATATACGGGCATATTTTATGTAAATGAATACCCTTAAGACTAAACTCTACACATCTTACATGTGTTCCATAGATTATCAGATTGTGTTGTAACCCAACATCGAGAAAAGTCTAAACTCTCGGAAAATTTGAATTAACGAATATGAAATTTGTGAAAATATCAGTTTGGTGATTAAAATATTATATCTATAATAAACAAATATGCTTACATGATATTAATGAGTTCTATATTAAACTTTATTAATCAAATTACACATATACATGTATATATAAGTCGTAAAACTGTTATATGTAATATACAATAAGGCGTGGTATACAAACAAACAACAAAATGGACAACACTAAAGGTCAACAATAATATACCAATCAATCAAAGCAATGTCTGTTTCTTTGTCGTCGGATTTCAGTTTTGTGACAGTATCTTTAAGACTATAAAATCACATTATTAAGTCGTTTTTTTTATAAATACTACATGTACTACAATATTTTATCCTGTTATAAAATTACGGTATACTTGCATATCATATTCGAAATGAACTGACTATTACCAAATCATTACCCATTTATTTGTATAGTTTTATAGTTTACTGCAAGCAATCTAGGGAAGGTACTTGTTCTACTTTCAATTAATTATAGTATAACCGAACAACACATTAAATCACGAGTGCTCGTAGCGCACGAGTGAATTATTAGTGTTTTTCTGTCAGGAGTTGTAGATCTTTGGTATTCGAATTTCAAGATTATTTATTCTATTTATTAAATTAAAATATCCCATGTATTCAGAAATTTTAACGATAAAATACAAGGGATTATGTTTTTATATGATTACGCGTCGACCATTGTATAGCAACGTCGTTGGCGATGAATATTGTTACGTTACTTCCTAGAGTGAAATATGACTCTCGATTTCACTGGGTGAATTATCGATTTCGATTTCACTCTGAAATCCCGGTATTTCACCACACCAAATGTAATAAATATTTATTATTGTTGATTTTATTGTTGTCACAGTTGTGACTAATTCATTCGCTTTTATTCTGTATGTGCCTATCGCAAGAAGGGTATGTGTATATTGTCTCTTGGTAAATT
The DNA here is from genome assembly GCA_028015205.1 of Mytilisepta virgata. Classification (NCBI taxonomy): domain Eukaryota; kingdom Metazoa; phylum Mollusca; class Bivalvia; order Mytilida; family Mytilidae; genus Mytilisepta; species Mytilisepta virgata. Next base: position 46,533,893 of record CM051515.1, read on the forward strand.
ATGAATATATTCAGGGATTTTGACAATGTTTGTCATTATTAAATTTTTAAGGATGATCGCTGGTCTAATAGGAAATAAATAGGATTTGAAATAGGTGTTTTAGTTTGAGGATTAGTTTGAGATGTTGAGAGAACATATGAATAGTAAACAAATAAGCAAGAAAAAAATATAGGTTCATGTGCTCATTTTAGAGCTATAAGGCCTTGAAAATTTGCAAGAAATGGGTTTTCTCTGGATTTTTCATTGTCTTTGCATTGACAACTTCAGTCTCTCAAAGATGTATGAAAAAATAAAAAGGATGTCATAAAATTTTGTCAAATATCATTTTAAGGTATATATGATTGAATTATAAAAGAAAAAATGAGGGTTCATGGGCAAAAAATTTCATGTTTAAGAAATGGATAAAACCTGAGGATTCTGAAAATCTGACAAAAAGTCCAAAACATGACCAGCGATCATCCTTAACATTAGTCTAGTTTGGGGAATCAAAAACCGGGTTTCATAGTGTGGAACGTGTACATGTATATCTATTTTTCTTCATTCAATACAACGTTCACCGGACAATTATATTTATTATAAGGTAAAATTTTTATCAGTGCGTCTTCAATTTCCATATGTAAGCAATTACATTCTAATCATAGATCAGTAAACAGAAATTATTGTATGTATTTTGTTAATGAATCAAGTGTCATACTATCGGAGCTTAATTAACATGTACATTAGAAAAAATTGGTATCTAGGTGCAGTATCGTGTTGATGTTGAAATCCTTTAAAGCAATATCCGATTGCACGATAACAGGAAGGAAATTGTTCACTTGATAGTATGTAATAGACTATGCTAATCGATTACTATAGAAAACAAATTAATTCACTTTATGCGATTAATAGTTCCACTGATGTAGTGTTGGTGGTCAGTTACGATTCAAAAATTGTACGGGAAATTATTGGAAAGGCTTATCCGTGATAATACAGGGAAATTATCCTAGGATACCAGTTTTTTACACATTGACAGCACGGTAAAAGATGGTACACGGGAAACTCAGATAAAGATAAAACGCCCAAAAACCAAAAGAACAGCGTATAATTTATCGTCATTTTGAAAGTAGCTGCATATTGTATTAATTTTTATTCTCTAACTAACTGCTAAAGGCAAAAAAGAAAAAGAACAATCATCTAAAAATGTTGTGGATCAAGTTCAACTGCCAAAATGAACAATTGGGTTAAACTAATGACAGACTGTAACACACCTGTAGTTTGTTTCCAGAAATGTACCAATGATAAGATAGTTTGTGTTTTGGGTTTATATTTTTATGTAAATACCAAATTACTAATAGCTTAACTTCATGAACTTGTGAGTACTTGGAAGTCAAATTGTTATTTTGTCTAGATAATAAATTAAAACCCGTATTTTGTGATCAATAAAAAAAATATTTCACCGTTTGACTGCTGTATTCAAATTTTAAAAAAAATGTCTCGATACCAATTGTTTTTCCTCTTGACATGAAGATTTTGATCATTTTTGCGAGCAATTTACTCTATACTGAATTGACCTTTTGCTTGCAATTTTTTCTTTGAATTACCATCTGTACTTTTTTGTTCCTTATAGCAAATTAAAATGGAACTTTAGAGAATAAATATGCGATCTTATTCCAACCACCGGTACTGTTAAATAAAAGTTGCATGCTGAAATATTTAAATGATTTAAAAGAAGAGTCGTCACTTCACTTAATTTTGGCTTAATTTTACGTCAAAAATCATAAATTATTTCAGTTGGAATTTACTATATTTGTATAAAGCATATGCTCCCGCCATTTTTTCATATCGTCAATTAGACTAACAAGATCAAATGTCTTCATAATCTGAGCAAGCCGTATAAGTAACAGCATTGTGAGATAGATCCAATGACTTACAATGACATAGTTCAGTTCATCGGAACAAGTTCTGTTCAGTATTGCAAATGGTTCTACTTGTATGTACATAATTATCAAGTCTTAAAAAATCAGATGACATTTGACCTTCAAATAGAATAGGGACAAAGACCCAAATCCTTTCCTCCCAATCATACTTGAAGGGTGAGCCTATTGTCGTTTATTACTAGTTGTGTTTAGGGGCTGACACATATACCATTGTCTGAAAAGAAGACTGACACATATGCGACTAAAATATCTACAAAAGAATCGATGACACTGGGCAAATTCTACAAGACCAAAATCTACAGACAAGGCGAATTTATGAGAACAGTAACACAGCAAAACCTTCAGTTATTATTTCCCTAGCTTTCATAGCAATTTTATGAACAATCCAAACCTTTTTTGTTGTAAATTAATTTGAAGCGTTAGAAAGTAAAACATTAAAAAGTCCGAAATAGTTTTACAGAAATAAAAGAGTTATAAACTGAAATGATATCTTTTTATTCATTTGGGACTTTATATCTATTAATATCATTAATAATTATTATCGCGTGATTAATATATTAATGCATGACTAATCGAAATAACGACAAACTAAAATGGTCAGAGAAAACCGCAATTTTTTTCGAAATGTGACCATACGATTTGTTGACGACCGGGCGAAATGTTTAATTTAATTATATGTAAATTAATCATCAGGAAAGAAAATATCGAGTTTAGTCGGTGGGTACATTAAACTCGCAAACTAAGGGACTTTTCTTGTCTTTGTCGTTCCACTAATTTTGAAGTTCGCGTTTATATCCTTTGATGGTGATTAGGTTCCATGACACAGTTTAAGTAAATTAATTTTTTGTTACCTTTACTACAGGTGAATACATTATCATATAAGTCAATTTTCAAGCTCGTTCAAGTTGACCTCTCAGTTGTGAGCTATAAAGGGATTAATCGTAAATTTCTTGTCAATTAGAAAGGAACAGGATATTAGATATACGTAAGCTTTTCGTAAAACATCATTCGGAATGCAATAATTCGTGAGATTTTTTCTACTTCACAGCGATTGGAGTAAGTTTTCACTTTTTATTGTTCTTTTTTTTTAAATAATTATATTTGGTACAATTCCATACCAAATTAACTTTTATTATGGTTAAATACCTGAATACTCTCTTTAAAGCAGCGCAGTAATACTGAATTTTAAAATATATAATTAAATTGAACCAAAACAAAGCAACTATTGATAAGTGTTTCTTCGGATATTATAACAACCGCTTTTAATAAAAATTTCATGTTTTAAGTATTAAAGTACGAAGGAATCTTAAATTTCCTTTCATTTCACACAAAATATTGCCCGAGTTTATTCCTGGTGTCTTTTTTTAATTTCAGTTACATGTATTTATTAGTCTGGCATTGTCAGGGAACCATCTTTATATTTGTTTTGCTCTTCACGGAAATACTTAAAACTTCATATTTAAAAGAATTGACATTATTCAAGTGATATTTCTAGTACGGAAACCTTTTGTGGAAAAGCAAAATAAATCTAATAAGCAGATTTTATCCTAATCCAATTAAATTCTTCCTGCAGTTTTATGTGAAACATGTAATTTAACTACTTTATCAAGAAAAAGAAATTGTTGCAAACATTTCAATGCCATAAAATGTATTAAGGTAGTAATTTGCTTTAATATATCATAGTGAAACAGGAGAGATATCGGAAATTTTTGTTTGCTGGTACTTAGAATTGTTCTTTAATCCTGGAGAGTATCATCGTTCCTGATACAATAATGGCACATAAAATACTCCATAGATTATGATTGCTTCTAATAGCAGCCTTTGTCTGTAATGGGTTAAAGTAGCTTTATCTGGTACTCTGACTACCAGCATTGGTCGTAAATGCTGTTCCGTTTAATCTTGCGAATGTTCTAGCATATCAAAGAATTTGAAAACAATTATCCATATCTTTATCATTTTTATGAAGACACCGGAAATCGCTTGCAGTACAGAAAGGGGATTTATGAGGAATAAGCAAATCGCATATAGACGTTTTAGTACTTTGTGTTAAATCTGTGGATTCTGTTTTTGATATAAAGATTTTTTATGTGGCATACACATGTGGGAAGAATCCTTCCTTTTAAAAAGTCAATGAAGCGTTTCGTTTGCTTTTAAAGTCTATTCATGGTTAACTTTGGTAACTGTATCATTGAAAGGTTATGAACATGTCTTTGTTTTGTAAAACCTAGGAAAACTGATTTTGGTTTTATCATATTATAAGGGAGTTTATTAGCTTATCATTTCACTTTTGTATGAGCTGATAAGAAAAATAACAGAGTTATTCGGATCGATTCATCTATCTCGGATCTATCGACGTTTACTATGTAGCAAGTGATTATATTATAGATAGGTTATGTAGTTGTATCAATCTTCAAAACCAAATAATGTTAGTGCACACCAATTATTCAGATAGTGCTGAATAAAAAAATATCTGAGCATCTTGATGTTATTTATCAAGACAAAATGTGTGTAAAATACAAAATGTACCCAAAGTTTATTAAAATTTAAACAAAATATTCCTGTGCAGACATTTATGCCTTTTCCGATTGTTTAAAATTATATAATATCTGTATTGTTTTGATTGAACTTGCTTCTTGTCATAGCTCTGTCATTAAATAGTTTTCGGCTTCACCTTTTTGGACATTGTGGCATTTTGGTGATTGTTTCGGCTTCCTACACTTTAAAACTTCCAGCAGTCCTATTGAGACATAATTTATCGAAATGAGTACGTTCAGACAATTGTAATTAGTTTCCTGGTATTTTTTATAAATACTAAAATGTTCCTTCGAAACAATTACTCAATATAGCTAGCTATATGTATGCAATTTTCGAATCTCGCATGATCCTCCTGGCTTTCGTAAATGTCGGATTTCGAACTTCGGTTATTGAATTTCGAATTTCGAATCTCGCATGATCCTTCTTATCTTTTGTACTCCGACAATTCAGATTAAATGATTTCTTTTTTTTTCAGTTGATAATGGGTATTAAAGTTCTTTTCCAACTTAGATAACTTTTGTTATGTAATGATAGAATTGTTTAATTCCTAAACGCTTTACACTCATAAATCCAATAAAAACATAACATGCTTAATGGAATTGATATAATTCTGATGGGCATGTATGTATAGGCCAATTGGTTTTGTTTTGTTTTGTTTTTTTACTTTATTTTATTTAAATCTCCATATGTTTTAGGCATAGGTAGGAAAATTTCATGATAAGATGTATACATCAAATGTTAATTTTTCCGTCCTAAAAAGATAAATCAACACCATATAACAAGCTGAACATGCCCTACCCCTTTCAGATTATTATCATTTTCTTTTCCCTTTTTTAATTGAATTAATTACCAGAAACGCAAACAGAATTTTCCATGAACATAAAACTTTACTGAAGAAGACAAAAGAAACAATACATTTCTGTTAGTAAGGTTTAGTGTACAACAATAAAAACATTAAAAGCATTAAAGGTGCAAGATGTATTTGTTTTATTTTTCCGATAGTATATTATTATTATTATTATTTTACATGTATAGGATGATTTCTCTTTAGTAAAGAACAATATGAAATTTAACATTCTTTCTTAACAACAAATTCAAGACTAATAGCAAGAAGCATCTCATTTTGACCCGAAGAAATGAGAGATATCCACAACTTATCTAGAATGCCGATCCCCATACTCCATTTTCTTTATACATGTATTGCCAAAAGATAAGAACACTTCTTGCATGTAGGTACAATGTACATGTACTAAAAAAACACATATTGGTCAGTGACTCTTTAATGACGTAAATATGTAGCTTGAATTTTCCGACTAAGTACCCAACGAAGAACCCCTTTTTAAGTGGAACAATAGGAACATGTATATAAATGTACATGCATAATAATGTTTAGAGAGTGGGCAATTTTTATTGCAGGGACGGGACCGGCAAAAATGGGCATTGGACATATACTTTTTAATACGTGTAAGCCAAGGGCGCATATTTTTTTTTCAAAAGAAATTTGCATGGGACCAACACTTATGGTGAAAATTAGAAACTGTGTCTCTCCTTAACCTTAACCCTGACCCTCTTTCCTACTTGAACATTAAAATAACATCAGTGTTTTGAATTAAGTGATTTACTCACTATGATCGAAACACACTGACATTTTTAAACAACTACAAGCATGGGACAATTACATTACTACATACAACATTCTTCTCTAATTTTACCTTTTAACCCTCCTTTGTCCTTGTGATCGTTCTAGGAAAAGAGAATCGTACGATGCGGATAACATATCAAAGATGTTGTATGGCGAGCACTAATTATATATGATGATCTAAGAACATTATATTTTTAACGGAGACCATGTTATTAGAGTATTGCTTTTAATATATCACAATTTTCGGCTAATATGTATTGATGGCGGAATGCAACTTGAAACATTGTTATTTATTCAAAAATAGAAGGTTATTTGCTTTTGCATTATTCGAGAATTACATTCAGTAGTTTTCCTATGTGTATAAACTGTTATTGTAAAATATGTTGAGGTTTCACAATAAATGTAAAATCGGATAGTCCTTTCTTGATATGTAAATACAACTATAAGATTACGTAAGATCCTTATAAAACATTAAGATTTACGATTCTCATAAAGCCTTAAGTATCTCATAAGTCTTAAAACATTGTCTTAAACTAGGAAAAGTAAAAACTCATATGTCAGAATTGCTATCCATCAAAAATTGAGTTCATTGTTTTTATTGAAGCATAGAGTCTTTACCACTAGTATTCAATAGAAAACAAGTATATAAAATACTGTGGTACACCAATTTTCGTGGATTTCGTGGCTAGAACAATCGACCAATTTAAGTATTAATTTTCAGATGGCTAAAAGGAAACAATACCAAAAATGCAAGAAACGTGTTTAACATTTGATGATTATACAAAAATGAACAGGTGTTTGTTATAACAACTGTTACAATGACCAAGTATATGACAGTGTTGGTATCAGAGGTGTATCTCTTTGAAACCATTTGCACAAGACAAATACGAAAATAAAAAATATTCAAAAACGGAATATTTAAATTCAAGCTTTTCATTCTTTATGTAAGATCTACTCTACAATTCCTTTCGTAAAAAAGTCATGTAATTACCCATCTAACTAAGGTTCCCTTAAAATAAATTGCAAGATATTTCAAAATTGCGATGAACTGTGAAATTATTTGTCAGTTCTACGTATTATCGACTAATTAATGTTGATAACTTTGGAAATAGAACTATAAGCTAATATTAACCGTTTAAACGTTAAATATGCTTGATCATTATTTACTTCGAAAAATCTAATTTTTCAAAATTAAATTTATTTTAAACCAAACATCAAAACGCTTTTTAAAAAATTACATACGTTATAAATTTGCACATTAAGTTAAAAATAAAATGAAATATATATTTCAGAAAATTTTGATAAATAAGAAGTTATTAAACAATGTGTGATTTTACAAAGTAAAACATAAATATGAAGATCTTACCGAGTGCCCACTATTATTCCAGGTAGTAATATAACAAGTTTAATTAATAAACTACACTGCTTTTATAGACTAAATGATTCTATTTAGTGGGTGTTCCATCGCTACAAATCAATTCCTTGCTATTCTGTTTGCATACACCTTCGCATCGCTGATTCCCAATTGCATTGGACAGACGGAAATTTATTTATGTATTCATCGTTCGCTTATAATATAAATGCTACATGTTTGTAATAACTAATATGAAAAAAATGGTTAACCCTCATTGCATGATTAAATGTAATGTAATTAACGATATATTATTTGTAACGCCACCGTCGCCGTTCTGAAGCCACATCAATAATAAACGTGACCGTCTGTCCCAACAATCATATTTTCGGATTCGCTTATTGAATTATTTTTTTTATTTGCAGAAATGAAAGAAAAAAGAAAACAATCTGTTTGAAGATTTAATTGCTAGTTGACCTATGTTTATCTAAATTATACATGATATTAATTAAATAAGATTGGATCGTCTTTCCTTTATCGTCAAGTAAAACACGTTAAAGAGTGCTTTCACAAGTTTATTGTCTTCTAACCTTTACAGTATACCAATATTGTCTTTTAACATTTAGAGTATACGGAAATAAACACTAATAATGGTACGGTATAGTAAATGTTTCATGGTTATAGATTTCTTTGAAAAGTGAGCAAAACAAATAAACTTATCAGTTTCATATAATTTGTGCTTTTTTTTAAACATTATTGAATCATGTAATTATTTAATATATATTTTACATCACTTTACACAGTAATGTAAAAACGTTTTGCACATTTGTTTGTTGATTTCATTGACTTGTAGGCAGACATTTAATTCAGAATGATTGTCTATTTCTCCCCAAAAATTGAGTTAAGTGTTTTAATTATTGGTGTGGGAACAGAATGAATAGAAAAGGTTTGGAAAATTTGTTTATTTGTTTGATTTATGAGTTGTCAGTCAATGAAATGACCATACAGTGCATCAAATTTATTTCGGTATTTTGTGATACATTTTATTACTACCACTGGGGCATTATCAGCCCAGTATCCAGAATTTTTGTCCTGACATGATTCATTATTTAAAGGCCTTTAAATTTTCCGTTCAAAATTTGACAAAAATTACCAGAAATTTCTATGGCTGTTCCTTTTGATCCAGAGGTAACCCTTAGCTGAGTTTGGATTCCTGTTTGTTTTAATTGTTTTGGGTCTGAATGTTGTGCTTATTAATTCATCAATATTTATATCTTTAACCGGATTTCCAACATTTTGATCTCGAGCACTGCTGATGAGTTGTCTGTCAACGAAATGGCCATGCAGTGCATCAAATTTATTTCCGTATTTGTGATAAATTTTATTATTAACTAACACCATTTTCAACGACTTTTAAGGTTTTTGTTCTGTGGGGGGGGGGGGATTATAGCACATGTGCATAAAGAGAACCACTAGCAGATTAAACTCACTTCATATCACGGCAATTTTTAAAATTCACAACTTTTGTGAAAAAAGGCTTGTTCGAAATGATTGGTCCGCACTTCGGTCTATTCATATACGCTAATGAACTTCAGAGTAATGCCTTCGACTAATGTTTTGTTTTGACGGACAGGTCATCAATACTAGCTGTGATTTACTGTTTTTTACATATAAGAATGTTTTGTATTTGGCGATTAGAATTTCCTAGATAACGTAAAATCGTTTTTTGTTATCAATTTATTCGTTTTTTAAAGATGTTTTTTCTTAAATATTCCTTTTTTGCTGTTTCAAATTTTAACACTTCCATCCGGATAATATCAAGCTTAACAAAATTACTGACATATTTAGGAGTAAATATAGACGTATACATTGATAAGACAGTCACAAGAAATATGTTTGCAAATGTTCCACCAATAATATCAAATTAAAGTGAATTCTTAATACATGTATCGGAATTAACAAATGCGCAATCGGATTCACATATGTCATTGTATGTGTCGTTTTCAGTTTAGTGAACAGCTTGAGAGACACATTATGTCTGTAATTTTTATACACATATGACGTAATATACGTCTGGCAAAAAAAGAAGTACTGACAAACTTGTGCAGCATGTTGGTATCGACTTGAACTTTTGGTGAAATGAAAACAAGATCTTTTACCATGTTGCTGTACAAATATAAGTAAAGTCAAGAAATACCAAAGGAATATTCGAAGGAGAGAAAAATCGTAACAACAGACAAACTCCGGAGAACAACGAAGACAAGACCAAAACAATACATGCACTACAATTAAAAACTAAAAACATATGAACAACATGGACCCCACCAAAAAACCGGGGATAGACTCAGGTGCTCCGGAAGAGTACGCAGTCTCTGCTTCCTGCAGGACACCCGCCATATAACTGTTTAATAGAGGAGGAAGGGCAATAGAAGAGCTGTTTTATTTAAGAGTAAATTCTACAGGTACATCGGGATATGGACTAAATACATGCATATTTAGAGAGAAAGATGAACGATATGTCAATTTATTAATCGTCAATATATGACTCGGTTGTATTGCTCAAGGCCAAAAATGTTGAAAGACAAAAAAACAACATCCCCAGAAAGTTGTTCAGAAGATTTAAATACCACAATGACCAATTATGTAAGGCCAGAAGTAAACTCAAATTTTGAACTACAAAAATGTATCTATCTTTAACACTTCGGTTTGTTTACTCTGGATTTTATCACTTGTTAAACTTTTTACACTCCATTCCACTGACATTTTCATACTATCGGCTGGTGTTAATATTGAATATATTTAAGAATGATTTAACAACTTATTTGCGTGGCTCTTGTACTATGTAATATACCATTTCATCTGGAAATTGTTTTATTCAACAAATAAAATGTGTACAAGAAAATAGTCAGCCTAAAAAAATAGCAATACCTTTATACCTTAGTTGCGAAAACAAAAGTTTTAAATCTCAATAGACATATATTCTCATCATATATGGCGTGCGTGTTTTAATGAAAATAATTCATCGCCAAGTACATGTATGTTTTACGATAACTTATTTCCCAAAACACCAATTAACATAGGACAGGAAAGCAATATTATTCATAAAGTATAGGTTAATTCTTGGTGAATTATATAATTACGTCGTCCTGATATGCACCTGGCTGCCACTGGACGTTAAACAACAATTCATCCATCCCTGTATAATTACGTAACTAAAACATCTTGGGTTTACCTGTTTGGTACTGATGTTCTTTGTTTTTGCCATGTTACAGCTTACCCTTGACTATACCATAAGATAATATGAGCTTAAAATATCCACGTAATATACTAAAAAGCTTTACGATATACCTGTACATGTGTGTGTATATATATATATATATATATATATATATATATATATATGAATACAACATTTATTTGTAGAAAAAAGAACTGTATGTAAGAACTTAAAATACATTTACTTTTCTAGCTATTAAGTTTTAATGAAACACGGCAGCCACGCTGCATATCCCCGCGCCACTGTTGTGTTAATCACAAAATTAAATGCTACGAGTTCAATCAAAGGAATATTTCACAAAAGAACAATAACATTTTTTCACTGTTTCACTACCATTTCTCCTTTTTTAAATAATTCAGCCCGTGCTATGAGTGGCAAAACACAAATGACCAAAGAAATTATACTCAGATATGACAATAACTTAAGTAATGAATTGGACAGAGATAGTAGTCATAATGTTAAATGAAGTGTGACTGATTAGGATATCATACTTTGATAATGTAAATACATGTAGTGAACTGTTTTTATGATGACATGTTCTACTAATTAAGTGTAAGTTTACCAAAGTTGGAATATAAATTTTGGAAATTAAATGGTTAGCTTAAGTCTTGTGACATTAATAGTTATTAATATACATGGTTGCTAGATACATTTCCCAAAAAATGAAGATCTTAAGAGTCTTTCAGGAAATTTACCAAAATTGGAATTTCATTTTTGGAATTTGAATGGTAACTTTAACACTAATGTTATTAATAGTTATTAATATGCATGGTTGCTACATACATTTCCAAATAATGAAGGTCTTAGAGTCTTTCAGGAAATTTACCAAAGTTGGAATTTAATTTTTGGAAATTGAATGGTTACCTTAACTCTTGTGACATTAATGGTCATTAATATACATGGTTGCTAGATACATTTCCAAAAAAATGAAGGTCTTAGAGTCTTTCAGGAAATTTACCAAAGTTGGGATTATTTTTTTTTTTTTAATCAAAATATTCCATTAAACAGCTATTATTCTGCTAGTGTCTGATAGTGTCTGATAGTATGGTTGATTGGTAATTTTCAAAAATTAATAAGTCTTGAGTCCAATTTTCATGCCACTTTTGAATTTGCCATATGTAATACTATTCATGGTTTCAGTTTCATCATTATAGCCCAAATAGTTTAGAAGATTTCACTATTTACTAGATATCGCGAAATCCGTTTTTTGCTCATAATTATATAATTCGTAGACAAATGTGCAATGAGGTTTAGGGAATTTGCTTTTGGTTTTCAGACAAAAGATCTAGAACAACAAGACTAAGTCCAATAACATATTGCTGACTTTAAGTCCTTCTACATTTATTTGATTATTTACAGTTTCCTAAATATTTTGTGGTAAAAATTGTGATGTACAATACATTTAATTGTAGTTGCATACTTGACATAAAGTGTCATGGTTGCGGCATATCAACAGAAATACAAAATACGGAAAGATGTTACAATAAATCATCGCACGTGCAGGATCCAATAAAAACAGATAAAAAGAACAAGAAATATTCCAATGATGTCTCACTATTAGTAGGGGCAATATACGCTTTGATGCATAGTAAAGTTAAGAAATACCGGATATTCGAAGGAGGGAAAATCGAAACAACTGACAAACATGAACATTCCACCATGCGCGTAAATTAAGAAATAATGCATGTGGGTTATAGAGTTGAAGTCATTTACACATGGGCCGGGCCTTTATTATATAGATATATAATGTGTAGCCAAGCAATAGATTAGAATATGTTCCCAAGGTATTGGAAACCGCTTTGGCTTCGGGCAATTGAACACTTGAGCTGTTCCCAGTACCGAGGGAAAAAATTGGTCTATTGCCTGGCTAAACATTCGATATCTGTTTTATTACCTAACAGTAGTTTTGGGATGCACAATAGAACGCTACACCTGGAAATAGAACGTCGTGAATATTCATGAGGCGTAACTGTTCAATCATAAAGCGGGTCAAAAGATCCCGGGCAATGGAACGCAAGTCGTTCTATTGCCCGATAGACAAATTAAAAGTGAAATATGGTTAAAATTAAAATTTGCTCAATGAAAAGGTAATTTATGAATATTCTATTAGATAATAAATTCGATTATTTTATACCTTGGTTCTACAAGTGATATGCAACACGTTGTATCCAGTCAAATGATCGACTTTTCTGAAAACAAATATATTTTGTTAAAATAACAAAAACACCTTTATATATTTACTTGTAAACTATATAATGTAAAATACTTGTAATCGAAACAAATATAAAACTGCCTTTTTACATATCTACAATTTCGGTTGAGTCCTCTAATTTCGAAAAAAAGGAAATATTTAAAATGAATATATAATTAATTATATATAGATAGCTCAGATGAGATATTAATATAGAATACAAATTTTACAGATATCTGTGGAGATATTTTTTAATTTTCACACATTGTAAATAAATAATAAAACGGATAATAGGAAATATCAACAATACCAATCAATTAAACGCCATACAATCGACGGACTTTCACACGAAACAACATACAAAAGAGCACACAAGACAAATATATAGATTCAAAAAGGAGCGAGGATAGTCTGACTTAGATAAGACAGAGTTATATAAAGTTAAACATTATATCTATGTCTTGATTTAAAATATAAAAGATGACAACAAACTATAAATTTTTAATATATTTGATATTTTTTAAATGTCAAAAATTGCAATTTAAAATTATAGTATTTATTATTATTTTAACTCTGTTGAAATACACACTAATATATAATCATAATCTCATTGGCATCTTGCGCAAGAATGTTTGTCCTTTGTGCGAAATTAACACATATACAAATACATCGGTAAAAGAAGCGACAAAACAGTAGGAAAATTCGTTAATTCGAAATCCAAAGGAAAAGACAAAGGCATGAAAATGGATGGATTGAATGAATATATTTGAACGCTGAGCTGGCGATATTGCAGCCAATATCACGACGACATGAAGATGGGAACAAAACTACCAACTACGTATGAACAGAAACGTTCCTTCAAGCAAAACCCATCTTCAACGGATTTATACTTAACAACTGGGAAAATGTTAATTTCTGCTGTTTGGATTCAGTTGCCAAAATACGTGTCATTTAATAGAGATTATAAAACAGAATATATATCGTGCCCCTAACCTCTATTGGTGATCATTTTTCATAATACAAAATAAATTAATAAACCTATCATTTTCAGCTTTTTAAAGTAAAGATATATATATTCAATCATTATGTAATTATGATATGAACATTATTTAAATTTTTAATAAAATTTGCTTGTAAATAACCGAGAAACAATAATAGTCTGACCTTTTGTCCTGTCTATGTGAAACCAATACTTCGTATTAAACACTGTAACGTTGAAAGACAAAAATGAAACCGTCATGCCTGCTCAGCATATAATCACATGAAAGATCAGAAAAAAGATCAAATACGTGAAATGTCATAATTCTCTCATTTCGAATGATTTCAGTGTGGTATGTAATACTGCAGTATTCACAAGCGTAGACTTAAGACAAAAAGCTGAAGTAAAGAATAAAACTGTGCTACATTCATGACAATCTACCATAAATCCATATACCATAGAGAGTGATAATCGTTTTCCGCAAAGTATAAAACGGAATTGTTCAAAATATCATATTGATTTTGATATTTAGACATGATGGCGTGTGTTTTTTTTATCTTCTCAAGAACGGAAAGTTAACAATAAAGATTTGTTTGAGAATAAGTATTTGTTATCTTCTTTTCCTGCAAGTTGTTGAGCTAATGTTTGAACAAGTATCGGAAATGCTTCTTCATTCTTGGTATCTATAAATATTTATTTATGACAAAGTTGTATGGAGATAAATAACATTTGATAGTACATCCTCAAAAGAGCTTTCTTTATATGAAAAGCACGTTTGAAATGTTACTTATTATACTGTTTTGTATATCACTTTAAATGATCTTATAGCATCACAGACAGTAAGATTAAAAAACAAGTATAAGCTAAACAAAAAAACTAAAATAAAAAAAAAGTTTGAGGTAAACCTTATTTCAGTTAGCGAAGTTTGTTCTCATTTAAAAAAGTTAAATGTAAATAAATCTGCATGGTATTGGACCAAAACTTCGTGCAAATTTAATGTCGCCATCATTAACATTTTTAATCAACAAAAGGATAATTACTGGTTACTTTCCAGAAAAGTTCAAACATGCAAGGTTACGCCTACACATAAAGGTGGATCTACGCATGTTCGGTCAAATTATAGACCTATATCTCTTTTATGTACAGTTTAAAAGGTTTTTGAAAAGCATATATGTTCTCAGTTATACAATTATCTGAACAGTAAAAAACTATTACATGAAACACAATCTGGTTTCAGAAAGGGACATTCGTGTCAAACTGCTCTGACTAGGTTAGTAGATGAATGGCTAAAGTATTTGGATGATGGAGAAATAGTGGGCTTTGTATTTTTAGATTATAGTAAGGCGTTTGATCTTGTAAATCATACTGGTCTTCTTGAGAAACTTCATTCATATCAAATTTGTAAAAACTTGTATAACTGGTTAGAATCATATCTCCAAAATATAACACAGGAAGTTCAATTTGGAAATGTAAAATCTTTAAAATGTGATATGAAATACGGGGTCCGTCAAGGATCTGTTTTAGGTATTTTCCTTTTCTTAATATATGTGATTCCAATATAGATTTATTTGCTGATGACTTTAATTTACATAGTCACGACAAAGATGTGCAGATATAAAGTATATAAATAATGCATTACAAATTGACATAAATATTACATTATTCAGTATTGATGTACCAACAATGGTATGAAACTTAATCCTCATAAAACTAAGTGTATGATTATTAGCTCTAGACAGAAACTTACAAAGTTACCCGAACTGTGCATTAAAATAGATGGAAATTTTATCGAAAATGTTAATTCACAAAAACCGTTAGGTGTTGATATTGACGAACATCTTAACTCGAATATTCAAATTGATCAAATTTGTAAAATTATTTCCTCAAAAGTTTTACTTTTACGAAAGATAAAAGATCACTTACCTATTCATGTCAGACAATTATATTATAATTCCTATATTTTGCCTTATATTGATTATTGAAGCTTTGTTTGGTGTGATATTTCAAAGAAAGATGCGGATATATTTACCAAAACTTCAAAAAAGAGCTGGTTACCATTTAGAAAGAGTGTACAATTTCAAATGTCTATTTTAATATACAAAGTTGTACATGGTTTAGTTCCGGAATACATGATTCTACAAAAAGGAAATGGTGTACTGACATGTTCAAAGATATAATTTGAGATCTGTTTCTGATAATAATTTATTTTTACCTAGACCTAATACGAATTTTCTAAAGAAATCGTTTCAGTTTTCTGCCGTCAAAATATGGAACGATTTACCTTGTAGTCTTAAAAAGTGTGCTAATTTAAATTTGTTAAAAACAAACTGTTTTGAACATTTTCTAAAGATGTGATCATTTATTGATATATTTATTTATATATGAACATTATTTGATAATTTACATTGTAATATGCATGTGTATATTATAATATTTATATTGTACTTATCTGATGGCCTCAATGAAAATTAGACTTGCTCTAATGGAGTCACCCTCTTTAAATAAAGAGTTAATTATTATTATTATATTATTATACACCACTAAAACCAATCTGCAAACAGATAGCAGCCTTCAACACAGGGTATATACCTGCAATGCCCGACAAACTATGCGTAATCCTATATAAAGCTTTCTGGAAAAATACAACCGAAAAGTCGAAATATTTGAAATAAAAATATGCTCTATGTTTATATGAAAACAACACCACAAACGACAACCACTAAAACTTGTAATCAAGTGAGACACGCTTATAAAAAAAGCGGTGGGTTAAAGTCAGATTTCTGCTATTATTAAAACTCATCAAATCAATGCACTATTCTAAAATCTGTCATTTATTACCATATATTCATTACAAACTCATTAAAAATTAATGACAATGATTTAGGGAGAAATAAGCAATAAACAACAAATACTTGCTTTAATCAATGACTTATTCAATATTCACATGTTTAGGTGCATAATAGATATGTTCTCTCAACCTGGAGGCTTCTATTTAATTAAACAAAAAAATGGATAAAATAAAAGGTCAACGATTATACACCAATCAACAAACGCCAACCATCTGAGAGAACCCTGGACAAAAAAATCACACAAGAGAACAAAACACAAATATAATCACAACAGAGATTCAGAATAGCCTTAGTTGGCACAAACACTGAAATGTGGTGGGCTAAACCGTTTTTACGCGTACCAAACTCCCCCCCCCCCCCCCCCCCGCTTATATATTCTAACACTCTGGTGTATAAAACATACTATAAAAGCCAATACAGTACGATTACCAACAAGGTGACCGCTTACTGAAAGTGCAAAAGTTGGTTGGACAATACGTAATTTCAATACAATCTAAATCTGTTCTAGTCCGATAGTTTTGTCTTTCAGGGGTTGAGAAAATTCGAATAAAAGAATAAACTACAATTGGGACTAAACTGATAAATATTAATTATTTAATTATGTACAATACGTACTCGCGAATTTATGCATGAATTAGTTGCAGATTTTAAGGTATTCGAATTTAAAAGTCTTTTACACTATAAAAAAGACCAGATGTTGTTCTGTAGATTTAACAAACTTTAGTAACTCGAACTACTGATAATTCGAACAAGCTTCGAAGGTGTCTTGGTGTTTGAGCCACTGATGTTTTACTGTATGTGCATGTATATGTACATTAAATAAGCACAACCTTATCCAGGGATTAGGAAATGATAAAATTCCAAAACAACCTCCACTACACATTTATATCAAAGTTTTATGAAAATTGTTTTTCAATTTATATGTAAAATAAACGCCTACATTGTAATCGTTTCAACTCATTTTCGAAATAAATATATCAAATATCCTGTAAGTGTCCTATTGTGCAACTATTAATGATGCTCGCTGGTCATTTTTTGGTCTTTTTGTCAGATTTTCGGAATCCTCGGGTTTTATTCATTTCTTAAACATGAATTTTTTTGCCCATGAACCCCCACTGTTTCTTTTATAATTCAATCATATATACCTTAAAATGGTATTTGACAACATTTTATGAAATTCTTTTTATTTTTTCATACATTTTTGAGAGACTGAAGTTGTCAATGCAAAGACAATGAAAAATCCAGAGAAAACCCATTTCCTGCAAATTTTCAAAGCCTTATAGTTCTAAAATGAGCACATGAACCTATATTTTTTCTTGCTTATTTGTTTACTATTCATATGTTCTCTCAAACTAAAACACATATTTCAAATCCTATTTATTTCCTATTAGACCAGCGATCATCCTTAAATGGTTGATTTTGCGAATTAATGACGTTTCTTCTTAATTATTTATTTGGGTATAGTAAATGTCTATTTCCCAATAGATCACCTTTATTGGTTGTCAGATTGAACATTATAAATCCCCACTGCAAAGCAGAGAATTTTACTCGTGTTCCATCATGTAAAAGTATACTGGTAGTTTAATAATTAATGAAATAACGATACAATAAATGCATTGGTGTTAGCCCAACTTGAAATCACTCGTTCATTATGTAACGTACATTGTAGCATTGCTTACCGACACTTGTTATTTGTTCTTACCCTTTTTGTAAAGACAAATAATAAAAGCCAAAGTTACATCCAATAAGACAATATAAAAATATTAGCAAAATACCACCCACCTTAATTTTGAAAGGCTTGAAAGCCTAACTTCATATATGATTTATTATTAAAATTAAAAATTAACATAATCACCAAAAACTCCATTTGATAATGATGAATAATCTTACTTGTATTTATGTATATAAGTAAAGTCAAGAAATACCAAAGGGATATTCGAAGGAGAGAACAATCGTAACAACTGACCAACTCCGGAGACTAACGAAGACAAGACCAAAACAATACATGCACTAAAATTAAAAACTAAAAACATATGAACAACATAGACCCCACCAAAAAACCGGGGTAGACTCAGGTGCTCCGGAAGAGTAAGCAGTCTCTGCTTCCTGCAGTACACCTGCCTAGCTGCCCATGTCAAATCCGGTATGAGGAAGGGATAATATCAATGGAACAGGTCCATTTTCATTTGGGAAACTGTTTTGTTATACCTGTCAACCAAGTCATGATGACGCCCATAAAACTTTAATAAGGATGACTTCAGCTTAGGAGCAACGTACCCCTGTCTGAGCAACTTTTCTGTCAGGAGCCCGGCTCTGTCCAGGAAGGCAATGTATATGTCACAGACAATATAAAAATATTAGCAAAATACCACTCACCTTAATTTTGAAAGGCATGAAAGCCTAACTTCATGTATGATTTATTACTAAAATTAAAAATTAGCATAATCACCAAACAGTCCATTTGATAATGATGAATAATCTTACTTGTATTTATGTATATAATTGTATAGAAGCTCTAGTAATTTAAGATGTCTATGAAATAAAACTGAATGTAATGTTCACATTTACGTCATTGGCAATGATGAGATAGATTAAAAAAAATCACCATTCTTACAAATAAATATCCTATCATTTGTTTTGAAACTGGTAAGGCATCTATTCGAAGGCGCTAACGATACATGTTATGAATAGTGCAAATGGTTTTCTCACAAGAAATCTTTATATTTGATTCTCATCAGCAGAGCAGGGTACATCTTTTACTCGGAATGTAAAATTGGATTTACATTGTCACCCAGTGATTTCTGGAAAAAAAAACTTTACTTTCGGTTAAGTTTTCTTCGATATGCTTCCTCGTTCGTGTATATACACCATAAACCTCTAATACGCTGGAGCCTTTTCAAGTGACTTTGAATTTGGATTTAAAGAGTTCTTGATAAAATTGGAATGATGAAATACTGATATTCTAAAACTAAGTATATGCGATAATATTTCTTTTTGATATAGGCTGCAATAGAATGAGGTATGACTGTGTAAAATGAGGCATGACATGTGCTGTTGGCTAGATGTTGATGTTAAATGTTCTTCTGCGTCCTTTTGACTTATTAAAGTAACAGGAGTTCTGTTGCTGTTGCTTTTTGAGTCAGTTACTGCATGTTTCAGTAAATGTGTTGGTAGGTCATGTGCTTGTCGTGTTTTGTCTGACCCGCAGCAGGCTGTTGTTTAATGCCACTGCTGATGTTTCCCCATTTTACACTCACCTAATTGGTCTTGAAAATTTTCTGGGCTTGCCTTTATTGGTTTGGACGAAGCTGTATTTTTTATGGGGTGGTTTCTGTCTGTGTTGATGCTGCTATAGTTGTTGCCCTCGGATCTATCTGAGTACCCCTAGTAGTAGTTAATGGTGTAGTCTTCGTGGAAATTTTCTTCTATTAAATGTGAAATCTTCTGAATGGTACAAATAATGAATTTGAATATTGCGATGATTAACAACAATAGTAGTTTGAAATTTTTCCATAAATGACAGACTATGGAATGACAAAGTTGATGTGAGTAAGTCTGCAGAATTTGAGATCAAAGTTGGTGTAGTTCTAGCTAATATGGTGACCGTATAATGAATACTTCTCTTGGTTTATATTACTGGTCCATTTGGTTTCATATTCTTCTTTGATGCCTACAAAAATAACAAAATATTTGAATTTAATATTATTATGGGTAACATTTAAATTACCGTATTACAGCTTAACGTGTCTTGACTGAATACTTTTTATACTATCGACTGTCATATGTTACCTATTGGGTCCTGAAATTTACCATTATTATTTTTTTTTTCTAAAATTAGTTCATGCATTTACTGTCACATGACTGCAGGTTATAATTTCTATGAAACCATTTCCAATGTACAAGATATGAATATTTCATCGACTCATCATTAAAAACAAAACGATTCTCCAATAAGAAAAATTGTTTCATGAAATTTACCATTATAATAATTTTATCACAGCAAATTTTCTGTGTCACCTTACTCCAATCAATCGCTGACTACAGAGTATTTGAGTATGTCTACCCCATAAGTAAGAAAATAAGTAAGTAAATATAGGTAAAGTCCTAACAGTTGACTAAGGTCAATTACAATATATATGGTAACACATGATGAAAACAAAACTTTAAAATATAGTCCATTTTAAAAGCTATACAGGTGAATCCCAAAAATTCTCAAAAAAATTATTAATTATTAATAATTATTATCTGTACTGTTTTGTTCTCGTTTTCTTTAGTTAATTATAAGTTTTTATTCTTTTAGTTATACATGTATCCTTTTGGCATTTTCTTGTTGTTGCTCCGTTCTCCTGACTCTTTGTGGACTTTCCCCACTGTTTTGTCGCTTTGGTATTCTTTTGCCGATGCACTTCATATAGCAACACATATCTCTCCCCTTCTGTTTCCAGTCGTCATTAAATGGAATGAGTACACCTGAACAAAAACACATAGTATACAGCACTTTGTAAACTGCAGCTGATATTTTAAATGGCAAATTAATTACTAAACAATAATATTCATTTTTCAAAATTCTAATATCAATTTAATGGCAGTGCCTAACAACTAGTTACCAAGCTCAGCAGAGGCATCCGATAAGTACCAAAAATAACATTTATTTGAATATCAGTATGAAATTTTCCAATTTTAAATTCATTTTGATAAAAATGATCAAAGTAATAAAACGTATCACAAAATACCGAAATAAATTTGATGCACTGTAATTTTTTTCTTTATTTTGTTCTTTTATTTATGAAATGTATAACTATTTTATAGATATATATTTGGTAATTGGTTGTATGTGTTATTATAGAAGAGATAGCCATAGGCACCCCCATATAACCACACGTTTATTATAATTACGAAAATAAAAAAAGGATTTATAGTTAATGTGGTATTTAGATTAAAGAACTTCTGCCTCATATTATATTTTCCAAGCTATTAATATTATCCAAAAATTAAATTTTCGACGTTTGACATGGGACATATAAAGAGGCATATTATTTTTGATTAAGAGTGGTATTAAGATAGGATCATAAACATTTTTGCCAATAAAATCTATGATTGAATCCGGTTCTTCCCCAGAAATTAATAAAAATGGATTCTTCTATGATCATCACATATGACGGATATAAATATTAAATAAACGCTAAAAAATCATTAGTGATAGGTTTCTGATAAAATCAGACGTTTACCGTTGCATTCCCCTATGTATTGGTAAATGGTGAAAGTCTAAAAGTAATTGCAAGTGAAGTTGAAATAGCAACTGATCTTATCAATCTCATAATAGCATGATGTTAAAGACAGAATTGCTCAAATAACATTTGGTTTTCTCTGATAAACCCACATTGAATAATGTTACATACACTAATTTACTAATGTAATAAATGAAATTTAAATAGTTTTTTGTTTACTGAATTGTACAAACACAGTCGATATTATTTTAATGGCAACTTAGAGATATATGTTGAATTGATGTTCTCTGCGACCGATGTTATCGTACTTAAACAAACGTTTTATTGACCCAGTCATGTTGATTCGATGATACCATTGCTCATACGAAACCTTACTGACTGGTTGTCACATTAAAATGGGGTTATCTACATGCTTGTTTAACTCTCTCATGCATGTTTATCGATAAGAATTTCCAAATATAAATGATGAAATTGAATTAAAGAATATGAACCATGTAGACAACAAACTTCCCATCCTCGTTTTTACTGTAATATCGTGAATAAATGCAAAAATCTCGCTAGTAACCCACAAAAACTTGGTAGTACTTAAGATCTTTTTCCACTAGCGGCTACAAATATGAAATTGTGTGCAATTCTATAAAAATTGCTATTTCTCCCAATGAATTGAAGACTTAAAATTCATACTGCGCTCTCACGAATACTGCTGATTTCTACTCAACTCTATGACGATATAGCATTAAACCCTTTACGGTAGTGTTATTTCAGGATTTTGTCGTTTAGTAGATCTAGAGCGACAGTATCCGACTATGGAGTCTTAGCTAGATTTACAGTTAAAAAAAGGCACATTCTGACCCTGCTATCTAAATTATGCACCGCCCATTCTAATTTTGCAATTTTAGCAAGCGTTTACCTTGTTGGTAATCATACTGTATTGTTTTTTATAGTGTTTTTATACACCAGAGTGTCAGTAATTTAGTCTATCGAATTTTGATATTTACTTTGTTACGATATATAAAACTTTTAAATCTTGCAATTCCTCATAGAGTCTGATATTAAAAAATATATAGCCTGCGTAATCAGGAATTGAAGGTATTCTTTAAATTTAATACATCAATTATCACCAACCATTATAAGTTTATTTATTTCAAAATCTTGAAAAGCATTTTTTTTTACACAACAACCGACTTCATATATAGTTCTAAAATAAATTGTCAATCCTAAAAGTTATTCTGATCTACAACCATTCTGGACGATTCTACCAAGAACTATAATGACAGTTGTAGAACCATTCTGGGCGGTTCTACCCTAGAACAATTTTTGACTGTTCTACCCTAGAACCATTTATGACAGTTCTACCCTAGAACCATTCTAGACGGTTCTATCTTAGAACCATTTATGACAGTTCTACCCAAGAACCAATTATGACGCTTCTGCCTCTGAACCATTTATGACAGGTTTGGTTCTGCCCAAGAACCGTTCTAGAATGGTTCTAGAGCCGTCTTCTCTGACAGAGTAGTTGAGAGGTTAGAACTGGTCTAAACTGTATGTCATTGTTTCCTGTTATACATTTTGTTGTTTATTTGCTGATATATTATGTATATAACTTATAATAAAATTTTCATACCCATTTCGTCGTCTTAAAGTGTTACAAATGAAAAGTCTAAACCATGTAAGGACAGAGCTACATGTATTTGTAATTTAACAAAATTAAACAATTGTTACATGTAACAGTAAATTTAAAGTTTCAACTTGGGGTTGGTATCTAAATACAAGCAGCTGAGATGATGATACCCTCAGGTAATCACATTAAAATTTATTAAAATTTATGAAAAACTAACCAAAATAAAAATATACTATTATTGTAATTACAACCTGTACACTAATTACTTTAAACGGCCATTCCTTTTCGTTTGTTTTGATACTGTCTTGTTTTTCTGCATTACCATATTTTCAAATATAATCAAGATAACATGGTTAAATTAAGATATTTTGTCACGATCAGTCAGGACAAGTTTAGATCAGGTCAGGATATGTTAAGTAAATAGATTAGGTTACGACAAACGCGATGACTTTGATTTTCCAATCGTCAACTTCCCCTTTTTGAGCAGCAATATGAGCAGCGCCGGCGTATGGAGTATATATTTCACAATTCATACGTTATTCCGGAGCTTGTGACATATACATTGACTTCCTGGACAGAGCCCGGCTCCTGACAGAAAAAATTGCTCAGACAGGGGTACGTTGCTCCTAAGCTGAAGTAATCCTTATTTAAGTTTTAAGGGCGTCATCATGACTTGGTTGACAGGTATGAAAAAACCGTTTCCCAAATGAAAATGGACCTGTTCCATTGATATTATCCCTTCCTCATACCGGATTTGACATGGGCAGCATGGCGGGTGTCCTGCAGGAAGCAGAGACTGCTTACTCTTCCGGAGCACCTGAGTCTACCCCCGGTTTTTTGGTGGGGTCCATGTTGTTCATATGTTTTTATTTTTTTGTTTTGGTCTTGTCTTCGTTGTTCTCCGGAGTTTGTCAATTGTTACGATTTTTCTCTCCTTCAAATATCCCTTTGGTATTTCTTGACTTTACTCAAGTAAAACATTGTATAATTCTTTCTTAACCAGTTTTGATTGACTGCAAGCCAATATATTTGTTTTGAGTTCTGAGATAGACAGTGAAGATAAATCAAGACCAAAATGGCCGTTCAAGATTAAAATTATGTTAATAGTGATACAAAATATAATATTAAATATGTCCTTGGTCATCCAAACAACCACAATTATACTGTTAAAATTCAGACTTTCTCCTATTCTTTTCAAAACTATATTACTAAAAGACCATCAGTATTATTTTCTGCAGTCCTGGCAGTAATCAAATCTGTATTTGCTTGTGGGGAACTCAATGTGCTCTGTACAAACAAATACAAGAAGATGTGTTTATCGTTTTTAGCGATATAAAAATTCAAAAGTTCAAAACGCATTCAAATAGCTTACTACTGTATATCGATCACAATGATAATTTCATGGGATAAGAAAATATATTTACGTCTGTCTTTTTCACCTGTTTTGTTCTTGATCTGTGTTGTCCTTTAAGTCGAAGACTTGTCTCTCCTTTTCTTAAAAATGGTTCACATTTTCTGTGTTTTATGGTAAGAGAAATTGTTGAAATGTACCGTTCGATTACATAATTGGTTAGACGAACGACATCTACTCATCTGCTTCCACATCATGACTTCAACACCGGATATATAAATGAGCAGCATGACGGGTGTCTTATAAGAGGTAGGAACTTACCTATCCAGACCAACTGAGTTCAACTCCGTTTTTTTTGGTGGGGTCCATGTAGTTCATGTTTTAGTTTTTGTGTTGTGTTTCAGTTATTTCTTCGGTATCGTCCTTTCCTCTCGGTTTTGCATCTGTCTCTTGATTTGATTGTTATACGGTTCTTCGAATTGCCCTTACCTTGTCTTAATCCTAGCAGAAACATTTCACACTTTACTACTGAACTTTGGATCATCCCGTAAATCCATCAACAATATTGTGGAGGTTAGTTTTCTACACTTACATCAGACAGTAGTATTGATAATACTTTTCGTATAACTGTAGGACTTTTTTGATTAAACCTTTGTTTATAAAAAAATGATGCCGTAGAACGATAGAAACACGTTTTTTAATAAGTGCTTCTGTACTCTATCAAGTTTTATCCAACTCTTATTTGTACAATAGACACACAAATAATCGCAATATGGACCTTTCAGTCAGCTTTACACGAGGAGAGATTTTTGATCTTGCAAATTTTTTTCATCGAAATTTTGGATCCTTTTTTTTTTTTTTTTTTTTTCATTTAAACCAAAAAAATTCCTGACTGACTCAGCTTCTGCATTTTTCTTGCCACACCTAAAGTGATCTTATCTTTTTAACTTACGAAAATCCTGGTCCTGCCTTTTTATTTCAAATTTGATCCTAGCCCCCCACCAACCCACCCCCCCCCCTTCAAAATCAAATGGTTGTTCCCTAAGGACGTGTAGTGCATATCGATATATGACCGTAGAGATATTACCTTCATTTTCATATCGGTTCTAGATGATGATGGTATCTAACCCTAGAATTATTAGTCGTATTAGACTAAAAAATACGAGATCCCGGAATGCTTTTTGTGCTCGTAATAGTAACTAGTATAATAACAGTTTATTTTGTACTAAAATAAATAGTTCTTTTACTTTCATTCATTTGTTAGAAAATCAAGAAAAATCATCTTAACTCAAACAAATAATAAATTAAAACTATGTTGTTCTTAATTTATTAAATTCTTACTTCATTTTTTTTCTCGCCGGAGATCTTTTCTATTTTACGTCAGCATTTTAATTTTCTATTTTATATAACCATTTGAACTATTAATTAATATTAATAACGTAATTTTCAACAGTCTGAAATCAATATATACGTAGATTATTTTGTAATAAAATTTAATAGGAAGGCATACTAGTATACACAAATTTAATAAAACGTTTAAAATTGCCACATGCATTGAATAAGTTATAAAAATTATTTAATTGAAAACTTCGCTTCATTTGTACCATTGATCATACAATAGATCAATAATTACGTGAATGTCAAAACAAAATAGTTTCCATTATCATGGTTATCTACAAAAGAATACCAAGTTTCTGATTTCGAATTTAGACCTTCCAACTTCGGATATTGAATCTTCAATTTCGGATCACGCATGATTCTTCTTCGCTTTCGTAAATACAAAAGCGAAAAGACAAATTCGACAACAAGTGACAAGGAGGATTTATTACAACACTAAAAACGCTACAAAGACATAACCAAAGGTGTAAAAACATAGGAAACTAATAATAATCGCAGCATGACACCACAAGAACTAAAGAATTTCCAAAATGAACTTTCACCAAAAAACCGCGAATGACATAAAATGAGAGGACAGTAATGTGTGAAAAATTGTTAATACTAGGAAGAAGTAGATCCATTTTCGCCTGTATTTATTTCACTTTTAGAGCCATTTTCAAAAAGTCGCCAAAAAGCCGTTCAAACATTCTGTGGGTCTCTAACTATCAAATAAGTTACTAAATTTTTGCTATATACCAGAATATCGTTTTTTTTTGGGACAGTTTTAACACACATTTGCCAAATTAACGTGAAGGACATTCAGAACCAAAACGAAAGTAGGTAAATATTTAAGATTAAAAAATCAATGGTTATGAGGGAAACAAATACATGTACACGAGAAATTGGCAATGCTCCTTAAGTCCTGTTCCTAATTTCAAGATTGCTTTATTTCCTCTGAGACTACTATAACACAGTAGTCTCAGATTTCCTGCAAAACTGCAACTTGGGTACATAAAATACATGTTCATATTTACTACAAAGTTCATTCTAAGCAGCATCAGCTTTTTAAAGTGGACGTAAACTAAGTAGACGACCGTTTGCCCCTGTAGCCGCGTAAATGAGAAGGCATTGAAATTATTTGAGCTTTTCTTTCACTGAACGATTAGGCAGGGTACGTCTTAGTTGGCATACAGTTTTAGTAGACGAAGATACTTTTTTGGCATTTGTACCCATGTATATTGATTGCATTTTTGGTATGCTTGCAGAACACATTTCTTTTACTTTTGATACGACATATGGATGTTCTTTATATTAAAATTACATGTACATGTAGACTTCTAGTTTTCTTCTCTAATGTTGTTGCAAACATTGATCTGATACATATATTTCATCTGTAATCCAGTTATTGTATGTTTTACAAAGTTTTTCTGTCTTATTTGTTTACTGTTCATTTCTCTTTCCAGTATGTCATTTGTAAATACATGTCACATGTATTTGGGTAGCAACATTCATTTTATTTACCTGTTTTATTAAATATTAGTCTTATTAGTTTTCGATGTGACATGGATGCTCATTCAATCAATTATACATGTATAAACTCTTTGATGCACAAGATGTGCGTCATTTTTGTTGGGTTTGCTGTTTTTTTTTTAATAGCAATGTTTCAATGCAATGTTCTGGCCCTTTGACAAATTTTGAAAGAGGACCAGCCAATAACAATTCCATCAAAGTTTGGTCTCAGCTGACCCAATGGTTTTAGTTGAGAAGATTGTTAATTGTTTTTGCTGATTTTTTTATTTATTTAATATTGGTCAGAGGTCTAGACACCTGCACACAATTCCGAAAGGGGTTATTTTGTCTGAGCATTTTTTGCAGTTTTGCAGTAATTGACGATAGTTTAGTCTACTAGATGTCTACTTTTGTTCTATTAAGTTCTGGAATGTTGTCTTCTTTAACATTTTACTCAATATTCCTTCTTTCTCATACGTATAAGTGGTCAAATAAGAAATAAAAAAAACATTACAGCTACTATAAGAAATTAATGAATTCTAGGATACCATTTTTCATGCACAAGATGTGCACATTTCGTTAAAGCATCACTTATCAGTTGCACTTATGACCTAAATAAATTCTACGGTGCCCATTTTGATGAGCAAGATGTGCACATTTTGTCGATTTATCATCAGTTTTGCTCAATGTCTAAGTACTCATGCATGGTTCTCACAGATGGTTTTGGCTTCACCCCTTTTGGTCATTTTTGAATTTGCTCTTTGGTTTTTTGTTTTGGTTTTCAACATTCTAGACCTTTCGCACAAATGATAAGTTGTAAGTCGACCAAATGTTCACATCTTGTGCATAAAAATTGGTATCAAAGAATTGTACCAAAACATTAATCCAAAACGTTGAAGAGCTACAATGTAATTCTACAATTGCAAAAATGACCAAACGTGCAACGCCAAAACCATCTAAAGACAGAGCTTTGCAGAGGTCAGCGTGTCGGTCTAGTGCAAAGCATGGATCATAATCATATTCATTGTATATCAACTGGACGTTAAACAGTATTCATCCATCCATTCATCCTTTGTTTTTACACGATTTAACAAAGAGAAAGCTGCATTTTTAGAAATGCATAACAAACAATAGCTGGATTGTTAAAGTGCTGTTATAGAAATGCACAAGAAACAATAGCTGGATTGTTAAAGTGCTGTTGTCCAACATATAACTACTTCATTTTCTAATTTACTGATGATCCTTTTTTTCTCAATCACTGATGATGCACTTCTAGGCAATTCAATATCAATATTAAAATTTGTTTAAAGTTTAATAATGAAGAAAACATTGTTATATCACGTAAAATGTTTGCGAAATTGCATGGATACAACTCGTTACCTTTAACAAACAAGTCATTAAGGACGCAGGCATGATTTAACATGGTGTTCTTTTCAAGTATCTTAGTAAATAATTAACCATTAATTAATGAAACTGTTGGGAATTTTTTGTGTGTTTACTTAATGTCTATATGAATATGAAAATGACAAAAAAATACTTTTACCGTCGCTATTTGTGTTATCTATAGGTGATTTATCTACTTATATACTATAAATCAAATTTTAAATGGAATGCAAAATAAATATGTGTATACCTATATAAAATAACATCAATGTGACACGTTTGTATTCAGTATTTACCTGTTCAAGTAATTACGAAAAGATATAAGGAGACCTAAGTATTTCAAATGCAAAATCAGACATGCTTTCTGGGCTTGTTTTATTGACTTTGTACGGTTCCACAATATTTATGCTGAAATCGAAATTTTATTAAATTATGAAATGTGCATCATTTTATAACATGTTTGTATTAGTGGGCGAAGCCGGAATACATGTACAATTCTGAAGAAACTATGTAAACAATGAAGAGAAAAAAATGAAACTTTAAACATTAAAAGAGACCAATACGAACTTTAATAAAAACATAAAATGATATCCGGTCCGGAAGGGATTAAGTTTGCACGGGATAGACGTCGAACTGCGCAGTTAAAATGTGGAAACAGTCACTTACGCAGTGAAATATTCGCGATACAGAGCCTACGTGATGGACATGTTACGAAAGAATGATACAGCTGGGAGGCACAAACCGATGCATTTAAATTCATTTTTTATAGAAAGTATAGATTACTTTGGTTTTTAGTATTATAGATGATTGAACTCCCAGATGTAATGTAAATAGAATAATATAACAAACGAAATATAAATATAACAGATAGAAGATCAGTACAAACATTTATTTAGCATACATTTGAAATAATCGCGCCTTTAGATATAATTTCCCATTATGAAAACTCTTTTTCAGTTGAAAAAGTAGGTGCATTAATAATAATATAGAATGCAATTTTGTCCTCTCTTGTATTTGATTTTACAAGTTATTGACTCGATTTACATATTAACAATTCTGTAGGGGCTTTAATGGTTTATAGTTACATGCATATATATATACATTTTTCTCACTTTGTGAATATTCATATAGCAATGTGATTTTTTCCTTTGATGTAGCAATGTGAGAAAATGTTTATTTGCCATGGAACATTCAAAATTAAATTCTGGCGTTTAAGGAGATTTTTTTTTTAGATTGAATTTTAGAAGTATGTTAAATCTGTCACTGTTAGTTACTATGTTAATGCTTGGATTTTTTAAATACCCAGAGTGCAAAATGTCAATGGCTGCTGTTGTAGGTAATGATGTTCCATACTTTGAATAAATATTATTACTTCTACAGTTCAAATACAATTGAGATTTATTCTTAATTTGTTTTTTTTTTTAGTTTGGCTGTCCTATTTCAGTTCTAGTTTGAAGCTGAATTTGTTTTTATCAGACTGTGCTTTTCATTGTCATTCTGTATATTAACAGCTGACTTCGAAATCTTCCCATTCTTGTTTTGCACTGTTGAGGATAAAACTACACGTATCTCTCCACATTGCCACATGAACCGGAAAAAAGGGACCACTGACACAGCAACATCAGCTTTATGCCTAGATTTATACTTTATATATACAACAAAGGGTGACTGAAATCAAAACTTTATGACAAAGGTGATGATTTTAACTTTCCAATTGTGGACATCTATTTACTTAATAGACCAACGTCTGTATCTTATTGCGTTCCGTTGATTTGTACGTTGATTTTCTTTATATAGCGAAGTTACTGTCGCGTAAAATTCTAAGACAAGGTTATGTTCAAACCCTGTTAATATCGTCACTCACGCATTTTACGGTCGTCATGACGACTTGATTAACCGATATGAGGTTTGTTTGTCACCAATGAGAAAAGATGTCTTCAGTTAGATTTCACGTCTAACTGGGTTTGACTCTTCATTGGACTTGTTACTCTGGATTGTCCCTATTTCAAATGAGACCGTCAGAGCAGGACATGCTTACTCTCCCGGAGAATCTGATATCAATCCCGATGTTTATGTTTTTGTACCGTCTTGTTCTGATTTTCTTTTGTTAGCTATGTGTTTTTAGTCTTTTTAATTGTTGTGTGTTTGTTGTATATTTTTTTGTAATTTATCTCCGATTCGCCTTGTCCTTGAATAATTGTATTTTAGAATTTGCCCGGTGACTTTATGCTCCGGTTTTCTTTTTCGGATATTTTGGGCATATTGACTTCCATTCGGGATTTTAGTCCCATATCTCATTCCGTTTCTATTTATTATATATATATGTACATGTAACTGATTGTTGTGTTGAGTGGTTCCTAATGTAATGGTTATTTGTCCCCTACAGGCGAAGCCGAAGGGGACTATAGGTTTGCTCTCCGTCCATCCGTCTGTCCGTCTAACCGTCTGTCTGTCCATCCGTCAGTCCGGCAAATCAGTTTTCTGCATTTTTTTGTCATGCTTTAAGATATTGGTTTGATATTTGGTTTATAGTTTTATCATGACAAGTTATAGACCAACTTTGAATTTTTTCCGGTCTGATGATTTTTTGCAGAGTTATGGTCCTTGGACTTAGAAAATTCACACAAATAAACAGTTTTGCGCACTTTTTTCGTCATGCTTGAAGATATTGATTTGATATTTGGATTATATTTTTACAATGAAAAGTTACAGATCATGTTCGAATTTCGTTCCGTTCGAATGATTGTTTTGCAGAGGTATGGTTCGCGGACTTAAAAAATGCACGCAAATAATCAGTTTTCCGCACTTTGTCACTACGTTTTCGTCCGTACTTAAGGGGATTGGGCGTGTTTTCTCGTAGCTCAAGCCGGTAGGAGATGGCGAAGTGGTTACGGACAACTGAAATTACATAGATTTAACTCCCAAATATTGAATATTAATAGAAGGAAGTATATGTGTAAATTACTCCAAAAAGTGGTCAAGAGAATTACGGTATAACTAATCTGGAAATGTGAATACCTTACAATCTACAACGAGCTACCGAACAACACATTAATTATGAGTGTTTTTTCGGTCAAGAGTTGTAGATCTTTGATATTCGAATTTCGAGATTAGTTATTCTGTTTATTACATTGAAATATTTCATATATTCAGAAATTTTAACGAGCAAATACAAGGGATTATGTTTTTATATGACTACGCGTCGACCATTGTACAGCAACGTCGTTTTCGACGGCTATTGTTACGTCACTTCTTAGAGTGAATTTCACTGGGTGAATTGTCGGATTTGATTTCACTCGGAAATCCCGGAATTCACCACACTCAGTGTAATAATGAAGGTTAATATAATTTATATTCGTAACAAAAAAAATGACACGATCCTATCCTGTGTCAACACGGCTGGTGGCAAGGCACTAGTACTGAAAGTAAAATCCATTACATTTTTTACATTTATAAAACACATAAAATTTAATCTCCTCTATTGATGCTGACTTGGTATTGTCCGACACTTCAACAATAGTAACATTTTGCAAAAACGAACGATTTGAACCTCTGCCACCTCTCTTGTATTAATACACGCAGAGATGTGCCTTTCCTCGTGATTACATGATCGAGTCATGCAATGTAAGTAAAATGTTTCGTATGAACCAAGTAACCGGAAATAAGGATCATCTTTAGCATTCTAAAATTCAATAATAAAACTAAGAATAACTTGTTTACACTACGATTATTCCTTTTTGTCGGGAAACGAACATCGTTTGTAATCATTTAATGTTCTGTTTATCTATATTTAAATGAATAAAACGATATTAGGAAATATAAAATTACCGCTCCCGTTTGGTTACATTTGTTCGTAGTTTATCAGTTTATCTCTATAAACTATAATTTTTATTGTACATTCGAATTAATTTATCTTTGCATGTCAATGTGTTTTCTCGTAAACAGGTAAAAGTTCGTTTCCGTTTATAGGCAGAATAAACCAAATACACCTTGGAGGTGGAAGAAATATACTTAGCGTGCACGCCATCTAAATGCCTAAAAACATTTGTCCTCCTGAGAGGAGAACTTTTAACCTTGCATTTAAGTTTTGTTAGCTTTTAATAAGCCATCAGACGTTCTACCTAAGGGTTGAATTTTTATATAAGAAATTAATAACTGGTAAGCTAAAAGTGCTAAACGCTGTAATCAATAAAATAATAAATAACGTTGCAATTTTTAAAATCTGATTTTTACAAACAAAGTTCTAGAATAGCCAAAGAGAAAAAAATCCTGGGATAAAAGTGAGAAGATGTGTTTCATAACCATTCCATATAACCTGTCAAAACATAGCATTAATTTACATTAGTACATTTTATACACAGATTATTCTGTAGAGGATTCAAATGTCCAAACTGGCACTTAAAACAAAAAAGATAATCTTCATAACATGTCACACACGAATAAAACAAACGCAGTATTGTTAATTAATTTCTTCCAGTTATCATTTTTGAAAACTGGAATTTCAAATTATAGATGTCTTTACGTGATATCGTTAATGGAGGTTTATTTGAGCATTAAATACACATTATTTTCCATTTATTCATTTTAACTATTAGACTGAGTGCAAATGCGTCGTTAAAAATATCTTTTTATTAGTTTTTAAAAAATTTATGTCGAAATAAGGATAACAAGTTCATTTCCTTTTTACTAGTTTTAATTGTTTCAGTATTGAAAATTTGTTATTTGTAATTGTTAATAAGCCGTAAGTTTTGTAGGAACAAAAATCCATAATATATTAATTAATAAAAACAAATGTACGTCTACTATCCATTGCTAACTATTATTCTGTAGGATGTCACGTTGCAATTATTCTTTTTTCAATGAGTTCAAGCAAACTATGACGTATTCTCGGAGGATATTTTAAATGCAAATATATCATTAGAGGTCACTTCCGTTTTTTTGTTGGAGTTCGCATTGCAAGTGCTTTAGTTTGGTGTTGTCTTTGTTAAGCTATGTTCTTTTGGTTTTCTTTGTGGTATCTTCGTGTTGGTGTTTTCGCGAATTTACCTTGTCTTAAGATTTTGGTCTTGTTGAATGTGACCACTGCTTTATTACTTCGGTACACTTTTTTTCGATATTTACACTTAAATATTTATATAACAACGTAAAGAGGTATGCGCACGTATGTACTATAGAAATGTTTTCCGTATTCAAGTGTCCTAAATGTAATCGTCTAACAACTTAAGATTTTGCTCCAGAAAGTTCAGACATAAAAAGAAAAAAACGTTTAAGATTTTAATTATTAAAAATGTCTCATCAAAATATTCTTCTTGACCTTAACATCAAACACACTCAATCGTTAACGCGACAAAAAAAAACGAGTTAGTGTACATCTTCTTTATCACTAACCAAAATTGAAATCTATCAATAAATTTCGGAATTTGCATCCGATGAAACTACAGAATATAAACGTTTTAAACCTCGACTTCGTAACTCAAGTGAAGTATTTCAGTCTAAATGAGACAGAACACCAATTTAATGCACTCTGAAATTGTTATAAGTGAAATTGCTTTTGATACTTTGCTTTCCGAGTAAAATATATATAGTTGACATGTTCATTTGGAAACCTTTGTTTTTGGGGGCCATTTAGTTCTTGTCTTGTGGTGCAAGTTGTTAATCATTAAGACCGCAAAACAGACCTAGATAAAATCAATATTTTTCATTGAAATATAGAATAGATGGGATGGACAGGCTTCCGGGGAGAGAATGGATGGTATAAAGGAGAGAGATACCCCTGTCGA
The DNA here is from genome assembly GCA_028015205.1 of Mytilisepta virgata. Lineage (NCBI taxonomy): Eukaryota > Metazoa > Mollusca > Bivalvia > Mytilida > Mytilidae > Mytilisepta > Mytilisepta virgata. Next base: position 46,568,882 of record CM051515.1, read on the forward strand.
CCTCCTCAGAATAACTACACACTGGACAGTTCTCAAGGCTGGAAAGGTTGAAAGCTGAACTAAAATATTGACAAGTATAAGGAACGAAAATTCAACAATTTAAATAACCTTCTATATTTATATAGCAATTTAAAAAAAATGACCAATTTTTACTGACTTTTCGATTAAACATTTAATTCATTTTATGGTTATTTTCATGTATGTTACAGTTTATAAAAAGAGAATCGAAGATTTGTGGAGTAAACGATATTCCCATGTCATGTCTATGTTTGATATTTTTTGGAAATAATGTACCTATAAATCAAAATATTTTCCTACAACTCAAATGAAATATTAATGTAATTAAACGGTAACAGAATCCATAAATAATTAATATGTGGATGTGAAGTTAATTTTCATATTCTGCATTCAATTGTATATTTTTATTTTCATATTTTATAAACTTTATTAAAACTGCTGACAATTAATTTCGACAATATATGTATGATAAATATTATATGATATTATTTATAGGATGGTATGATAAAATATTATTCATAACGCAATAATCAAACAATTGAAAATATAGTGTTTGAATAACTTACTTCAAATATCATGTTTGACGATTTTCAACCCCCCAAAAAACTCCGAATAGGCTGACGAAATAAGGGGAGCGGGCACTCGTCCGTCAAGCTGTGATGAAGGAATATCCGGTTTGTTGTCACTTGATAAGTGTAGTTAGAAACACTTGTGCGCCACTTTTTGTCTTAACTTGTAATTTATGCCCTACTCTCTATCTTGATTTTTTTAATTGACGAAGGTAAATATGGTTATTGAATACAAACTACAGGTAAACTAAATCTGAATACACGTGTAGTGATTATAGAACAGACAATATGTCATTTCTAACTATTTCTAGTCCCTTTTTTAATACTCACATACATTTGCTATACAAAAACAATACATAGAATTTTATTTATACCACTAAGTCGATGCCACTGCTGGTGGACAATAAGTTCCAGGGGCTAGCCCTAAATTGGTACTCAAAATATACTGTTACAAAATTGTAAACTATGTGAACACTAAGGAGTATCTCCCTCGTGCATAGCTCTCTCTTTAGATGGTTTTGGCTTTAGCCATTTAGGTGATTTTGGCATTTTTGGATTCTCTCTTTAGCTTTTTGGATTATTGTTTTGGTTTTCAACATTTTAGGCCTTGAGCACAACTGACGAGTCGTAAATCGACGAAATGTACACATCTTGTCCATCAAAATTGGTATCAAAGATTGTATCTATACACAAATTCAGTGTTTATATTGATTGTAAGTGATTTAAAATCTTAAACCATTGAGTGCTTGTCTCGAATTAGGGACTTTTTTGCATCAGTAAAGGATATGCAATGTCCCAGAATACTCTTTTTCTTAGCTTTCATGATAGAATTTGATAATTATAAAATAAAAAAAAACCCTGAAAATTGCAGACGATTACATGTATAAATGTTAAATGCTTGGACAGTCGTCTGATAATGGGTATAGGATATGACCTAAGAAAAAGATCCTAAAGATTTGAACAACAATGAAATCTGTGAACCTTTCTTCAGCTGTCTTTGGTATAAAGAATTACTGCATGATACTGGTGAGTGTTAGCTAGATTTGTACAGGATATCGGCCATAAACCAAATTAAACTTGACAGTGATAATTAAAAAGGAAGATTAGATTAACTAGACAACTATAGAAAGAAATAAATGGGGACACCAAGATGTGTTAAGACATTCACTATTCATTACATGCAGTTGTCCTTCGGTGTCACCTTGATATGGAAGGAGATTCAGTATTGCATTGACAGGATGCTATCCTCGATAAATAATGCTGTCGATATAAGGGACATATACAAATTAAAAATAATTACTTTGTATTCTGATTAATCACTTTATTTCACGTACATGTATATCTTATACTTTCTTTGTTAGATTGGTACATTCTAATCTTAGCTATGATTTCATTGTAGGTCTCTTTTCCTGTTCAGGTCACTCACCTAATGTATGTCGATTCCAACACTAATCCTTTCTGTTCCGTAACCTGAAGAAGGCTAATCTACAAATGATCATTGTACAGATTTAGTGTGCGCATGATGTACAGTAAATAACGCTCGTAGTGAGTTGAAGAGTATTAAAATTATTAAGAATAGATCGAAAACAAAATGAGATATCAATCCATAGCATTATTTTTATGATCTAGAATAGAGGGAATCCCCTTTATGACGTCACATTAGGAAGAGAAAAAATAATCTGTGGAATTATAGCCTAAAAAATTTAACTAATCAGAAGATATTCAAAAATGTTCAGAACAATAATATTTTTACATGAATGGGATATTTGTATAATTTCTGACGTTTAAAGAATCATGTGTTTTTCAGAATGAAACAAGGCAATTAAATTATACTACATTTTGTAAATACTACTTACAAGAACGCAACAAAATGTTTCCTTTTTAAAGATACTCAAAACTAATATCTGACACACGTACACTGTACGTGTACAAGTAATCTGACTGCTGTGTGACAGCGATGTTCATATTTTACAAGCGTACTTACTTAATTTGTAAGCCTTTTATGACCATGCTGGTCTTAAATTGTGATATTCTTTTTTAATTGGAATATCTGCTTCGTACTTTGCACTGTCATTGGACGAGTTTTTGATTTAGGCTTATAGTTTAAACGTTTTGGTTTGTTATTGTTCTCGGCGTATATATTTTTTTTTTATCTTTTCGATCACAATGTGTATATATATCGTATGAATATAACGTTTTATTACCGTAACATTCCGGAAATTTGTATTGGATATGTACATAAATATCTCTTTTTCATGCGATTTTTTTCTATCATACTGTGCTATACAACTTAATATGCCAAAACAAATTGATTATTGCAGGTTTTATTCAGATTTATTTTCTTTTTTGTGAATTTACAGTTCAGTGTAAGCCTTCGATATATACTAGTAAAAAAAAGAAACGTTACATCAGTTTTTATCAATTTTCAAAACCGTGCATAATGAAATGTTTTTTTGTATAAATATTTGAAAGTTGTGTTGTACTCTTACAGATTTCAGTAGTTGAATATGTTCTGGAATGACGTAACGTCGTTTTCAAAAATTTACGTTTTTTTTTTTTTATTCCTAAATTTAGCGTCATCCCGGTGTTTTTGAAATGTTATGAAGGCCACAATTTTTGTCGTTTAAATCAGTAAACAACATATGAATTTGAAAACGACAAAAATTTTACACGTAAGTCCACGCTAAGTCTAAGTCAAAATGAGAGGAAATGAGCCAATCAAGTTAATGCGTCAAGAATGAAAGTTTATAGACCTTTGGTACGTCCCGTAGGGAACGTGTATCATACAAAAACCTGTCACCCTATTACGGAATAATAGAATTATCCAAAATAAACATGGTTGTCCCTTTTAACACACAAATAAATTTCAGCATGTCCCAAACGCGTATACAAACACACAACAAACACACATTCGCTCTTAGACTTGTAGTCGGAGTTCAAATAATACCTAGGTATTTGAAATTCATAATGGCCCCCACTTTTAATCCTTTATACAAATATACTAATAAGGGAATTTTATGATAGTACTTTTATTACTTGATGGTATTTTTTCTTGATCCTGCTATAGAAACCTAATATTCATAAAAAAAATTCCGAATTCATAGTTATGATCTAAAAATAAAAGTGGTAGGTTACACGGAATTTGATAGCAACCTAATATGATATAAAAATAGAATGTAGTCTTTACTACAATTTACATTTGCTAAATACTTTTGAATAAAATTACACTATTGATTATTTATTTTTTATTTTTATTTTTTTGTCATAATCATGTAATACAACACTTATTGACTTTGAACTAGGTTGCTATCGATTTATCAACCATCAAAATGAATATTCACCTCGCCTAGAACTTGACCTAGATATTAATGAGATGCACTTACACTCCAAACCTAGTTCAATCTGATTTTTTGTTCACACGTTATCATCTGATTCATCATCTTGAAAGAAAACTTTTAGCAATTTTGAGATACAAAAGGGGGCATAACTCTAGTAAGAATTGTCGAAAAATCGTCATTATCGAACTTGACCTAGATATTTATAAGATAAACTCACATACTATGCCTAAGTGCAATCTGACTTTTCATTCACAAGTTATCATTTTGAAAACAATTTGGGACACATGGACAGACGGACGGACGATACCCATTTCTATAGTTCCCTGGGACGAAACGTCGGGGGACAAAAACGCACAGAAAAAAGAACCGATAAACCTCAAATATCACGCAATATTTCATATTAAAAACACACGTCACAATTAACAATTCAAATGATGCCATGGTTACCAAAAGGTATATGAGAAGCAGGGAGATAATTTCAATTGTTTTAACAATGAATAATTTCACCATTCTTCTTACATATCTTCGTTAAACATATTGGCCAATAATTAACAGTGTTATACTCTTCACTGAGATATAATACAAGTATGTCACTTCACTGGTCGCAATGTTATGTTTCATTCCATACATATACAATGTGCGTACACTGTACATGTATCAGTAAAAAAATCTTAAGTACGCTCACATGATATTAAGATATACGTGACATGAATGCCTTCGGCCTGGCAATACAAGATTTTCTGACCGCTAGTTCTATTGTCGTTATTTCCATTGAAGGTAATAATGTAATAAAATGAAATACGTTTAAGTGGAATGGTAAATGGGTAATGTGTTACCTACAGATTGTTACATTGCATTTTCCATGTATCAGCCAGAGACTTCCATATAGAACCCGAGGGCTTGCTTGAGGGGCAATATGGGCCGAGGGTTGATGCCAGGTCCAATATGGAAAATGCCATGTTATAATCTATTCATCACATACTTTTTAGCCCGAAGAAAAAAAAATCAGAATATATATTCAACTGGAATGTATCTGAATTTATAATATAAATTAAAAATATAAGAACATGTGGATTTTTCAGGGGAAATGTGGATTTTAACAATCTAGGGCAAATATGAGACACCCATTTCCGGCCATGTAAAATCAAACCTATTACTACTAAATATGTGATAAATGTTTGTTAAACACTTCCGTAGATAGAGACTGGTAGAAATGTAATCGCAGTGACCTCTCTTGTAATAGAAAAAAAAACGTTAAAACTCGTTCAAAATAAGACAGTATGGACGTATTGATATTTTTCATATAAATACTTAGAAGAAGGTACATGAATATCGCTTTGGAAAATATTAATTTTTGAAGAAATATTTGTTTGATATGACAACAAAGCATGACAAAGTATGAATATACATTGTCTATTATGTTTCCGTATTTGGATGTAGCTAACTAATAAGGTGTGTAGATCGACACGATAGTTTGTGCTAAAACTGTTGACTGACTTCCGAAGCCACAGCTGTAATTTTATCTAAACATATTTGCTTAAAGCTGAATAAATGATTCTTAATGTGTGGTTTCCTTAATTAATTTACAGATAAAATCTCGACGGACCTTATCCAGTAATATTGAACGATCTTCTTAAAGCCTTCAAGGTATATATAGTGGTCATTGTGTCGTTGTTAATAGTTACTAAATCAAACACAACACAAAAACTGCGAAATACAGCCTGAAAAATTCTTCCGTTTTCAGTTACTTCTGGGCTTTGATGATAAAAACGTATAATAAACGACCTGTTTGCGATTTGAACATCCAACATGTTGGCATTTATCCTTGTTCGAAAACGTATATTTCGGAATTTTAGTGATTTCCTATGAATTTGAACAGAATATATATACTTTGTGCAGGCCTTATGGAAACATTCCTTGGAAAAAAATCGAAATTTTAAAGCTAAATGGTTTTAATAGGAGTTCGTGCTGTTCATTGTTTTTTAGTTTTCAGAATTTATTTGTTATGCTTGTGGTGGTTCATTTGTCTTCGCGGTTTTTTCTGTCTTATTGATTGCAGTTTTTTTTTTTTTTTTTTTGTTTGCTCCTTAGTTATATTTGTCCTCTTTAGACATTAACACGTGTATTCGCATTTCCACCTTTTTTACTAGTAATTTGTACCTTAAGTTTGATGTCCAGTTACCTACAATTTTACTTGTATTTAATATATTTAAAAAACTGTTTTTTATTATGACTATTTTTTGTTTGCATTATTTCTACGTTTTAAGGTGGTACCCAACACTTTCGCTAAAATTAATCTGGCTCGTTTAATTTTCATAAAATTTTGACAAAGTATTTACTTTGACCCATTGACAAAAATTTTAAAATTTCAAAACATTTGAACCAACCAATTCATCAGAAAAATTACACTGATTGTATAGCAGTTTGACAAACACTAATATTGATCATTGAAAAGCTTAATATTCCCCTAACAACACAACGTTATTAAAACGTTTAGCTGATTTTACAGAGTTATCTCCCTGTAGTGTTAGGTACCACCTTAAGCCTCAGCTAGTATAATGGACAGGTGTTGTAATTTACTCTTCAATATTATGTACTACATAAATGTGGATCATTTATACTTGATATATACACGTTTGATGAATACCCCGTACACTTTCATTCTCAAATTATCTTTAAAAAAGACGTCAAAAAATACTCATAAAACCAATAAATTACAAATACCTTCTGTTAAAGACAAAAACTGAATTCTTTTTTAACCTTTCAATTAGCCTTACAACCTTCTATATTACTCTTTTCCAAAGAAGTTAATTAAATTAATTTAGTCTCCGTTCCAAAGAAAATCCTACTTGATCAGCAATTAGTTTCTAGTATTTCAGTAGACCATTTTGTCCTTCTCATTACTTTTTTCTTCAAAGGTTTCTTATAACCAGATGATGAATAGCAAATGTCTGTTATTTTACGACTTATACCATCGATATTTCTACTTGTGTTTCAATATTTAATGATGATCTTTTAACCTTCTTTAATTCATCACAAAAGAAGTTGTTTTTATAAAGCCTATGCTAACATATTGGTTTATAGGATTTGACAAGTGTAACGGATTTTATTTCTCCTTTGACATTATATTCTGAATGATAGTAACGTTCATTGCACAGTGTGATGGCTGTGTGATTTGTTTGCTTATAAGCTGAGACAGATATGTCAACCAGTTTAAACAGACACAAAAATAGTTCAAAACCGTTCAGAAACATAATGTGTGAAAAAGGCCTATTTCTTTGAGTATATTGAAACAGATAAGCGCATTAACAAGATCCAATAAAGTATAATAAATATTATTGACACACATTTCAGGTTTCTGCGATTCTTCACCAGTAGGATACGTCTGGGTTGGTGCTAAAAGATTAGACACTCTTGAAGATAGATGCGATTCGTAATCTTTATCAATTAGCAAAACAAACTGTGATCATGATTATCAGTGTAATTAGAAAGATATTATTGACGATTGTTTAAATCTAAGAATTTTGCTTCCAATTCTTGAATTTTTTATTTTTCCTGAAGTAATCTGCTTCGTATGTAAAAATAAAACGATTAAACAGAAAAGATCACTATTAATCATGTTAATACTCCAATCAATCAATAGTCCTCAAAACGATAAAAAGTACTAGAAAGTGCACAAAAGACAAAAATATTAAATCGACAACAGAGTAAAGATAGTCTAATTTGGTACAGTGGTGGGTTAAACTGGCCTATAATACTTTCATTTTGATGTTTCCGATTTTTGTATATTTTTATACATTAAGGTGCATTTGATTTATTGAAGAATTTTTTTCCAAAAAAAAATAGAGAAGTTATATGAACGTATTCAATTTAATCATTAGTCTAGTTCATGTATCATTGATAACAAGACTAAAAAATGAGATGCCAGCACATCGGAAAATTGTCTTTATTCATTTGATTATAGAAAAGAGGGAATCTTTCTATCGTCAGCAAGTCTTAAAATGGTTAGAATACGGAAGTTGGAAAAAATTGATTAACAAAATATAAATATAATCTATATGATCTTAATAAAAACTAAACCTTGATGTAGAATAAATATGTAGAGTTATAGTAATAAATATCTAATAACAATCCTTGGTCTTTAATTACAATAACAAAATCATGAGTTGTACTGAGTTACCACATGTTATGTAAGGACAGAAACTTCTTCACTTTCACCCTACGCAAGGAATCTTGAGTTTATTTTACTACCACCGAAGCGATACCGTTGTTGTTGGACATCAGCGATTTCTTACATTTTACAGAATCTGGCATTTTAGCAGAAACAAACTGAAATAAAACGGACTATGTCTTTTGATATATCTTCGCGGCAACTGTGACGTCACTTCCTAAAGTAAAATACCGGCCATTCTTTTCATATGTTATTTACCAGATTTTCTTTCACTCGGATACGACGGTAAATCACCGGTTACAATGTAATAATTTGAAATACTGTTAAAAGGATTTCAATTCCCTCACTGATCGAGAATTTGGCTAAACTGTTTAGGCCCGTTTGATTCTTGTATTTTCTTGTTTTTTTTTCGTTTTATTTTATTCATTTTATTTTCTTTGTATTTATTATTATTATTATTTTTTTTTTTTTTTTTGGTTATCTTAAATTCTGGTAACGAGCGTGCCTGGCGGGATTTAAATACAAAATACGCATTTCATTTGAATTTGAAAAAAAAACTTTAAAAAATGATCATGAGTTAAGGCCTGTTTTTTTATACTCAAACTTGTAAATGGTTAAAAACAATCTGAAACATGTTTAAGCTATAAATCATAAACATGTTGAAGGGAGAGAAAAAACGCAACGAATTCAGCTCTATTTCTTCCAGTTCCGCCAATTTGAAAATATAAAACGTGCTTTCGATCCCGGTTGAGATGTTTTTTAATCATTTAACCGTGTGGTTAAGACCGACCGTTCAAAAAACTTCTAACCGTAAAAAAGTTTAAAACCAGATTAATGGTTCAGAATTAAAAAAAAATGCCTTTATTAACCTTGTATTTACATATAGTAGCTTATAAGAAACAGATTCTCACTGCATTCTGAACGTTTTGATTAAGGTCTCCGGACCACGTGATTAATCCAGAAGTTCAGGACGATGCATGTATATCAATGGCAATGGTCATAGTTTGTTCAATTATTCATTGCCCATACAGGCTCTTAATCTCAATTTTAAGATCATTTTACGAAAATTCTAAGATAATAACAGGTTATAAATTTTAAAAAAAATATTTAATCAATATCCAGGATGATATCAGGTCATGATAAAATAATACCAAATAAATAATATAAATAGAATTTAGAAAGTTCAGATCAAACAACATGAGAACACTTAGACAAGTAAAAAAAATATTATCCACAAAGACTTTTAACACTTAATAAACCCAAAAAAATATAACACAAAAATTTTTAAACTTAAAAAAAACAAACATATCTGAGTAGTTTTAAAAGTCTATCAAACAAAAGAAAAGAGATATAGAAAAGGATAACAAACGATTTAGAAAAAGGCAATGAAGAAAACGGTGTGCGTACTTTGATTTCTTCTTTTACATTTGATTTAAGGCGGTATACCTCTTTATATGTGTAAACATTTGATAATTTATCTTTCAAAGTTAAGCCAGCTAGAACATCATTTATATATGTATATCAAGAATAAGTACCATTATTATCGAGTTCTTCGTAAAGCTTAAATGCTTCCTTTAGTAGGGAATTGATATTTTCTATATGCAGTCGGGCGTAATATACTAAAGATTGTGAAATAATAAAATTTTCTACAGGAATTCTTCCAAGTTCTAATCTTACTCCAGTGTTTGAGGAGGTCTTTTTAGTTCCTAAAATATATTGAGAAAAATGAGCTTTTGTTTTCACATTTAATACCCACTTGTGAAATGAATATGGATTGTGAATGACAATGGCCGTTTTCATCGATATATCAGTTTCTTGTTTTGAGGGGGTATTATAATCTATTCGTGTGGTCTATTTTCAATGTTTTATATATTTTTCGTTAAGGCTGATCCTGCTCTGGCCTTCAACTGAAATCAAGAGGACGGGTCTATCGCACAGGATTAAAGAATGGGGCAAAAAAATCATTCCTAACAGTAATCTGGGAAATTAAGGCTGATAGTATCATGGCCTTCCACTGAAATTAACAGGACGGGTCTATCGCACAGGTCTACATGAGTCTTTGTTATCGGATTACATTTTGTTTAGTATGCCATTAACAAAAACCATTTTCATAGAAGTATTATAAATTATTTGGATGATTTGATTAAGATTTTATATATATTTACAACCATCGAGGGTGTGCTTGTATTTTTTTTTAAAGAAAGTGTACAATAAGTGTAAAACTTATTATTGTTTCCATGTGCACAATTTAACACGTATGATAATCGCCATTTTAAGTTTTGATTTCTCAAAATGCCTTTAGTTTACATACTTTTCAATATAATGGCCTAAAAGGAATACATATATTAAAATATACGCTTAAGCAATTATATAAAACACTTCTCTTGGAATGAAATACATTTAATTACTTGGAGTATGACCATTAATTTTTATACTATATGTTAAATGAAAATACGTGAACATAAACCGTATGTCGAGTGGGTTTGAAAGCTTTGACATTAACGCTCATATTTTTCAATTATCAAACTCATTTAATATAATTAGCAACGGCTATAATATAAAGCCAAGTTTCTTATTATTTTCAAAAATATAAGGTCACACTGTGAGATAATTATTGTTTGCTTGCTAAAACAATTTCGTCTTTTATTGTGTATTATATTCCACCACTATGACGTCTTAGCATTTAAAGATGTTTGCTGGGCAGTTTGAAAATGATGTTTTCATAAGGTTGTTTAAAGGAACAAAATAATATTCCAATGGGCTTGTTCAATTTTACTCAGTTTTTTTCTAGATAATAGCAATTTAAAATTTGATTTTCGTTCATCACCTAATTAATTTATCATTAAACAATATCCCAGTTTCAAAAATCACATATAGGATTTGCTTACCATTTAGTACATGTAACACATTCATGCAATATGCGAGGACAGCCGGATTGAAATAATTAGATAGCACAGTGGGTGCATTATACTGAGTAGGAACTGTTTACCCCGCCAGGCCACCTTTTTCAACAATGGTGTCATATAAATGTCGACAAGACAATACCGAAGCGATAATATAGTTGGCAAATTCTACAATACAAAATCCAAAGAAAAAGCGTAAATCCTCAGTTTGTAATTTTAAGTGTCATTTCTTGTACATGTAAGTATCGTGCAGAAGGTGGATACAGTAAAATGCGTAACTATCTCCAGAAATAAAAATAACAGTTATTACGCACCAGATATATATCTTAATATATAAAATATCATGTGCTAGAATATATATTTTGTATCACTACTCCATAAAGAATATCCATTTTATCATATCTTTTTTCGCTGATGATAAATCCTGAAAATAGAAACATTAATGTTGACAGCAATAAAATGTGCAGTTAAATTTGGTGAGTCCAAATTTTTTCTTATATCTTTATGTCAATTGTTTGGGGCCGCTCAGTAGGCTGATATAAAGTAAACACAGAATGATGAATTGTGCATGCTTTGTTTGGACATTTGGGAATGGATATTAATTGTACAATGCATAATCAATCCATAATTTATTTCATCATATAGGTCTCAGGATTCTGTTTAAGGAGGGGGGGGGGGGGGTATACTAAAGACATTTCAGAAATACAGTTGTACCTGTATTTTCAGTGTCACTTTTAGGTCTGAATTTCATAAGTTTTTTAAGATTTGAGATCATACAGCAAGACAATTCTAACTGGAAGTGTATAAAGGAGCTCGAAATAGAATAGAGAATGGAAATAGGGAATGTGTCAAAGAGACAACAACCCGACCAAAGAGCAGAAAACAGCTCAAGGCTACCAATGGGTCCTCGACTCAGCGAGCTTCAGCTGGCCCCTAAACAATAATGCATACTAGTTCAGCGAAATGGACGGCACACTAAACTACGAAACATCCAAATGAACCAAATTGAAAAAACACACAAGACTAACAAAGGCTAGGGGTTCCTGACTTAGGACAGGCGCAAGAATGCGGCGGGGTTAAACATGTTTTGTGAGATCTCAACCCCCCCCCCCCCCCTCCCCATACATTATACCTCTAGCCAATGTAGAATAAACGAACACACAGCGATACACAAAGTAAAACTCAGTTCAAAAGATGTCCGAGTCCGATGTTAAAAAAGGTAACATAAGAAACTAAGCAAAATAACAATGATCAATGTATATTAACAAAGGACTACTAGCAGTTACTGACACCTCAGTTTAACTGATCGAAAGATTATATCTTTATCATATAGAAAATCAGCCACAATCTCTCCGGTTAGGGGTTTAGTATCATGCCATCATAAATTATACGAGAAGAACATAACCCGTATCCCAATCACTACAAAACCGACATGTACACACACAAGTAATAAAAAACAGAAATAAAATAAAAAGAGAAACAAAAATTTAAACACTAGCATTGTGAGCTCTCAAAAAGATACTGAGAGTGATATCAGGTGTTCCCGGAATTGTAATCATGTCACGATCCGATAACGGCACCCGGATACTGCATTTGGGTAGTATCGGGTGAAGTCTTAAGTCTGGCGTCAATTCAACTAAGATGTTTACTATAGGAATCTATAGGAACATTATTCATAAAATAACCTCCAATTATTCTTTCATAGTATCAAATAACAATTCACAATCGTATATATTTAATGAAATATAACAGCAATATATCCTAATCATTTTATTAAAACTGAAGCAAATGGTTCTCGGAAGTCTATGCATTGGCTAGTTCTTACTATTGTCAGAGAAAATTAAATGGATAATATTCACCAGTTCTAAGCAAATTCAATTAATAGGTTTTATAGAACTATTTTAGGGTCAAAAGTCATTTATAATGTAATAGATACAAAAAACAAACAGAAAGTGTGGCGATATTATATCTGAATTAACTGTAATAACCGTGACGTCACTACGTTATCTAGAAAAGTATATCTTTATATTAATAGAAATATGATGAATATAACATGTTCCTCGTAGAAGGCATGAAATAAGTCTTTTACGTCTAATTTGACTAACTGCATGTCCGATATACTTCAAAAGCTTATTGCTTGAAGAGACAATATTGAGATTTTCCTTAAAAAACTACTTTAAGGACATATTTGCGAGACAAGCAGTATGTTTGTCATTCAGTTCCAATTAAACCCAAGATTCGGCTCACACAAATGACTTCTTTGAAAAATTGCTTTCGTAATTGTGGCTTTTAAAATATTCCGTGTGATGTAAAATACTATGATAAGTTGAATGCTTTTTGGCAATGGGGACGGTAATGTCAAACCAAGTATAGTATACAGAAAAACAGAAATTTGTTTTCGTAAAATTTTGAAGAACCAAAGCATTGGGCGAGGCAAAAATCAGTTACGACTCCAATAAACAAAAGGTACAGTAAGAGACATTAGTAAGACTTTCCCCAAAAACGAATTTACGGACACATATGTCAAACACAAGTTTGGGCTCGTCATGAGATTTGCAACTAGAAATTTAAACTTTTTTTAACAATATATATAAAAGGAAAGAAGAATTTAGTTAGTTGATTCTTGGCACAAATTTCCTTATAAGGAAAGATTGTTTAGTTTATGTTCCTTCATCTTTAAGAATGACATTTCAAGAGCTGTTAATCAATATAAAGTGAATAAAGGGTTTTCAAAGATTTATCTTCATAAAATACACAAAATGACACTTGAAAACTATTATTATGAGCATTTGATCAAAAAGGGCTTTATAAAAAGATAATCACCATGAAACTTAAATTATGCTACCTTTGTTTTAACCTTAATCACAGTTCTGTCAAGGATTAGGGTATTTGGGGTTAGAATTGTTGAGTCAAAACGTTTCCTTCTAGGGTACATGAAATATATACGCAGTGTAAATTAAGTAGACAAAAACCTTTTGAAATCAAACTTATTTCTGGTGTTTATAACTGCTTTTATAATTAATTCATAAGCAATGCATAAAATGTGAATATTTAATATCTGAAACATGCTTTAAATATTTGATAAAAAGGTCTTTGAGTACTCATAGTATCAATAGATTTTATTTCAGTAGTTTAAAGCCTAAAACATATACATGGTAAATCTATATTGTAAGATAAAAAGAAATGATGGATGGATATATATAGATTCTCCTTCAGGCAAGAGTGACTTATGGAATGTCTCCACTCAAGATAGTTAAATTTTCGATTTTCAACACGCGAGCTTTTGCGAACGTGTTAAAATATATATCCTCACTGTTTAGTATCTTCTAGCATTCAGTCCATGTTGAGGTATGGGGAGAAAACTCTGCAATTTACAAAATCATACGTAGTAAAACACATAAGAATTAGAAAATACTTCACAACAATCACATAAATAATATCACTTTTATTCCCAATACTCAAAACAAAAATCTTATAAACTCGAATTGTTTTTAATTGCCATCAATTACAAGACCAACATTAAGTTCAAAATATATAAGTATTAATTCTATAAATCATAGTTACACAACAAAATACAAATTTTATAAAGTCTTCAAATCACAATACTTAGATGCAAACATATGTATACTAGCACCTATTACCATTGAGATTGTCATTTAAAAACCTTTTTTAGACCGGAAAAATCCGCCTTATCTTTATATTGTAATTCAATATTTTCGGCTTGACTAACAGACTCTGCAAGATTCGAAGCCACAATTTCAGAATCTATCAGTGTATTTACACGACCATAATATTCCGCACTTGCTTTACCGAACCATCCAACGTGATTCATCACCTCCTCAACATTGCTAGCTGACCCAGACAAAGCCATCGTAACAGTACAGCCAGACCGGAAGCTATGAGGCGTCTCCCCTTCATATATACCCAAAGTGGACAGATAGTATCGTAATCTCTCATATACCACAGAATAACTAACTGGTTTCTCCAACACCCTACCACTTTCTGAAACTACCCTAAACAAGTAGCCTTTTGTCAAATCCACATTACACGAGTGAGCAAATTGAACAAAATCCAACAAACCTTTTACCGGGCAAACTACATTGTCATCGCATCTCTTGATGACAAACGAATTATTCCTACCCTTTTTACCTCGGAGAGTTTTACCAAACGTATGCTGGAAGACAAACCCTGAACCGTCTTTAAGAAACTTCACCTCTTGTGCAACAACTATAGAGAGATCACTTGCTCTATCGCCAGCAAAATACTGCAACTTAAACCAAGCTTGATCTCTGTAAAGGACGAATTTTTCCTTAAGCTTACTACCTTCTTTTTGAAGTTCCCGAGCAATGAAAGCACTAATAGATCGAATCTTTGTCAAAAATATAGGCTTCGCCTGCTTGGGTAGAATATGCGCCTTAGCTTGTTCAACTTGCACTAATTTTAAATACTCTTTTATTACAGGTGAAACTGCCGGATTTCCTCTCCTTTCCACATCGCACCAAGTTCTACCAAACCCTTTATCATCAAATATATTGACTAATTGGTTAATGACACCTTCTACTGTTGCCGAAGCTAATCGGTTAGGACAAGAACACTGAAACATACCCTTTAATCCCAAATATTGACAGTTTACATCGTGCACAGTAGTTTTTCCAAACTTATCCTTCCAAACCAAAAAATTTCTTACATCATTTGGTCCACATGTAGCTAGTGAAGGTTTGTTAGGTGTTTTTTTCAAGAAAACGAAGAAAAATTTCAAACAAACTGTTCTTTCTTTTATAGTGGGAAGAAGAAGTCGTCCTTTCATCCAAATCTGCTATCCGATCATTTATTACTTGCCAGTCTACAAGAATGTCAGCACCCTACAACATACCATTGGAATATTTACTATATATAAAACAGATATTCTAGCTTCATGAAAATAACACCCTAAATGCAAACAATGGCCACCGTAATCCCACTTTATCTAGAATAAAGCCACGTTTTGAGGGTGTCTTGACTACACCTTTGTCACCCTTCATACCAAGACATACCGATTCCATGGAGTAGTATTTCAAAACTGGCCACCATATCGGTAAAGGTCGCATTTCGGGGACAATAATTGTACAAGAAATGCCCTGTTCTCTCAACAGACTCAAAACTGGAAATACAAGTACGAACGGTGGGTAAACATATGGATTTTGCTCATTCCTCAGGTTCTGTGAGAACAAATTCACCCCTGCGGAACATGGGGTAGGCCATGGCGTAAAATGTTTCAGTGGAACACCTGCGGCTGACTTCATGACATTAGAATCCAAAGACATTAGGTCAACTGAATGAGGATCATACAAAGACTCTACCAGTAACCATGATTCCTCACTTAACATTGAATCCGCGGTATTAGTTAATCTTGAAGGGGCATCCGCTTCGTTTAAACATGAAGGGACATATTTCAAATGTAAATCAATGTTGTAAGTTGACACATGGCTAAATATTTCTTTCATGATACAACTTAAAGCTCTAGACTTGCTACCTTGGTTTTCCCATGCCGCTATAACAGCCATGTTGTCTGTAAACAAATCAACCCTAGAATCTTGCAAAGAACTGTCTAAAGACTGTAACGACTTCAGGACAGCATCAGCCTCTTTCTCATGAATTGGCCTACAATCATTCGTATCCCAATAATCCCCCAATACCATTGTACTCGCCTCAAACTTCACTGAAGCGCCATACCTGAAACCAGAGGAATCAGTCGACAACTCAATCACCTTGTGAAATTCAGGCCTCCATTTGGAATATCCAGTCCAAGTATCAAGAAACTGCCAATGCATTAGTTCATCCCTCAAAGGCCCTAATACCTTAACCTTTCTACTGTTTTTAATACAAGTAGATATTGCAGCATTCACTTCCCTACAAAACAACTTGCACCCTGGGACAGCCAATGTCAACGAAATGCATTTACCACAAAATCTTTGCAATGTCCTCAAGTCAACCTCATTCATTGAAAGTATAGATTTCCTTAAATCAATAAATTTCAACTTCTTATCATCGGGAAGTATGTAAGCCTGTTTAACAGAGTCAACTAAAAAACCAAGAAATTTCTTACAAGTGCCAGGTATTAATGAACATTTACTAAGGGACAGTGTATAACCCAGCCTTGTCAGCAACTGCAATATCATATAGGTTATTTTACTTGCTTCAAGCATAGCATCATCGCTATTCTTGCTTCCACCTGTAACAGCAAACCTATCGTCGATATACAATGTATTTATGACGTCTAGCTGTCTTAAATAAGAAGTAACACAAATTCCTATTGATTGGTAGATAAACGGCGACGCTTTCCATCCAAAAGGTAGAGTAGTATATGTCATATAAAACCCACCGAATTGAATACCGAAATATGTCTGGGATGATTCTTGCAAATTGACATGGTCATAGCCTGACTTTTCGTCACATGTTATCATCAAAGCATTTTTTTGAACCAACCTATGAACATCTTTTAAATTCTCCAAATGAAAAGGTAAATCTTTGACCCATAAATTAAGATATCTTTCGTCATGGCATAACCGTGGTTTACTTGGTTCTACAGTTAATGGCATAATAACTTTAGGGGGTTGACACTCACCTACCCTTCCCAAAAGTTTGATGCACCCAGTTGAAATTCTCTCGCACAATTCTTTAGATATAAAAGCAGAGTATTTTTTACAAATAGCTGCATTCTGGAAATAGTTTCTTGGGGGTATTTCAGAGTCATAATGTCTTCCCTTAGTTTCCCTTAAAACGCCGAAAAAACTCTAACATCAACTTCATCTTTAAGCCATTTCACCACGTCTTGATGTGCATTTTCATCAAGAATAAGCCTCCATTCTGATATACAATCATGTAACTGTCCAGAGACAAATTTATCAGGGTCACGTAATTGTAAAGAGTCTATATCAAACAAAACATTATCATGATAGACCTCTTCCGCACGTGGACTGCGTTTTGTAAGTGAAGGAACTCTGCCTCTAAGTGTTAGCCATGCTGGTTTCTCCCTTACTGTAACATTCAAAGGATCAAATCCACTTTCTAACTCCCACTCTGGGATTTGTACAAAAGAATCACCAATAGTTGTATCCGTAAACCCCTGCAGATAGCAAAGAAACTACTTTGATTTCAATGCAAAACCAGCATAAGTCACACTCAAAGGAAGAATTCCTTCACCTACAACCCGCGTGGAAAACCACTAGGGGATCAGTGCCCCTTGGACTGTAGACAAAGGAATTACCATACAGTAACGTGTTGGTTTGAAAACCAAATAGCAAATATATAGAATAAAAACACTATAAAAATATTTCTTCTACATTATTATGTTTTATTACAAAGATAAATAATTATCAATCAATTTTATCATTCATTTTCCTTTAGCCACTTTCATCTTTTCACAGTCCTTTATCTGATGCGCAGTACTATCACAAAAATGACAAGCGCCTCTAGGACGGAATCCAAAAGACCTAGCCCCCATGGGCCTTGTATTCCTGTAACTACCGGCTGTAAAACTACCATACGGTTGCACGCATTGATACGCCTCAGGTAGATAATTTGGTTGATACATTGAATACATGAGCGGGTTTTGAAATGGGGGGTATAAATTACCCAAAGGAGATTCCTCGCGCTTTGGAGCACTATCACCACCCTGAACAGTTTTGCCATCATTCTTATTATCCGATTGTTTCTCCTTCAAACACTTCGAAATAGCCTTAGTTATTGTATCAACCGCTTTCCCGCCTAAAACTGAGAGACACAAACTAGAAATATCTAGTTTGGAGTAGTGCCTATTTGCCTGCCTAGCCAGCTCTTCATAAACGTCAGCGTCATCGTGATCTAATTTTTTTTTAAATTTGGCCAGTTCATCTAACGTTAGAAGAATAAGAGAATCGCTTGGAGTCTGTTGTAAACACAATGTCCTCACCTTCTCCTTCAACTCTGTAATTATCTCCACTTTGGTTTTTTTTTCCAACGATGCTATCCTGTCCTCCAAAGTTTCACCAGAGCTAGACGGGTCAGCTTTTCTTTTGCCAGCCTTTGGTTGAGATTGGGTGTCATTTTGCAGATCAGAGGTACTTTGTATTGGAGCCTATAAAACATTCAAGTAAAATGCATTTGAATAATAATTACATTATATTTCAATATAAATACATACATTATATTTCAATATAAATACATACATTCTATTTCAAGCTCAAGACTTCCATTCATTTTATTCTAAATAAAGTCAATATAATATCATATGAGTAAGGTAGCTTTATTTATCACCTATGTTATTGTGTTCCGTATTAAAGTACACGTGACCTTTTTGTCGATTCATTCTCATTCAACCATTAAATTTATCTTAGTGTATTGAGTAATAATTGAATTCAGATGTGCATTTCTAAAATATCATACATACTAAAGTTTTATATTTAATACTGCAAATACGTAAAGAGAAAATCTGGAAACCAGTTACAAATCATCGTATAGTAATATATCTAATTTTTTTTTTCCTTTCACAACTCAAAATGTGAAAAACACGAATGAATTTACCCGAGGAGATGAAAATGCAATTAAAAAATCGCACTGGGGAATAACAAATATGGAAAATTAAATAACTCACAGAGTCTCCTTCCGAAACATGCAGATCTTGACCCTTCGGCTGGCCAAACTCATTTGCATATAGAATCAGTGAGTGGAGGATCCATCTGGCCTCCCCAACATCGTCATCACTTCTCCCAGACAGCTGGCAAATTTCATCTAAGTCCTCCCCAGTAAGCACTTTTACATGTTGCGCTATCTCCTCCATGTTCAAATTTTCAGTTTTCAGATCTTTATTCATTCTAGCTAAACCTTTTAATGACTCCGGCTGTCCTGGCCTTATACGTTTTATTACTGGAACTAGTTTTATTCCTTTTAAACTATGACGCTTTTTAAGGACTGGTGGCAACACCATCTAAAATAAACAACCAAGAGAATTTATTAATAGAAATTTTTTTTTTTTTTTTTTTTTTTTTTTTTTTTTTTTGCTCCCTCATTCTGTTAACATTACATACAGCTAATTTCCCAATGCTTGCAGAGCAAAACCTTGGCTGGCGTGCTCGCCTTTTAAAAAACGTTAACCCAAGCTTTGTAATTAAGAGTTACATTTTTAAACAATATATATAGGCATATATATTACATTAAATTTGATTGGAAATTATTCAATTAACTATATATTATACAATATACAAACAAAGCAAGCAATCCAATAAAGTCCAGCTCTACACGCATCAGGAAATCAGCTCCAATATTGATTAGACACGCACATCTAAAGAAATCGAACAGACCTCGTACATAGAAATAGGATGATTAACACAATAAACTAGATAACCAAACGGTTTCCGTAAAACATGTAAAATAAACTTTTTTTTTCATATTTCTGTTCAAAAATTCTAGCTACGCTAAATTCTCGAATCTTATTTAATCCATTAAATAACACTTAAGATTACTTAAATGTATTCTTATTATAACATAATAAAATACCAACAATATCACCATGTTTAATGCTTATTCACATATTCGCATGCTTCCCACGTGCCAGCCCGAGCGGGCGAGCGTGGTCCTATCTTATTCTACATCCATTTTATTCTCTAAATTCTCACGAAAAACAGTACGTACTCATTCATTATATTCTAATAAAATAAAACCAATATTAAAAATAGCCACCAAGGCTCCTGACCACCAAGGTCTAAAAAATCTCATATTAGCCACCTAGGCTTTTGACCACCAAGGTCTAATAAATCTCATTAATAGCCACCAAGGCCTATGACCACCAAGGTCTATGCCACCTAGGCATTTTTTTTTTTTTTAAATAAAAAGATTTTTTACCTTTGTAAGTGTCAGTACGGCTGCAGTTCTCCAGTAGACACGTCTTTCTACCTTCGTGGATATTGAAAGAATGACCATTCTACTAGGGTCACATGTACATGTACTTCCGCTAGGTAAATTGACCAATGAGGCTAACGTCATTTCGGGACTTCTCTAGTTTATCGTTCCAATAACTATAGAAAAAACGGCGGTAATTCCCACGTAGAAATTTAATGACCGGGAAGTGGTTAACAATATTATGTATTTTTATCCCACCGATTAAACCCGTCAAGAAAAGGAGAAATTATAGTTTTAACGTCCAGTGGCAGTTATTTATTGCATATCAGGACGAGAATAGTTGATTTGATCTGAATATGAACCCTGCTTTGTACTATACTTTTAACTTTTGACTTGTGCTAGATCTACAGTCCGCAGGAAGACATATTACATATTATCTGACTTATTTTACAATGATGTACGTCACTTTATATGCCACATTCACTTAATACACTCACACACTCTCTACCCTGTTTTCTTTTTTTTTTTTTCTATTCCCTCAATATTCACAAATTCTTTATTAATAAAACTGCAAAGTGTAGTAAATATCGTAAAGAAGAAACTAGAGAAAAGGAATAATGTTTTTTTTTTTTTTTTTTTTTTTTTTTTTTTTTTTTTTTGTTCCAATACATTCTTTACAAAATACTTAATACTTATAAATGTTTAGACAATGACAAACATTTACATGTTGGCTACACCTAAATATTTGTCTTCAACATGTGACCAGATGGTAATTTAAAAACAATAGCTTAAAGCTAGCGCCTTTTGGTTAGTATATAGAGAAATATTTTGCTTGATCAGGTGTTATATATACTATTAATGAGGAGTAAAATTTCCTATCATCTTTAATCCTGTAATTGTGAAGGCTATTTAATTGTTTTTTCACTCTTATTATACAAGTCCAAGATTCCTTGGGCATCGAATAGTCTAGTTTAGATTTAAACGGATTAATACACTTTATATATAATAGCAGGAAATTCAGTGAACAACATTAATCAATGAAGTTTGAATACAAAATTAAATTTCTTCCGAGGAAAATTTGTAATGGAATAAATTTCCCCGGAAATTATTTTTGTCAATTTGAGACTGACGTTTTTCATTCAACGTAACGCAAATTAAAATGAGACGACACCTTTACAAAACAGCTAACTTTTACGAAAGCCCAGAAGGATTGTGCGAGATTCGAAATTCAAAATTCTAGATTCAATATCCAAGGTTCGAAATTCAAAATTCGACATCCGATATCTTAAATTCAAGATCCGAAATTCAACATCATGAGTCTACCCAAGGTTGTTTGATGGGGTCCATGTTGTTCATATGTTTTTAGTTTTTAATTGTAGTGCTTGTTTTGTTTTGGTCTTGTCTTCGTTGTTCTCCGGAGTTTGTCAGTTGTTTTGGTTTTCCCCTCCTTTGAATGTCCTTTTGGTATTTCTGGACTTTACTAGAATAACCAATCAGAGGATAGCTTCTAAGTTGTGAAGAATATTTGGCCAGTGAAGTATCTAAGATACATTAGTCATATAACAGAATCTTCTGCTATTTTTATTGGGTGTTCTCTTAAACTCCCAAGGCCTTAGTATATACTTATTGACTTGGTATCAGAGGAATAGTAAGTTTATTGTCGTCCCCGGCAATAAACTTGTTATTCCCCGAAATGCAGTCAATAAGTGCTTTCTTACACCGAAAGAAATACTGATGACTTCTGTTGGTTTTTTCGCTTTGCTCTCGTCTAATACATCATGTTAAGCCTCCTCTGATAGGGAAGCGAATCGCTCAACTGTGAAAGCGGCTATTGTCGTCTGACATCAATATTTTCGATGTTCCCGGATTTTTATTTAACGATGAGTAAAACTTAGACGTATTCGAAAGAAATTTCGCAGGACAATGGGAGATGTTAAAAAAGACTACTAGAGTATTTTCCCTAGATATATATAGATTAATATGACTGATCTCCCCTTTGTATTCTTTACGAAAATAGTAAATTTATCTAACCTTTAATTTTATATAGAATATATAGAATATACATACTGAGGTATAATAATTAAAGCCAAATCAGACACTCGGACTACTCTTTCCTTCTATCCAACTTTTAAACAATAGTAAAAAATGGAATGGGAACGTGGCAAGCTTACGAAATTTAAAGTAAATCAAGGTACTTGGTATTTAGTCAAACTCCCTGTCGGTTCCAGTTCCAGTTCCGTCTGCATCCGTTTATCCTGGCAGTGAAGGTTGGTAGTACAGGAACTGAAAAGGGTAACTGCGCTGGAGTTTGGTATTTAGTAAATTCAGAGAGACAAAAGAATACCGATGTGATACAACGGTGAAGAAAGTTCGTACGACAAAATTCAAAAGACAAAAGCGCATGCTGGAGAACAGTAATTATAAGACAAATACTATAGAAATCCCACTTGACAGTTCGAAATTATTTCAAGTACGAAAAATACAAATCTCAAAAATCCGGTATACAATATTTATAAAGTATTTATACAATAATAAAGGCTTCTTGTAATATGAAGACCAGGAATAAAACCGTTGTTTCTTTACTTAAACATTTGTCACGTGGGTGTTGAGATTTTGTGTCCAGCTAGAATAATCCTCAATACGATCACTTTCATATCACTAGTTATATGAAATATAAAAAAAAATCGAACGATATTCATCTTAAAGAAAGAAAAACTTAACAAAGGGAGATTACTCTAATATTTATCGGGAACATTCACATTTCATTTTCAGTCAGAGCTAATACGGAATAGCTTATAATTATCGAATTTAAAGCACCTACCTTCAAATAGGATCGGGCATTTTTCTTTAATTACAGCCCATATTTAAATCAAGATAAAGGTAATGTACGTAATGTAAATATTTCGGAGTTTTCGTAGGTATTCAAACTAAAGTTCAGAGAAAATCGACTCACCATACAAGTCGGCCAATACAGTGAAAAATTCGTATTGGCCAATTTAATGATTCTGTATTGAAAGGATAGTTTCAGTCGTATTGAAGCCAATAATACACTATCCATTGTACAGAACACGTCTAGTTAAAAAACATTATCGTTGATTGATTACACTTGAGTGTGGTGATTCTGCAGCAATAAGACAGTTATTTAGACCAAAATGCAAATACACAGCGAATTTTTAATAAATATAAGGCCGCCAGTATCAAACCCCGAGTGGCTGAGGTGCTTTTTGACAAAAATTAGTATATAAACAGATTCATTATGTGCCAAATTTGGTGATTGTATTACAAGTAAATGGGTTCAGCTTAGCGTGTCTATGAACACTACAAATGTACAAACAAATAGTAAACAAAGTTTCAGTGACCGCGAGAAAGTTGTAACATAGAATTTCATTGGCCGCATTTGTATGCGAAAATAGACAGACTACATGAGATTTCCAAATAAGGAAGTGGCGATTGTTTCAATGGAATGTATAAACAATCAAAGAATTTACTATTATTATATAAACTTTACGCACAGTATTTTAGACATTGAAATATCCGGTATATCTATAATATCCGTGTAAGGAATGAAAAATCATGAAAAAAAATGGAGAAGAGCCTCGAACATATTTTTTTCAGTCAAAATGAGAACCAGAAAAAAAATTCTTATAGTTTGAAAACGAAGAAAAACCTCGGTCAAAATGTGGTGTACACTGCCTCAGCTGCACAATCGTCCAACAAAGCAATAAGTGCCCCCTTCCTTTCCTGAGCTAGAGATGAAGCTAGATGCAGCGCCGTTGAAATTCTTAAGTTTAGAATATTCTGTACACATTAATATGACGGCAGAGTAATTTTTAGATTTTGACTGGCTGCATCATGACAAATGAGAAATCTTGAACTTGAGAATTTTCTTAAATACACGGCTGCAATGGGGCAAGATCTCGAATAACTTGGAAAATGGTCAGTAATTCAATCAAAATCTCAGACTGCTGTATAGACACCCCTTCAGGACTTTGCTTATACTCTGAGACTTGCAAATTTAGAATTGTATGTATGGATGATGGATGAATTGTTGTTTAACGTCCAGCGGCAGCCAGGTGCATATCAGGACGAGTAGTTATGGAGTACAGTATAAACAACATGGTTTCTAAAGAGTTTTCAAATATGTTATAATTAGATCCGTTAGAAATACTTATCATTGAACTTCTCATCCAGTTTCTGCATAGGTGTTCTATTTTTGTAAGTTATTGCTAAGAAATGTATGCAGATGTGCAAAAAGATCTCGGCCACCTTATCAAATACAGCATTTTTTATTTTGATTTTTTATTAATTGTTTCTTGCATATTGATGCATGTGTATGCATACGAACATTTGTCGTCCACCAGTTTGGTAATGCTCTTGTTGTGGTTTCGCTCTAGATGTTTTATTTCCGTATTTTAGGATTTTTTCTTGACTGAAACTTTTATATTCGTGAAGTGTTACAATATACCTAAGCATGTGTGTATACAGCTTTATGCACGAAGGTGTTGTGTTTGCCAGTCCGTGTACGTCAATTTGTCACTTTTTTTAGAATACATGTACGAAAATTCAAGAGAGGAGGTCGGTACTTATTATTACTTTATACATGTTTCTATTTTTTTAAACACTTTATAAAACTAAATCGTCCCAATTTATGGTTTGTTTATATTATCATGCATTGTTGCATATATTGCTAATATACACATGTTCTGTTTTCCGTCGTATTTCGCTTTCAGAATATATAAATATTTAGAAATAAAATTTTAAGAGTCAGTTTTAATAACCAGTTTTTTTTCTATATTTTTAATTTGTTAATCAAAACTCTTAATTTGCACTTGGTAATTCATAATAAAGTTTATGATATACGTTCCGGGCGTTCAAACCCCCTTTGGTTGTTGGAAAATGTAACCAAAATAAAGAATTGGGAGATGGAACACCTATTCCTTGGAATCTCTACCCTTTTTATATGGCTGAAACAAGATTAAATGATGCAAGAATGAATCGAGAGGATCTGCATTATTTGTATTCAAGAGCCAAAATTGTTTAAATTCTAGACGAAAGAATTTATTTCATCCATTTAAAACTTCAACCTAACTTTGTTATTTTTAGAAAAGGTATTTCTCATGTAGTTTCCTGCGATTAAGCCCCGCCTTTTGAATTTGATTAGTCTGTGCAATCCAATGAAAACCTACGTTAGAGTATTGTAACGTAATGTTTGTTGCTGCTATATTTAGATTTGTCACTACGCTATGCTGAAACGCATTTCATTGTATCAACTGAAACATTTGGCAACTTCTTGCCGGACTATAAGAACAGCAAACAAAAAGCCCAGGATATAACTAAAAGAATAAACACACCGCAAACCAAACAGAACTAAAACTAGACTGAGGCAGTCGGAAACGACAGCTATCCCCGCACTCCCCACATTTGTATCCCTGTGCACATTTTTCACCATTATACCTTTGAATACAGGCCCGAATTTTGGAAAATTAAAATTTTACAACCTTATTGCACATCTGCATACAGTGTATGACAATACTGTATAGAAATAAAATGTATAAAATGAAAGAAAACTTTCAGTCACCCACTTATAATTCCCATTTTTTTTACATTCGACCACTAAAGGCTCCGGTTTTTGAAAATCACTATTCTAAAACCATATTGCACATCTATATACAGTGTGTTACCTTAAATACATAAAAATGAAAAATGAAAGAGGAGTTTAGGTCACAAGCTTAAATTCCCAATTTTCAAAATTCAGTTCGGTGAGGAGTCAGTTACAGCAAGACAGTAAAATGTAAGTGGTAATATCAAGATGTCAGTCGCACAGTATAATAAAGACTGTATCATTAAAAGCAGTGATTTTCTATATAGCTATGCCACCCAAAGAACATTTAGTATAACAGTCAACAGACTGTTGCAAAAACTTAAGAGAAGGTCCATTAATCTTTAACATCAGAACGAAAAAAGAAAAAAAAATAGCTACTGATGGAAATCAACTTTATTTAACTTTCCGTAAAAATAATTCAAAAATATTATTAAATGTAGATACAGTTACAAACTTAATGTTACATGATTTTAAAACATGTAAAATACTATTACAAATATATGATTTTAGAAACACCCAAGAGACTGGATGTAATCCGATCTCTTATGCTATTATTTACACTTTCATTGTACATGTGTATTACAAATACGCGAAAGGGTTTCCAAAGAGCCAATAGTTAACAAATCTGAATATTAAACTATATTTTTACCACTCTATTTATCTATGTTATCTAAGCCGTTATATGGACCGGCTGTACACTATATGGACCGCCTCGTTTTGAAGAGATCGATTACATTCGATTAAATCCCAGAAAAAGTATAATATAACAAATAGTTCATGACACTTCGTTTAGGTCCATATAATTTTTGTCGGGCGACCAACCGGTCCATATACTGCCCTATGACCCACAAAGTCAGGAACTATTTTTAATTATTTTTTAAGTCTCCTTATCAAACTTGTTATTCTTCAGAACTTGAATTACTCGAATAAGCTATGACAGAACACCAACACGGATAACAGGAAAGGTAAATAATTACATATCAACCAATCAATCAACCAAAGCCGCCCAAAAAATAGAACCCCGGACAAAAAATAATATAAAAGAGCTCAAAACACAAACATAAGCATAACAAAGAGTCGGGTTAGTCTGACTTGGTACAGACACTGAACAGTGGTGGGTTAAACCGGCTTTATGGGTACTTGAAGTTCCCTCATCAATCCTGACACTCTGGTGCGTTAATCATACTATAACAGTATGATTACCGCACCAGAGTGTCAGGATTGATGAGGGAACTTTAAGTACTATAACAGTATGATTACCAACAACGTGACAGACATGTTTTGTTCAACAAATGGTTTTGTACCTTCTTTGAATTGAAGATTTATGTTGCACATATAAATAATGACAAAATTTGTGCGCTTGTAAATAGTTCTTATTTCGTAGATTTAAATTGCTTGTATAGTTCTATATCTGTCACACAAACCTCATTTTAGGTGGAATAAAGGATATATAAATAAATATGTTTTATAAATAAATTTCATACTACGCTATAATCCGTATATCAATATGACTCTCGTCTTGGTCAAACATAGTACAAGCAATAACTCTGGTATTTAGAAACTTTCAAGAAGCTTAGCTGCAGAATAAATACTGTGAATAATTGCAGCCACGTGTTTTTGTATCTCTTCTCTACAAATGTTATCGTTGTCACTTTTTCGACATTCTTGAATTTGACCAATGCCAGGGAATAAAACACCTGCGTAATAGTGTTCTTGGCCAGGAGAATGTAAGACATGCCTAGAAATAGAGCATCGTGAGAACAGTTATTTTTATAATTTTTGCAGTGTTCCAAGCAAATCCCGCAAACTTTTTAACATCTTCCTTCTTTCCATGTGCGTGTGTTGTGTTACTAGTAATACGCTAATGATTAAATCAGCCATTTCTGTCTTGTTTTGTTTTGATTGTCTTGATTTTTAGAATTTTGGGGATTTCAGAAAAAGTCAAGTTATGAAAACAGACATGGTTAGACCAGTTCAGAACAGTTAACAATGAATTATGCTAATGTTTAACTTTATATTTTCCGAAATAATCTAACCTTGTCTTGGCCAATCTTGATTGACTGCAATAGAACATGCCTCGATTTGATATCGTAATTTTGATTTTATCTTGAACATATTGTAATGAAGAAAATAAACACGAAGTAAAAAAAAAACACGACCAGAATGTCCGCTACTAGTATTACTATTTCTCTCCTTCTTGTAATTGTCGAAAAATAAAGTGTTTTTTACTAAATATTGCAATATCTTGATAGCGTAAAGTCGTTTTATAATTATATTGCTGCTCCTCCTTTGAAAACTGAGATAAAAGTATATATGAAGTAAAAAATTAATCCTTTTTTATTGTTTTTTTCAGATGCTTTATTTATTTTTTTGGTGTACTTTTTCATTTGTTATGGTATTATTATTCTGTAAAATAATACTCTACCCTTATGTTAAAAGATTATTTATTTTAATTTTTCTTTACATGCGTTGCTACACATGAGGAAGATCAAGATCACGATTAGCCATATTGTTTTCTACATGTAATTATTTAGTCATTTCACAACTGATGAAGGATATCAGTGATCCGAAAATTTTGCTAAGTTTGAATTATTTTTATAATTCAAAATTTTATTTGTTTTATTTTGATGTTGTTTTGCAACTTTTTAGTTTGCATTGTATCGTTAATTTTATAATCGGTCCAACATCTAGTAAGTTCGAACGTTGGTTATTACTTTAGACGTATAAATGAAACACTCAGAAACGTGTCCTTCCCCTCAAACGTGTCCGATCCGCCCAAATGTGTCCATTTCGACGTCACAGTGTGCCCAAACGTGTCCATTTCGACGTCATAGTACATACGCTCAAACGTGTCCATATTGTGTTAGTCGCCTAAACGTGTCTATTCAAATGTGTCACGGAAGTACGCTCCAAAGTTTTTTGACACTTTTTATTCAAAACAGATCATTAGTGGTCAAATAATGGAGAAAACAAAGAATGTCACCTATGATGAATTTTAGCGAGACAGATCGGATCATGCACGAAGCAATTTAATAGCTTACTACTTCGTAGATTATTATGTTTATTTTTTTACAGTTCTGTTGTTCTTATTTTTATATATATTGGCCTTCTCTTATCAATGGACATTACTCCGTTTAATTTTTATTCGATTTTCGAGTTTTCGGAATATACTTTCTGCTTCTAGGTTAGATATTTCTTTGTCGAT
This sequence comes from Mytilisepta virgata, assembly GCA_028015205.1. Classification (NCBI taxonomy): domain Eukaryota; kingdom Metazoa; phylum Mollusca; class Bivalvia; order Mytilida; family Mytilidae; genus Mytilisepta; species Mytilisepta virgata. The sequence goes on from CM051515.1 coordinate 46,598,543, forward strand.
GTTACATACGACAAACGAAATTTGATCATACACAAAGGGCTACATTTACTCTCCGATGGATGTAATGTATAGTCTATAGAACTCTCTAAGTGCTAGTTCGTCTTAAGATTCCAGTGCTTTGTGCATGTTATGGATGATTTTCATTCTTGAGTAGTAGTATACTAGTACCATCATCGCCGATTTAGTAGATCATTATGAAATTTCCAACTCATAGATGAGATCAGACATCGGACATTTTTCAGTAAATGTCAGTGTTCAGAACGGAATTGACAAACACCCAATTAGGCCAATCACCGGATTTTCCGCTTGTTATCTGACTGGTGCTGCGCACATGATCTTTTTTTTTTAAATACGATTTTCTGAACTATCCCTACTTCGGTTTGTGACCTTGTTATTCGTTTATGTTGCTTTGTTATTTGTTTACCGTTCTTATGTATTGAAAGAATTAATAACGATATTACCGTAAATGTTCTGTAGAAGGCCTTTTTGGCAATTTATGCCTCATCAGTACAGATTACACCGAAATACGTGGAAGACCGAACATTCCAAAGTTTATGTATGATTGAGAGCAAGCAAATAAAACCCAAAGTTCCCAAACAGTAAAGCCAATAAGAACAAACAAGAAAAATACAGATACATGCTGTAAACATGCACGAGACAATACATTAGTGCTCTTTTATTGTTGTTCTACATGTTGTAGTCATTATGGGGTCTTAAAGTTACTGGACTGGTTTATAAATAGAATTATGATAGATACCAGGTATGACGAAATGATATGAGATTCTGTATAGCTTTTGGTAGCATGGTTGTTGACACCATATTTGCATTTGTACTGTATCATAATGGTTTCCTGTTATTTTGTTTCTTTTATCATAAATACGTTTTCAGCAGGATTCATTTGTGCTTCATTTGTACCAATAAACGCATTGATTAAACAAAACTAAAATGTTTAACATTTAAATAATGTTGTAAAATTACAATACGGGTGTTTCAAACTAAATGAAATGTTTATTAGGCTGTTCTTTCCTTAATCTTGTATCTGTTTATTTGGAAGGAGCTCCCAGTGAGGTCATCCTGTACAGTGTATAAAGTTCCACGCCGTTCACATCGGTTCACTTAAATTACTACACCCTTCCGCCAGAAACCACTACTAAAAACAGCGGTACCTTTATTCATTGCTGGATTTGTCCTGTAGTCTACCATATCACCTTTAGCAGGATAATACGTGTTTTCGATCCCAGATTTTTCTCCGAACAATTCCATCGGATACAAGGAGTACTATTGAAATATTCCGTAATTCCTCTATTGAAAAATCCAGTTTCTTGTTTGTTATCTCGAATTTCCTGTTATTAGAAAATAAATATGATTTCAAATAACTCATATAATTTATACAGTTTTGAAAAATAAGTACTTTAGGCGAAAATAGTTATAATAGGTTTTTGAGATATAAGCGATCGAAAATATGGCGGGAAACATAACTCCGCTAAACTTTCATAGTTTTAACATTTGCGATATTTGATTATTTAAGACCACATGACTCATAAACAATTGTTTGAGAGTTCCTTTAGATGTGTTTGATATCATTGAATACAGTTTTACAATTTGTTGGGAGCATATTTGAAAACAAAATACCTGTAAATGCATTCTCTTCACTGGCGTCTCTGAAGTAATTGTGCAAGGTGGACACCCAAACCTTTCCCTGTAATACTCAGTGTAATATGGAGAGACTGGATTGGTCATCTGTGAATAAAAATTTGAATTATAAATGTACCATAAATAGCAAATAGGGAGTTATGTAGTTATGCATTTGTAACTCATACTGAATTAATGTCTACTGCATAATGACATTCACAATTATTTTAAATGACAATTTTGGCTTAAATGTTTATAATCTCCGCCCAAGAAAAAAAAATTATAAATAAAATCTTTGTATATAATTATTACCTGGTTTTCTTTTCCGTCACAAATGCGTATTTGATTATTTTCTGTACTCTTATGTAGTTGTTGATTCCCATCTGTTGTTTATCGTCCCTTATCGGTACCAGATTTTGGTCATTCATAAAAACATCATCATTGTTACTTATGAAATTATGGCTGTCCTGAAACATTAGAAAAAACTATTGCACTAAAATACCTAAAAGCATAGACATGGTAGATGCATGCATAAAAAATAATTCTACTGATTAATTTTCACTACTCATATACGCTTACTGCACTAAAGATTTAAAGCAGATTTTTTTAAATAAATATTTTCAAGAAATCCACTAATAAGTCCATAGAGAAATAAAGAAAGACAAAACATGAAAAAACAGGTGCTTAAAGCAAAAAAATGACTTTACTAAATTCTTGGACTATAATTGAAGTAGCTTATTAAACTTACCAAATCTAAAACACTTGACGGACCTGCATCAATAGCACTCTTGAATGTAGTAATATTTGTCTCTTCATTGCTATCATCAGCAGGCGATGAAATATCATCTAACAGTTTCAAAGTTTCTAAAAAAAAAAAGGTCAACACAGAGCATGAAGTTACATCGATTTTAACATACATGTACTTAGTTAGATAAATGTAAGTTTTTATAATTCAATAAAATTAGAAAACTTGAACCGACTACCAACAAATTTTAAAAGGTACGTTAGTTGAATGCGAATAAGATGCAATTGAAAAGATTTCGATTTTGAATGAGATTGTGTTTTACTTTATCCGACACTGGAAAACTCAGAAACACTCTTAATTTCGTCAATTGCTAACAAAAAAGCTAAATTACCTTCCAGCGAAAGCTCGTCATCATCATCTCCATTCTCGTTAGCATCTCTTTCGGGTTCATCATTTTGGTCATCTCTTCAGCGTCAACTTCAACGTCAAGATGCGCTTCTCTCAGAAATAGCTTTTCTTCTTCAGTTAAATTTTGGAATGGTATCTGAATAAAATATTTATTCATTTCATAAGCATAACATAAAAAAAACTTGTATTTACATGCAAATTTATTTCATAAGTTTTTGATACTGACACGATTTTGTTACTGTTTTTTTATCATATAGCCACAAAAATTGATTCCGCGGATGTTCAGCGGATACGATTGTTAGTTTATTCTGAAAAGCAACTGTTTTGTAGAATTTAGCGAAATGCAATATATTTAAAAAAAAATCGTAAGTTCCGTCTCTTTATCATTTCATATTGATATTTGGTTGTTTGTATGTCCCTACATATTTAGATTTGTCAATTCCAGAAAATAAGTATAAAAGTAAACATTTCGCTTGGTCTCTCCATTAAAAAAATTGTGTTTAGTGTCGTAGGCTGTGCTAATGTGCCGTATTGTACCGAATGCTAGATTACAAGCCTATCTAGCACTGTGAGTCGTGAAATTGCGCCATCTAGGACCGTAGGGTTTGTCATTGTGCAATCGAGCAACGAAGGCTGTGTCAATGTGCAATCTTGCACCGTACGCTGTGTGTGTGGGTAATATAGCGCCGTAAGCTGTGTCAGTGTGTAATTTAGCGCCGTAGGCTTTGTCAGTGTGCAATCTAACGTCGTAGGCTGTGTCAATGAAAAATCTAGAGCCGTACCCTTTGTCAATGTGCAACATAGCGCCATAGACTGTCAATGTGCAATCTAGCGCCGTAGGCTGTGTTAATGTGCAATCTAGCGCCGTACCCTGCGTCAATTTGCAATATAGCGCCGTAGGCTGTGTCAATGTGCAATCTAGCGCCGAAGGCTGTGTCAATATGCAATCTAGCGCCGTAGGCTGTGTCAATGAAAAATCTAGCGCCGTAGGCTGTGTCAATGAAAAGTCTAGCGCCGTACCCTGCGTTAATGTGCAATATAGCGCCGTAGGCTGTGTCAATGTGCAATCTAACGCCGTAGGCTGTGTCAATGAAAAATCTAGCGCCGTACCCTGCGTCAATGTGCAATATAGCGCCGTAGGCTGTGTCAATGTGCAATCTAGCGCCGTAGGCTGGGTCAATATGCCATTTAGCGCCGTAGGCTGTGTCAATGTGCAATCTAGCGCCGTAGGCTGTATCAATGTGCAATCTAGCGCCGTAGGCTGTGTCAATCTGCAATCTAGCGCCGTAGGCTGTGTCAATGTGCCATTTAGCGCCGTAGGCTGTGTCAATGTGCCATTTAGCGCCGTAGGCTGGGTCAATGTGCAATCTAACGCCGTAGGCTGTGTCAATGAAAAATCTAGCGCCGTACCCTGCGTCAATGTGCAATATAGCGCCGTAGGCTGTGTCAATGTGCAATCTAGCGCCGTAGGCTGGGTCAATGTGCCATTTAGCGCCGTAGGCTGTGTCAATGTGCAATCTAGCGCCGTAGGCTGTATCAATGTGCAATCTAGCGCCGTAGGCTGTGTCAATCTGCAATCTAGCGCCGTAGGCTGTGTCAATGTGCCATTTAGCGCCGTAGGCTGTGTCAATGTGCCATTTAGCGCCCTAGGCAGTGTGTTTTGGTTAGTATTCTTATCAGGGTTTTTATAGTTTACAAAAATAAATGAAAGATTTACTAACCTGTTCATCAACTGGTGTGGCGAAATTTGGTCTTTTAAAAAACTTCTGATACGGAGTTAATGTTCTGGTTACTGCGTTGACTCTATTGTTGTAAGTGTAATAAAAATACGGCAGCTCTCCTACCCAATCTTTTACAGTACTCATCTTTACTCTAAAGAAAGAGATCATTGTTCTGTTAAAACGTTCCACTCGTCCTTGGCTCTGCAGGTGGTGGTTTTGAATTCTGCTACCTCTTCTAAATCCTTATTGATAAATTCTTTACCATTATCAGACTGTAGGATCCTTATCGCACCAAAAAGATAAATGTATTTCAAAACAATGTCAGCTATTTCCTTCGCAGTTTTGCCCTTTGTTGCGCACCCAAAGGCAAATCGGGTGTAGCAATCTACTATATTACAAATTAAAACCCTTGAAACACGGCATTTTCTTTAAATCAATTTGCCATCTGCTGTTGGGATATGTTGCAGGAATAGGTCTCCTGTTTCTTGTTGTCTTTGGCAATTCAACGGCTGCATTGCAACTTGAACAATTGATGTTTTTAAATAAGATCCTCACATTTTCTCTACCAACGGGAAATACAGCATGTCTTATTGTTTCGTAGATAGTGTCACATTTTCTGTGATCCGTCCCGTGGTTTTTCCATATAAGATAAAGCATTTCCTATGACATACATCTAAGTGTTCACTTTTTCTGTACACATATCCAGATTCTTTATCAAAAAAATACAATTGCATGTATCTCTTTATCATTCTTTCGGACACTCCATTAACTTTTTCGGATATTTTCCTTGGTCCCCATTTTGGATATTCCTCTTTTAATTCCTTTACTTTTCTTTTGTCTCCTAACTGTGACCAAAATACTTCAGAGTTGATGTCTTTTGACAACGGTTTAGATCCTTTTTCCTTGTTCCGTAACAAGAATCCCCCATTTTCTACTGTGTCAGCCATTGTCAATTTGACTTCAACGTTACAAACGTCACAGTCGATAAACGCATATCATCAGAGACAACGTTGCGCGATATATATACTTTGTAGTAGTAAGGAGGTAGAGGATGAAGTTCACTTTCTCTTAAAATGTAAATTATACGAAATGGAACGAACGACATTTCTTAATAAAATATATGGAAAATATACAAATCTGCAACATCTATCGGATAATAACGTATTTATATGGTTGATGATATGTGAAGATTCCATTTTAATAAATGATTTGGGAGAATTTTTGTTTAAATGTTTTGAAATACGACGGAAAGTTATACTTAATTGATTCAATATATCTTTGTTTTGTTTGTATATTTTATTGATAATAACATATATATATGTATTTATTTTAAGTAGAAAAATAATTCTATTTATTGTAATAATTGTTCAAATTTACAAATTGGATAATAAAGTATTCTATTCTATCTTGGAGACGCGCAACATCAGACACGTTTGGGCGACGTCATTGATCGGACACGTTTGTGCGCTATGCAAATCGGACACGTTTGGGCGAGATGAAAAATGGACACGTTTGGGCGAATCGGACATGTTTTGGCGGATCGGACACGTTTGGGGGAATGGACACGTTTGGGCGAATCGGACATGTTTTGGCGGATCGGACACGTTTGGGGGAATAGACACTTTTGGGAGTGTTACATATATATATAGGAAAATACAAATAAATAGAATTGTGTCTACATCATATGTACTTTTATCTCAGTTTTCAAATGAGGAGCAGAAATTTAATTCAACTTACTTGTACGCGGGCTTTCCTGGAAGTCCTTCGTTGATAAGAAATGCTCGTTCTAGCCACATAAGTTTGTCATTCAAAAGTCTGGTCTGCGTAGGACTGTAAAAAGGAATTAAAAAACATGCGAAAATATATTTAGCTTTTGATGTTTTTCCACCAGAACAACTTTTAATAATAATGGCAATTGTTACAGATACATGTAAGTTCCAATTAAGATGTTTGTTTTTTTTTTTCTTTTTTATGTTTGCTTTCTTAACTTTCAGGAATTCTTTTCGGAAACATTCTGTGGTATTATTTTCAATACATGAGATATTTATATAGATATTTAGTCAACTTAGGTCTAGTCAACAGTGTTGAAGACAAAAACAAGGAAACAGAACCTTACTTTTGTCCCGTAAAGGTTGTAATAACTGATTGCAAACGAATGCTTTCTTCGTAGAATTTATTTGCAGATTTCTGCAGAAATTCTGAAAGAAATAATCTGCATTAATGCTATGACAATAATACTACAAACTTAACAAATAAACCACTGAATTGTTGGTTTATAATCAGTGTAAGGTATCTGTTTAAGACATTTGATTTGGTACGAAAACGAAACTATTAGTAATTGTTATGCACAGCATAACAGATGTTCCTCCGGTCCTCCCATTGCCACTCTAGAACCAAATATAAATGTTTGCGCAAGTTGGAATTTTTTTTATGATTCTTTCACGATTTTTTCAACTTATACGGTGGCTATTTTGAAAATGGTCGTCCATAGCATTTTCGTTGGTGCTGAACATTTCTACGATACAATTTGAGCTGTCCAGAATTGTTTTATATATTTTAAGATTTTTTTCAACCTTTGAAGGCGGCCATTTTGACACCATTTTAATATGACGAGGCACATTTTTTTGCCTTATTTTTGTACCAAGTTTTGTTTCAATCGATTGAGCCGTTTTCGAGAACACTCGCGCAGGAAACATCTACTGATGAAAGAATAATAATAATATTGAAGAAACGGAGTAAAACAATTTGTTCCCCCAACACTTGGGGGGAACGCAATTATTTGTATGCCCCTTTTGATCAAAATGTAGAATAAAAAGAGAAAGAATGTGAGGGGAACGTATAAGTTAAACTTTCCTAGTAACACAGAAAACATACAATGAGCAATGTACAAATGTATGTGCATTACCACTGTTCCTCGTGTTATAAGTCGCATATGTATGTGCAATAAGTTGAAACAGAAAATGTTTTAATGCTCAAGTACCTTTTACAATTATTTCTTACCTACAGAATTGTTTTCAAGAAACTCTCTATGTTCATCAATAAGGGCTGTGACCGAATTACTTAAAAATTCTGCATAATGCACCACGTCAAATGGAATAATCTTAGTATCTGCCAAATTCCTGACCATTTCAGATAGAATGAATGTTATACATTTTGTAAACTTCATTTCCGGATCGATTTGCTTATAATGATGATAGTTTTCATATCTTGAGTGATATAGAGGAGATATACATCCTCTCCACAAATTTTTCTGGAAAATATATTCAATGAAAACCTTTCTAGCACTCTAATTTACATTTGATCCAAATTATTAAATTATACAAGGAAAATAAATTAGTTTATTTGTTTAAAATACATGTATATAACAGAGTGTTATGATAGGTAAGGGGAAGACCGGTGTACATAGTTAACCCCACCACTGTTCATTGTATTGTATGTAACAAGTAAGAGTATCTTGTCAGACTGTCTGTTGTGTTTATATTTGTGTTTGAGCTCTTGTATGTCATTTTCTTCCTGGGATTCTGTCTGTGAGATGGCGATTGGTATGTCATTGTTGACCTTTTCTGTTATTCATTTCTTTTTGTTTGTTCACATATGTTAATTTATATATTTCCTCACATTTTATGTCATAGTTTATAGAGGTAATACCATTCTTTTATCTATTTGGCGTGAACTTCGTAGGAGAATTTCTTGTGAGTATATACTTAATTGTTCCTTACTGCCTATGATGTATTTAATTAATTTGCCATTTTTAGCCCCCGAAATAAACCCCAAGTAAGCAAATTTGGTTATAAACCCCCGTTTTTTCTTTTCTTCTTTTTTCCTGGGAGGGGCGTGTGCAATCAGCCTTTTTCAGATTTATGATTGACAAGTTTTATTTCTCAAAAACCATTAAATAATAAAAGGGATTTTATAAGATTTTTAAAAATGGCTTATTATTATTCTGCATGCAAAAGATTTATGAAAAGAAAAATGGATGTTAGCGGGAAAAATAATTTATGGCATTCAAATGGATAAAACCAGATGATTCTGAACATCTGACAAAAATTCAAAACCATGACCGGCGAACATCCTTAAGTTCGATAACGTATCAATTCCAGTAAGACGTGAGATCTAATGAATATATACTTATATGTATATACTCTTATTTGGACACAATGTGTATCGTTCAATAAAATTGGAGTAATGTTTGTGTTGATCATAGATTTATCAACAAAGACTTGAGCTGTTAATTGATAAGAATATGTCGTAAAATAAACATAATGACTTTGTACATACCACCCCCATATATTTCGGATAAATTGACGGGATTCCAGTCCTACTAATAAATGGTACATGGTCACTACCGCCACCTATTTGTTTCACACTATTTTAATATATAAGAAGAAAACATAAAATTAGGCTTACATATAAAAAGATATTTACGAATGTCAGTTTCCCAAATTCTTATATTTTTTGTCAGTTTCATATTCACTTTTCTACACATTTATTTCTATCTGATGTACCACATTTTCCCAACTCCTCACTCTATTACAATTGACATAATATATACATGGTATGTTAAACATTTCAATAATACGGGTGCTTTTTACCAGCTCTATATTTTTGTATAAACAAAATTTAATTTTCTCCATCCGTTGGTCGCTTAAATAGTATACAATTGTTTTATTGGTGCTAAGAAAGTCATTCACTTTATGCATTTTACTGCACACAGCCCAGCTTGGAAACGCTTTGGTTGTTATTATAATTTTCCAGACCACACGTATCTCTTAAATGGAATAACGAGGTATATATACATTCTTGCTGAAGGCTGAATTACACTCTCTTTTTTATTCTTGGTATCTGCTTTTGTTCGGGTTTGTCTCTTGGCCGTTTATTAAACATTTTTGTACTATTCTCAACCATTTGTAATATCATTAAGACTATTATAAAAAAAATATCAGAAAAATGATTACCGAGGCAAAATATAACAATGTGTAAATTCTACCAGACCAAAATCTAAAGATAAGGCGTGAGAACATATACAAAGCAAAAACATAAAAATAAAGACACAGCTAAAAGAATAAAAAGTATATAGCTAACAAAGAATTAGAGCAAGACAGCACAATGGGAACTCCCACAGAAAAGCGGGAGAGACATCAGATGCTCCGTGAAAGAAAATCAATATTTCATGTATTCAGGAAAACGTTTTAAAAAAAATTATTACAGATTAATGTTGGAAATGATGTACTTACCGATACCATGGGTGGTTAATCCAGGCTTCATATACATTATCAAACCTCCCATGTGGATCGGCAATCTATAGCATATACATTATCTATTAAACTTAAGTTCTTTAAAATCGTCCAGAGAAAATAAAACAATCCAGCTCTTTACCTAAATATCCCTAAGCTTATGTTAAATCATTTGAATCCTTTTATTCGGATAATTTACAATTCAAACAATTAAGAAAATAATTCCACCAATTATCCAGAAAAAGACTTTTTTAGGTTCAATCCAGATTTACCAACCATTGACTATTCTTAATAACAGAGCATCCAAATTTATATAGTAAACTCAAGAAGACCAAGACGATTGTCCTATCCTAAAATTACCTTCTTAGCAGCTTCCTCAAATACTTTCTGTAGAAGTGGTACAGTGAGCAAGTTGATTGTTTCATTCCCTATAATACATGTATATGCAACAACTATTATACATCAAACGCATGAAGGAATAATACATTATTGTGTAACTTAATTAGCTGCTTTAATTAAAATCCGATAAATAGGTAGACGGAATGTAAAATTATCAAAATGAGAAAAAAAATAACAAATTGTTCATTCTAACATATTTGTCATATTTTTACACGTACGATTCTCCTTTAAGTTCATCTCATGTCAGTATTTTTTTTCTGAATAAGAAACTCTGTAAAAACATTTTTACTTTACTAATTGCATGGTCATAACAGTTTTAAAACACGACTGTCACACATAGATGTAGATATTATACGATATTATGAACTTTACTACACGTTTTTATATTATATTCCAATTTTCGTCTGTCATTAACAGGGTTTAGACATTTTGCAACTTAAACTTGATACCTGCGAGAGAACTGTCGAAGTTAATGTAGGCTACTCCCTTCGACAGGAGCAGCTTCACATTGTCCTGAAAGATAAAGAGATTTTAGCATAAATTGTATTATTATCAATTTTGTTGTCTGTTTTGAATATTTTTAACATATGAAAATATGATAAAAATATGTACCAGTTAAACGTACCCCGTGTCATCTGATATCACTTGATATTATGCACTTAACTCCAAGTATGTACATTTGACTACCGTTTCTGCCTGTCGTTTACTGGGCTTAGAAATTTTGCAAATGATTTAACATCCGAATTTATTGTTATTGTTATCACAAGACATATATTTCACTTCAATAGGCTTCGCTTGATTAATATCGAAGTTACAGAGCATTACAGGTTTATACTGCCCAAGTGGATTCCTCCTTTAGCTTAGTTAGTTAAGGGTTCAATTCCGGGTCGATACAGTACGTACTAGGTAATTTGCTACACTCTACACTACCATACCGCATTCTCAATTAAAAGATCGCTTAAAGAAACTAGTTCATCGATGTTTTTTTTTTTTTTTTTTTTTTTTGTAGGTAGAGAAAAGGCTTATTTCGTGAAGAACCACTCTGATTCTGACAAAAAGTATTCTGAAGATGAAATTACAAACATGTTAGATTTTCTCATAGAATTTGGAGGTCTAATTTTTCAACAAACAATTGGCATTCCAATGGGAACCAACTGTGCTCCTCTCCTCGCCAATCTGTTTATGTACTCATATGAAGCGGACTTCATTCAAGGGTTACTACGTGAAAACAAAAAGAAACTAGCCCAATCCTTTAATATCACTTTTCGTTATATAGACGATGTGTTGTCGTTAAATAACGACAAATTTCAAGACTTTCTACATCTTATCTACCCCAATCAGCTTGAAATTAAGGATACTACAGATACACCAAAGTCCGCTTCATATTTGGATGTTTCTTGAAATAGACTATGAGGGACATTTGAAGACAAAACTTTATGACAAACGTGATGACTTCAACTTTCCTATTGTTAATGTTCCCTTACATATGGCTTCTACGTTTCTCAGCTTATCCAATTTTCAAGGGCATGCGTGAGTTACCCTGACTTTCGACAAAGAGGATTACAGCTGTCACAAAAGCTTCTTAACCAGGGTTTTATCAGGGATAAGTTGATGTCATCACTTAGGAAATTTTACGGTCGTCATCACGAATTGATTGACCATTACAATGTTCCAATATCTAAGATGATGGTGGACCTGTTCCAACTGTCGTAACCTTTCATGTGCCTCCACCGATTTCTGACTTCGCCCCGATTGACTTTGTTGAACTTCACGACGGGTGCCGTATACGGAACAGGAACTGCTTACCCTTCTGGAGCACCTGGGTTCACTCCTGGTTTTTATAGGAGTTCGTGTTGTTCATTGTTTTTTTAGTTTTCTGTGTTTATTTGTTGTGCTTGTTTTTGTTCATTTGTCTTCCCGGGTTTGTCTGTCCAATGGATTACGTTTTTTTATGGATCCTTAGGTACATTTGTCCCTTTTTTAGAATAAAATCTTGCTCTTTCGTTACATTACAGTGGCTTACCTCAACCCATTCATAAGATCCAACTAAACCAAATTCTTCGGCATCCCAACTACAGAATATTACTGAACGTCTTGGTCGCCAGCCTGAATAACAGTAAGTATATTTTCCACTTTGAGCAAGTTGTCCACTCAAGATAGTTAATTTTTTCAAACTTTAAAATGCAAGGCTTGAATAAATTTCATAATAAATAGCTTACAGTGGTAGCATCATTAAATGCTTTGTATTATATACATGCATTGAATTGGGTCGGCATCCTGAAATTGTAGTAAATATTATAATAAGAGTTTTCCAGAAATATATTTAATGCACATAACGAATATTCAACGTTTCTAAATGATTATAACACTAAAAATACAAAGTATTCTTGCCATTCTATATTATAACACAAAATCTAGATATTGGATTACGTTGTTTCAATATCAGATTTCTGTAATACCTTCATTCTTCAGTTGACCGTAAACTCTAGCAATTTCCATAAGTGAAATAGTTCCGGACGTAGGATCTACTGAGCCATACACCCAGGCGTCACGATGATTTCCAATTAAAACATACCTATCTTTTAAAGGGAAACGATAGTTAGCATATTTCAAGGCCAACATTGTTGCTACATAATAACACGTATACATTTGTCAAAACTACATCGAAAACAATTTCTTATACCAACTAAAAAAGTTAATACAATTACAAATATTCAATTTATCTGTTTTGTGACTTCTATCAGATTACCTTTATTGGACACAACGTAACTTACATCGAGCAGGAGAAAATGGTCTCATCTTTGATATTTATTTATAATATTATCCATATTTTTAGTTTCAGTATCCTGTCTTTTTATTTGTTCGTTTTGATTAAATCTTTTGGGATTTTCCGGCATTACTGCTCATGTTCTAACATGTAACAGACAACTTTGAATTTTAACGCTTTGATGCCGAAATTCGTTAATTCTTAAAGTAGTTAATATTGTGTGCTGTCTCTTTAGTATGCTATATGTGTTCATTTATTTGATTGTATCTTTAAAGTATTTGATTTATGCGGTTTTGCTTCTGGCTTTAATGTTCATTTGCGGATATTCAAAACATCAGGCATACTTAGAAATGCATAATTTGTGAAACAATTACATAAAACAATATAAAACATTGAATTCTGAAGCTAAAGGTTAATAAAATTCAAAGTGACTTTGTACTTAGTAAATTTTGTAACGAAATTTGTAATTATACAAATGGCTAAGGGTGCTGTTATATAAAATGCATATATTATTACATTACCTGGTTCTATTTCACCCTCTATTTTACCAATAACATTGTAGATTTTCCTATATTCCAATTTATTGCTGACTTTTAAAACCACCTTCCTTAAAATTATAACAATAAAGCTTTGTCTTAAAATTAATGTGTAAATGTGCGATTAAATACCTGTTAGAATAAAGTAGAACTTTGTAATTAAATAGGAATTGATTGAAACTTTTTGTAGCCATACATGCACTACGAATGTGGACTCAGTGAATGAATTTATTTATGGATGATTTTCGTTTTATAAGTGTCTTTCGCCTCTAAATTGAGTCACGTTAAACCCATCATCTACATTGTTTTCACAAATTCCTATATACACTATTATATTTTTCTCTGCTGTTATGTTTATAATTCCAGTTTTGTTGCACCTTTATATTTGATCAACTGGTGACTCATTATTGTTTTGTCTTGTCTTCGTTCTTCTCCGAAGTTGTAGGCATTTAAGGAAACATAACAGTTCGTGTAATTCAATTAAAATGTTGTTCTCATTCATGTAAATCGGTTTAATTCCGCCATATTTCGTGTGTTAGAAGCAAACTTGGCACTGGTTACGAGTGTAAAACTATAGTCTGCAGACGTTGTAGCTTTGGTTATGCAGGAATTGTTTACTGTATGATAATACAATTTCAACTGACTTACAGCGAATGTCTAAGGATGCCACCAAGTCTGTAGGTAATATTTAATCCACCCTTCCATTCTTTGGGTACCATTTCTCCCGTCATATAGCTTAAAATTTATGTAAGAATAAAAAATAAATTATTCAACTTAATAATATTTCCACAAAAGCAAACTTTCATTGTGTTACATGACATTTTTATATATCATTCCACCACTTGCATTGATGGATGGATGAATTATTGTTTAACGTCTAGTATCAATTATTTAATGCATATCAGGACGAGCACATGTTGATATAGTATAAATATGAACCTTCTTTGTATTAGAAGGGCATGCCGAGCCGGATTTTGACACATTATACTGACTCCGAGTCGATCAGTCCTTTGCTCTTGTACTTGGTGGAGAAGAAGCAAATACCAATTTTAATGTCTTTGGTTTGATTCGGTTGGGGTCGAATCTGCGACTTCCACACTCGAGGCGATTACGCTATCACGAGACGACCACTTGAACACAATTTCGAATATACTTCGTAATAAAATGTTATGTTGAAACACTAGTCGAAAAAAAAATACCATGTTCCAGAAACGTACCGTGCTTGTTCTTTTTAATGGGCTGTTTTTGCATGCTTGAATAAGGCAAGACAACGGCATCAGCATATACACTATCCGATTTTAATCTGGCGATCACTCTCGGTAGATTGCTTCGGTTTGAAATTTACTATTCAAGTTTATTTTCAGTTCGCTTGTTTATGCTAAAACATCATTAATCAATATATTTTTAATTTTTCTTACAAAATGTACAACATATCTTGTAAACTATACCTAAGAAGATGATATGCATTCTTATAACTAATTGGTAAACATGGTATTTGAGGTAGCCTGTCTTTTAATCTATTAGCATTCATTCTATATGCATATTCTACAAAGGTAACAAATAGGAACACATTTTTTAATTATTTACAAATTCTTTTCTCCATTTATACTTATTTATATCCCAAGGACAAATCTATAGATAACAACAATGATTATCATTTAAACAAAGTACAATATCATACAAAACAGCACAATAATTAGCGACTTGATTTTGTGTCAACACTAAATTTGGAAGCGTAATATTAGTGAACGCAAAAATCGTTTAATATGCCCAATATGTGTACCAATTCCAGCGTCACGCTAGATCAAAATTGACATGTCTTATAATCTGAAATCTGGTAAAATTCTTTAAAGAGGACAAATGTATCTAAGGGGCCAAAAAAAAAATTAACCCACGTACTTTTAAATATGAATGTAATATTTACCTCATCTTTAGAAAGGGGCAAGCTGCGCCGCTGGAATTATCAAGTGTATCAAGAAATTCTGTATGTCCCTTTATTATTCATAAACATGTAGTCACAAGATCATGTTTTAAAGTGTCTACTGTTACATTTTTTAGCGGTCTGATCCATTAAACTTTTATATTACATGTGTATCTACAGGATTTTTGGTTTATACAAAAGAAGTAGCGAAGATCCTTCCAACCTTGAAAAACTATTTATTGATAGTTTGACATGGGCAGCATGGTGGGTGTCCTGCAGGAAGCAGAGACTGCTTATTCTTCCGGAGCACCTGGGTCTACTAACACCGGTGTTTTGGTGGGGTCCATTTTGTTCATATGCTTTTAGTTTTTAATTGTAGCGCATTTATTGTTTTGGTTTTGTCTTCCTTGTTATCCTGAAGTTGTCAGTTGTTTCGATTTTCTTTTGAATATCCCTTTGGTATTTCTTGACTTTACTTGATAGTAGAACAAATTTGTATAATCGCATGATTATATTTCGTTATTTTTAATACGTTTTTATTTGAAAAAAACGTTAAATCTTTATAATTTATCGTGAAAGTACAAATGTATTTTGTTTAGAATATCCCATTTTGAAAGTTGTTGGTGGTTTTATTTTATTCTGTCCTTTAATATCTTACATCTTATCGTCGATTTTTGTAATTAAAAGGTCTTCATATATGTATATGAGATGACTGTAGTATTAGCGTCGACAATAATAGATGCATGACTGTGTGTATGAACATATATTTACCATTTGCAGGATATCCAGGTGTTGACTGGTCACCTTTATTTAAGACTATGTTTCCTCGCTGAGCGCCATCTTCTGGTAGGAAAATAGAGTTTGGATAGGTGCCACTGATGTTATTGTATGGCGCATAATCAGCAGGATCAGAGTAGAGGATTATACCTACTGCACCAGCTTTGTAAGCATTATATACCTAGATTTTTATATTGAAGTAAAACAACTACACACAATGTAAATTAGTGAAGCAAAACGATTTCTTAAGGCTTCATTTATAAGGTATGGAATTTAATGACTGTTTCAAGTAAAAAAAAATTTTTTAAACTAAGGCCAAAACAAGTTAATTATATGTTTGGCGTCAGCACCCGCATTTTTTCATTTCTTTATAAAACAAACAAGGTATTTTTTGCATATTTCCGACAAAATTCGGAAATTCATCGTTGTTCCGTCATTTCAAATGTTTAATGAGTTTAATAACATCTCTTTTTTATGTCTTATGTCGAAATTTCATTGAAAAGAATCTATATATGAATTGGACATTAATTTATAGTCAATTTCTACAACTTTACTTTGATACATCTAAAGTCTACATTGTCTAAGTCAAGGAAAATTCAGTTTTACAGCCAGTTGTCTTATTTTTTTCGTTTCGTTTTGTTTTTTGTTTTTTTTTTTTGGCTCATACACTCCTCCATTTGAAAGAAAAATTGACGCCAAACACAGAATTAACTTGCTTTGCCCTAACGAAAAGAAAATGTTTATATCGTATTACAAAGTTTTCAAAAATTGCATCGCCTCATATCCGTAACAGTCACAACTAGTTATCAGCTAGTAATTTAACTTTGATATGCAAACTGTACTATTATTGAATATTTATTATAACCCGATGAGTGGATGCCTCTGCTTTTCGATTCCCTGGATCGTAAAAGCTCAAATTTTAGTGTTTTTACTTTAGCGTGAAATTAATACTTCAAAATATACTCTAATATCATTATTTCATTTTTAAATTTTGCGGAAACGAAGGAGTATCCCCCTTTTTACACAGCTGTGTTATATAGTTTTGACCCATTTGGTCTTTAGAATTATTCATTATTTGAGATTATTCATTGCTGGCCTTAAGCAATATGTATTTCTTTGCTGGGCTCCATCCTCTGGTAGGAAATCGGAGCAAACTGATATGTCGAAATTTTGCATAAAAACGTATCTTGTATTTTAAAACTGTCCTCGAAGACTATTACAATATAAAACTCATAAGAAAGATGTTACATTTGTATATAAAACCACAGAAGTAAAAATGAATAATCATAGACAACTGAAAAAATGATCAAAAGAAATTACTAACCTTACTGCCTCTGAATCCCTTGCTATATTTTGCAATTACAACAGCCCCTGTACAATTTACTTCTTTTTCTTTAAGCAATTGAAAATCCTTCCGCCGTGCGTAATTGACAAAGATTAAACCTCCCTGAATAGATAATAAACAGTACAGAGTTCTTAGTATGTTACTTTATAAAATTCTCTTTATTATCATGCGATAACGTCCTTTGGATTGAAAAGATCTAGGGAAAATAGGCAAGTCTTCAACAAATACTATCAGTACTCACAACAAGACACGTATGTATATGAAAAGGTATCGGGAACAAAAGTAAAAGTAAATCCTAAAACATATTGTATTCCATACAAAAAATACACAGCAATAAGTAGACTAGAAACATGATCCTGTGTTGTGGCAAGCCTTAATCAGTATGTAAAGGTATACTGGTAAAGGAAAACGCATTCCTATGAATTGTCTGCCATGCTTTGTAAGTGTAAGTGTAAGATAGGGTTATTGCATTAATATTGAGGATTATTATATTTCATGCTTGATCGATTACAGTTTTTCTTTGTATATATGTATGAACTTTGGTGATATCGAAATCGGCATATAACTGCAGTAATATGCCCACGTGTCTTTTACGTCACAATGGTAAAAACCGAAGCCAATTACGTTTGATATGGCATACGGAGCAACGAATTTTCTAACGCGATCAATATAAAAAGGTGGTTGAAATCAATTAACTAATAATATTAAAATAAATGGCATTCAGTATACTAATCATAATATTGTCACGAGCAAAATCAATTATATTATTCCACTATATATATAAATTCATAGCTATGTACGTATTATATTGGTGGAGACTCTCCCACGTGATATTGAACAAATCATCGTGTTTCCTCTCAGATTTGTGTTTCACCATCATATCGCATTTATTCGAAATGCTCAGGATTTTACTCGAGTTAGTGGAATAAATCATTAATTTCCCTTGCATCAGTGAATATGAAGATTTGTTCACCATCGAAAAGTCATATTCCCTCCGACATAAATTCCAACCTATCCGGCAAATTCGGTATCTGAACTACAGTCATAAGTCCACGTGCGGCTTTATATGTCGCGTGAGTTTTTGGGTACATTTAGCCGACAAATACGGCATATGAACTACAGTAATATGTCCACGTGCGGCTTTATATGTCACGTGAGTTTTTGTGTACACTTACGGTTACAAAACAAAGAGCTCTTTTCATGAATATTTACAGTCAGCAATGAGCATTTTTACATGAGAAAAGTCGAATTAGCATGATTTACACAATATTAGGGTCTTGTGACGGTTATATGCGAAATATTTGCCAGACCCGAGTGACATATTACGCCCTCTGCTTCGCGTCGGTTAGTCACGAGGACCTGTCATATAAGCGTCACAAGACCCCAATATTATGTAAATATTAAAGCAATAAACATTTTATCACATAGCAAGGTCTTTTAATTGTCAAGTTTTATCGAGTGTAAAAATTCAATTTTTTAGACAATATTGCACAGAATGCAATACCGGTATCGTAGAATAATACACTCTTACTTTTGGTTAAGTTCTATACAATAGTTCAAAATATGCATGTACCGTCACAGTGGTATATGTAAATGTATACAGCTTTTTGAAATTCTTCCATGAATACATATATTCTTGTATCATATACTTACACTAATAATTAACTAATAAATTTTACTTTTTAATAAAGCTATTAAATTTGGTAAAATTCCGGAATTGATCGCATGCATTTCCGTCAATGTAATCAATGATGGTCCGTGAATTTTCGGTTTCCGATAATTCACTCAAAAATGGCAGAAGAGAGTGACGTAGACGGAGACCTGCCGATTCAGATGCAGACGAAAACCTGACAATTGAAACTGACTTTGATGAAAAAGCAGACTTTGAGTCTATGGAAGAATAAAATAAAGATATAACTATTCTGATATATATATTTCAGTGGAAGCATATAACATGTCATTTTTCATATCAGCTGTATTATCAGCCCTCGTTCAATATCATCTTTCGAAACTGGCGACTCTCGGGCTGATATTGAGACAAATGGCTGACAATAAATCTGATAGGAAAAACGGTATATAATAATCTGATAATATAATTCATCACTATAGTTGTTTCGAAGTCCCGTATTTTTGATACATACGTATATGTATAAAGCTTTGTAAAGAAGGAACAATTAGACGACATTAATACTGACGGGAAAACAAAATTTGCATAACACGCCAATATTTTTGTGGGAATGGACTGGGATCTACGAATGGGTGTTCCTATGTAATGTACGCTATCTGCACTTAATTTTGCATATTGTAAGATACAATAGATTTTACCTTACTTTTAAAAGTTAAAAAATTATAAAAATAAATAATGTAATATCTGACGAACCTCTACATGTCCACTAGGAGAAAACGCATTGTAAGGAGTAACTTCATTACCTTCAACAAAGGAGGTCGATCTAAACAATTCCGTACCATTATCGTATTGGAGTGATACCTAAAATATAATGTATCTTCACTTCCTCTATTATTGGAGAGTTTATATATTATTGTACAATTTAAACGATTTTTAACGTATGACAAGCGTTAAAACTGTGTTATCAAAACTAATGTTCAAACCACTATTGATTTACAACAATCATATGTGAAGTTTTGGCGAAGTAAAGTTCCATTCACTGACACATCGAGCAATTTCACACATATTTGCACAGTCTCTATCTTCAATACGAACAATCACATCTGTCATACCTCTCATTAGATTACCTTAAAATCATCTTTATCCTGATCAAGAACTTTATCAATATTACTCATTATACAATATAATCATATACCTGTCCATACTCCGAATGTCACGTGCAATTTATGTACAAAAAAAATATTTTAAAGCAATGCATTATGATTAAATATTAAATTCAACACATGAAAACTTACAAAATTGTCCTGTATTTTATCAGGGTAGGATAACGTTACATTGTATTCGACGATTTCTGAATCTAACCCATACTTCAGAAACTCTTGATGGACAAAGTATGCAGCATCAGTGTTTTGTTTAGTTCCGGCTAACCTCGGGGTTTCAGTCAGTTGTCTGAAAGCAATTTAATTTTCTGTTACTGTTAAATGTGTATGATATGTTTTTGCTTTTGGAAATAAAAAAGATACATTTTTCTAATTTATATTAACAGATAGAATTCAAAAGAATTTTTAAGTTACAATTCACTAGAATTCAGAAACAACATTTCAAACGGTTTTGTATCTGCATTATCGTAAAATAATCTTACCTGAGTATTTTATCAAGTTGTTTTCCATCTATTTTGTCATATAGCTTCTGTCTAATACTTTCATCCGCTTCTCTATTTAGTGTGTCAAGTAATTTTGTTCTTTCGTCAGATTTAATCCAAACTATTCTTGAAAAATACCCTATCAAAACTCCAACTATAAAGGCTAGAAGAATAAGCAATGCTCCTAAAATGACCTTTTTGTATTCTCTAGAAGTCATTGCGATTTTCTAACATAGTGTTAGTGGGGAGTTATTTATCATACATTTGAAGAACCTTTGATGTTGATTAGTGTAAACAATTATATGCACATAGCAGAAAAGAGTAGTAATTAGAGGTAAACGTATGTGTTAGGGAGACTTAGTAAAATTAATATGATACAAATATTATTTCATATATATTTTTACACATTCTTTAGTATTTTGTGGCTTGTGAACTATAAAAATAACCACACGGATTGGTTTTATTATTATTATTATCATTGGGTTTTTTTTTCCTCGTGTGTCTTATCATTATACATCTGTAAATATTTTTGTTGCATGTTTCTCAATAATCAGCCAAGATATGAGATATAAATATCAATAAGAACAATATTCATGCATATTGGTTACAATGTACGTGTTGTTATGAATCTATTAGAAAGATTTGTGTGTGTTCAGCATTTATTTGTGGTATATACAACGGTTTCTTTATAAGATAAATACTTTAAAAATAGCGATAAATGTTAACGAACCAAATACTTTTAGATGAGGTTACGACAATAGAATCAAAATTCAGGAAGGTCAACTATAACACTTTAGATCAGTTATCTACAAACTACTTAAACTGTGGTCCTAACTATGTCCATCGGTATTCTTAGCATTACAGTAACAGACCCAATAATATAACAACAGAAAACTGGTTAGTTAGTAAAAGTATTCCGTTAAAGATATACAAAATCTAATAGACTTTCTTATGGCCAATTAAGTTAATTGAAAGATTATCACACGCCAGCCCCTCGAAAATCAGCCCACCACACATTTGTTTTTATCCACATTGTGACTTTTGTTTTTTTATGCACCTTTCTGGTGAAATCTTTGGTTTCATTTATACAATGACTTTGTGAGTAGTCAAATCTCAAAGACAGCGAGTATTTTTATAACACATTGCCTTTGCTAAACATGACTTCATGACAGAAATAGATCCATGTAATGAAAAAATACAGACTAAAATCATCCCACCCGCCCCGTTTTTTTTAGAAGTAGTGGATGCTTTTCTATCATTTAATAAGTAGATGGAGTATTGAATTGCTCAACTTTTGAATTATTGTCGTAGATTTCAACATTTTAGGTCTTGATCACAACTGACGAGTCGAAAATTCTGTGTCTCCTGAAAGGAGACTTAGTATTTATTACTGTGTTCATTACGGACCCGGTTTTGATTTCTTATTGATATATGATGTTTATATATGACCTCGGTTATCGCTCTTTGTATGTAAATCATCCATTGTGGACAGATAAAGTATTTCATTTGGTTGCATTTTTTCAGTGATTTTATCAAATAAATAAAAACGGAATTTCAAAATTTAACTGGATGAAAACACTCGGAAACAACACGGTTGCCAATTTGCACATGTATTAAATCCTGCGTCTATTTCACCATTATAATTCTAAATTTACATATAGTGTATGAGTTTAGGTCTTAAGCTTAAATTCAAAATTTTGGAAATTCGACTTCTAGACAGAAGTTTTGAAAATCAAAATACTGTATAGAAATGAAATACATAACAAGGAGGAGTTCAAAACACAAAAAAAGCTTAATGGACGGACAGACTGGTTCGATAACAATACCCTGAATTTTCTCTGAAAGTGCGGGGATAATAAATATGACAAATATAAGGAGCAATCCAAAAACCGTAATCCATTAGACAGACAAAAGTCGGGAAGACAAATGAACAACCACAAGCACAACAAATAAACACTGAAAACTAAAAACAATGAACAACACGAACTCCTATAAAAACCAGGAGTGAACTCAGGTGCTCCGTATACGGCACCCGTCGTGAATTTCAACAAATTCAATCCAGTGGTAGTCACAAATCAGTGGAGTACATAAAATGTTACGACAGTGGGAACAGGTCCAACATCATCTTAGATATTGGAACACTATAACGATCAATCAATTCGTGATGACGACCGTAAAATTTCCTAAGTGATGAAATCAACTTATCCCTGATAAAACCCTGGTTAAAAGCTTTTGTGACAGCAGTAATCCTCTTTGTCGAAAGTCACGGTAACTCACGCATGCCCTTGAATATCGGATAAGCTGAGAAACGTAGACGCCATATGCAGGCGATGCTGGTATATTGCTACTCAGGAACGGAAAGTTAACAACAGGAAAGTTGAAGTCATCACATTTGTCATAAAGTTTTATCTTCAGATGTCCCTCATTGTCTATTTCGAGAAACAAATCTAAAGATGAAGCGGACTTAGATGTATCTGTAGTATCCTTAATTTCAAGTTCACTGGGATAGATGAGATGTAGAAAGTCTTGGAATTTATCGTTATTTAACGACAACACGTCATCTATATAACGAAAAGTGAAATTAAAGGATTGGGCTAGTTTAAGTTGATTTGACCCACCTGTTTTACCTACCATCTTGCACATGCGTCACTGGGTACTTACATGTATGCTTATTATTACCACTGAGTGGTACCTCTTCGGGTGGTTAAGAAATGTTAAATTTTGTGAATCCTAAGGAGTATCTCTCTTGTGGATAGCTATGTCCTTAAATGTTTTTGGCTTTACCCTTTTGTGTGAAGCAAAATATTGTCAAATGAAATTTTGTCCCCAAGACAATATTTCATCATTATGTAGCATGAAATGTTGTCCCCATCTATGAAAAAATGTCCACGGAAGGACAAAATTCCAAATGAACAATCACATCTGTAATACCTCTCATTACGGACAATATTTCAAAGTTGAATAGTATGAAATTTTGTCTTGTTATATTTTAAGTATATTGAGACAATATTTCATGAACGGATTGTTATGAAATGTTGTCTTATGAAATGGAAGTTATTAAAATATAAAGTGTACGAGAATAGTTGATTTGATGTTAAAATGAACCCTGCTTTGTACAAGACTTTTAACGTTTTTTCTCTCTATGCCCTCAATATTCCCTAATTCTTTATTATTAAAACTGTAAAGTGTAGTAAATATCGTAAAGAAGAAACTAGAAAAAAAGGATATTAATCTTTTTTTTTTTTTTCCTTTTTGTTTTGTTTTTCGTTTTTTTTGTTTTGGTTTTTTTTTTTTTTAATGTTTTTGTTTTTTTGTTCCAATACATTCTTTACAACATACTTATAGGTGTTTAGACAATGACAAACATTTACATGTTGGCTACACCTAAATATTTGTCTTCAACATGTGACCAGATGGTAATTTAAAAACAATAGCTTAAAGCTAGCGCCTTTGGTTAGTATATAGAGAAATATTTTGCTTGATCAGGTGTTATATATACTGTTAATGAGGACTAAAATTTCCTATCATCCTTAATCCTGTAATTGTGAAGGCTATTTAATTGTTGTTTTTTTTTCACCCTTATTATACAAGTCCCAGATTCCTTGGGCATCGAATAGCCTATTTTAGATTTAAACGGATTAATACACTTTATATATAAAAGCAGGAAATTCTGTAAAAAACATTAATCAATGAAGTTTCAATACAAAATTAAATTTCTTCCGAGGAAAATTTATAATTGAATAAATTTCCCCGGAAATTATTTTTGTCAATTTGAGACCGACGTTTTTCATTCAACGTAACGCAAATTCAAATGAGACGACAACTTTACAAAACAGCTTACTTTTCCGAAAGCCCAGAAGGATCATGCGAGATTCGAAATTCAAAATTCTAGATTGAATATCCAAAGTTCGAAATTCAAAATTCGACATCTGATATCTTAAATTCAAGATCCGAAATTCAACATCATGAGTCTACCCAAGGTTGTTTGGTGGGGTTCATGTTGTTCATATGTTTTTAGTTTTTAATTGTAGTGCTTGTTTTGTTTCGGTCTTGTCTTCGTTGTACTCCGGAGTTTGTCAGTTGTTTCGGTTTTCCCCTCATTTGAATGTCCTTTTGGTATTCTTGACTTTACTAGAATAACCAATCAGATGATAGCTTCTAAGTTGTGAAGAATATTTGGCCAGTGAAGTACCTAAGATACATTAGTCATATAACAGAATCTTCTGCTATTTTTATTGGGTGTTCTCTTAAACTCCCAAGGCCTTAGTGTATACTTATCTTGGTATGAGAGGAATAGTACGAAAAAGACAAATCTCAAAAATCTGGTATACATGTATTTATACAATAAAGATAATAAAGGCTTCTTGTAATATGAAGACATGAAATAAAACCGTCAGATGATATCACTAGTTATATGAAATATAAAAAAATCGAACAATATTCATCTCAACAAGAAAGAGAAACTGAACAAAGGGAGATTACTCTAATATTTATCGGGAACATTCACATTTCATTTTCAGTCAGAGCTAATACTGAATAGCTTATAATTATCGGATTTAGAGCATCTACCTTCAAATAGGAACGGGCATTTTTCTTTAATTACAGCCCATATTTAAATCAAGATAAAGGTAATGTACGTAATGTAAATATTTCGGAGTTTTCGTAGGTATTCAAACTAAAGTTCATAGAAAATCGACTCACCATACAATTCGGCCAATACAGTGAACAATTCGTATTGGCCAATTTAATGATTCTGTATTGAAAGGATAGTTTCAGTCGTATTGAAGCCAATAATACACAATCCATTGTACAGAACACGTCTAGTTAAAAACATTATTGTTGATTGATTACACTTGAGTGTGGTGATTCTGGAGCAATAAGACAGTTATATAGACCAAAATGCAAATACACAGCGAATTGTTAATAAACATAAGGCCGCCAGTATCCAACTCCGAGTGGCTGAGGTGCTTTTTGACAAAAAGTAGTATATAAACAGATTCATTATTTGCCAAATTTGGTGCTTGTATTACAAGTAAATGGGTTCAGCTTAGCGTGTCTATGAACGCTACAAACAAATAGTAAACAAAGTTTCAGTGACCGCGAGAAAGTTGTAACATAGAATTTCATTGGCCGCATCTGTATGCGAAAATAGACAGACTACATGATTTGTTTGTTTGTTTGTTTAGCTGGGGTTTAACTCCGTTTTCAGCACATTTTGGCCATTTCGCGGCGGCCAGTTTTTATTGGTGGAAGAAGCCGGAGTACCGACCTTCGTTAGGAAAATTGGCAATCCTTGTCAATTAAGATCGGAGTCGAACACATCCCGCCACAGGTCAGATTCGAACTCACAACCCCAGCGTTGACAGGCTACTGATCAGTAGTAATGACGAACTACCTAGACCACTCGGCCACCGAGGCCCCCAGACTACATGAGATTTCCAAATAAGGAAGTGGCGATTGTTTCAATGGAATGTATAAACAATCAAAGAATTTACTATTATTATATAAACTTTACTCACAGTATTTTAGACATTGAAATATCCGATATATCTATAATATCCGTGTAAGGAATGAAAAATCATGAAAAAAAATGGAGAAGAGCCTCGAAAATTTTTTTTTTTTTTCAGTCAAAATGAGAACCAGAAAAAAAATTCTTATATTTTGAAAACGAAGAAAAACCTCG
Organism: Mytilisepta virgata; assembly: GCA_028015205.1. NCBI lineage: Eukaryota > Metazoa > Mollusca > Bivalvia > Mytilida > Mytilidae > Mytilisepta > Mytilisepta virgata. Next base: position 46,624,980 of record CM051515.1, read on the forward strand.
GTCAAAATGGGGTGTACACTGCCTCAGCTGCACAATCGTCCAACAAAGCAATAAGTGCCCCTTTCCTTTCCTCAGCTAGAGATGAAGCTAGATGCAGCGCCGTTAAAATCAGAAAATTCTTAAGTTTAGAATATTCTGTACACATTAATATGACGGCAGAGTAATTTTTAGATTTTGACTGGCTGCATCATCACAAATGAGAAATCTTGGACTTGAGAATTTTCTTAAATACACGGCTGCAATGGAGCAAGATCTCGAATAATTTGGAAAATGATCAGTAATACAATCAAAATCTCAGACTGCTGTATAGATACCCCTTCAGAACTTTGCTTATACTCTGAGACTCGCAAATTTAGAATTGTAGGTATGGATGATGGATGATTTGTTGTCCAGCGGCAGCCAGGTGCATATCAGGACGAGTAGTTATGGAGTACAGTATAAAGAGTGTTCAAGGATGTTATAATTAGATCCGTTAGAAATACTTATCATTGAACTTCTCATCCAGTTTCTGCATAGGTGTTCTATTTTTGTAAGTTATTGCTAAGAAATGTATGCAGATGTGCATAAAGATCTCGGCCACCTTGTCAAATACAGCATTCTTTATTTTGATTTTTTATTAATTGTTTCTTGCATATTAATGCATGTGTATGCATACGAACATTTGTCGTCCACCAGTTTGGATCCTCTTGTTGTGGTTTCGCTCTAGATGTTTTATTTCCGTATTTTAGGATTTTTTCTTGACTGAAACTTTTGTATTCGTGAAGTGTTACAATATATCTAAGCATGTGTGTATACAGCTGTATGCACGAAGATGTCGTGTTTGCCAGTCCGTGTACGTCCATTTGTCACTTTTTTTAGAATACATGTACGAAAATTCAAGAGAGGAGGTCGGTATTTATTAGTACTTAATACATGTATCTATTTTTTTAAACACTTTATAAAACTAAATCGTCCCAATTTATGGTTTGTTTATATTATCATGCATTGTTGCATATATTGCTAATATACACATGTTCTGTTTTCCGCCGTATTTCGCTTTCAGAATATATAAATATTTAGAAATAAAATTTTAAGAGTGTCAGTTTTAATAACCAGTTTTTTCTATATTTTTAATTTGTTAATCAAAACTCTTAATTTGCACTTGGCAATTCATAATAAAGTTTATGATATACGTTCTGGGCGTTCAAACCCCTTCGGTTGTTGGAAAATGTAACCAAAATATGTTGTAAAGAATTGGGAGATGGAACACCTATTCCTTGGAATCTCTACCGTTTTTATATGGCTGAAACAAGATTAAATGATGCAAGAATGAATCGAGAGGATCTGCATTATTTGTATTCAAGAGCCGACAGCTGTCCCCGCACTCCCCACATTTGTATCCCTGTGCACATTTTTCACCATTATACCTTTGAATACAGGCCCAAATTTTGGAAAATTAAAATTTTACAACCTTATTGCACATCTGCATACAGTGTATGACAATACTGTATAGAAATAACGTGTATAAACTGAAAGAAAACTTTCAGTCACCCACTTATAATTCCCATTTTTTTAAATTCGACCACTAAAGGCCCCAGTTTTTGAAAATCACTATTCTAAAACCTTATTGCACATCTATATACAGTGTGTTACCTTAAATACATAAAAATGAAAAATGAAAGAGGAGTTTAGGTCACAAGCTTAAATTCCCGATTTTCAAAATTCAGTTCGGTGAGGAGTCAGTTACAGCAAGACAGTGAAATGTAAGTGGTGATATCAAGATGTCAGTTGCACAGTATAATAAAGACTGTATCCCATTAAAAGCAGTGATTTTCTATATAGCTATGCCATCCAAAGAACATTTCGTAGAACGGTCAACAGACTGTTGCAAAAACTTAAGAGAAGGTCCATTAATCTTTAACACCAGAACGAGAAAAGAAAAAAGAAAAAAATAGCTACTGATGGAAATCAACTTTATTTAACTTTCCGTAAAAATAATTCAAAAATATTATTAAATGTAGATACAGTTACAAACTTAATGCTACATGATTTTAATACATGTATAATACTATTACAAATGTATGATTTTAGAAACACCCAAGAGACTAGATGTAATCCGATCTGTTATGCCATTATTTACACTTTCATTGTAAATGTATATTATAAATACGCAAAAGGGTTTCCAAAGAGCCAATAGTTAACAAATCTAAATATTAAACTATATTTTTATCACTCTATTTATCTATGTTATCTAAGCCGTTATATCGACCGGCTGTACATTATATGGACGCCTCGTTTTGAAGAGATCGATTAAATTCGATTAAATCCCAGAAAAAGTATAATATAACCATTTCCATTTATTTTTCTTGTTATCTATTATCGCATGAGCTGTTTCGCAACATACTTAGTTTTTTATAATATAACAAATAGTTCATGACACTTCGCTTAGGTCCATATAATTTTTGTCGGGCGACCAACCGGTCCATATACTGCCATATAACCCTCAGTGTTATGAACTATTTTTAAAATATTTTTTTTTGTCTCCTTATCAAACTTGTTTTACTCGAATAAGCTATGACAGAACACCAACATGGATAACAGGAAAGGTAAATAATTACATATCCACCAATCAATCAACCAAAGCCACCCAAAAAATAGAACCCCGGACAAAAAATAATATAAAAGAGCACAAAACACAAACATAAGCATAACAAAGAGTCGGATTAGTCTGACTTGGTACAGACACTGAACAGTGGTGGGTTAAACAGGCTTTATGGGTACTTAAAGTTGCCTCATCAATCCTGACACTCTGGTGCGTTAATCATACTATAACAGTATAATTACCAACAACGTGACAGACATGTTTTGTTCAACAAATGGTTTTGTACCTTCTTTGAATTGAAGATTTATGTTGCACATATAAATAATGACAAAATTTGTGCGCTTGTGAATAGTTCTTATTTCGTTGATTTAAATTGCTTGCATAGTTCTATATCTGTCACCTCATTTTAGGTGGAATAAAGAATATATAAATAAATATTTTTTATAAATAAATTTCATACTACGCTATAATCCATATATCAGTATGACTCTCGTCTTGGTCAAACATAGTACAAGCAATAACTCTGGTATTTAGAAACTCTCAAGAACCTTAGCTGCAGAATAAATACTGTGAATAATTGCAGCCACGTGTTTTTGTATCTCTTCTCTACAAATGTTATCATTGTCACTTTTTCGACATTCTTGAATTTGACCAATGCCAGGGAATAAAACACCTGCGTAATAGTCTTCTTTGCCAGGAGAATGTAAGACATGCCTAGAAATAGAGCATCGTGAGTACAGTTATTTATATAATTTTTGCAGTGTTCCAAGCAAATCCCTTTTTAACATCATCCTTCTTTCTATGTGCACGCTAATTATTAAACCAGCCATTTCTGTGTTGTTTTATTTTGATTGTCTTGATTTTTATAATTTTGGGGATTTCAGAGAAAGTCAAGTTATGAAAACAGACATGTTTAAGACCAGTTCAGAACATATAAGAATGAATTATGCTAATGTTTAACTTTATATTTTCCGAAATAATTTAACCTTGTCTTGACCAATCTTGATTGACTGCAATAGAAAATGCCTTGATTTGATATCGTTATCTTGATTTTATCTTGAAAATATTGTAATGAAGAAAATAAAAACAAAGTAAAAAAAACGACCAGAATGGCCGTTTAAGATCAAAATGTTTTTTTACTAAATGTGTTACTATTTCTCTCCTTCTTGTAATTGTCGAAAAATAAGATGTCTTTTACTAAATATTACAATATCTTGATAGCGTAAAGCAATTTTATAATTATATTGCTGCTCCCCATTTGAAAACTGAGATAAAAGTACATATGAAGTAAAAAATTTAATTTATATTTATTTTATTATTCATTTATATATATATATATATATATATATATATACACGTCTAAAGTAATAACCAACGTTCGAACTTACTAGATGTTGGACCGATAATAAATTAAGATACAATGCAAAATAAAAATAAATAAACGTCTAAAAAGTTGCAAAACAACATCAAAATAAAACAAATAAAATTTTGAATTATAAAAATAATTCAAACTTAGCAAAATTTTCGGATCACTGAGATCCTTCATCAGTGCTGTCGCGTTGCGAAATGACTAATTAATTACGTGTAGAAAACAATATGGCTAATCGTGATCTTGATCTTCCTCGTTTGTGGCAACGCATGTAAACAAACATTCAAATAAATAATCCTTTATCATAAGGTAGAGAATTATATGACACAATTATAACATCATAACAAATGAAAAAGTACACGAAAAAAAAATAACAATAAAAAAGGATTATTCAATATCTGTATCAATTGACAAATTTATTTTTTTTTATTTATTCCCCTTGGATATAAGGTGGCTAGTTCTTTTATCCAGAAGCTTTCTCTTGTCTGCCTTTCTTGATCACTCCAAATCAAATTTTGTTCTATAATAGAAACTTTCATTTTACCAAAGTTCCAAGGATTGTGTCCAGTCGACCGAAAGTGTTGGCTGACGGATAGAAAGTCTTTCTTTGTTATGTCACTTCTATGGCCGTTCATTCTTTTGTTGAAAGCTTGCTTACTTTCTCCAATGTACTGCAGATTACAAATCCCACACTCCAACATGTAGATCACGTTGCTAGATTTGCAGTTGACAGTGCAAAATATTTTGTAATCTTTGGCTGTTGTGTTTCTTTTAAAGCTCTGTGTACATATCATCTGGGAGCAAGTCTTACACCTTTTGTCTGAACAAGCCTGACATTGGCCAGTTGATGAAGACATCTTGCTAGTGATATCAGCTTGTACCAGAATGTCTTTCAGGCTTTTCGGTCGCCGGAACGCCATAACTGGGGGTTCTGGGAAAAGTCTGGAAAGTTCGGGGTGTTTTTCGAGTTCTTTCCAGTGTGTCCTGATGGTACTAGAGACATTGCGAAGGCTAGGATGGTATGTTGTAACGAACGGGATTCTGTTGGTGGTCTCTTTTTCTTTATATTCTAAGAGATTGTCTCTACTGAAGCGGTTAGCTTTTTTGAAGCCGTCTTGTATACGTTGGTGTGTATACCCTCTATTTTTAAGATGACCACGTAGTTCACCAAGTCGTTGTGCTGTTGTTATAGGAGAGGAACAGATGCGTTTAATTCGGAGAGCCTGGCTATATGGGATACTGTCGTAGCAGTGTTTTGGATGACAACTGCTTGGTGGCAGATATAGGTGTTTGTAAGTAGGTTTGGAATAAACATCGGTGGACATTACTCCGTCTTCTAATGTTGTAGTTGTATCGAGGAAAGAAATTTTAGTCTCGGATATTTCATGGGTGAATTTTATTGATGGGTGGACACTGTTTGCATGATCGACGAAGACGTTCAATTTTTCTTCCGTATCTGTCCACTTCATGTCAACATCATCTATAAATCTATACCAAGACAATGGCTGTGTTTCCGAAGATTCCAAAATTTGTTTTTCTAGTTTCCCCATAAAGATCTTAGCATACGACGGGGCCATTTTCGTTCCCATAGCTGTACCATTCACCTGTAAGTAGTGTTCTGCATTGAAATTGAAATTATTATGTTTGAGGACCAATGTTAACATCTCAACTAAGCATTCAGTAGGGGGTTCTTGAATGGTCCGTTTTTCCCAGATTTCTTTACAAGCTAGGATGCCGTCATCGTGTGGTATGTTGGTGTACAAGGAAGTCACGTCCATGGAGACCATGAGGGTGTTATGAGGAAGAGGGTTCAAGCTGTTCATCTTTTTCAGATAATCGGTGGTATCCTTTATGTAAGATGGTAAAGATTCAACAAGTGGCCGAAGATGGAAATCCAAGAATTCCGATATCTTTTCTGTTGGATGACCTTTTGCTGAGACAATAGGTCTTCCCTTGTTATTTTTCTTGTGGATTTTAGGCAGAAGATAAAATCGACCAGCCTTAGATTTGTCGGGCTTAAGATATTCGAAGGTGTCATAATCGATGTAGCCTTTGTCATGCATGTCTTGAAGGCTTGCAGTTATCTTTTGCGCGAATTCAATGGTAGGATCTGACGTCAGCTTTTGATAAAACCTAGCGTCAGAGAGCTGGCGTTCTGCCTCTTGGATGTAGTCAACTTTGTCCATTACAACTACTCCACTGCCTTTATCTGCAGGTTTTATTACTATATCGTCTCTGTCTTTAAGTTTCTTGAGAGCTGATCTTTCTTGTGTAGTAAGGTTGTCATGAACGGGGTCGTGTACAACGGCAGTTTGGTTTACGTCTGATTTAATTAGAACAATAACGGCTTCCAGTGTGGTATTCTCACTTGGTTTAGGAACCCAGTTACTTTTCTTTTTGAAACGTTGTATAGGACGTCTAGCATTGTTTATGTCCTCTGAGTCAATTGACTCATCGATATTAGCTTCGGTGTTGTTCTTTTCTTTGGAATGGAAATAATCCTTGATACGTAGCCTTCTAGTGAATTGATCAAGATCATCTGACAATTGCTGTTCATTAATTTTTGCTGGTGTTGGGCAAAAATTCAAACCTCTGGATAGTAGTGATGTTTCAGCGTCAGTCAAGTTTTTAGAAGATAAATTAACAACAACATTTGACTGTCTTCGGGGAATATCCTTACGTTTACTAAAACGTCTCTTTCGCTTATTAAAAAATAAAAATATCTACATGTTGGAGTGTGGGATTTCTAATCTGCAGTACATTGGAGAAAGTAAGCAAGCTTTCAACAAAAGAATGAACGGCCATAGAAGTGACATAACAAAGAAAGACTTTCTACCCGTCAGCCAACACTTTCGGTCGACTGAACACAATCCTGGGGACTTTGGTAAAATGAAAGTTTCTATTATAGAACAAAATTTGATTTGGAGTGATCAAGAAAGGCAGACAAGAGAAAGCTTCTGGATAAAAGAACTAGCCACCTTATATCCAAGGGGAATAAATAAAAAGAAATAAATTTGTCAATTGATACAGATATTGAATAATCCTTTTTTATTGTTATTTCCAAGTGCTTTTTTTTTTTTTTTTTTTTTTTTTTTTTCCCGTGTACGTTTTCATTTGTTATAATGTTATAATTGTGTAAAATTATTCTCTACCTTATGATAAAGGATTATTTATTTGAATGTTTGTTTACATGCGTTGCCACAAACGAGAAAGATCAAGATCACGATTAGCCATATTGTTTTCTACACGTAATTAATTAGTCATTTCGCAACGCGACAGCACTGATGAAGGATCTCAGTGATCCGAAAATTTTGCTAAGTTTGAATTATTTTTATAATTCAAAATTTTATTTGTTTTATTTTGATGTTGTTTTGCAACTTTTTAGACGTTTATATATATATATATATATATGGATATATTTATATATATATATATATATATATATATATATATATATATATATATATATAATGGAAAATACAAATAAATAGAATTGTGTCTACTTCAGTGTGTACTTTTATCTCAGTTTTCAAATGAGCAGCAGCAATATAATTCATCGTACTTGTACGCGGGGTTTCCTGGAAGTCCTTCAACTATAAGAAATGCTCGTTCAAGCCACAGAAGTTTGTCATTCAAAAGTCTGGTCTGCGTAGGACTGTAAAAAGGAATTAAAAAAGCATGCGAAAATATATTTAGCTTTTGATTTTTTTTACCCAGAACAACTTTAAATAATAATGGCAATTGTTACAGATACATGCAAGTTCCAGTTAAGATGTTTGTGGTTTTTCCTTTTTTATGTTTGCTTTTTTAACTTTCAAGAATTCTTGTCGGAAACATTCTATGGTATTATTTTCAATACATGAGATATTTATATAGATATTTAGTCAACCTAGGCCTAGTCAACAGTGTTGAACACAAAAACAAGGAAAAACATAATCTTACTTTTGTCCCGTATCGGTTGTAATAACTGATTGCAAACGAATGCTTTCTTCGTAGAATTTATTTGCAGATTTCTGCAGAAACTCTGAAAGAAATAATCTGCATTAATGCTATGACAATAATACTACAAACTTAACAAATAGTCCGCTGAATTGTTTGTTTATAATCAATGTAAGGTAGCTGTTTAAGATATTTGATTTGGTACGAAAACAAAACTATTACTAAATGTTATGCACAGCATAACACATGTCCTCCCATTGCCACTCTAAACCTATTATAAATGTTTGCGCAAGTTGGAATTTTTTTTCACAATTTTTTCAACCTATACGGTGGCTATTTTGAAAATTGTCGTCCATAGCATTTTCGTTGGTGCTGAACATTTCTACGATACAATTTGAGCTGTCCAGAATTGTTTTATATATTTTAAGAATTTTTAAATCTTTGAAGGCGGCCATTTTAATATGACCAGGCACAATTTTTTATGCCCTATTTTTCTACCAAGTTTTGTTTCAATCGATTGAACCGTTTTCGAGAAGACTCGCGCAGGGGGAACACAATTATTTGCATGCCCCTTTGATCAAAATGTAGAATAAGCAGAATAAAAGAGAAAGAATGTGGAGGGAACGTACAAGTTAAACTTTCCTAGTAACACAGAAAACATACAATGAGCAATGTACATGTGCATTACCACTGTTCCTCATATTATAAGTCGGAAACAGAAAAAAAGTTTTAATGCTCAAGTACCTTTTACAATTATTTCTTACCTACAGAATTGTTTCCAAGAAACTCTCTATGTTCATCAATGAGGCCGGTGACCGAATTACTTAAAAATTCTGCATAATGCACCACGTCAAATGGAATAATCTTAGTATCTGCCAAATTCCTGACCATTTCAGATAGAATGAATGTTATACATTTTGTAAACTTCATTTCCGGATCGATTTGCTTATAATGGTGGTAGTTTTCATATCTTGAGTGATATAGAGGAGATTTTCTTTCTCTCCACAAATTTTTCTGGAAAATATATTCAATGAAAATCTTTCTACCACTCTAATTTACATTTGATCCAAATTATTAAATTATACAAGGAAAATAAATTACTTTATTTGTTTAAAATACATGTATATAACAGAGTGTTATGATAGATAAGGGGAAGGCCTGTGCACCTACAAAACCCGTTTAACCCCACCACTGTTCATTGTATGTAACAAGTCAGAGTATCTTGTAAGACTCTCTGTTGTGTTTATGTTTGTGTTTGAGCTGTTGTATGTCATTTTCTCCCTGAGATTCTGTCTGTGAGATGGCGATTGGTATGTCAATGTTTACCTTTTCTGTTGTTCATCTCTTTTTGTTTGTTCACATATGTTAATTTATAAATTTCGTCACATTTTATGTCATAGTTTACAGAGGTAATACCATTCTTTTATCCATTTAGCGTGAACTTCGTAGGAGAATTTTCTGTGAGTATATACTTAATTGTTCCTTACTGCCTATGATGTATTTAAATAGTTTGTCATTTTTAGCCCCGAAATATACCACAAGTAAGCAAATTTGGTTATAAACTGTCGTTTTTTCTTTTCTTTTTTTTTCCTGGGAGGGGCGTGTGCGATCAACCTTTTTCAGGTTTATGATTGACAAGTTTTATTTCTAAAAAACCATTAAATAATAACAAGAATTTTATAAGATTTTTACAAATGGCTTATTATTCTGCATGCAAAAGATTTATGAAAAGAAAATGGGTGTTAGCGGAAAAATAATTTATGGCATTCAAATAGATAAAACTAAATGATTCTGGACATCTGAAAAAAAATTAAAAACATGACCAGCGAACATCCTGACGTCCGATGAAGTATCAATTTCGGTAAGACGTGAGATCTAATGAATATATGTTTATATGTATACACTCTTATTTGGAGACAATTCGTATCGTTCAATCAAATTGGAGTAATGTTTTGTGTTTATCATACATGTATCAACAAAGACTAGAGGTGTTAATTGATAAGATTATGTCGTATAATAAACATAAGACCTTGGTCGTAATGAAAATTCAATATACATTGTACATACCACCCCGATATATTTCGGATAAATTGACGGGATTCCAGTCCTACTAATAAATGGTACATGGTCACTTCCGCCACCTATTTGTTTCACACTATTTCAATATATAAAAAGAAAACATAGAATTAAGCTTACATATAAAAATATATTTACGAAGGTGAGTTTCCCAAATTCTGATATTTTTTGTCAGTTTCATATTCACTTTTCTACACATTTATTTCTATCTGATGTACCACATTTCCCCAACTCATCACTCTATTACAATTGACATAACAATATATATGTTACAGGCATTTTCTAAATTTAGGCTTTTCGTAAAATGACTGAAATTTTTAGGCATTTTCTAAAATGCCTGCATGATTTAGGTATTTTACAAATTGACTATTTTTTTCAGGCATTTTATAAAATGCCTGAAAAAATTGTAAGGCATTTTACAAAATGCCTAAAAGACTAAAACTGAATCGAAAGTACTCAAAATTTAACGACTAGAAATATCAAATAGATATTTTTATTCTATCATTAAATATAGCATGCAATTTAAACAGTTACAGTTTTATAACTGTAATTAAATCATTTACATTAACACTGAAGATGACAATTATTTGTTGCTACATGTAATGTTTGGATGACAGCGACTGTTACACATTTGTCCTGACTTTTTGCAAAGACAACGTTTAGTGTTACATCTAGTCTTACCACTAGCACTACAGCCACATTTTGTGTAACACTGACCATCACACAAAGAAACTTTACTGACAGCTTTTCTAGAGGATATTTCATTATCATAATTTACAGATTGAATAGCAATAAAGTTACTGTCAGATAGTCCAAACTGATTCCTGGTGTAAAGTCCACGTAGTATTCCATCTTTAATTCCAAGTTTATAACCATGCTCTTCCTTTCCAGTAACAACAGCCATAAGGTTACGGGGGTCTCCTTTCCCTCGATCCACATGGGGAATTGCAACTAATACATTTGCTCCAACATCCACCTCTGTTAAAACTCTTTCCGATAGATTTCTCATCCTGACAGCTTGTTTTGTCATTGAGTCTGATGCATGCCTTCTCTCATTTCTGATGACCTCTTCATTTGAACACAGGTGACAAGTAATAGTATCAGATATGTTTCCTTTTGAACACAGCTCATGTATGTACTGTGCACAAGTAGAACACTAGATATTCGAAAAACATGGATTTTCACACACGGCACACACATGAACATCTAATTCTGTTTCCTGAGTTTCGGATAGATTTAATGCTGCATTAAGCTGGCGTACCTCGTTATTGCTTATCTCATCTGGCTTATCAGAGCTTTGAAAATGCTGAATCAGATCTTCCTCAGTCTGTAAAGAACCAAGAATCTCTTGAGGTAGTGATGATGACGATAGTCCTTTCTTAGCATCACAGCCAAACATTGCTTTGTATGGTGATCTGTTAATACCAGAATGATGACTGTTGTTTTTTTTTCAAACTGAACAAATTTCAACCCTATATTTCACTTTTTAGTGTTGTTCTCTCTCATCCAGATAACCAGCATGTCTTTGATATCAGCATTTCCTCTTTCGACACTTCCTTGTGATTGAGGATGTCGAGGTTTTCCATATAATAATATTGGCCGTAAATTCACGTCCGTTATCCGACTGCAGGATATGTGGGGCACCAAAAAGTAGAAATATATCCAGTAGCTGATAGGCGACTTCTGAGGCGTGCTTTGATGTAAGTGCTCGCAATATAGCAAACTTGGTCAGATGATCTTGATAATGCATGATAAATCTGAAATCACCATCTCTCATAGACTGCATGTCTACTAGATCAACCTGAACTCTACTGTTACAGTCCTTACTTATCAACGGCTTAACAACTAGACCTTTATTGGCAATTTTCCTTTTTTTGAGTTGACATTCTTCGCACATTTCTTTAAACAAATTTAGAGCATGCCTTGTCACATTTGTGTACTTCTTGTTGACCTCTTTTAACATTTTATCTCTTCCACCATGTCCAGTGTTCAAATGTGCTCTCATTACAATGCTGTATATTTCATCTGCATATGCATAATATAGGATAGGATCTGTCAATGACTGTCGCTTTTTAATCAATTTTTCTACATCACCACAGTGTAACACATCAAATCTGCAATTTCAAAGTATATAAATTTGTTAATTTGTAACTTTTCAATGGTGGCCTTATACAATTAGCTTAAAAGAATTTAGTAGCAGAAAAAAGGACGAAAAACAAAAAGTCTCAATGTTTTGTCAATGAATTGGTGCATGATAAATTTCCAGTGGCAAATATTTCATTCATATTCAATAGGCCTATGAGGCAACTTAATGAGCAATTCAGGCTCCTAAGAGCCTACAGATTTTCTTATTAACGCTTGTTATGAAAACTTTAAAAAAAAAATAAGTTATAGCTCAAGAGAAGAAATGCACCTACCTTTGCATATGATAATAATCCGAAAAATGTCCTTTTATTCCAATCTTAATTTTGTTCAAAATAGTTTCATATTTTTTCTCTGTTCCATATAATACTTTTGTGATTAGAATCAGCATTTTCAATTAATTGGTTTGTAATTCTTTGTTCTGGTGTAAGAACAACATGCCCTTCTGCCATGACGAAAAGACGATCATTAATGAAATACAGAGTGAGTACTTACTCAAAGTTTCTAATTATAGACATTAAAACTAGTAAAACATAAAAACTTAACCTGCAGGCTACATCTTTAAAGAATAATCTTAAATTTATTTTAATCAACACTTTTTTGTAGCTTTACAATATATTTCTATCATCTATTTCATGTATTTCATATTACCACAATTTGCCTGAAACAGACCAGGCATTTTGTGTAATTTTCATTAAAAATTTCAGGCATTTTACAAAATGACTAGGTTTTTTTAGGCATTTTATAAAATGCCTGTCAACTTTAGGCATTTTAGAAAATGCCTAAAAATTCAGTCATTTTACAAAATGCCTAAATTTAGAAAATGCCTGTAACATATACGAGGTATGTTAAACATTTCAATAATACGGGTGCTTTTTACCAGCTCTATATTTTTGTCTACAAAATTTAATTTTCTCCATCCGTTTCTCGCTTAAATAGTATACAATTGTTTTATTGGTGCTAAGAAAGTCATTCACTTTATGCATTTTACTGCACAAAGCTCAGCTTGGAAACGCTTTGGTTGTCATTATAATTTTCCAGACCACACGTATCTCTTAAATGGAATAACGAGGTATATATATATTCTTACTGATAGCTGAATTGCACCCTCTTTTTTATTCTTCGTATCTGCTTTTATTGGGGTTTGTCTCTTGGGCGTTTACTAAACATTTTTGTACTATTCTCAACCATTTGTAATATAATTAAGACTATTATAAACAAAATATCAGAAAAAGATTACCGAGGCAAAATATAACAATGTGTAAATTCCATCAGACCAAAATCCAAGATAAGGCGAATTCGTGCGAACATTAAGAAAGCAAAAACATAAAAAAGACACAACTAAAACAATAAAAAGTATATAGCTAACCAAGATTTAGAGCAATACAGCACAATGGGAACTCCCACAGAAAAGCGGGAGAGACATCAGATGCTCCGTTAAAGAACATCAATATTTAGGAATACATTTTAAAAACATTATTACAAATTAATGTCTGATAGGCTGTACTTACCGATACCATGGGTGGTTAATCCAGGCTTCATATACATTATCAAACCTCTCATGTGGATCGGCAATCTATAGCATATACAATATCTATTAAACTTAAGTTCTTGAAAATCGTCCAGAAAAAAGAAAACAATCCAGCTCTTTACTTAAATTTCCCTTAGCTTATGTTAAATCATTTGAATCCTTTTATTCGGATAATTTCAAATTCAAACTATTAAGAAAATAATTCCACCAACTATCCAACCATTGACTATTTTAAATAACAGAACATCCAAATTTATATAGAAAACTCAAGAAGGCCAAGACAATTGTCCTATCCTAAAATTACCTTCTTAGCAGCTTCCTCAAATACTTTCTGTAGAAGTGGTACAGTTTGCAAGTGGATTGTTTCATTTCCTATAATACATGTATATGCAACAACTGTTACACATCAAACATCTGAAGGAATAATACAATATATTATTGTGTAACTCAATTAGTTGCTTTAATTAAAATCCGATAAATAGGTAGACGGAATGTAAAATTATCAAAATGAGAAAAAAAAATAACAAATTGTTCATTCTAACATATTTGTCACATTTCTACACGTACGATTCTCCTTTAAGTTTATCCCATACCAGTATTTTTTTTCTGAAAATAAAACTCTGTGAAAAGATTTTTACTACAAGTACATGATCATAATAGTTTTAAAACACGACTGTCACACTTAGATGTAGATATTATACGATATTATGAACTTTACTACACGTTTGTGTATTATATTCCAATTTCCGTCTGTCATTAACAGGGTTTAGACATTTTGCAACATCAACTTGATACCTGCGAGAGGACTGTCGGCGTTAATGTAGGCTACTGCCTTCGACAGGAGCAGTTTCACATTGTCCTAAAATATAAAGAGATTTTAGCATAAATTGTATTATTATCAATTTTCTTGTTTGTTTTGAATATTTTTAACATATGAAAATATGATGAAATTATGTATCAGTTAAACGTACCCCGTGTCATCTGATATCACTTGATATTATGCACTTAACTCCAAGTATGTACATTTGACTCCGTTTCTGCCCGTCGTTTACTGGGCTTAGAAATTTTGCAAATGATTTAACATCCGAATTTATTTTTATTGTTATCACAAGACATATATTTCACTTCAATAGACTTCGCTTGATTAATATGGAAGTTATACAGCATAACAGGTTTATACTGCACCAGTGGATTCCTCCTTTAGCTTAGTTAGTTGAGGTTCAATTCCGGATCGGTACAGTACATACTAGGTAATTTTCTACACTCTACACTACCATACCACATTCTCAATTAAAAGATCGCTTACAGCAACTAGTTCATCAATGTTTTTTTTCAAGAAAATTGGGACACGCAGGTATAAATTTCTTGTTGTAGGTAGAGAAAAGGCTTATTTCGTGAAGAACCACTCTGATTCTGACAAAATGTATTCTGAAGATGAAATTACAAACATGTTAGATTTTCTCATAAACAATATATTCGTTGAATTTGGCGGTCTAATTTTTCAACAAACAATCGGCATTCCAATGGGAACAAACTGTGCTCCTCTCCTCGCCAATCTGTTTCTGTACTCATATGAAGCGGACTTCATTCAAGGGTTACTACGTGAAAACAAGAAGAAACTAGCCCAATCCTTTAATTTCACTTTTCGTTATATAGACGATGTGCTGTCGTTAAATAACGACAAATTTCAAGACTTTCTACATCTTATCTACCCAGTGAGCTTGAAATTAAGGATACTACAGATACACCAAAGTCCGCTTCATATTTGGATTTGTTTCTTGAAATAGACTATGAGGGACATTTGAAGACAAAACTTTATGACAAACATGATGACTTCAACTTTCCTATTGTTATACCAGCATCGCCTGCATATGATGTCTACGTTTCTCAGCTCATCCGATTTTCAAGGGCATGCGTGAGTTACCCTGACTTTCGACAAAGAGGATTACTGCTGTCGCAAAAGCTTCTTAACCAGGATTTTATCAGGGATAAGTTGATGTCATCACTTAGGAAATTTTACGGTCGTCATCACGAATTGATTGACTATTACAATGTTCCAATATCTAAGATGATGTTGGACCTGTCCCCACTGTCGTAACCTTTCATGTGCCTCCACCGATTTCTGACTTCCCTCGGACTGACTTTGTTGAACTTCACGACGGGTGCCGTATACGGAGCAGGAACTGCTTACCCTTCTGGAGCACCTGGGTTCACTCCTGGTTTTTATAGGAGTTCGTGTTGTTCGTTGTTTTTTTAGTTTTCTGTGTTTATTTGTTGTGCTTCTGGTTGTTCATTTGTCTTCCCGGGTTTGACTGTCCAATGGATTGCGTTTTTTGATTGCTCCTTAGGTATATTTGTCCTCTTTTTAGAATAAAATCTTGCCCTTTCCTTACATTACAGTGGCTTACCTCAACCCATTCATAAGATCCAACTAAACCAAATTCTTCGGCATCCCAACTACAGAATATTACTGAACGTCTTGGTCGCCAGCCTGAATAACAGTAAGTATATTTTCCACTTTGAGCAAGTTGTCCACTCAAGATAGTTAATTTTTCAAAATTTAAAATGCAAGGCTTGAATAAATTTCATAATAAATAGCCTACAGTGGTAGCATGATTAAATGCTTTGTATTATATACATGCATTGAATTGGATCGGCATCCTGAAATTGTAGTAAATATTATAATAAGAGTTTTCCAGAAATATATTTAATGCAGATAACGAATATTCAACGTTTTACTCTTATTTTCTAAATGATTATAACACTAAAAATACATTCTATATTATAGTTTGCAATATCAGATTTCTGTAATACCTTCATTCTTCAGTTGACCGTAAACTCTAGCCATTTCCATAAGTGAAATAGTTCCGGACGTAGGATCTACTGAGCCATACACCCAGGCGTCACGATGATTTCCAATTAAAACATACCTATCTGATAAAGGGAAACGATAGTTAGCATATTTCAAGGCCAACATTGTTGCTACATAATAACACGTATACATTACTACATCGAAAACAATTTCTTTTACCAACTAAAAAAAGTTAATACAATTACAAAAATTCAATTTATCTGTTTTGCGACTACTACCAGATTACCTTCATTGGACACAACGTACCTTACATGGAGCAGGAGAAAATGGTCTCATCTTTGATATTTATGGATAATATTATCCATCTTTTTAGTTTCAGTATCCTGTCTTTTGGGATTTTCCTGCATTAATGCTCATGTTCTAACATGTAACAGACAACTTTAACGCTTTGATGCCGATTAGTTAATATTGTGTGCTGTCTCTTTGGTATGCTTTATGTGTTGATTTATTTGATTGTATCTTTAAAGTATTTGCTTTATGTGGTTTTGCTTATTGCTTTAATGTTCATTAGCGGATATTAGAAACATCAAGCATACTTAGAAATGCATAATTTGTGAAACAACTACATAAAACAATATAAAACATTGAATTCTGAAGCCAAAGGTTAATAAAATTCAAAGTGACTCTGTACTTAGTAAATTTTGCAACGAAATTTTGTAATTATACAAATCGCTAAGGGTGCTGTTATGTAGAATGTATACATTATTACATTACCTGGTTCTATTTCACCATCGATTTTACCAATAACATTGTAGATTTTCCTATATTCCAATTTATTGCTGACTTTTAAAACTACATTCCTTAAAATTATAACAAGAAAGCATTTGTCTTATAATTAATGTGTAAATGTGCGATTATTTACCTGTTAGAATAAAGTAGACCTTTGGAATTAAATAGGAATTGATTGAAACTTTTTGTAGCCATACATGCATTACGAATGTGGACTCAGTGAATGAATTTATTTATGGATGATTTTCGTTTTATAAGTGTCTTTCGCCTCTAAATTGAGTCACATTAAACCCATCATCCACATTGTTTTCACAAATTCCTATATTTCTCTGTTGTTATGTTTATAATTCCAGTTTTGTTGCATTTTTATATCTGACCAACTGGTGACTCATTATAGTCTTCAGGGCTTTTGCCGATGAGGCGTTATCGGAAATGAATGCATTGCCTTTGGATTTGTGATTTACTTGTATTAAGGTATGGATAACGGCTTACTCTTCCGGAGCACCTGAGTCTAACCCCGGTTTTTTGGTGCGTTCCATGTTGTTCATATGTTTTTAGTTTTTAATTGTAGTGCATGTATTGTTTTGTCTTGTCTTCGTTGTTCTCAGAAGTTGTAGACATTTAAGGAAACATAACAGTTCGTATAATTCAATTCTCATACATGTAAATCGGTTAATTTCCGCCATATTTCATGTGTTAGAAGCAAACTTGGCACTGGTTACGAATGTAAAACTATATTCTTCAGACGTTGTAGCTTTGGTTATGCAGGAATTGTTTACTGTATGATAATACAATTTCAACTGACTTACAGAGAATTTCTAAGGATGCCACCAAGTCTGTAGGTAATATTTAATCCACCCTTCCATTCTTTGGATACCATTTCTCCCTTCATATAGCTGTATGTATGTATGTAAGATTAAAAAATAAATTATTCAACTATTAATATGTGCATAATATTTCCACAAAAGCAAACTTTCATTGTTTTACATGACATTTTTATATATCATTCCACCACTTGGATGGATGGATGGATGGATGAATTATTGTTTAACGTCTAGTATCAATTATTTAATGCATATCAGGACGAGCACATGTTGATATGGTATGAATATGAACCTTCTTTGTATAAGACCGGCATGCGGAGCCGGATTTTGAAAGTGCAAGCTCACGGGGTAACGCTCGAGGCGATTACGCTACCACGAGACGATGGAGGTGGTTTCCACCACTTGAACACAATTTCGAATATACTTCGTAATAAAATTTTATGTTGAAACACTAGTCGAAAAAAATACGATGTTCCAGAAATGTACCACGCTTGTCCTTTTTTATGGACTGTTGTTGCATGCCTGAATAAGGCAAGACAACGGCATCGGCATATATATTATCCGACTTCATTCTGGCGATCCCTCTCGTTAGTGATTGCTTCGGTTTGGAATTCACTATCCAAGTTTATTTTCAGTTTGCTTGTTTATGCTAAAAACATCATTAATCAATATATTTTAAATTTTTCTTACAAAATGTACAACATATCTTGTAAACTATACCTAAGAAGATGATATGCATTCTTATAACTTATTGGTAAACATGGTATTTGAGGTAGCCTGTCTTTTAATCTATTGGCACTCATTCTATATGCATATTCTATAAAGGCAACAAATTTTTGCATTATTTACAAATTCTTTGCTCCATTTATACTTATTTATGTCCCAAGGACAAATCAATAAATAACAACAATGCTTTATCATTTAAACAAAGTACCATATCATACAAAACAGCACAATAATTAACGACTTGATTTTGTGTCAATACTAAATTTGGAAGTGTAATATTAGTGAACTCAAAAATAGTTTAATATGACCATTATGTATACCTATTCCAGCGTCACGCTAGATAAAAAATGACATGTCTTATAAACGGAAATCTGGTAAAATTCTATAAAGAGGACAAATGTACCTAAGGGGCCAAAAATAAATTTACCCACGTACTTTTAAATGTGAATGGAATATTTACCTCATCTTTAGAAAGGGGCAAACTGCGCCACTGGATACACGAAGTGTATCAATAAATTCTGTTTTTCCCTTTATTATTCATAAACATGTAGTCACAAGATCATGTTTTAAAGTGGCTAGTGTTTTATTTTTTAGCTGTCTGATCCATTAAACTTTTATATTACATGTGTAATTACAAGATTGTTGGTTTATACTAAAGAAGTAGCGAAGATCCTTCCAACCTTGAAAAACTATTTATTGATAGTTTGACATGGGCAGCATGGCGGGTGTCCTGCGGGAAGCAGATACTGCTTACTCTTCCGGAGCACCTGAGTCGACCGCCGGTGTTTTGGTGGGGTCAATTTTGTTCATTTGTTTATAGTTTTTAATTGTAGCGCATGTATTGTTTTGGTTTTGTCTGCGTTGTTTACCTGAGTTTGTCAGTTGTTTCGATTTTCCACTCCTTCGAATATCCCTTTGGTATTTCTTGACTCTACTTGATTGATTATATTTCGTTATTTTTAATAAGTTTTTATTTGGAAAAAACCTTACATTTTTATAATTTATCGTGAAAGTAAAAATGTATTTTGTTTTAGAATATCACATTTTGAAATCCGTTGGTGGTTTTATTTTATTCTGTCCTTTAATACCTTACATCTTATCGTCGATTTTTGTAACAAAAGGTCTTCATATATGTATATGAGATGACTATAGTATTAGCCTCGACAATAATAGATGCATGACTGTGTGTATGTACGTATATTTACCATTGGCAGGATATCCAGGTGTTGACTGGTCACCTTTATTTAAGACTATGTTTCCTCGCTGAGCGCCATCTTCTGGTAGGAAAATAGAGTTTGGATAGGTGCCACTGATGTTACTGTATGGCGCAAAATCAGCAGGATCAGAGTAGAGGATTATACCTACTGCACCAGCTTTGTAAGCATTATATACCTAGATGTTTATATTGAAGTAAAACAACTACACACAATGTAAATTAGTGAAGCAAGAAAATTTCTTAAGGCTTAATTTATAAGGTATGGAAATGACTGTTTGAAGCAAAAAATATTTTTTTAAAACTAAGGGCAAAGCAAGTTAATTATATATTTGGCGTCAGCACCCGCATTGGATTTTTTCATTTCTTTATAACACAAACAAGGTATTTTTTGCGTATTTCCAGGTGCCATTTTCAGGAGCCAGTTTACAAAGTGAGGAGCCAGTTTAGGAGCCAGATAAAATTTTATATCAAGGAGCCAAACTGTGTCAATCTTGCAACTGTTGTTGAATGTATGTCGCTCGTATTTCTATTTGAAAACAATCAGTCTTTTCAAGAAGGAAAAAGAACAATGTTTCATATTTATTACAATAAATTATCAATATATAACAACATTCATGCAAGACATTATAACATAACATAAACATTTGCATTAAACACATGTTACATCCTTTCAGTTCTGTCATTTGGACTCATAATAGTCTGCACTAAATGGTTAAAAGGTTACATAAGAATTCTGCGATTCTTGACTGCAGCCCACTTGTCAAAAGCATTGCTAAAGTTGAAACTGTTTTCATCACTGTCATGCAAGCTGATTCTCATGAGGTTTTCCAGTGTGTTGGTGGCAAGCTTGTTCCTGATATCTGTCTTGATAAGATTCATCCTAGAAAACCCGCTTTCACAGTCTACAGTGCTGACGTGTGACACTAACAGGCGCTCAGCAGCCACTGCAACAGCTGGGTAGGTAGTAGATGACCTGAGAGCAAGTTGGACTAAGTCCCTAACAGAGGAAAAAAGCTGAGGAGAACTTGACACCTGGACAGAAGCATAAGAAATAAAACCTACCAACTCCTGACTAACAACAGAAATGTCACCTACACCACATGAAGACAAATAAGAGCTAACAACTTGTGAAACCTCAGAAAGGATAGAGTTGTCAGATTCTGACTGTGTGTACAGAGAAGGGTCAAACAACTTGGTAAGGGCTCCTAATACAGACGCATCACACTCATCTGTAAACCTTGACCTAAGATTAGCAATGACAGAATTGACAAACTTAGAACATGCTGAAGTAGCCTCTGACCTTTGCCGAGCACTGTCCCTGATAGTATGACCTTCAAACTCAAATGTACACAAACCTACAGAATCCAAACTTGGCTGTGCAGGGACTTTGAAGAAAACAGGCAGTGTTGGGACCTAACTCAGACTTGAAACCCTCTGTAGAGATACCAACTAACTTATCAAGCTTGAATTTAAAGGAATTAAGTAAACTTACTAACTCACTGAAGATGGACTCTGCACATCTGTACTCTCATCAAGCATTACACTATAGACACCAGACTCACCTACCTCACTCTCGAGTTCATCTACCACTGCCTCTGCGAGAAACTGCTGACACTTCTTAGTGCTGCTGTGATATGTGTATGATGTATGATTGTCCACCTGCAAATCTTTCAGTTGTGTGGCACCCTGAAATATTATTCAAAATTAATATTTTGCATTTAAGTTTAGTTGATTATATGTACCGTTAACAATATAATTATTCCAATGTGAGCATTCATAGCTATATTAAAATTAAAAAGAAAATAACTTGCTTTGTTTGTTTAGAATTCTTTAGAATAAAATCATGTTTTTATGGTTGTTTAAATTATCAATAATGTATTAATTATGTCAGTCAGATCAACAGGTAAAACATTATTGCAGTATGGTATTATCTTAATTATATGTAAAACATGTCATGATATGGTTTCATGGGTATCAATACATGTATGTTACAATAAAATAGATTTTAAGTCTCCTTCAATATATTATTATTTCAAGTCAGTGTTATAAAACTGTATTAAATGTAACCGATGGTCTGGTTATTTTAACTTTGTATGCTATTGTGATAAATAATACTGCTACTGTTCACATCATACTGTTTCATATTCATCTCATAAAGATTTACCTAATACTATTTCAATAATACTTAACACACGATTAAATACCTGAGTAATACAAAGTTGGTGAAGTTTGGAAACAACTATGTTAGCTAAATCATTCTTGGCCGCGAAGTATACGTTGATCATAGCACTGATGACAGCCTCCCTGCTCTTATGTACTGCACTAGCCTTTACTACCTCCATGCTGGTCTTTTGTTGGTTGAGGGTCTGAGCCAAGAAGTGGCTGTTAGGACCTACAAAGTGAATAATAATTAAATGACACGAACAAACATTTTTTTTTAATTAAACTTAAGTGGTTTAATGGTTGCTTCAATAAAATTTAAAACATTCATTTGCTTCAATGTCTTCACTATCGGAATTGATCACGATATTTGTTTCAATGTTCCTTCCTAATCGCCGTACCACCGTTTTATAATAGGATAGATTTACGTATATATTATTCGATCAGAAATATTGTTTTTTTTTTCACAAGAAAGTAAGTTTGACATATTTTCGTTTACGAAGTAGATCTCCTAAGTCAAAATATCCTTTTGGAACAAATCAGTCGAATGACCCGTATAACAAATAATAGTAATAAAAGTAACGACTACTTACCTTTCTTTGATTTATGTTTTGTCACACTCTCCTTCTTCATAACGGAGCATCCACTTGTGAATGTATTCACAACTTGCGCACTAACACAAATGTCACAAAAACATAACCTTTAACTTTGAGTCATAACGTAACCACGGACGATTAAACTTCCATGTGTCCATAAATTTACGAGTACTTGGACTACTAGGTGTTGCAGACACAGCATTTGAAGGTTTTGGACTACTAGGTGCTACATTACCTATAGATGCAATTTTTGAAGGTTTTGGACTAACAGATTGACTGCCACTGTTGTCAATAGCTCCAGAGCTAAACCCAAATACAGAAAGTTTTGTCGTCTTTGACGACGAATTTGTCAAATCTAACTTTCGCTTCACCATAATTACGTTTGCGTATGTGTAGTTTTGGAAAATGAATAATTATATTTCATTGAGACAACTATTTATAAGAAAGAAATCGGAACTTCTAAAGTTTTCTAACTTCTTTGATAATATTGAGTTATTAGTATGATTTGATAGAGCTTGGATTTCCTCTTGGTATTAAGCTTGTTTTGAAAAAAGAGACGGAGAACAAGAAATTACTCAAAATTCTTACCAACTACCTTAAGGCGTTTATCACCTCATCATTCTAATATGATCATCTAATTGTTTTCTCTAATAAATGGCAATCATAAATCGTAATTGGCGATTTGAATTTCACACCTCGATAATTTGTTTACCTTTTTCCTTTGACAGTTAAATACCGACACGCTCAGAAAACAGAAAACTTACCTGTATTATCCAACATATCGATCTTTAGTACGTAAACAGTAAATGATGATAATTTTACACAGGGAAATGTAGGCGCCAAAAAAATCGCCAGCACCCGTTTTCAGGCGTCAGTTGAGAAAAAAAATCGCAATTTGCGACATTGGCGACCGACAGCGCGATCCCTGGAAAAGAGTCTACATATGATCGTTGGAAATTAATTTTTAGTCAATTTCTACAACATCACTTTGATACATCTAAAGTCAAGGAAAATTCAGTGTTACTGCCAGTTTTCATATTTTTTTCGTTTTGTTTTTGTTTTTTTTTTTTGCCTTATACCCTCCTCCATTTGAAAGAAAATTGACGCCAAACAAAGAAATAACTTGCTTTGGCCTTACGATAAGAAAATGTTTATATCATATTACAAAGTTTTGAAAAATAGCATCGGCCCATATACGTAACAGTCACAACTAGTTATCAGCTAGTTATTTAACTTTGATATACAAACTGTACTATGATTGAATACTTATTATTACCGATGAGTGGATGCCTCTGCTTTTCGATTTCATGTTCCCAGGATCGTAAAAGCTCAAATTTTAGTGTTTTTACTTTAGCGTGAAATTAATACTTCAAAATATACTCTTATATCATTATTTCATTTTTAAATTTTGCGGAAACGAAGGAGTATCCCCTTCCTACATAGCTATGTTATTAATATAGTTTTGAACCATTTGGTCTTTAGAATTATTCATCATTTGAGGTTATTCATTGCTGGCCTTAAGCAATATGTATTTCTTCGATGGGCTCCATCCTCTGGTAGGAAAACGGAGCAAAACTGATATGTCGAAATTTTGCATAAAAACTTATCTAGTATATTAACTGTCCTGGTAGACTATTACAATATAAAACTCATAAGAAAGATGTTATATAAAATCACAGAAGTATAAATGAATAATCATAGACAACTGAAAAAATGATCAAAAGAAAATCACTTACCTTACTGCCTCTGAATCCCTTGCTATATTTTGCAATTACAATAGCCCCTGTACAATTCACTCCTTTTTCCTTAAGCAATTGAAAATCCTTCCGCCGTGCGTAATTGACGAAGATTAATCCTCCCTGAATAGATAATAAGCAGTACAGAGTTCTTAGTATGTTACTTTATAAAATTTTCTTTATTATCATGTGATAACGTCCTTTGGGTTGAAAACGGAAAAAATATTGATAAGATCTAGTTAAGTTCTATACAATAGTTCAAAATATGCATGTACCGTCACAGTGGTATATGTAAATGTATACAGCTTTTTGAAACTCTTCCATGAATACATATATTCTTGTATCACATACTTACAATAAATAACTAATAAATTTTACTTTTTAATAAAGCTTTTAAATTTGGTAAAATTCCGGAATTTATCACATGCCTTTCCGTCAATGTAATCAATGCTGGTCCGTGAATGTTCGGACGATTCCCATAATTCACTCCAAAATGGCAGAAGAGGGAGACACAGACGAAAACCTGCCGATTGGAACTGACTTTGATGAAAAAGCAGACTTTATTGAGTCTATTGAAGAATAAAATAAAGATATAATTATTCTGATATATATTTTTCGGTGCAAGCATATAAAATGTCATTTTTCATATCAGCTGTATTATCAGCCCTCGTTCAATATCATCTTTCGAGCCTGGCGACTCTTGGGATGATATTGAGACAAATGGCTGATAATATATCTGAAAGGGAAAACGGTATATAATAATCTGATAATATAATTCATCACTATAGTTTTTATCGACGTCCCGTATTTTTGGTACATATGTATATGTATAAAGCTTTGTTAAGAAGGAACAATTAGACGACATTAATACTGATGGGAAAACGAAACTTGCATAACATGCCAATATTTTTGCAGGGAATGGACTGAGATGTACGTCGTTGTGCCTATGTTATGTACGCTATCTGCACTTAATTTTGCATATTTTAAGATACAGTAGTTTTTAACCTTATTTTTAAAAGTTTATGAAAATTATACAAATAAATAATATAATATATGACAAACCTCTACATGTCCACTAGGAGAAAACGCATTGTACGGAGTAACTTCGTCACCTTCAACAACGGAAGTCGATCTAAACAATTCCGTACCATTATCGTATACGACTGATACCTGAAACATAATGTATCTTTACTTTCTCCATTATTGGAGAGTTTATATATTACTGTACAATTTAAACGATTTTTAACGTATGAAAAGCGTTAAAACTGTGTTATCAAAACTAATGTTCAAACCACTATTGATTTACAACAATCATATGTGAAGTTTTGGCGAAGTAAAGTTCCATACACAGACACATCGAGCAATTTCACCCATCATATTTGCCCAGTCACTATCTTCAATAAGAACAATCACATCTGTCATACCTCTCATTACGGTAACCATAAAATCATCTTCATCCTGACCAAGAACTTTATCAATATTACTAATTATACAATATAATCATATATCTGTCCATACTCTGAATGTCACGTGCAATGTATGTACAAAAAATTATTTTAAAACATTATTATTTAAATGATTAAATATTAAATTCAATACATGAAAACTTACAAAATTGTCCTGTATTTTATCAGGGTAGGATAACGTTACATTGTATTCGACGATTTCTGAATCTAACCCATACTTCAGAAACTCTTGATGGACAAAGTATGCAGCATCAGTGTTTTGTTTAGTTCCAGCTAACCTCGGCGTTTCAGTTAGTTGTCTGAAAGTAATTTAATTTTCTGTTACTGTTAAATGTGTATGATATGTTTTTGCTTTTGGAAATAAAAAAAGATACATTTTTCTAATTTATATCAACAGATATAATTCAAAAGAATTTTTAAGTTACAATTCACTAGAATTCAGAAACAACATTTCAAACCATTTTGTATCTGTATTATCGTAAAAATAATCTTACCTGAGTATTTTATCAAGTTGTTTTCCATCTATTTTGTCATATAACTTCTGTCTTATACTTTCATCCGCTTCTCTATTTAGTGTGTCAAGTAATTTTGTTCTTTCATCAGATTTAATCCAAACTAATCTTGAAAAATACCCTATCAAAACTCCAATTATAAAGGCTAGAAGAATAAGCAATGCTCCTAAAATGACCTTTTTGTATTCTCTAGAAGTCATTGCGATTTTCTAACATGTTAGTTAGTGGGGAGTTATTTATCATACATTTGAAGAACCTTTGATGTTGATTAGTGTAAACAATTATATGCACATAGCAGAAAACAGTAGTAATTAGAGGTAAACTTATGTGTTAGGGAGACTCAGTAAAATTAATATGATACAAATATTATTTCATATATATTTTCACACATTCTTTAGTATTTTAGTAAACCTTTTGCTGTCTCTTGTGAACTATAAAAATAACCACACGGATTGGGTTTATTATAATTATTATTATTATTGGGTTTTTCCTCCTGTGTCTTATCGTTATACATCTGTAAATACTTTTGTTGCCAAGATATGAGATATACATATCAATTAGAACAATATTCATGCATGTTGGTTACAATGTATGTGTTGTTATGTTAGAAAATGAATCTATTAGAAAGATTTGTGTGAGTCAGCATTTATTTTTGGTATATACAACGGTTTCTTTATAAGATAAATACTTTAAAAATAACGATAAATGTTAACGAACCAAATACTTTCAGATGAGGTTACGACAATAGAATCAAAAATCAGTAAGGTCAACTATAATTCTTTGGATCAAGTTTTCTACAAACTACTTATACTGTGGTCCTTACTGTGTCCATCGGTATTCTTAGCATTACAGTAACAGACCCAATAATATATCAACAGAAAACTGGTTAGTTAGTAAAAGTATTCCATTAAAGATATATAAAATCTAATAGACTTTCTTATGACTTTTGTTGCTTTTTATGCACGTTTCTGGTGAAATCTTTGGTTTGATTTATACCATGACTTCGTGAGTAGTCAAATCTCACAGAGAGCGAGCATTTTTTTCACACATTGCCTTTGCCAAACATGACTTCATGACGGAAATAGATCCATGTAGTGAAAAAATACAAACTAAAATAATCCCACCCGCCCCGCTTTTTTAGAAGTAGTGGATGCTTTTCTATCATTTAATAAGTAGATGGAGTATTGAATTGCTCTTCAACTTTTGAATTATTGTCTTGGATTTCAACATTTTAGATCTTGATCACAACTGACGAGTCGAAAATTCTGTATCTCCTGAAAGGAGACTTAGTATTTATTACTGTGTTCATTACGGACCCGGTTTAAAATACGTGTAAATAATTGAAATTGCACAATCTGGAAATTCAAGTCTAATTTCTTCATTTTGATTTCTTATTGATATATGATGTTTATATATGACCTCGGTTATCGCTCTTTGTATGTAAATCATCCATTGTGGACAGTTAAAGTATTTCATTTGGTTGCATTTTTTCAGTAATTTTATCAAATAAATAAAAACGGGATTTCAAAATTTAACTGGATGAAAACACTCGGAAACAACACGGTTGCCAATTTGCACATGTATTAAATCCTGCGTCTATTTCACAATCATAATTCTAAATCTACATATAGTGTATGAGTTTAGGTCTTAAGCTTAAATTCAAAATTTTGGAAATTCGACTTCTAGACAGAAGTTTTGAAAATCAAAATACTGTATAGAAATGAAATACATAACAAGGAGGGGTTCAAAACACAAAAAAAGCTTAATGGACGGACAGACTGGTTCGATAACAATACCCTGAATTTTCTCTGAAAGTGCGGGGATAATAAAGATGACAAATATAAGGAGCAATCCAAAAACCGTAATCCATTAGACAGACAAAAGTCGGGAAGACAAATGAACAACCACAAGCACAACAAATAAACACTGAAAACTAAAAACAATGAACAACACGAACTCCTATAAAAACCAGGAGCGAACTCAGGTGCTCCGTATACGGCACCCGTCGTGAATTTCAACAAATTCAATCCAGTGGTAGTCACAAATCAGTGGAGGAACATGAAATGTTACGACAGTGGGAACAGGTCCAACATCATCTTAGATATTGGAACACTGTAACGATCAATCAATTCGTGATGACGACCGTAAAATTTCCTAAGTGATGAAATCAACTTATCCCTGATAAGACACTGGTTAAAACCTTTTGTGACAGCAGTAATCCTCTTTGTCGAAAATCATGGTAACTCATTCATGCCCTTGAATATCGGATAAGCTGAGAAACGTAGACGCCACATGCAGGCGATGCTGGTATATTGCTACTCAAGACGGAAAGTTAACAATAGGAAAGTTGAAGTCATCACATTTGTCATAAAGTTTTATCTTCAGATGTCCCTCATTGTCTATTTCGAGAAACAAATCTAAATATGAAGCGGACTTAGATGTATCTGTAGTATCCTTAATTTCAAGTTCACTGGGATAGATGAGATGTAGAAAGTCTTGGAATTTATCGTTATTTAACGACAACACGTCATCTATATAACGAAAAGTGGAATTAAAGGATTGGGCTAGTTTGAGTTGATTTGACCCACCTGTTTTACCCTACCATCTTGCACATGTGTCACTGGGTACTTACATGTATGCTTATTATTACCACTGGGTAGTACCTCTTCGGGTGGTTAAGAAATGTTAAATTTTGTGAATCCTAAGGCGTATCTCTCTTGTGGATAGCTATGTCCTTAAATGGTTTTGGCTTTACCCTTTTGTGTGAGGCAAAATATTGTTAAATGAAATTTTGTCCCCAAGACAATATTTCATGATTATATAGCATGAAATGTTGTTCCCATCTATGAAAAAAATGTCCACGGAAGGACAAAATTCCATATGAACAATCATATCTGTCATACCTCTCATTACGGACAATATTTCAAAGTTGAATAGTATGAAATTTTGTCTTGTTATATTTTAAGTATATTGAGACAATATTTCATGAACGGTATTATATAGAGGACATTATTTTATGTTACATTTGAACATTTTTGCAAATTGTGAATTGCCTATCAACATTTTTTTCCCTTCAACATTTTAGGACTGGAGCACAACTTAAAAGTGATAAATCAACGAAATGTGCACATCTTGTGCATCAAAATTGGTATCATAGAATTGATTACAGAATACCAAAGTGAAACAAAATAATAAAGAACGAGTATCGAGGGCAAAATCCCATCTCCAAATTGAACAGACCTAAAGTGAACGCTTTTTGAAAATATTCATGATTTCAAATGAGCGCAAATATTTTTTTCCATTGGGCGCAAAATCTTAAACTATCCCACATTTCAAATGGGCGTTTTTGTATTACAGTTAAGTAATTTCAGGTGAGAATCAATAATTGTATAAATCACTGAACGCTACAAATACATGTAGTATAAAAATTGTGTCTCGGATTAAAAACTATATCAATAGGTACATTTGGCTGAACGTGTAAATCACCAAAACAATCGTGCAACGTGCGAAACGTGTGCGTGTAACGTGTGGATCGTGTGTGTGTAACGTGTGAATTGTTTGCGTGCAACGTGCAAATCGTGTGAGTGTGGTTTTCGCGTGGTAAGAAACAGGAGATTTCATTGGTCGAGACAGATATTAAAACGTGTGAATTAAAATTAGAGCGTATTTCGAACTTGAATTAAAATATTGTTTGAACTAATTTTCATCGGTGTCAAATATTTGAAAATGTTGATATTAATAATCCCGCACAGATTCTATTTTTTCTTCTATTGCTAATGTAATTCTTGCATTATTTGGTTTAAAAAGAATAAATGAAATAAAATGTTTACGAAATTAAATGATCATAGTAATTGCATACAAAATTTGCAAATTTAACATAGATTTGAACTTTAACTTGTGTGGTTAAAAAATTTCTTAAATCATTACCTTAAACCTGGTGAAGTTTTTATTTTTATTTTTTTTTTTTTTTTTTTTTTTTTTTTGACAAATATCATTTTAGTAATTCATATCTTCAAAGTACATCTTTTACGGGGCTAAAACAACATCTAATTAGACAAGGGGGTAAGAGGTCCTATAAAGAGAAAATGTCTATTTACCTGAGATAAGCTTTCTGATTGAAGAAAGGAATACATAAGAAATTTAACATAGTTAAATAGTTTGCTTGATAAAGTGAAGTATACATGTATCTACTGAAAATGAAATAGGTCAGTAAAAAGCAATTCATCGAATAAACATTATATATGAATTTATACATTTAGATAGTTCAATAAATTGAAATATTGTAATCTTTGCGACTTTTAATTGCAATACTCATAGAAGAAGACCCTTAAATAATACTGAACGAATAACCATGAGATGAAGAACAACGATCAAGAGTTGTTGTTTTATTTTCTAAACTATGTTGAAGTCCTTCCTTTAATCACAAAGTGATTAAAATTGTTATAGAGTTGTCTCTCTTTGTCTGTTGTTAATTGTAATTCACAAATACCAAGATTAAAGAACTACAGACTTTCTGTATACTATACTCATTTGTGTAAAGGTTCCATCCTCTGTTATTCATTTATAACCTTTACCACTTATACAAAAAACAATCATTCCAATTAAACATACATTTATTACACCAACTAGAATATACATTTTTACTTTGTGGCATTACTTTGGCTACAAATTATTCTATAATATTTTGTTGAGGCGCCAGGGTGACTACCGATTACCTATACACAATGGCTATCAGCTGACCTATGTTGACATAGTGTCATAAAACCCCTGGTAGTTAAACATGGTTACACCACCACCTACCACGGGGAGTGACCGGGGAAAACACTCGTATTACCAATGCTCCAGTTATTAGTGCCCCACCTGTTGGCAGGTGTAGGCCTCCCCTCTAAAAGATGCCCATCTGTAGACCCCACAGTTACCACTAACCACATTTTCCAAACCTGAAAATTGTAGAACTTGTCAGGCCCAGAGCAAGGGCCGAGTGAAATAATCCCCCAATCACTACCAGTCTCCCTGGACCGCCACATGAGAGCTCAAGTCAGATACCCAAGGTGACTTTGGTTCTCACCTCCACAAAATTTTCATTACTGAAGCATTGGAAAAGTTGATTTTGTTGTGCGTAGAAAAGACTCAACCCCCCTTGTATATTATTTAAGAAAACCTGATTTCCAGTTTGTGATAAATGAGTTCCATCTGTTCTGTATAAAGACACTTCACTTGCCCTAATGTTCTCATGTAAAATAGCTTTTCCCCCATTTTCTATTACAAAGTTTTTGACCACTTAATTAACTTAATTAACTCTTTTTCTCTTCTGTTCGATTATTGGACCCGCATTTAATGGTGCAAAATGCCAGTATCTGCGCTGTAGCATTGAAGACCATACTATAATAACATTTTTGAATAAAGCCTGGTAACGTTGGATAGAACATTTTACATTTTCAATTAAACCCTTCCCTGTCAATTCTAAATCTGTCAAATCATTACCTCCACAGTGAAGAATAATAAAAATTTTCTTTTTGCATCCAGTAGGGAGTCCAAATCTTTAAACTGTAAACCAGGTTGACCAATCCAGTATGCTGTGACTCCTTTGGACTCCAGTCCAAGGTTTGTCCTACCATATTTCTTTGCCTCTACACTGGCCCAATGAACAAGGGAACTTCCAACAATCCATAAAATCTTGGGACCTGTGAAAACTTGTAGCTTGTTAGCCTTTTGTAACTAGAAAAAACTGCAACCTAATATAGCGAGAATAAGCATGCGATTTCCATCTGCCTAATTTCATAATTACATTCTCTGAGACCCCCTGCCTGGCCAGTTCAGTGGCTCCCCAATTCTAAAACTATGTGACCTAAAATGACCTTTACTGATATGAAGAAAATGTAAAGCCTTTTCCAGTATACTGCTGAATTGGTATCTAGTTAAAGGCATACCATTATAATGTATAAACAAATCTTTATTGTTACAGGTATGTCGTACCTTTAAGTATTCGTTAATGAGTCGTATCGGACAGTAGTTTTTTCTGTTCCCAGGTATCAATAATGTAACGGACTTTCCCTTTTGGTCAGTTTTTGACTTACTCTTAGTTCCAGGATTTTTTTCTTAACTAAAATATCAGCAATTGTTAAGTTAAAGCCATTTATAACAGACTTAGTTTTTGAAGTAGTGATTTCCCCTACCCTTAGCAAACCAAAGAAGGCAACTGAAAAAACTGCTGAAAATAAAGCAGCTTCATATTTATTCTTACATACTTTATCTAAACAACTTATCATATCTGATAACAATTGCACTGTAATTGGTGCTGTAATGTCATTACGTTTCCCTCTTTGAATTCTTTTTATTCCTTCTAATGCCTTGCCAATTATAAAGAATTTTGTAGTATCCTGTATGCCTTGTATTTTATGATTATATGAAACTCCTGATATATAAGATGATATGGTACCCCCAAAAAGACCTTGTACTGACAAAACAGCTATAAAATTTAGCAAATCATTGACTGGCACTGGCCAATGTTTCTTCAATTTGTAAGATGATCTAAAAGTACAAAGTTTTGACAGAGCCAAATTGTATGATTTTTGTGTATTTTTGGACACACCTTGATTGACAATATAATCCGCCACCTGACTTAAATGTTCCAGATCTGTGTTGGAATTTTGGTTGGCAACTAGTCTGCTTCTGGAGCTAGGCTTCTGAACTTTCCCCACTGAGAACGAGAAAGACAATCAGCAATTTGGTTTTGTTTTGAAGGGATATAAATTGCCTTAACTGACGTATTATTTTCAAGTTCATTAAAACCATTTGTCTTACTAAAGTCATAACTCTACTTGATTTGCTAGTTTTCATATTAATGATTTGAACAACTGCCTGATTATCAACATGAAAAATAACTGTTTTGTTAACAAAATATGATTCCCAGGACATAAGTGCTGCTACAACTGGAAACAACTCTAACAATGTCATATCTCTGGTGATTCCAGTTCCAACCCAATGTTTTGGCCATCTGCCTTGGGCCCACTGACCTGCAAAATAGATCCCATACCCACCTTTGGACACCCCTGCACTATCCGTGAACAACTCTAATTTTTCGTTTGAAACCCATACATTGTCGGTTATTACAGTGACACCATTGTATTGTTTTAAAAAGTCTAACCAAACTTCTAAATCTGCTTCCATCTGCTTGTTTACTCGAATTTTGTAATATGATTTTCTTACCCCCATTGTTGAATTTATGAGTCTGCGACAGAAGGTGCCGCCTGGAGCAACCACCTTGCAAGCAAAATTCAGGAGACCAAGAAGAGATTGCATGTCCTTAAGAGTTATTTTAGAACTGTCTAAGGTATCTCTGATTTTTTGTGAGAGTTTGACAAGTTTTTCATTTGGAAGCCGCATGATTAAATTTTGCGTATCAAATTCTATACCCAAAAAAAAGTGAGTACTGTAGTAGGCAAAGTAGTCTTGTCACTAGCAAGAGCAATACCTATTTTATCGCATACCTCTTGGAATATCTTCAAAGTATTACCAACTTTTGATGTTTGGCTGGACTCGACAAAAAGAAAATCATCTAAATAATGGAGGATATTATCATTTCCACTTTTTTGCTGTATTATCCAATGCAAAGCTTTTGCAAATTTTTCCCAAAGGGCACAACTTATTAAGGCCCCCATTGGCAGCATTTTATTAAGATAATATTCACCCTGAAATTTTATCCCCAACAAGTCAAAATCCTGCGGGGCAATTGGCAATAAGTGAAAAGCCGCCTTTACATCACACTGACTTAAACGCACAAATGTTTTGTGTCTATTAATCAAGCATACTGCTTCGTCCACTGAACTGTACTGCACTGAACAATGATCTTTATCAATAAAATCATTTATTGAATTATTCTCAGGATAGGATAAATGTTGAATAAGTCTAAAATCCCCATCCTTTTTTGGCACTAGCCCCATTGGTGATACCTGAAGTATGGGAAAAGGCGGGTATCTGAAAGGACCAGTAATGCGACCAAGTTTAACTTCCTTCATTAATTTTTCTTTAAAAATGTTGGGTAGCTGTATTGCACTTTTTAAATTGGAACTTTCCCTTGGTTCCCTGGAGCCAAAATATTTTAATGAAAAACCATATTTGAAACCAGATATAATTTCATGTGCTACATTGTTATGTGGGTAAAATTCTAAATAATTTTCCAAGACAGATACTTTATCAGGAGTATTTCCTAATGAATAAAAATTAATACTTTTTGTTACTTCTTCCTTGGGCCCGGTTATTACATTGGGCCTTTCTGTGTTTGGCACTGCATATTTCACATACATGTTTAAACCTACAACGAGGGAAGTAGGGACAGTCATTTCCATTATTATAGTATTTACATGACATATTTGTACTACCACTAGTTACCTGTGATTGCTGATGTGTTCTCGTGTAAGTGTTTGAAAGTGTAGCTGCATTTGAGTTATAATGACCACGATTTTGTGTATTTGTTCTATAACCCTGTGATTGCACTGACACATTGTTTTGTACCGTGGGAGATGTTATGTGTAATAGCCAATATTCACCGTGTATGTTTCCCCAAGATAAATTTGGATTCTTTTCTATTTTTAGCCTAAATTGCTCGTCATAGGTGGCCCAGTTTTCTGACCTCGTTGCAGCTAATCTGATATCGCGCATATATTTTAATAATTCCTGTGCCCGAGTCCTGTATTTCTCAATGTAAACACTCATAAAAACCATGAATGCTGAAGTCCATTCATTGATGGACAAATCAACACTCGACGATCTTTTTTCAATGCAAATTTTCCCCCTTTTTAATTTCAAATCGCCCTCGTCAACCTCCTCCATTTCTTTTTGCGTTCTCAAAAGAATATGTAGCTCAATAAACTTTCCCTCCTAAATCTTTTCCTTAATTTTAAAAGGCACGTGTTCCCCCACTGTGTCATGAATGCTAGCCTCTTGTGTCGGGGTGAAATCAATTGAATAATTTGCCATTTCAAAATTTTTGTGTGACGGGTCGTGCCTAAAAGAGGGGAATGCCCGTACATCCTCCTCCGACTCATTACCTGATGTTATTTCAGCATTTTCTTCTGGTCCTTGTGTCTCCACGTGTTCCACCTCCTGTCTTTTCCTGTCCATTCGTTTGCGTCCAACTCTGTCCTTCTTTTGAGTGATGT
The DNA here is from genome assembly GCA_028015205.1 of Mytilisepta virgata. Classification (NCBI taxonomy): domain Eukaryota; kingdom Metazoa; phylum Mollusca; class Bivalvia; order Mytilida; family Mytilidae; genus Mytilisepta; species Mytilisepta virgata. The sequence goes on from CM051515.1 coordinate 46,660,616, forward strand.
CTACGTTCCGAACTCCCTGTCCTTCTTTCCTGCTGGTCGTCTTCCTCTTCTTTCCAATGGCCCTTGATGGCGACCCCCTGGCATATCTTTTGTTCGGCATCTTTTAGTTTTTAAATAACTAAACTATTTTCTGCAGCACCTGCTTCGTTGTCGACAGCAAATTAACAAGTGCCAGATACCGGAATTCCAAAATTCAAATTCCACGTGAGAGCGCCGTCTATGGCCATGCCATATATGGCAATGAGCTAAAGGCTGCCACACCCACACAAATATTTGATTGAATTAAACCAGATTATTGAAAATATAAAATTTTGATAATCTCTAATATTTTGTAATTTTATTTTATTAATTACATTTGGATAACATTTTATTCTTTACTTATTAGTTATTTAATAATTTTTTTAATCGGTTGATGTTTTGCTATTTTACATTTCCCGTTCTACTTTCGTCGACCCCGTTTTTATATTATGGTCCAATCAAATTATTAAAAGAGTAAAACCATGTATTTTGACCAATCAGACAGCTTAAAATGTTTTTCCGCGTTTGGGAGTCCGTGCAGGATTTGCTTCTGCTAGAGGGGATTCCTGGAAAAAGATTCATTGGGTGAGGACGCGATTTTTTACTATTGTGAGGGTGACTCCTTCAAACGCAATGTTTCATTGTGGTTGACAACTGTGGAATATAATTATAATGTAGGTAAGGAAATTAATGCCATGTGTAGCCCTGACATGGAAGTTTTTAGGCTTGCTCTGGTGTAAATTTAAAGTTGAAGAAATTATGTTGTTGTAATTTCTGTATGCGTTGAGGCATAGGGAGATTTTGGGCATGGGCAGGTAGTTTCAGGACTTGTGAATGTTTATTTGACTGGAAATTTAGGTTAAATTAAAGGGGTAGTCGGCATCACATTGATGAATGTTAATTTTCGTCTGCTTGGTACGCTACCTGTATCGCGTTTTACGTGCATATTTGCATGTTAAGGGACAAATTCGCTATTTTTAAAGTCTTGATCATGTTGGTCTGAAGTCTGTTAACATAGTTGTTGGTCTTAATATACACTAAAGGCAGATTGGGTTACAACTGAAACAAATTAACAAATACGTATTGGTTTACAAACTGAAACATGATTACTAGTAGAGATTTACTGGTTTCAGTGCTAATAAGCCATTGGTGGTAGTTTGAAAATGCACGGAGTGCAGATATCGTTTATATAGGTATTTAATTGTTGTTCTTCATCTAATAGTTAATGGGTTACAACATGGTTGTAGCGAAGTCCTGGAGCGAAAATACAGACCGACCCCACTTCAGGTTAAAGTAACCCCGATTTCGTTACAATATCATTATACAATTCTTTTATATAGTTCAATACATTCCCCATAAAAAAATATCTTATCCAAACAGTTTTAATTTACCGGCTTCCTTATATCGTACTTATTTATTAAAAATCCAATTTAATTTTAAATATTTCACTGCTATTTATATCAGTTCGTATCTTACAAGCACAATAATTATAAATGTCACGATCGAAAATCGTGTATCCTATAACGTGCATCGTGTGGTCTGCGTGTAACGTGTGAATCGTATGCGTGTAACGTACAAATAGTGTGCGTGTAAAGTATGAATCGTGTGAGTGTGGTTTGGTGCTTTACACGCTCACCCATGTGTAAGTACATATTTAATTTGAAAGCAATATTTTAACAAGATTTAGGCAGTGGTCACTAAGACAGATAAAGGAAAAGATTGCTTAATATACGACGGATACACGTTTAGGGAAGACAGAAATTTGAAAAATAACGACATCGCATGGAGATGTAATAGTAATAAAACCAAGTGCAAAAAGGGCAGAATCACGACAGATGATCAAACCACAGAAAAGAATTTTACTCAAAACGGAGCAGCAGCAAGGGGATTCATCAAACCACAGCAAAGAATTCTACTTAAAACGGAGCAGCAGCAAGGGGATTCATCAAACCACAGCAAAGAATTCTACTTAAAACGTAGCAGCAGCAAGGGAATCAAACCATAGCAAAGAAGTTTACTCAAAACGTAGCTACAGCAAGGGGATTCATCAAACCACAGCATAATATTATACGTTATAGACACAAAATGTACATTACACGTTATACTATTTCTAAAATTGTTTTTAAATTACCAAATGGAAATTACTTACAGTTTATTGTACATATAAATATCAGTTACAATATTTAATTTTAAATTAAGTTCTATACAACATGGGCAAAACACCATCAAGATTAGATATTAAAGCGTTTGAAAAGCTAAACCATTTTTATGGCACTATATTATCAATACGCAAACCACTCGCCCACCATCCACACTTTATATTTACGCGATTCATTTGTTGGCGAGTCACAGTGAGTAGAATTCACTTTCCTCCCTTTGATTTTCTGTCTGATACATTGTACCTAACTTGGTATGATTATGGATTTCAAAAATGACTTTACAATATTACAAAGAATTAATTAAAAACTGTTTACCCCCGTAAGGAATGACACGAATAAGAACTTCAAAGCTAAATGATCGTTTACTTCTTCAATAATAAAAATCTAAAAATCACGATCTTTGTTATACAAAGGATTGACAAGGAAGCATGGCTGTAATATCCATTGCGACGGAAGGAGCAGCTGCTTCCGTAAAATCCCAGCCTAAAAAAACTAGACTGAGGCAGTCGGAAACAACAGCTATTCCCGCACTCCTCACATGTTATATTCCTCTGCACCTTTTTCACAATTATACCTTTGAATACAGGCCCGAATTTTGGAAAATTAAAATTCTAAAACCTTATTACACATCTGCATACAGTGTATGACAATACTGTATAGAAATAAAATGTATAAAATGAAAAATGAAAGAAAACTTTCAGTCACCCGCTTAATTCCGAATTTTTGAAGTTCGACCCCTAAAGAGCCCAATTTTTTAAAATCAAAATTCTAAGAGCTTATTGCACATCATAGTATGTGACAATACTGTATAGAAATCAAATGGATAAAATGAAAAATGAACGAGGACTTTAGGTTACAAGTTTAAATTGCCAATTTAAGAAATTCTACCCCCAAAATTCTAAAACCTTATTGTGCATCTAAATACAGTATGTGACAATCCTTTATATCAAATAAATACATAAAGTGAAAAATGAAAGAGGAGTTTAGGTCACAAGCTTTAATTCCTAATATTCAAAATTCTACCCCTGTGGGCCCAATTTTTGAAAATGAAAATTCTAAAACCTTATTGAGCATCTAAATACATTATGTGACAATACTGTAATTAAATATGAACGAGGAAGTTAGGTCACAAGAAAGTGTGACCGACGGACGAAGTGCGGGGATAATAATTTCGACAGGAAATGATTGTCAAGAAATTTTATTTTTAACTTATCAACTAAAAATACGAGATATCGAGTTTGTTTGGTCTATATAAATGGATAACATGCCATTCGCATTTTTATTACTTTTTGTTAAAAAAAAAATATATAGTCGAGACGTCTCGCCAAGTGAGTCTTGGAATTTCCCAGAATCTAGGGTCTTGATCAGCTTCTGAGTATCTATGCGACAAGCAGACTCGCTAGCTCCTCAAAGACAAGGAACAATTTATGTCCACGGCTACATAAGTTAAAATATTTCTATTTGAAATTTTAAACACGACATTACCATATGATTTCCTTGTTAATTGTTATCTTGAACTTTAATAAAATTACGACATCAATTTTGATCAAGAGATAAAGATTTATTTTATAATGCTGATCTTTAATTAACATTCAATCCTTGTCTGCAAAAATTAATTCACTAACAAGGTAATTTGTAATATGCTTCAATATGCTTTTAGCTCGTGCTATATTAAGGAATAAAACCTATCATAAGTTACATTGCTTTATATTTCTTTCAAACCACGTAAACACATTTCAATTATACTAAGTGCTTAAAGAAACAAAATTCACTCTGCAGGCAATTACCAATGATGAAAGAAAAGAATGACCGTATTCATCATCTTGTAGTATTTTGATGGTTTTTGTATGATTTACGCATTGTACAACTATAAATTATCTTTGTGTCTAAGATACATTTTTCAATTTATGACAAGGAGTGACACAAACAAAATACCGTGGCACTGCCATGTATAGACGATTCTTTATACAAAGACTATTGTTCAAAATGTTTAAAGTTCCTGATTCCAATAAATTACTCAACAAGCAAAAAAGGAATCCAAAAATAAAACGTTTTAAAATGACGTTCCATTTATGCGCGGACCGTACAATATTTAATGCAATAATTTGTTTGTCTGCTGCCGTATATTGGGTTAATTATTCTAATTTTATATTTTTAAATACGAACATTTGTGTTAAGATTTTTTTCGAAACTTGTTTGACAGAAAATAAAAATTAACTAGAAATATGTACTGTCGGAATCGACACTGATCCCTGTGCCCCCTGTAAGTAGTTGGGCCTCTTACCTACAATGTATAGTCAAACATATAAAACCTTATTCCCATCAATAAAAAGTATGCAGTCATTCTATCAAGAAATTAAATCAATAAACCTAATGAAAAATGAGAAAACCTTAGTTCACAAGCTTTAAGACCCCTGTGGGCCCCATTTTTAGAAAATCATAATTCTAAAAACCTTATTGTGATTCTGCATATGGTGTGTGACAATACCATTTAAAACTAGAAGTCTGTACTGTCTGAATCGACAGTGATGCCCGCGCCCAAGACCACTTACCTATAGTCAAAAATATAAAACCTTAAAAACCCAAAAATAGTATGGTCATTCTATGAAGAAATTAAATCAATAAACCTAATGAAAAATGAAACACTTCAGTTCACAAGCTTAAACTGACAATTTTTGAAATTTGACCTGAATGAGCCCCCGGTTTTAAAATCTATATTCTAAGTCCTTATTGTGCAACTAAATATAGTGTAGGACAATACTATATATAAGCAAAGTGAATGAATTGCAAAATGAAAGAGAAGTTAAAGTCACAATATTAAATTTCAAATTTCAAATTTCGATCCCTGTGGGCCACAATTTTAGAAAACCTTATTGCACATCTGTATATGATGTTTGACAATACTGTATAGGAAAAAAATGCATAAATTGAAAAACAAAAGACGAGCTTATGTCTAGTGTATGAAAATACCGTACAGAAATAAAATGAAAGATGAATTCAGGTCACAAGCTTAAATTGACTGTTTTTCGAAATTCGACCCCTGTGTGCCCCAATTTTAGAAAACCATAATTCGAAAAAACGTTATTGCGCATCTGCATTTGGTGTATGACAATACTCTATAGAAATAAAATGCATAAATTGTGAAATGAAAGAAGAGTTTAGGCCACAAGCTTAAATTGACAGTTTTTTCGAAATTCGACACCTGTGGGGCCAATCTTAGAAAATCAAAAGTCTAAAACCTAATTGCGCATCTGTATATGGTGCATGACAATACTGCATAGAATTAAAATGCATAAATTAACTAAATTAAAAAATGAAAGACGAGTTCTGGTCACAAGCTTGAATTCCAAATTTTCGAAGTTCAACCCATGTGAGTCCCTTGTTTAGAAAATCAATATTCTAAATTAAATTCCTAAACCCAAAGGTGAAGGAGGAGTTGATGTCACAAGAAAATGTGACGGGCGGGCGCAGACAATCGATATATCCACGAACTTTCTTCGGAAGTGCGGGGATAATGATAATGTAGTTTCTGTCGTAAATCGTATGCCTTGTTTCGGTTCATTGACCCTAGGCATTCAATATAAATGTATATGCAATCTACTCACATCACAAGAATTTAACATAATAAGATTCGGGGTGTTTGCGGTTAATAACATCGCCAAGATATGCACTTTGTGACGTCATTTCATCTCTCAAGACAAACCGTTATTTGAGGTTTTTCTCAAATTTCTCCATAATAAACATATGGACCCCAGCTTTTTTCTTTTGCAAACAGATGTTCCATTACTTCAAGATATTTACAATGTATACAAAAATTAAATAAACTCTACATGAATCGAAATTTTAAAAAATGATATTCCTTATATTGCCAAAATTGGCATAGTTTCCTAATTAGCTTCTTGATCTTTGTCTTTGGCAGAAATGCACAAAAGTTGACCTTATGGTAAAATTTTAGCAAAAATTCAGGAGAGGAACCTTTATATATGGTATTCCTTTATGTTACATATGAATTCAGTCGTTTTACTTCTATTATATAAATAATATACCTGGTTACACGATCCGATCAGAAAGGACAAAATATTTTTAACCTTATTAGATATCAATTGGATGTCAAAGCATGTTTACGTAAATAAAAATTATGTAGAATTATGGTTAATGAGACAATATCCCTGTATCACACAAGGCTACACATTGATGTACACGAAATACTTAAAGATTATTTGGTCGTCGTGTAGCCTAGAACGATGACCAATCCAAAACCAAAAAACAAAACAAAAACAGATCAAAAACAGATTTCATTTATCACTATAAACTAATATGGTGTTGGCGTGGCCAATGACGCGAGCACAGCAATAGCCCTTTCCAGAAACTCATTTCCGGTATCACGAGTCGGACTCTAAAATTATAATTTGAAGCAAGTTATTTCCCTTACTTTACTTTCTTTCGTTTCTGTCGAACGAAACTTTTTCTAGCCTTAGTATGTAGCACAACATGGCTGCCCCCATTTAACAAAGACTTTTCTAAATGACCCATATGCTCCTATAGCGCTCGCTACGCTGGATTTAAACTACTTACACAATCTTTAATCCAAATGGGGTCACGTTTTTCTGTCATACACGAGGCTTGTATAAAGTTTAAAAAATGCACTCTGGATGGTGGAACTTTCTTATCCTACATCTCTCTATATGAATGATAATTGTTCTCTCATTACATAACAAAAAAGATAGAAAGTTACAATGGCCGCCATAACCGAAAAAAGTCATTTAATAATTCTGCATCGGAAAGTTGTTGTCACCAACATACATGTACATGATGGCGGTTAATCCAGAAATGGACATTGTAGGTAAGAAACATTTAGTATATCACTGTTAATATTGCAAAACTTTTCACTTGTAATTGCTCCAACGGGCATAAGCTGTCTCCTTGTTATCTGTAGGATGTCTTCTTCGAACTCATTAAGGGACGCAATTTTCTTGGACCGAAAATAGGATAGCGAAGAATGTAAACATTTTGCTTTATTTCATATATTTTTATGAATTTTTTTACCTTAGTGATAAAACTAGTGCAAAATCTTGATTCCACTTTATCAAAATTAACCAAAAAGAATTGTTTCGATTGAGCGACCACTGTTATGAAGAAAATACAAATTATAAGATTCAGTTTCATATTATTTGTACGAATCTTAATCAAACTAGAAACCTGTACTGTCGGAATCGACAGGGATCTCCGCATCCCCTGTAAGTAGTTGGGACACTTACCTATAGTAAAAAATATAATACCTTATCCCCATCCAAAATAGTCATTCTATAAAGAAATTAAATCAATAAACCTTGTGAAAAATGAAAAAAAAACATTTGTTCACAACCTTAAACTGACAATTTTTTTAAATTTCGCCTGAGTGAGCCCCCCGTTTAAAAATCGATATTCTAAATCCTTATCATGCAACTAAATATAGTGTAGGACAATACTATATATAAGCAAAATGAAAGAAAAGTTAAGGTCACAAGAGTAAATTAGAATTTTCAAATTTCGACCCCTCTGGGCCCTAATTTTAGAAAATTAAAATTCTAAAACCTTATTGCACATCTGCATTATGGTGTTTGACAAAACTGTATAGAAATAAAATGCATAAATTGAAAAACAAAAGACGAGTTTATGTTACAAGCTTAAATTGATAATTTTTTTTCAAAATTCGACCCCTGTGGGCCCCTTGTTTAGAAAATCGAAATTCTAAAACCTTATTGCACATCTGTATATAGTGTTTGACAATACCGTATAGAAATAATATGCATAAATTGTAAAATTAAAGAGGAGATTAGGTCACAAGCTTAAGTTGACAGTTTTTCGAAATTCGACCCCTGTGGGCCCCAATTTTAGAAAATGAAACCTTATTACGCATCTGCATATGGTGCATGACAATACTGTATAGAAATAAAATGCATAAATTGAAAAATGAAAGACGAGTTTAGGTCACAAGCTTGAATTCGAAATTTTCGAAGTTCAACCCATGCACGTAGACCCCTTGTTTAAAAAATCAAAACTTTAAAACCTTTTTGTGCATCTACATGTGGTATGCAATCGTTCTATATAGAAATTAAATTCATAAACCCAAAAGTGAAGGAGGAGTTGATGTCACAAGAAAGTGTGACGGACGGACGGACGGAAACAATCGATAATAAAATGATAGAAAGAAGCAACATGAGCATAATTCAAGGCTAACATACATGTAGATACACTGTATGGGAAATTCCATCGCAACATTTTTTTTTTCAATTTGACTCTGAAATCCCTCAATCGATGTATTATACTTTCTACGATACAAAACAAATTTTGCAAAAACGTGAATGATGAAACAAAAAAAATTTGAATTTCCTGTTCTGAGTCCAATAAACAGTTTTGTAAGATAGATAAGTAATCTTACAATTTTAAACGGTTATTTTGTTTGTCATTAAGAACTTCAGTCTATAAATATATATGATATTTAATGGAAGATCAACATTTTGGTATTTTTTTAATTTGCCCTTCAACCTTTTAGATTATTGTTTTTGTTTTCAACTTTTTAGGCCTTGAGAACAACAATTTTGTGAAAATTAAGGAATATCTCTCTTGTGCATAGCTCTGTCCTTAGATGGTTTTAACTTTACCCTTTGAAACGATATTGCAATTTGTGAATTGCCTTTCAGCGTTTTAGATTTTTTTCAACATTTTAGGACTGCAGCACAGTCGACGAAATGTGCACATCTTGTGCATCAAATAATGTATTATACTATAACTTCGAATGCAAATTTGCGAGGCGACATTACCGAAAACTCAAAATACAATTTAAGTTTCGACCTACAAACGCCCAAAGACGTTGGATTCTGGAAGCGGAAAAAAGATATTAAAATTACTTGATATTAGTAGTGAAAAATATAAAAAAGGATATGCAAAATAAATTTACGAATTTAAAAGGCTCCAATACCAATGAAAAATTGAAACTTTTAAATCGGGGGGCGAAGAAAAAACAGCCTAAAGTTCCTCTTGGAGATTTATACGATTTAAAAAAAAACTGAATAAATTGCCTGAGAAACGTAACGCAAATGAAAATGATATTGAACTCAATTTACCTGGTAATATTAACATTGAACAACTGAATGAGGAGCTCAATGCAAGAGGAAATACTCCGTTGTATAAAAAAAATTAAAAAACTTTGGAGAAGATTTTATAGTTAATGAATATATAACTCCTTGAAATGCGTCGTATACAGCATATAGTATAAATTTAATATATCTAATATTAGTATCTTTGGATTGTTATTATAAAATCTTCTTTTGAATTATTATATGGGAATATAAAAACAATTTATAAAAACAATGGTAATCCGCTTGGCCCTAAATATTTTCGTCCCATTACTATACTAAATTGCCTTGGAATATTGTTCAGACTCGTGTAAAGCTTATCAAAGGTCAGATATAGACTTTACAGAGGTGAACCCTCCCCTTATTTCTACTGTTGAGGTTCTTGAGGGTTTCAAGTCTGAGTCAGGTCCCAAAGGTCAGAGGCTACTTCAGCATGTTCTGAGTTTGTCAATTCTGTCATTGCTAATCTTAGGTCAAGGTTTACAGATGAGGGTGATGCGACTGTATTAGGAGCCCTTACCAAGTTGTTTGACCCTTCTCTGTACACACAGTCAGAATCTGACAACTCTATCCTTTCTGAGGTTTCAAAAGTTGTTAGCTCTTATTTGTCTTCATGTGGTGTAGGTGACATTTCTGTTGTTAGTCAGGAGTTGGTAGGTTTTATTTCTTATGCTTCTGTCCAGGTGTCAAGGTCTCCTAAGCTTTTTCCTCTGTTAGGGACTTAGTCCAACCTGCTCTCAGGTCATCTACTACCTACCCAGCTGTTGCAGTGGCTGCTGAGCGCCTGTTAGTGTCACACGTCAGCACTGTAGACTGTGAAAGCGGGTTCTCTAGGATGAATCTTATCAAGACAGATATCAGGAACAAGCTTGCCACCAACACACTGGAAAACCTCATTAGAATCAGCTTGCATGACAGTGATGAAAACAGTTTCAACTTTAGCAATGCTTTTGACAAGTGGGCTGCAGTCAAGAATCGCAGAATTCTTATGTAACCTTTTAACCATTTAGTGCAGACTATTATGAGTCCAAATGACAGAACTGAAAGGATGTAACATGTGTTTAATGCAAATGTTTATGTTATGTTATAATGTCTTGCATGAATGTTGTTATATATTGATAATTTATTGTAATAAATATGAAACATTGTTCTTTTTCCTTCTTGAAAAGACTGATTGTTTTCAAATAGAAATACGAGCGACATACATTCAACAACAGTTTCAAGATTGACACAGTTTGGTTCCTTGATATAAAATTTTATCTGGCTCCTAAACTGGCTCCTGAAAATGGCACCTGGCGATTTTTCTGGCTCCTACTTTTTAGGAGCCAGAGCAACCCCTGGTTCAGAGCAGTATTAAAGGAAAGATTATGTTGATTCTCCGATGACTCATTATTGTTAAACGAAAACCAATTTGGATTTCGGAAATCATACTCGACAACAGACAATATTTTTACTTTTCGAAATTCTAAGAAATAAACGAAAAAAAACTTTTTTGTGCCTTTGTCGACTTTTAAAAGGCTTTTGATACTGTTTGGAGAGAGGCCCTTTGGTACAAACTTCTTCTCAGTCATATTAACGGTAAAATGCATAATGTTATTTTTAATACGTATAAAGATGTTAAATCATGCGTTATGTATAATAATAGTATATCTGATTATTTTGCGTGTGAGATGGGAGTGAGACAAGGAGAAAACTGGTTACCTTTTCTGTTTGCCTTATTTTTAAACGATTTACAAAATTTCCTAGAACAGGAAAATGTCACCGGTCTTAGAGAAATATCGGGAACATTGGAGGACAAACAATATCTTCTTGAAACGTTTTGTACTTTTATATGCTGATGATACAGTGCTTATGTCTGAATCCAAAGAGTGCTTACATGATATTTTGAATAAGTTTGGTGCATATTGTGACTCACGGCGACTTAAAATAAATCTAGATAAAACAAAAGTCATGGTCTTTTCTATGGGTACACAGGATACAGCTTTAAAGTTTTATCTAAATGGGAAAGAATTAGAAATTGTTAACGAATTTAATTATCCCGGAATACAGCTTAATAGAACTGGAAATTTCAATAAAGCAATAAATAAACAAACAGTAAAGAAAACAAAGGCAATATATGAAGTTCTGAAAAGGTAGAATTCATAATTTATCAATCAAATGTCAACAGGTCAAATTGATCTGTTAAATAAAATGGTAAAGCCGATACCATTATACGATTCAGAAATATGGGAATTTAGCAAAAATATTAGATATCTTGAAAAGGTTTCGTTACGTTTTTGTAGGTTCTTACTGAAACTGAAATCTTCCACGCCAAATTATATGAGAAATCGGTATATATCCATTTGAAATAGATATTAAAGTTACAATGATACCCTATTGGTCCAGACTTTTGAGTGGAAAAGAAACAAAACTAGCATATTTATATTATAAATTACAACATAAAATATTTTTTCACGAACATTTTGATTTCTCGTGGTTAAAATTTGTCAGGAAGATATCTGACGATACTGCAATTGCAATATTTGGACAAATCATTTTTTCCAAATTCTGATTGGCTTATTTCAGCATTAAAACTGAGATAAACAGACCAATTCAAAAAGAGTGGCTATCCCAAATAGAAAATTCTCCAAAAGCTCTGAACTACAAATTATTTAAAAGAAAAAGGACAAATATACCTAAGGAACAACCAAAAAAACGTAATCCATTGGACAGACAAACCCGGGAAGACAAACGAACAACCACAAGCACAACAAATAAACACAGAAAACTAAAAACAATGAACAACACGAACTCCTATAAAAACCAGGAGTGAACCCAGGTGCTCCGGAAGGGTAAGCAGTTCCTGCTCCGTATACGGCACCCGTCGTGAAGTTCAACAAAGTCAATCCGATGGAAGTCACAAATCAGAGGAGGCACATGAAAGGTTACGACAGTGGGAACAGGTCCAACATCATCATAGATATTGGAACACTGTAATGGTCAATCAATTCATGATGACGACCGTAAAATTTCTTAAGTGATGACATCAACTTATCCCTGATAAAACCCTGGTTAAGAAGCTTTTGTGACAGCAGTAATCCTCTTTGTCGAAAGTCAGGGTAACTCACGCATGCCCTTGAAAATCGGACAAGCTGAGAAACGTAGACACCATATGCAGGCGATGCTGGTATATTGCTACATAAGAAGGGAAAATTAACAATAGGAAAGTTGAAGTCATCACGTTTGTCATAAAGTTTTGTCTTCAAACGTCCCTCATAGTCTATTTCAAGAAACAAATCCAAATATGAAGCGGACTTTGGTGTATCTGTAGTATCCTTTATTTCAAGCTTACCGGGGTAGATAAGATGTAGAAAGTCTTGGAATTTGTCGTTATTTAACGACAACGCATCATCTATATAACGAAAAGTGAAATTAAAGGATTGGGCTAGTTTCTTTTTGTTTTCACGTAGTAACCCTTGAATGAAGTCCGCTTCATATGAGTACAGAAACAGATCGGCGAGGAGAGGAGCATAGTTGGTTCCCATTGGAATGCCGATTGTTTGTTGAAAAATTAGACCGCCAAATTCAACGAATATGTTGTCTATGAGAAAATCTAACATGTTTGTAATTTCATCTTCAGAATACTTTTTGTCAGAATCAGAGTGGTTCTTCACGAAATAAGACTTTTCGCTACCTAGAACAAGGAATTTATACCTGCCTGTCCCATTTTTCTTGAAAAAACATTGATGAACTAGTTGCTGTAAGCGATCTTTTAATTGAGAATGTGGTATGGTAGTGTAGATTGTAGAGAAGTCGAAAGTTTTTATGCTGTTGCATGTAGCCAAAGATTTTGATTTTAGATATTGAAGTAAATTTTTGGAGTTTTTAAGAATCCACATCTGATTGACGCCACTGGTGGAATATGATGTTTCACAGTAATTCTGAAGGCCCTCTTTAATACATGTCAATATGGATGTTAAAATCTTTGAAAGAGGTTTTGTAGAGCAATTAGCTGACCCAGCAATGTACCTTTGTTTAAACGGATTCTTATGTAGTTTAGGAATCCAATAAAGAGCACGAAGGTCCATTTCTTCATCCTTTGTAGAAATGCCAAAGGAATGAAGAACGGTCTTGTGGTTATCAAGGACTTCCTTCTTAGTGAGTGTGGTCGGTGTATAAGTTGGGTTACCCGCAGTGTTATCTATTCCCAATTCGTTTCTAAGACACTCAAAATAATAGTTCTTACAAACAAAAACGATGTTATTGGGGGCCTTGTCAGCTGGGACAACTACATATTTGTCATGGAGGCGAGTTAAGTTTTCAACAACCATAGGGTCTTTAAAGATGGATATAGCTTTAGTGCTCATAGACCCTTGGAGGCTTTTAATTCTGATTTGTATCATTAACCTAATAGCCTTCACCCACTCTGAAAGTGTGTCAGCAGGCTCCTGTTCCTTTGAAGTCCATTTTCTGGCATAGTCCTCAACCGAATCCATAAGTAACTTGAAATTAAAAGCAGTCAAGAATTTGAGAATTTTCTAAATATACTGGAAGATAAAGATACTTACACTTTTTGTAAATTTAGAACCACAAATCACAAATTGCTATTGAGACAGGCCGTTGGAATTGAATTGACCGTGAAAATAGACTCTGTATAAAATGTAATAATGATATCGGTGATGAATCATTTTATTATGGAATGTCAGGTATTTTTAAATGATAGGACAAAAATTATTGACAGTAACTTGTATCAAAGACCGAATATCGTAAAATTCAATCAGGTTATGAACTGTACAGGTAAAGTTAAACTAGTAAAACTGTGTAGATTCATAAGAATTATTAACAAATCATTTGTTATCCATTATAGGTATTAGATACGGTTGTGTGACTGCTATGCGCATTGTCCTTTGGTGTAAAGTTCAGTGTATGGGTGTGTAAATGTTTCTGTGTGTGCGTATGAATGTGTATTTATTTTATTATGTATATGTAAGTAAGTAAGGTCAACAAATAATTAAGGGATATTTGAAGGATGGGAAAATCGAAACAACTGACAAACTACAGAGAACAACGAAGACAATACAAAACAATACATGCACTACACTTAAAAACTAAAAACATATAAACAACATGGACCCCACCTGTCAGGAGCAATTTCTCTGTACCACTGGTTATGTATGGTTTATGAGAATAAAGTTCCGTTCTGTTCTGTTCAATTATTATTTCCATGCATACAGTACACTTCCCAATAAACAGAATTAAATATCTTCATTTCTTAAGTTTAGTCACGAATTTCTACCATTACGTTTTTTCATTGTCAATTTCCAATCAGGAATAAATAATTGGGTTAATGAAAATCATGTTTTCAACATAAATTCCTAAAATGTATGATAAATAATCTCACGGTAAGCGACAGTCATAAAAGACGTTTCTTAATATATATTATATACATATAGGTCTTATGGGGGAGATTTCTCTGGTATCAACGGCGTTTTGTCGCATTGGAATGGGCCGTGTGTCATCAGAGCACTTTCCATATATAAAACGAAAAATTGTAGAATATTTCAAATTAATTCTCTGCCAAAATATATTAAGGTCTTGCATAAACAACAAAATGGATAACAAAGACATACCAATCAATCAACTGTATACAACATACAGAATCCTGGACAGAAAATAACATAAAAAAGCAAAAAACACAAACATAAACACAACAGAGATTCAGGATAATCTGACTTGGTACAGACACTGAACAGTGGTGGGATTAAACCGGTTTTATGGGTAACCAAACCCCCAAGCCCCTTATCTATCCGGACACTCTGGTGTATAAAACACAGCATAAAAACCGATCATGTTGAAGAAAATAAACGTTTTGATTTTTGTTGAGTTGTTCTTTGAAATCCGAATCCGCTTCAAATTTTGTTACTCTACTTTAATTAAATAATCTTATGTTATAGAGTTACAAAGTTAACCCAACCCTGTATCTGGGTATACTTATTATCTTGTGCTATTCTATAAACCCCTTGTTACTTAATATTTTAATTAAAAGTTTTTTTTATGGAGGCTGAACGACAATCCCTTGAGTTGAAATCAACGTGACCTTGTACAGAATATTACACCGTGTCGTCTTGCACGAATTTTCTCATGGTTAGAATATTTTGACATGCGAAACCATACCATTACTAAATTACTTCTATTGCAGGGTTTTATATTTAACAGATTGCTTAATGATTTTAAAAAGTTTTATAATAGATATATACATCTTATAACTAAATACCCGGCTTCCAGAAAAGCACTTATTCAGAACGGGTTTTTTCCATCCTAGTTTATGTTTTAATAATCGTGAATAACTGCAAAGGTCTCTCTAATAACCCGCAGAAACTTGAAAGCTACCTACAATATTTTCACAGTAAGGTCTACCAATATGAAATTTTGTGTAATTCTGTAAACATTGCTCTTTCTCCCAATGACTTGAAGACTTTACTCGCCTCTCGAGAATACCGCCGAATTCTATGACCAGATAACATTAAATCTTTTATGGTAATATTATTTCTGACTTTTTCTATTAACAGAGCGAAGTATCCCGGACAACATCTATGAGAATCTTAGCTAGTTTTACAATTAAAACGAGCACATGAATTATTTAACGTCCAACCAAATTTTGAAGTTCCAGCAAGCGGTCATCTTGTTGAAGGTATTCATTTTTCGCCATCTTTTTAATTGTATGTCAAAGATTGTGTACACTGTTCATATAAACAAAGAAAACGGGACTTCATGACTTATTTTTTTAAGATATTTGTCAAAAATCAGCCAAAAATGGTTATTACATTTCAGGATGTTCGAAACAATGCATGACTTTTTACGGAACTTTTGTAAAATGTTCCTAAATATAAACACATTTTTCTCTGATGAATGATGTTTTGCAAAATCAGCAAGAAATTATATTTCTGACTGAGTTTCAACTACACCTTACAAAATGACCTTTTAAATATTGTTTTTGTTTGTGTTCATATTGACTATGGTTCAACTCAACTATTTAAAAAAATTACCTTTTACCGTGGGTATTGGTTCTTTTGATATAGATGGTATTACCTTTTATGTACAATGTAGTGCTCATATCTCATTAATTTTTTAGCTCACCTGACCCAAAGGGTCAGGTGAGCTATTCTCATCACCTGGCGTCCGTCGTCGTCCGTCGTCCGTCGTCCGTTAACTTTTACAAAAATCTTCTCCTCTGAAACTCCTGGGCAAAATTGAACCAAACTTGGCTGGCCACAAGCATCATTAGGGTATCTAGTTTAAAAAATGTGTCCGATGACCCCGCCTGCCAACCAACATGGTCGACATGGCTAAAAATAGAACATAGGGGTAAACTGCAGTTTTTGTCTTATATCTCAAAAACTAAAGCAATTAGAACAAAATTGGCATGGAGTCAAGATCTACTTGCCGTGAAATTTTCAGACGAATCGGTCAACCCTTTGTTGGGTTATTGCCCCTGAATTGTTAATTTTAAGGAAATTTTGCAGTTTTAGCTTATTATCTGGAATATTATTATAGATAAAGACAAATTGTAAACAGCAAAAATGTTCAACAAAGTAAGATCTACAAATAAGTCAACATGGCCAACATCATTGATTGACCTCTTATAGGAGTTTTTGCCCTTTAAAGACGGCATCCAGCGTAAACTTTCCTATAAAGACCTTTTTTCTCACAAACCACTGGGCCATTTGAGACCAAACTTTGGTGGAATGGTCCTTGGGTGGCCCCCTTCCAAATTATGTCCGAAATCCCCGACTTCCAAACGACATGGCGGCTGTTACTAAAAATAGAAAAAAGGGGGATGAATTTCAAAAATCTTCTTATATGAAACTACAAGGCTAGTTGGAACCAAAGTTGGTAATGGGTCTTAGGAGGTTCTCTTTCAGAAATATATCCATTGACCCGGACGGTTAACCAAGATGGCCGCCACAGCCAAACTTTAACATAGGGCTCTATGGGAAAATTCATTGAAAATTCTTCTTGTCTTAAACCACTTGACCAATTGGAACCAGACTTGGCAGCAATGGTCCTTATATGGTCCTCTTATAGAGGTGTGTCCGATGACCCGAATTGTCAACCAAGATGGCCGCCACAACCGAACATGGTTTAACATAGGGCCCTATGGGAAAATTCATTGAAAAATCTTCTTGTATGAAACCCCTTGACATATTGGAGCCAGACTTGGCAGAATTGGTCCTTAGGAGGTCCTTTTTCAGAAATGTGTCTGATTTTGTGGACGGTGAACCAAGATGGCCACCACAGCAGACCTTAGTTTAACATAGGACCCTATGGGAAATTCACTCAAAAATCTTCTCGTCTGAAAACACTAAGCCAATTAGAATTAGACTTGGTAGCAATGGTCCTTAGATGGTCCTATTTCAGAATTTTGTGCCATGACCCAGACTGTCAACCAAGATGGCCGCCAAACCCGAACTTAGTTTAACATGGGGCCCTATGGAAAAATTCATTGAAAAATCTTCTCGTCTGAAACCTCTTGTCATATTGGAGCCAGAATTGGCAGCATTGGTCCTTAAGAGGTCCTCTTTCAGAAATATGTCCGATCACCCGGATTGTCAACCAAGATGGCTGCCACACCGAACTTAGTTAAATATTGGACCCTATAGGAAAATTCATTTAAAAATCTTCTTCTCTGAAACCACTTAGCCAGTTGGAACAAGACTTAGCAGAAATGGTCCTTAGATGGTTCTCTTTAGAAATATATCCTTTGACCTGCACTGTCAACCAAGATGACTGCCACAGCTGAAATTAGTTTAACATAGAATCCTGGTGAGCGATACAGGATCTTGAGAGCCTCTAGTTTATTAGACCTGATATTCATGAATTGGTGGGCATCAGTGTAGAGACAAATATATAACAAGGCATTTATTTATTGCTTTATGTATAGTATCATATTTGTATCTCATCATATGTAACAAGTCCTTTTTTTCTATCTCTCACTCATTTTCGTTAAAACGGGAATAATTATGGAATAAACATAAATTATACCAAAACAACATGTATTCTATCCTAACTTAAGTTCTTAACAGAATTCTATTTTAGCCTTTTTCATGTTTTTGGACAAGTTTTCTTTCTACTTGACGTAATTTAAGGGAATACGATACAGTAAGGATCTACCATTATTTTTGTATTTTCATGACTTTCGGACATAAGTGTCTCCTTGCTTTGTACTTTCAAAATATCAAACGAAAACAGTACCTTCATTATATAACTTTATGTATTTTGATTTACAATCGCACTATTTTGCATTTTCGAGTCGTTAACAAAACCTTGTTTTTTTCTCGTTTTTTTAAGGTTCCCGTTTGTATGGGGAAATATTATAATTCATTCACATGAGCTACATGTATACATGAATTTAAGTGTGGGTTATTTCTACATTTTCGAACAATGTATCAAAAAACACGAATTTCAGTAACTTTGAATGAGTAATTAAAAAAACTTACCATTGAATTTTTCTTAAAATTATATTGGCGTAATGGAAATCTGTTTTCAAACCAAGAAAATGGGAATCAATGTGCTTATACATTTTTATTTAAGAAAAACCTCACATTTAAGGATATTATTAGGACTTTACTTGAGAGATACCAAACTCCGAAACAGCGGCGACGTCGCTGCGCTTAACTTGACGTAGCTTAGCAGAGTAGGCGTTACCACTGTTTCAGAGTTTGGAGAGATACTACAACGTCATTACCTCCCCTGCTACTGTATAATATTCCCTTAAGGTATCCGGACCATGTCCCGCTTGTTCCAATCAATATAATCGAAATGTTCATACTTCAACTTCAAACGATAACTTTCGGTTGTGTTTCAGGATTATAGAATTTATGTATACTGTTTGATTATATAATTTATACTACTAATCTAAAGGCCGTTTTTTGTTCACCTAATAAACGTATAACCGAAGAAAGCTACAAGTCAAACTTATATAAGGGTATATATACTTGATAGGGTATACTGAAAATTTTACCCTTTTACATCAAATTGAAACAAACTACTCCCGGCCCCAATATTTATAAACTGTACGTGTACCCCCTGTCATGTAAAAACATTGTTAAGAGGTTAAAGGCAGTTTGGAGAAGATATCATGTTGTCTTATGAATAACAAAAATAATTTATATATATTGAACTTCCGATGTGTTCCATAAGAAGGACTTTCAAAATGGCGATAATGAAATTCCAATTCCGGTCAAGTTTTGGTTCCGTCATGTTTTATCGTACGAAAAAACTATTACTTTAAACATAAGGAAATACACATTAAGAAATATCTGCAATTTACAGACAGAAAAATGAGGTCTACGCCTCTGCAGCCCCCATAGTTGAAGTTCCCCCTTTTGCAGACGATTTGTTTAAGTCCGACTATGATCGCTCTGTAAATGACTCAGTTACGTGTGGGAACAGCCTAATAACCTCTATTCTATAATACGCAAATCAAATAAACACATCTTTCATTGGTCAATTTTAGCTCAAACATCAAATAAATGCACATTTGCCACAAGAGTGTAAATGCGGACATAAGGAGGGAAATTGTGGACTGGACATACGAATTTGTTGTAAAAAGTCAGTTTAATGGTAAACAAAAATAAAGAATAATCTTGAGATATAAAACTATGACCACAACCAGACAATATAAATGACCTTATGTTAAAAAAAATCCTGGACCTACACAAAATTGTTGGAAAGTGCTGTGCGCATTTGGGCACAAAATTTTATAGTTTACAAAAAATTACAGACAGTGCTCAACAAACATGTTCTTTTACATAATATTCAACAAAAATTCACAGGTATACGAACATAAGTTGATCTAATTTTAGAAATAGTTCAACCGGGAACAATTATTTCTACGTTGGACTCAATAATTTTTTGACATGACGTGTCCGCAATTACCTGATGTCCGCATTAACCTGAATTTCTCTTAACTCTGTAATCCTTGACAATGTAATGTATTAACCGTTGCGACCCCAGTAAAGCCTGCCCCAATCTGTTTTATTTTTATTACATTTCTTGCATAGATCTTATTATTCTCTGACCTTTCAAAATTGCAATATACAATCATGAATGTAGTAGAAATACTTCAAATGGGCCAGCAATCCTTTTAAAGAAAAAAAATCCTAAGCACACACAGTATAAACATAAAAATAATTGGGCCGCAAACTGAATTTTGGAAAATGAAACAGTTTTACTATTATAATACCATGGCTATTGTTCATAATGTCGCTGTTTTTAATATCCCTTATTATCGTGTATATTGCTGCAATAGACTTCGGCACACAAAATGTTTGGATTGTATTTACAACAAAAATCTGTGTCTGTTGGCACAAACATACTTGGTGTTCACGTCTATTATAACAACATAATGTCGTCGAACCAAAATCGCCCACCCATATCTTATTCTAGGTTACAAAAACATAGTGCTTTAACATAACATGTCCCTCGAATTTCTAAACAAAACCATGTAATATGACATTCTATTTTTGTCTCGCCCACGACGAAACTTTCGTAAGGCGAGACTTAGGCATTTCCAATACGCATTTTATCTGTATTCCCCTTCAGTCTTGGACCTTTTTCTCTGCCAAACTGCAACAGGCGAAAAAAATTCCCTGCTTTATATATGCCGTGATCTCTGGCGTCCCATGGCCATAGTCAAAATATAAGAAAGACTGTTGGATATCGAACATTTCAAATTTCAGAATTGGACTTGGAAAATCATCTTAATTTCCAGGTCACGTTGAAATTGGTTCCATAAAATAAAACCTATTCAAAGAAATAAATTTGACACCTACTCACCTTATTTTCCAGGAAAGTTTCATGATTAATCCATATTTGATACATTTAGATTACAGATGATGAGTAAAAATGCTTGGACAGATTTTATTCAAACTGTGTACTACTATTGAATACTTTTATATACAGATCTAATTAAGCGTACAAACCCCATCTGTTCTGTATTCAAATAAGATAAAGGTACATGTAACTGTAGTGCCACATGAGCATTGGAAAAATATGGACAGTTGACATACACTGTATTTTTAACCTACTTTTTCAATATTTGTTTCAGAATAATGTAGTTTTCCAGTGGATTGCATCCAAATCAAAATCAAATCCAAGTTGAAATCAACTCCCAATGATGACCTCACATGGCATGGATGGTAAGTTATAATTCGTAGCTCATCCGGCCAAAGACCATTTGAGCTTTTACCATCACATGGCGTTTGTTATCTGCCTGTCCGTTAACTTTTTACAATCTGATCATCTTCTCTGTCGCAAATTCAACCAAACTTTACAAGACTGATATATGGAAGGTCCTTAACTGACCATGCTAACATTGCCCAATTGTTTCCAATCTGCCAAATATCATGGCCGCCAGAGCCGCACATAGTTTAACATTAGACCCTATTGGAAAAAAATACTTAGATGAACTCCTCTGCAACTACTAACTCTACTCAAGCAAACGGAACCAAACTTTCCAACAATAAGGTATGCAAGGTGCTTTACTAACATTGCCCAATTTTTTCTGCTCCAGGAATTAAGGTGTTTAAAGATATTTCTTACTTTAACTAACATAACACATGCATAAAAGCATATTTCAACTTTAAATTGCAACAAAGAAATATTTGACACTTATTGGCAAGCAGGGGTTACGTAAAGCTAACTATACACGTGACTGACAATTTTCCACGGGTTTTTTCCTAGCTATTATATAATTGGCGATATCTGTTTCTATCATTAGTTTTAACAAAGGTCATGCAAATGGGTAACATGGCATGTGCCATATACCGGAATAGGAACTGCTTACCCATCCAGACCACTTGAGTTCAGCCCCTGTTTTTGCATTGTGCTCATCATTTTTAGATTTTTTTGTCTTTGTCTAATCACATTTTGTTTGTGTTTGTTCGTCCTCATCCTGGTTTTGTCTTTGTCTCTGAATTTATGATTGCTGCAGGTTCATTCGAATTTTCCTCAACTTCATCTCAAATTCATCATATTTTTATCCATTTAGTCGGCTGTATTTTGGTGTTTGGTCAATAACATTTAAACATATTATCTTATTATTACTTTGTGAATATTAAGTTATAGTCTTCAGCCATTAATTGATATAGATCAAACTGAAGAAGAACAGCGAGATATGTCCTCTTTTTGTCCATTTTTAGGTGTTAACCTTATAGAATAATGACATTTCATTTTTGTGAAGATTCTTTATAAATATGTGAAGATTCTTTATAAATAATCTTAAGTTTTCCTGAATTGTAAAATTACAAACGGAACTAAAGATTATATGTGTAAGGTATTCTTTCAAAAATATTCTTATCCTGTGTTGCCTTAGAACATAAAATGGAACTGATGAATAATATTTAGATTTATGTATTTTGTCTCTGATTTCAAGATTATTTGGTGCATATACCCACTTATGTAAGTAACTTATTCGAATTTAATTAATCAACTACAACTGAGATATAAGGATATTGTTTTTCAAGGATTTGTAATACTTGAGTGTTGGATTACGAACTTTAATTAACAGTAACGTAAAGATTGTAATTATAAACCAGAATTAAAGAAAGCGTTCAATATAGGATCAAATAATTGCTTTGTTCTTTCTTCACACCCTCCATTCCTTTTTTTCACTTAATTTGGAAAATATTGCTTGAGGGACAGAGAATGTGCAGGTTATTTACAATACATTTCAGCAGTACCATGTCCTTTTTTAGTTTATGTTGCACAATGTTTGTTATCCCGATCGAGGATATTTGTAATCGGTTTGTCTGTCCGTCCGTTAGATAATCTTGTCTCCAGAACTCTTCGTTCATTTTTCACGTCATGCATTTAATTTTTATGCAGTATTGTCACAAACTGTATGCAGATGCACAATAAGGTTTTAGAATTTTAATTTTAAAACATTTGGGCCAACACGGGTCGAATTTCAAAACTTGGAAATTTAAACTTGTGACATGAACTCCTAATTCATTTTTAACTCCATGCATTTAATTTCTATAAAGTATTGTCACATACTATATGTAGATGCGCATTAAGTTTAGAATTTTGATTTTTAAAAATTGGGGCCCACAGGAGTCGAATATTAAAAATTGGAAATTTAAGCTTGTGACTTAAACTTCTTATTTATTTTTAATTTTATGCTTTTAATTTCTATACAATATTGTCACATACTGTATGTAGATGCGAAATAAGGTTCTGGAATTCTGATTTTCACAACAGGGATTGTATTTCCGAAATAGGGAATTAAAGCTTGTGACTTGAACTCCTCTTTCAGTTTTCATTTAGATTTAGCAAATTTATTTGTATATTATATTGTCCTTATTATCTGTAGATGTGCGAAAAGGTTTTGAATATTGGAAATCGATTTAGGGTTCCAATTTTGGGACCGAAAATGGTGAAATTGCTAATTTTGCCTTGTCTATGGAAATACTCATTCATTTTTTGTTTCAATGGTTTTATTTGTTTATAATATTGCTCTTCACTTTGAATTAACCCTTAGTTATCCCCACGCTAGCGAAGCGGCGGGGATAATGTTTTGCTGTTCGCCGTACGTACGTGTGTACGTAATGTCCAGGATTATCTCAGTAACCATAAGAGATAGAAAACTGAAACTTTGATCATTGTTAGCATTGTGTAGATTGTGTCGAACGTTTCGGAATTTTGGAATTTGCCCTTAGGGTATATTTATCTTCTTGAATATGCATATCAAGCAACCAAAGCTGTCCCCATTAGGAGTTTTGAAAATATTAAAAGTATTCATGTAACTCTATCATGAGTAATGTTTGTTTCCCAAATATATAATTGAAATATTCTTTCAAAATATTATTTGAAAATTACAGTACAAAAGGTTCGCAAGTTTGTCTCTAATTTCACTTGGGGACTTAGTGAAAAAAAGTCTTTTCTGTAGGAAAAATTCAGGTTCATGCACATCTATAATTTAACATTTCCTTTGAATATCGGCAAAAGAGTGCCGAAGCAACAAAACAGTGGGAAAAGTTCGTAAATTGGAAATCAAAGGATGAGACAAAGACATGAGAATGGAAAACAACAAACAGATGTTACAAGGATACTTGTATAACTATAATCAAGATAGCACAGAAGCTAAAACGCTAGCAATGTGAACTCCCAATAAAACCGAGATTCAAATCAGATGCTCCGGAAATGTTTAGTTTTGTGTTTTTCATGTATTCCCTTTCTCTGTAAATAATTTTTAGATGCTTTGCTAACGAAACGAAGTTGTTTTGTGAAAAAACACAGATGTTTTCTGTGAGAATATTTTCCTGGATAGAAAGAGAATAGTCTGTTCTTTTCCCATCATTTGCATAAATTTTGCTGAAGTACAAATCTTCTGAACTTTTTTATTCTTGTAGACAATACAGTTTTAGTTTTAGAATAGGACAAAATAAATTCGTAAATAAATTTCCTTCGGGAACACAGGATCTTTTTAAAATATTCAATGTTAACTAGGGCTTTTGTTAATTTAGCTTTGTGATAAAAGTACAGAAATCTAGTTTAACGTTTTGCCTTAATATCTCGAGAATCAAGTTTATATGTTAGATGTGATAAGGAAGTTTTTACAAGGTTTAATAAAGACAAACTTAAAAGGTTAGTTTATAGATTTAATTTTCAACCAATCTTTGTACGTATAATAAAAAAAATTAAATTAAAAGATCTACAATATTTAAAATTGTGGTAAACTTCATCAAAAGCAGCATTTTTTTTCCTAGGTTTAAAATATGCATTGAATGATGTGTTTCAATTATTAAACAAACTTCTACGAGTGAGAAAGGTTAACGCCTCTAAGTTGTTGTTTCAATATTTGTTTTTAGTATTACAACATAAAATAATTTTTTTAACATCTATACATGCTTAGAGTTGATACATTGCTTTCTCCTATTGACGTGTTTAATCGGTGGGAAAAAAATACATAATATTTTAACTACTTCCCGGTCATTAAATTTCTAGTGGCAATTACCGCCGTTTTTTCTACAGGTATTGGAACGATAAACTAGAGAAGTCCCGAAATGACGTCTACATGTATGTAAACAACGTACATAGCAACGACATTTTCTTGAGGTTTTTGTCGAAAATCATAGGAGAACAGATTCTCCTTCAATTTACTCGCTTAAGGCTCGCGTGTTGAAAATCGAATTTTAAACTATCTCGGGTGGAGAAATTCCATAACTCACTCGTACCTGAAGAAGAATCTATATATGTACATGTATCCACAACTTTAATCTCGAAAGTGAAAACGCTCTGGCATGTTAAACCATTGAAAAATAATTTTAAAAAAGACCAAAAAAGGATAAATACTACTGAAAAACCCTAAAATAGTAATAAATGGAAACCACTTTGATCTCAGTTTTTAACATTTGTCTTCTTGCACAACCCAAGGTCAGATAAAAATACAAAATCCACTTAACTTGGACAGATTTAACATTGGACAGTATTTTATTCAATTCGGCTACAATATGTTTTCATTTTTATTTGTTTCTGTGCATGAGTTGCTTTATAGAACGACAAAAAAAATCTTTTGCGAAATTGGGATTTTCTAATAATTTTTTTATTTCATACCACGTTTTTAGTACTTCTGCTTCGATTCTAATAAATTTTAAATATTTATAAAGAATTAAATGAAAAAGTGAACGAGTACTATGAACAGAAAATACAAAGGATGTTTTAAGCAAGTTTCTAATTACTTGGTACAATATAAGTGTCATTATTACACATTCCTTTATTTTCTCATCATAGTTAATTGTATATATTGACACGAAGTTACGGGTGAACTATGCACAATATGGTACAGACTATTTCTTCTTTATTGTTTTCATGTAAGATCACAATTCCAATTTCATTTCCTTAATTATAGTCATAAGGTTTAATTGATTATTTCGTACCTTTATTGATATATGTTATTTCTTTGTATTATAATATTGATATAATCAGTTTCAGTATTTCATTAAATTGAAAGAACAGATTCCCTACAGGAAATTACACCGTCTGCTTCCGCAGGGGAGACAACTTCTCATAACAGAATCTAACTTAGTTCAAACGAACATGCTGAAATTAATTAAAGGAGAATTATCAATAAACGACATTAATACGTATTGAACGTTTGCATATTTCAAAATTTACGATGTAAAGATACATGCACATAATCAATTATAAGCATACAAAAATGTCACTTTTATCGTGTCAAACTTGCACCAATTATCTATTTTGTCAAATATATCGACAAAAGTTACCATAGCAATAAAAAAAAGTCATTAGATCGAAATCAAAAGCCATTGTATCATGTTAGTAAGAAAACGGAGAACCAACTGTGTGTCTCAAATACCTCGGCAACTGATTTCTACGTGAAAAACTTTTAACGTTTAAAATAACAATTCGGTATATCCTACAAATCAACACGGATCAGACTTCCGGATTCTCCAACGTCACAGTTGCTGGTGGTGACCTCATATATGAAGCAAAAATCAGGGAAATGCACATGATAATCTGAAAATCAACTTTCCGAAAATAATTAGGACATTTAAAAGTGGAAAAGACAAGAATTAACTACGACTATCGTAAACAAAATGTAGCGTAATAGTTTTTACTTTCATTTCAAAGAAAAATTTGAGAAATTCCCCAAAAACATTTAAAAAGACACACAGTACACTGCAAAGATATAAACGAATAAAAGAATAATAACGCAATCTAAGAGAATTAGAACAAGACAGCATAAAAAAAACTAAAGCACAAGCAATGTGAACTCCCAAGAAATGGAGAACGGATTCCAGGTTCTATGGAAGTATAAGCATGTCCTGCTCCGTTTAAACCGAAATAATACATGTATGTAAAATCGTGTTTATTTTCAAGTGAGGGTTCAATTTGAGAAAGAAGTGAAATCTTTATTCAAAATATCAATTCTTATTTGTCAGATTGAATCTTCATACCGGGAAATCAAATCGTTGACTGAACGTAATCCTTAGAAATGTGGCAATAATTCCGCTCGATTGAGAACGTCAATATATAAACATCATAAGTATATTGCTACTAAGAAAGAGGCATCCAGTAGTGGTAGCTGTTATTGCCGCCACTTTAATGAATATAAAAAAAATTTAATAATTAATTACTGGTTATGTTTCCCTCTGCAGCACAGCACGTGTTCAAGAGGGTTGAATTGAAATGTAAATTCTACCCTTCTTAATCTGATTTCTTGCATTATCATAGTGGCAAATGGAGCATGCATCGATACGTCATCATAAAAATGCAAACATTGAATAAAAAACATGGTGGTCGATATAATTTGTAATTATATATAGAATATTACATGGCTTTTTCATATCACACCCCATATCAACCTGAGACATCCATATCAGCCCGAGAGATTTAGCTCGAGGGTCTGATAATGGTCGAGGGCTGATATGAGGTGTGATTTGATAAAAGCCATATCATATTCTTTTTATCGTGTATTTAAACCTTAGACGAATAGACATGAAAAGAGTTTCATGTCTGACGTTTTGTATCCAGTAAAACATACTTGCGTATATGAGATAAATCAGATTTTCATGTTCTCACCATTGAGACAAAATATTACACCCTATAATCATATAAAAATAATTCTTACGTTTAATTCGCTAATGATGCATCTACGTCTGCTATCTTGTCTGTTGTGTCTGGTGACCTCATTCTTGGATCACATGATTTCGCAGGGATGCGATACGGAATTTTCGTAGGGGTGTGGTACGGGATCTGGCCGTGATAATACGGATATCAACATGGATAGGTGATATGGACTATGTGCTTCAATCAATATCATATTTACAGAAAACCCATAAATATATGATATATGTTTTAGTTAATAGTTATAAGTGGTAGAGTATGTTGTATATTTTATTATACTTATTGTATTTCTTTAAAAAACGGATACAGTGCATCATTTAATTACTCTATATTCTCCGCAGTGCAGAAACACAACATGGGAATTCTACTAGAACGAAGAGGAGTAAATCTAAGATAATACCAAAAAGATGGGACAGTTTTGCTTTAGTTGGCAGCGTCAAGGTTTTAAGAAAACCCGAAAGTACGGCTTTCAAGACTAGGTGAGGACGTATCAGAGAAAGCTGACGTCTAACTTCTCTTCATGGTGTTGAGAAAGTCTCTGTTATGTGGCCTTTTCATCAGGTTCAAATCGGTTTAACTTTCGAAGATCGTGTAGCTGAACATGCATGTCGAAGATAATATATACATGATAAGACTCTCAAAGATAAACAAGAACTATGCCACACTGCAAACACCGACTTGTGTAATTAACAATTAATTCTTGTAAAACTGATAACCTTTCTGCCTATCTGTTCATCATTTAGAAAATCAGTGGTTAACATCTAATGAGTTATTGAATGATATGGTTCTTACGTCTTCTCTAAGGTATTGATGCTTTATATTAAAGATTTATATTATGTAGGATGCATGATACCGATAATCAGCATCATCTTTCCGATTCACACACCCGTAAAATACGATTGTTTTCTTTCATATAGGGAATCCAATTTCACAGGGGATAAATAAATTCTACTTAAGAAGTCTTGATTTGAAAAAAAAATACTTCAAACAGAATACAATATAAAAAGAAAATACTCAAACAGAATTTTAATTAACTTAATACTTTGAAAACAATACAATTTTATTATAATCTGCAAGTGTCTAGAATTCTAAGAAATTTACTTAACTAATAAATAACGAAACTGTATTATCACATAATGATTTTCAATATCCATGTATATTACCCTAACCATACATTGTACTTACAGTGTAGTTCTAGGTCACTATTCTGTATACAGTTACAAATGGTTCATAAATGGCTCATACCTCCACTTAAAGCTTTCAAGTTCCGTAATATTTAAGGCCTAGTGATTGTTCATTTACCGTTCGCTTACATAATTGGTGATGTCCATCCCGAACACCTGAGTTCACCCCAAGTTATTTGGTGGGGTTCAAAGTTTCTCCTCGTGATTATGTTTTTTACGTTCTTCGTGTTGCGTTACTGTTGTTTGTTTGGTCTTGGTTTTGTCTTTGCGTTTAGGTTTATGATTGTTGAATTTATCCTTGGATTTTCCTCATTTCGTATTGGATAAATATTACTTTTTTTTTGCCTTTAATCTGTAAGACACTAAAATGGAACAGATGGGGGTTACATGTTTCTCCATGTATCTCCCAATTATTGATATAATTGTATAAATTCATGAATAGAAATAATCTTTCTGTTGTTACGTTTAATATTTTGCAATTTGAGAAATTTAGAGCTTTACTATAAGAACTGTAGCTCTTATATTAGAATTTTTTAAATTTTAAAATTTCAATACAATAGTACCATTAAAACCAAGTATTTTAATCTTTGTAAAATTATTTTTTTATTTTTATAATAATTTCAATGTTTTCCAAATATTACGCCTTTCGGGATTTGTCACAACTATACATGTCCTACAATATGTGTAACAGTACTAATGTATTTTATACACAAGTCCTGCAAAGTGAGTCCTCATAGGTAAAATTCAAGCTGACAGTTGTCCATAGTAACAGCCTCCATGTAGGATCTTGCGAAAGGTCATTTGCATACAGTGTATGTGCTTTTAGTTAATTTAAATGTTTTCCAAAATCTTTTGACGATAGCCTGTTTTCCCGTGTGTTTTTATGTACACTATTTATTACAGCTATAAGTCTGGTCTGTCTATATTAAAAACTTGTCTTTACGATAATTCGTGACTGTCAAGGCAGCACAGACGACAAAACATAAGATATAAATAACTTTAATTATAGCTAGTACTTTGTGAGAAGTCATGAATCGGACACCGTCAGGATCAGTGTCCATACAAAAATTACGTATTTAAATTAACTACATGCTCATAATGTCCACGGTGTCATTTGTATGACTTGTGGCGCTCTTAAATTACTGCTTTCAAGGTAGATACTTTAAGGTAATACATTTAATACACACACATTCTACCGAACAACATTTGCTGAAGATTATCATGATGACTAGGTTACAGTAAATATATATAGAAAAGATTACAAAACAGAAATAAAAAATAAATATGGAACAATAACAAAGAAGTAAAAGATATATCAAACATTAACCATAATGTAAAATAATGTCTGAATATCTAAAACGTAAGCTAGTAGAATAATCCAGTAGATCTAGAACAAAACAATATCTACAACTTAAGTGACATGTAAAAGAATACTGCAATAGAGCATAGAACAAAACAATATCTACATGTACAACTTAAGCAAGAAGGATACTGTAATAGACCATAGAACAAAACAATATCCAACACTTAACCCAGAAGGATACTGTAATAGACCAGAGAACACAATAATATATAACACTTAATCCAGAAGGATACTGTAATAGACCATAGAACACAATAATATCTAACACTTAACCCTGAAAGATACTGTAATAGACCATAGAACACAATAATATCTAACACTTAACCCAAAAGGATACTGCAATAGACCATAGAACAAAAAATATCTAACACTTAAGCCAGAAGGATACTGCAATAGACCACAGAACAAAACAATATATACACGTACAACTTAAGCCAGAAGGATGCTGTAATAGACCATAGAACACAATAATATCTAACAGTTAACCTAGAAGGATAGTGCAATAGACCATAGAACAACATAATATCTAAAACTTAAGCCAGAGGGATACTGCAATAGACCATAGAAGAAATAATATCTGAAACTTAAGCTAGACGGATACTGTAATAGACCCTAGAACAAAATAATATCTACAAATTAAGCTTGAAGAATACTGCAATATTCCATAGAACAAAATAATATCTAAAAATTAAGCCAGAAATAGATCATTGAACAAAATAATATCTACAACTATGATGATGATGATGATGAATTATTGTTTAACGTCCAGTGGCAACCAGGTGCATATCAGGACGAGAACATATTAATATGATAATGAATATGATCCCTGCTTTGTACTAGACCGACACGCTAAGTCGGATTTTTAATGTGCTAGCTCACGAGGTAACTGTCCACAGGAAGACATATCACCTCACTCGGACACATTATACTGACTCCGAGCCGACCAGTCTTTGCTCTTACCGCAGATGCCAGGTGCTTGGCGGAGAAGCAGCAAATACCAATTTTAATGTCTTTGGTTTGACCCGGCCTCGGATCGAACCCGCGACCTTCCGCACTCGGGGCGAGCACGCTACCACGAGACCACCGAGGCGGTTTATCTACAACTAAAGCTACAAGAATACTGCAATAGACCATAGAACAAAATAATATTAGGTTATTATACTGTATAACGTACAATATGGCTCAAGACCTGCAATGAACTTTGACCTGAGGGATACAAGAGAAGTCCATTAAAAAATTTATAATTGCACCATGATATATGGACCTACTGTAACAAAACCAACCATGATAACAGAATAACTAGTCTTGTTTTAAAGGTGTATTTACCTGAGACATTTGACATAGAAATATTGAAAGGATTAAATGAATAAAACCAAGAAAATTTTTATTCTACATGGAGAGCATGAAAGAGGTACATTTTACTTTGCGGAAGGAGACTTTTTTACCATGGCTCGTGATTTCTAAAATTACGGAAAAAGTAGACTGACTTCACACCCCGAGATTTTAACTGGATATGTGCCATTGTATGGCGATCGTTTTGAGCCATCTCCCATGTTTCAACGAAACGTACAGACTTAATGGCAGCCTATTATTTCATGACTTCTGTAACAGGAAAACAATTGCGCGGCTTGACCCAACTTGACGTCATTATCTCAAACGTGTCTAAAGGAATATTTTGTGATGCTGATCCATCCTGTAAACAACTGATGGAGAAACTAGGGTCAGTATAATTCCTTAAGTATGTATTTAACACAAAAAGTATAAAATATTTGCATACGGTCCAAAACTTTAATGTGATGCTCTAAAAAAGAATGCAAAAGAGGTGAAAATGGGGTTTTCTAAATTTGAACAGTCCATATGTAATGTAAATCTTGTGCAATAATTTTTTTTACATACTGTATATTATAAAGTAAAATGAAAAAATTATTGTTTTTTTTACTAAAATCTTTAAAAAAATTGTCATTCCTTAAAATTCTAGAAACCCAAATACCCCCTCCCCCCCCAACCGGAAGTTGTAATATGTATGATGTAAACATTGAAACACATGTGTTTGTGTGAATAAATACACAGGGATTTTGCATTGCTATTAATAATATATTACAGGTCAGTTATTGTATGATGAAAAATGCTCACTATAAGCAGGAAACACATGCTTTTTATTTAGATGTACCAATTTTGGCAAGACTACATACATGTCATGTAACAAGGACAATTGTAAACACGAACAGGTGGTTGCATTGAAAACCACAGCTAAATAATTGTAACATTAGATGAATGTATTTAATGGAAATAGGTGCAAAGAGACCTATATCATCCACAAATCCCTTTGAACAAGAATTTTAAACCAACATTTACCAATAACAGGTTGAATAAATTCTTGTGATTTAGAATTTGCAGTTTGTCAATTGTAAAGGGGAGTAACTCATTATGACAGCATGTAACTTAAATGTACATGTATTACTGAATTTATTTGGTTTTTAAACTTTTAATATAAGGCAGCAAAATGGACTGTCCTATTGTTCCTGTAAATTTATAAGCTTATACACTTATACACATACTGATGAATTATTTAAAAGTGCACATGTGATTGTGTAATGGAAAAAATTCATTCTCCTTGGTTGCTATGCATTTTTTCCTCAATGCAAATCCTTGGTTACTACTTGTAGATTAATATTTTTTTCTTTAATCATTTATCATTGAAATGTTAAGGATAGGACTAATTGTGTTTTACAATACTTGGTGACGTCATAAAGTTATGACATCATAATTCATATAACATCATAATTTGTTCGCCTTCAAGATGTTTACATTTCTCAGACATAGAAACTGCAAATTTTTAAATAGCTGTAAAATTGTTAATACTGGGCAGATTTTGACATTTGACCCCATTTTAGATTCGTCTGTACATAATCTAGCTATTAGTTAAAAAATATTGAACTTTTTTGTGAGCATGTTAACATTTCAAGCTGAAACTTTTAAAATGACGGATAATAATTTTCAAAATTTGCAATATTTCAGCCTAAAAAAATATAAAAAGTTACCTTTATTTGTCTGTTATATGATTTTTTTAAAAGTATAAATATTAATGATAATTTTAGAAGGCATTAGTGAGTTCCAAAGAGTAAACTGAGGCTCTAAATATATCAGTAATGAATCTTGGTTTTTTCACTGATTTTTGGTTTTTATTCATGAAATAAACATGTTTGCTTTACGCCCAAATTTATGCTGAATCTTTCTTATTTTCTTTCAGATCTGAAAAATATTGCACAGTTATGTTCAGGAAAAGCTTCCGCACCAACCAAATACCATATTGTAGAGAAAATTTATATGTCATATTTCAATATGGCTCAAGACCTGCAATGAACTTTGACCTGAGGGATACAAAAGAAGTCCATTAAAAAATTTATAATTGCACCATGATATATGGACCTACTGTAACAAAACCAACCATGATAACAGAATAACTAGTCTTGTTTTAAAGGTGTATTTACCTGAGACATTTGACATAGAAATATTGAAAGGATTAAATGAATAAAACCAAGAAAATTTTTATTCTACATGGAGAGCATGAAAGAGGTACATTTTACTTTGCGGAAGGAGACTTTTTTACCATGGCTCGTGATTTCTAAAATTACGGAAAAAGTAGACTGACTTCACACCCCGAGATTTTAACTGGATATGTGCCATTGTATGGCGATCGTTTTGAGCCATCTCCCATGTTTCAACGAAACGTACAGACTTAATGGCAGCCTATTATTTCATGACTTCTGTAACAGGAAAACAATTGCGCGGCTTGACCCATATGGGGAAATGTTGAACGAGTTCGTATATTACTGAAAACCCATATTGGACTAGACGCCGTACAATACGGACGAGTTCAATCCGTTTAAGCAAATGTTTAAAAATAAAACAATAGGCTTTTCTAAATTTGATTTTTAATAAATAACAAGAATATTAACAGAAATTTTAACAACATAAGAATGCGGACAAACTATGAAGTTGAATGCGGAAAAAATATTATTTTCTTCACAAAGTATAACAGTGACAAGGCTGGACTGCAAAAAAACCTATATTTGACCTATTCATTATACAGCTAAAATCAAGATGGCGTCCGTACGTTTCCGGTTTATACAGAATCCTTGTAAAAGGCGGCGTAGTACAGTACAATACAGAAAAAATACGGCTTTTTTGTACATTTCGGGTTGTACAATACAGAAAAGATATTTTACGGTCACGTGTCATGAATGAGGTTTTCTCATTGGATTATAAATATAGCTGTATAATAACATCTAAAAGTTAAACCAGAAGGATACTGCAATAGCCCATAGAACAAAAATAATATATGCAACTAATGCTAGAAGAATACTGCAAGAGACCATAGAACATCTGATATCTAAAACATAAACAAGTAGTATATCAATTTAATATCTAATATTAGTATCTTTGGATTGTTATTTTAAAAGATAGGTTCATTCAAACCTAATTTTAACAACAATGGATGATATGAGACTCTCTTGGAGAGTGAATATAATGTCCTCCCTTTTGTTCTGCATGCCCCAATTTCGCATCCAAGCATGACACAAATTTTGTAAGCATATCAGTACGAGCTTATCGTTTACTCTCGCATACATGTAGCAACTTTGTGATATTGATATTCCTAATATCTTAATTAGCAATTAAAGTTTCATGGTATACTTATGGAAAATTAGTTATCTAAATTTGTGCATCAATTTTTTATTGTTTTCTTCTAATTTACATTAAAAAAATCCAAGTGGAAAAAAATAATTTATTTTATAGAGTGCCTTCAGATGTGTGGGATTAGTAGTATTCATAATTTAAATGTATTGAATCCATCTCAAAATGATGGTGTCCCTGAGCATGCGTATTTGATCAACATACAGAAAAATGTTCAATGATATCCGCTTTTGTTCATAATTTTGATTGTGTGATATGGCTGATTATATTTGATAAGAAAAAATCTCCAAATATATACATATATTTCCATTTTGACGGTGTCTTCCCATTTATCCAACTTTTCAAAATCACGTATTCCAATTTAGCCAACTTCAAATTTCTTACCTCTTTGATTGTTAATTTAATTTTAATTAGGTGTTAATTTGATATAAATCCATATATTTAGTTCCAGGATATTTTTACCTAAATCAATTACAGGATGAACCTATTTGACAAACATAGAGAATAATCGAGCCGACACTGTAGGTTCAAGGTGACCCCTATCAACGTTTGATATGTCAAGATTAAAAATATATGTAACAATGAGACAAAATGGCATCAACATTTACTTTATAATAGATCAAAAACATCCAAAGAAAATGTGTAGACCACTAACAATGAACTAAATATACTAATAGTACTGACAAGAGACGAATGAGCAACAGTTGTAAAACCTGGAGCTCAAAATTAAAATAAAATTCAACAATTAAACGTATAGAAATAATGAGAAAAGAAAAAATTCAGATCTTGGGTTTGTGAGTATAAATAGTCACATTATTTATCTTATTGTACCAAGAAAATAGAGAATGAACTAATTATATTGAATTCTAAACATAGAAACTCCTGGGGCGATGCTTCTGCTGGATCCTAGGTCCCCGACGGTATTCACCAACCCAGTTGTCAGACTTTTCTGACATGATTATTTATTGATTTGTTACAGAAATTACCAGTATTTAGCAAAATTCAAAAATAATAGAAATACTAAGATCTCTTTAGCTGAAATTTGGCTTCCTACTTCGGTATTTTTGGTTATGAGTACTTCTTGTTTAAAATAAGTTTGGTTTTTGGTCTTCCAAATGTTTCGGTTTTAATGCTGCTAATGAGAGGTAACTCCTTGAAATGCGTCGTATACAGCATAGTATAAATTTACTATATCTAATATTAGTATCTTTGGATTGTTATATAGTAACGACATTCCACATAAACAATGATTTTGACCTGGGGGATTACATGTATAAAATATACTTTTTATTTTGTTAAAATTAAAACTTACCAACTGCTTTTTTTACTAAGAAAAAGATATACTACACTGACGTGTATATATTCATTTTTGACAAATGTGTGCTCTCGAAGATAATTCGAGGATATCTGCTTTCACTAGTCATCGTAGAAGGTTGCATGACTTGCATTGGATGTTATTTTTGATAGAGTTCTAAACCTATCAATAACTTTGTCGTGGACATAGAATATAATTTTGATTTACTTTGGCATTTTATTGTAAACGAAATAGATTCCATACTCGAGACTAGTGACTTTCCATTAGGAATAGATTAATCTATGGTGACTCCTGACCTAATCTATTCAAGTTATAATTACTGAGGTTTATTATATGTCTTTAGGAAATACGATTTAGTTCTTAATTGATTTAACCAGCAAAACCAAATGTAAATACAACAATAGGACGCATAACCAGTTATTAAAAACGGAATTAATTTGAGTTTGAAAAATTAGACATTTTAGAAAGGGAATTTTCTTTGTAGCAGTAAATGTTATTTATGTTTATTGAAGATTAAATCTTTTATAGAATTGGGATTGTTATTTTAATTTAATTCTTAATCATAAAAAGTGAATTTTTGAGATATTTAAAGATGAAACTTGTGGATACATTGTAATACTCGCAAATGTTTCTGCTAAGGGAAATTGAATGAAAGTAAGAAATCCTTTTTAAAAATTGGTTACCAGATTGGATACTCTGTGGATGGATCTTTCGTGGTGATTACATGACGGGTGATGCTAGAATGGCAGGAGATGCTAGAATGGCAGGAGATGCTTACTCTATCGACGAGTCTGATCTCTCCCTTTCGAGGTTCATGTGATGGCTACGAACGTTCATTGATCCACGATACTCTGTGATGTGTGATTTCTGGTTAGCTTAATATTTCGCACGCAGATCTCTCTTTAATAATGTAGGTTTGGGTTGGTGACATTGTTGACATGAATTTCGTACACCTATTGTTTGCTCTCTGTTGATATTTCGTTTTCTGAATATTGGTAACTAACCGTTTTATTACCAGGCAGAGTTGATAGGAGCTGCTATCTCTATACAAAAAAGTTCGAAGTTTTATTGATATAGAATCAAACAGGATTAATATTAAATACACATGAAATATAACATTGCATACAAAATAATTAGACAGACATACAATATATACATGATATATATCAAATATAATACCTTACAAACTTGTTATCATAGTTGAGGAATAATGTTTCAATTAATATTACTATGGTTGTATATAAATATTCAAGATTATTTTATAGATAATTGTATCAAGTGTAAAGGGAAAGTACAGAAATATATGATATATATTAAACCATTTTATCTTCATATTTTAAATATCTGTTATTTAACCTTCTTTCTAAAATCATATATTTCACCAAGTCTCTCAACACAAAGGCTTGTGATATCATAATCGTTACTTCTATGTTTAAATTTAAATTTATCCTTATTTAGAATTTTTTTTAGCAAATTTCAATTGAATTTTTACAGGGGGGATATTAGTCCTCTATTTGTCCTTTATCTTTTATAAGTAAATCCAAGGACCAAAGTTCACTACAGTGTAATAAAATAGGTTTAACACACGAATCAAAAAGTTTCAAGTGAGGTGGAATATTCATATACATGTAGTTGGAAAATAATGTTTTCGTAATACTAAATATAGCTTTAGGTGCTTTGTTCATAGATGTTATGTCGCTGCTGCAAAAGTACCTGAAGGTTTAAAAATGATTCCTAAATATTTATAATTATGAGTGCATTCTATGATCTTACAGTTGAAATCAGTTCTAATCTCTCAACTATTCTGTCAGAGAGGACGGTTCTAGAACCATTCTAGAACGGTTCTAGGGTAGAACTAACCCTGTCATAAATGGTTCTACGGTAGAACTGTCATAAATGGTTCTAGGGTAGAACCGTCCAGAATGGTTCTATGATAGAACTTTCATAAATGATTCTAGGGTAGAACCGTCCATTTTCATGTCCGATAACTCTGTATTGATTATGGCACGTACTCCTCGTCTTCGCTTTTTCCAAACTTTTAAAACATTTTTTTTAAATATGTAGTAACATTTCACATCGATTATAATTTCAATATATGAAATTATGAAAATAATTAATTATATTAAATTTATGACCAATTTATACAAAAGTACATACATGTAATAAAGAGCAGTGGTGCAAGTTTTTTTCTCATTTTTTTAACCCACAAGAAAAACGAATTATTGATTTTTATCTGAAGTAAATTTACAGGTAAAGAAATTTGTTCTCCGTAACATGTTGTGTGTTTCAGGTAATTATAACTGATTAACGTTTTGACATGTACATGTATATTGTACCTTGACTGTCCGGATGTTTATTGTTCCAACCTTTAAGGTACACAGATACATGTGTATGTATACAGGTAAACCGTTTTGCTGATAAAATCAGCAGGGTTTCAAATTTAAATAACGCTAAATTTTAAAATAATTAATGCAGCATTTGAATAAAGAGGTGTGTAGAAGGTGGTTCCAAATACCAATGCAGAGATTTCAAATGTGTCCGACAAGTAGTATTTTAATTTATTTTAAATTAATAATTTATCTTTTTTTACCATTTTTATATGGTAAACATTTTATACATTATATAATTCTCTTTGCTCGTATGACCGATATTTATTTCGTTATGACAAGGTACAATATGATTGGGATGAGTACCGCCTTTTTGAAATAAGAGGTGCATTTCACCAATTTATCGACAAATTACATAGACATAACGTACATATCTGGACATTTTACACAATAATTTCAGTTGAGAAGGGACGGGACTAAATATTGATTTAAAGTGTTCTCTTATCGAAGTATATGTAGAGGATTGTTTTATGTACTAGCAAATAATACCTACTAATTTTTAAATCATTTAGTTTTAGTAAAAACTTTATTCTGAGTGAATTTTTTTCTTTTTTACTCTATAATATATTTCGGTATGATAAAAGTTGATTTTAAATTTATGACAACAAATTAATTATTTTATTTCTTATAATTTTGATGTTCAAAATTCATAAACTATTGCCAGGGTCATAAATGGTTCTATGTTAGAACCATACAGAATGGTTCTCGGGTAGAAACGTTCAGAATGATTATATGGTAGAACATTTCAGAATGGTTCTAGGGTAGAACCGTCCAGAATGGTTCTAGGGTAGAACCGTCCAGAACTATTCTAGGGTAGAACTGTCATAAAGGTGTCAGGATGACAGTTCTAGAACTGTTCTAGAACTGTTCTTCCGACAGTTAAGGACAGTTCTAAAGAGTAGTTAGAACTGAGCTCAATTGTACCTTCATATTTAAAGGTAGCATATTTCAACACTTTTCCAGACTTATTAAAAATTATTATTTTAGTTTTATCAGTATTGACTTGAAGATACCATTCCTTGCAATAATTATGAAGGTTGTCTAAACTTGCTTGAATGCCTGCTTCTGTCTCAGATAGCAATACAATCAATATCATCAGCATACAATAAACAGTATATAAGTGTTCATTTTCAAGAGAAGGAGGGGAGCATGATATATCAAAGAAATTTACAAGGTCATTGATATATAATGAAAATATAGCTGGATTAATATACACCCTTGTTTAACTCCTAACTTTGACGGAAAAAAATGAGTCTCCCCACCTTATAGTTTTATTGAATATTGAACATCTTGATACATATTTTGTAATATATTTAAGAAATTATCCTTTAATCCACTCCCAATAAGTTTGTAAATCAACAGGTCTCTATTCACAGTACCAAAGGCTTTCTTCAGACCCACAAAGCAAGCATGTAGTCGCTTTGAGGATCTGAACGCGTTATCGATAAGACTTTTGATTGTCAAAATACGGTCACTAGTCCTACTTCCTTTACGTAATCCAATTGAGTTTTATCTATAATGTTAATATTTTCACTATATACTTAAAGCCTAAAATGTAGGACTTTTGTAAAGGGTTTCCCAAACAACTACAGATTGCTTTTCCTCTGTAGTTAGATTGATTATTGAAGCATCCCCCTTACATATTGGCTTAATATAATTTTATTCCCATAAGTTGGGATAAATTTATGATTAAAAGAATTAAGTTGAAAAATAAAACATATAAATCTCGCTACGTTGAAGACCCATTGTCAGACTTGAGCTGTTTTCTGCTTTTTGGTCGGGTTGTTGTCTCTTTTACACATTCCTTGTTTCCATTCTCTATTCTATCCACTTTGTAAGCACAAGACAGTTTCAACATTTCATTAATAATACCACCAACACTGCTAGATTTGCGTAATTTCAAAGTCTTTACTGCCTTTAACATTTTCTCAGCAGTGATT
This sequence comes from Mytilisepta virgata, assembly GCA_028015205.1. Taxonomy (NCBI): domain Eukaryota; kingdom Metazoa; phylum Mollusca; class Bivalvia; order Mytilida; family Mytilidae; genus Mytilisepta; species Mytilisepta virgata. Next base: position 46,701,425 of record CM051515.1, read on the forward strand.
TCAGAGTTTAATATGGTTGGATCAAAGCTAGTTATATTCTGTTTTGTCCTGTTGCTGTTGTTATCTACATAACTAATATTCATTAATTTATAGAAATCATTAAACCATTCTTGAGAAGAAATGTTGGAACTAGGATCTATACTTTTACTTTTAAGTACTTTTTAGTATACATGTACATGTACTAATGATAACCAGTAGGTAACATTCTGACAAAAAATCAACTCGGATACGTACTTGTGATAGTAAAAAGCGAGTTCTTAATCAACCTTCATAACAATGAAGTTGATAGCTTAACAAATAATCCTAGAATAAGTAGTTCTGATTACGATTTAGGCCTTAGCGACATTATAGATAAAGGTACAAAAATATTTATTTTTAGTCTTCTTGGGGGCAAGAAGCTGTATGTTTACCTGAATATATTTTCAGTATCTCTAAACGAATCATAGAATAAAAATCCAATAAAAAAAGTACAATTTCCGTAAAATCGAACTTTGATATGTTTATTCCTAATTTTTTTTACATACACTAATTTACATTTAAGAGTCGTCAACAAATTGTAACCTTCTTTAATTGGTAACTGATATGTGTATTTTGGATAATGCATGTATGTTATAGTTTGAAACTTAGTAAGTGTAGTTTACTTTGTGACGTAGACATTTGGCTTGTACTTTAAATATGAAAATAAACTGTTTATATAGGGCACAAAATATGAAATAAAAAAAAACTTTATTTTGTGACTTCCGTCTCACGTATCAGTAATGCATGGTAATCTTGATTTTGAAACCGATATTCAATATTATTATTTTTAGCCTTATGATTACTTAAATCAATATTAATGTCAATCTGAAATTTTAGATAAAAAATACTAGTAACATATTTACAATGGCATTGAAAATTGGCGTTTTTTACATTTTTGCAGCTTTGTTGACTTTTTTAATTACTTTTATTTCCATTTGTAGTTAAGATAAATATTTATATACAAAAATACCTTATATTCAGTATTTGTTGTATAATTATATACACTGAGATATTGTTTGAACGTGATAATCAATAAAATGTTTGGGCGGCGATATTTAATGTTTCATAGGGTATATTTTCAAAGGGAACTACCTAAGGAATTGTATGGTGGGTTTATATTGTTTATATTTTGCAATAACATTAAAAGTTAACATGTTAGATTGCATTCAAGATTATCAGTTGCGATTATGCTAAAACATATATGGATGATATGAAAATTTAAAGTGTTATTAGCTGCCATTTAGAAATTGCAATTGTCGCCTACTTTACACATGTATTCACATCCTTGTTCGTTAAGTACAAATGTAACAGTTATCACTTCATAAATGGATGAAGTGTATCAAGATTCTCTTAATATGCGTTTTCACATAAAGAACATTATTTAAACGAAAAGATATTTTCGTGAATCTCTTACTTAAACAATAAAAAAACTTCGAATGTGTGCCCATATTTTCGGACCTGGAGAATCTTGTATTCTCCTGAAAAAAAAACGAAAGTTATATATCCGCGAAAATAACCTAATGTAAGGTATAAACTTTTTTGTTGAAGGAAAAATAGTCTGGTATTCCTCTAAAGTAAAACATCCATTTGCCCGTGCAGTGGGACGTTACATGATAAATAAAAATCATAAATTTTTTATTATGTTTTTTTCGAATTTCAGATATTGATTATCTAATTTTATGTGTCAGTCAACTTAAGATGTTTCTGTTTTTGGTGAGGTCAAATGACAGCAAAGGAAACAAATAAGTTATATTTACCAATCAGTTGTTATAGAAGTGAAACAATAAATAACAGTAAATATCAGCCATTATCGACATACTACATGTATATATGTTAGAAGTATAGGAACTGTTTTGGTGATGCCCGTATCCATATCGCTGTTTGATTAAGGAAGTGTACGTTCATGTGCTTTTTTAAATGTTCATTAAAAATACATAATACCTGTATTTTACCCTACGGAATCGTGTACCAGCTAGTATAACTGTTTCCTCAACGAACGGAAATTTAGCATTAAAGAACTACATTTGTATATAACATATTAAGAGTACAATACCTACATTTTTAATATGCATTATACATGACTGAAAGACCTGTATCACCTACCCTATATGGCCCACTCGGAACACACTTTTATTCTGTTTGGAGTTCTTTGGGTGCATTATTGTGATATTTTGTTATTTACAGCAATATTCACACATTTTTACTTGTAACAAAGACATGATCTATTGTTGAAATATATGATATAAAGAATAATACATGATCAAACTTAAAGCAAATATAGCAATATCAAACCTCGAGCCAAAGGCCTCGTGGTGATATTGGGTACTCGGGTTGATATAGCATGCGATATACGATTTGACCATGTATTATTCTCCATTTATCTTTTGTTTAGCGTAGATATAGGTATATTTCCATATGATACAGCCGGAAGTGGGCTTACAACATTATTGCAGATGGATGATATCCATATCACCCCACTGGAATACCCATATGGTACTACTAAAGATCTCAATGTCTCGGATGATATTGGTCTATTGGGGTTTATATTTGATTTGATATGAAAAATACATATACTAGTCAAAAACAGAAATCCCAATTTATCAAAGAATATTGAAAGTGATAAAAAAAAAAGGCAATTATCCTGCTAAAATTTATCATTTAATAAAAAAATTACGCTACGACGTTTTGAAATCTTGTGTCCATTGGAAATACATTACCATGTAACGTTTCTGTTTTTACTAGTATATGATATTCTATATGTATATATGACATACATTTTTGTAGGTTGGCATATAAATTTAAATAGTATCATCTGCTGCCATTGATCTACACATTATTCCGAATCTTACTGAATTATTCGCAGGGTCGAGAGAACCGATAGATTTATCCTCCCTCCATGATAAATACTATAATGTAACACATTGCTGACAATCAACTAGAAAAAAAATAAGTTAAGGGCAGTTTATATAAGATTTGTTGTTCAGTGGAACAACCTATACACATTTCAACAAACGCTTACGGGACTTTAAACCCTACAGATTTAACTAGGCGGACGAAACTTATAACAATTCCAAGGAAAGAAGGGCAATTATTTGAAAAGAAAAACGTCATTACATCAATTATATATATTAGGTGTTTCCTTTAAAAAAAAACACTTCCCGGATACTTATGTCCTGAGCTGAATTTCCGTACCCACCTTCCTTTTTCATGTCATAAATTGTCTTCAATCGAATTTGAATAACTGTCATGACTGTCTATTTTTAAAAAGTTAACTAGAAGAATTTAACCATTTCATATGTAACACAATAATAGCGAGATAATAAGGATATACGTTTTGACCATAATATGATTTTCTATTTTATTCCATTATATTTTTAAGGACTACATGCTCAATTTTTTTTTACCTGTTACAGTGTATTAGCTAATTGACAAGAAAAGTTTGATATAGCCAGTAAAAAATTGTTGAAAGAGTTATGCTTCAATATAGATATATATTATCATGAAAACAGTCAGATAACAATTTTTTCACTATAATTCTTTTCCTTTTTTTCAGAAATACTACCCACGACTTTCGTCTAATTATCTGAATTCGATTTTCCGATTGGCAATTACCTGAATTTCTTTATTTCGTATCGGGAATGGTCTCATATATATATTATTTATAAGATTTTTAATTATATATCTTCAAATTAAAGATGATGTTTGCGGTAGATTTCTTAACGCCTTAAACTTTATGGAACCAATAATCAATTACTGGCTTTGCGTCGAGACGATTTACTGATTGGATAACTGGAGGGTTTGAATAACAAATCAAAAATCGTAAAACGCCTTCATGTAATTACTAAAGAAACTGTCCTGACAATGTCTTTGAATGATAGGGAGAGTCAGTAAGGGATGAAGATAAGGTTAACTTGGAACTTATAAGGTATGTAGCATTATAACAAATTTAGTTATATTACCCAAAGTATATTTACTTATGGAAAATAAAAATTATATTAAATTTGATTTTTTTTTATTACAAAATAAACGTAAGGAGTTCAGTGGAGTGTTTGTTGGAAACACGGAATATTTGAATCCAAAATTTGTAATTTTAAAAATAATTTTATTAGACAATTTAATAAAACACATAATGGTTGTAATGTTCCTGGCAGAAACTTACTTTAATACTAGGATTTTTGTCATCCTATCCTTAGATGTTTTAAGACTTTAAATTGAAAAAAATACATTCTACTTTCCAAAATTTTTCATCTACGTGTTTTTTACGGGAAAAACTCTGCAAAATCTATTTATTGTATCATCGTGCAAAATTAGAAATATTGTTTAACATTGTATACTTTTCAATAACAATTATTAGAGTTCTCTTTTTATTATTAAAATATACAGAATTTAAGACTTTCATTTAATTTTTGTATCATATCAATTACAAAAAAGTTTATTCAAAGACGATTCTGTCGTTAATCAACACTAAGGAATTATTGCTATACAGGAATTCAAAAGGTTATTTGAACTATATTCCACCCAAAAGCTGTTACTAAGAGAACCAGTCTAATTGTAGGAGCACCTGATTTGTGTGGGGGTTCTTGTTGCCAGTGCTTTAGTTTTAGTGCTGTCTTGTTCTGATTCTTTTTACTTTGTAGTGTCTTTTATTTCATGGGTTATATCATTGTAATATTTGTTTTCTGTGATATTATTTATCCTGTGTTTTGATTTTGGTGTTGTATACGGACGTTTGTCCTTTGATTGTGGTATTACACACCTTTGTTTCTGGATTGTGGTATTACGGACGTTTGTCCTTTGATTGTGGTGTAACGGACGTTTGTTTTTGGATTATGGTCTTACGGACGTTTGTCTTAGGAATGTGGTGTTACGGACGTTTGACTTTGGAATGTGGTGTTGTATACGGACGTTTGTCTTTGCATTGTGGTGTTACGGACGTTTGTCTTTGGAATGTGGTGTTGTATACGGACGTTTGCCTTGGAATTTGGTGTTGTATACGGACTTTTGTCTTTGGATTGTGTTGTTACGGACGTTGGTCTTTGGATTGTAGTGTTACGGACGTTTGTCTTTGGATTGTGGTGTTACGGACGTTTGTCTTTGGAATGTGATGTTGTATACGGACGTTTGTCTTTGGATTGTGGTGTTACGGACGTTTGTCTTTAGAATGTGGTGTTGTAGGCGGACATTTTTCTTTGAAATGGGTGTTCTATACGGACGTTTGTCTTTGGATTGTAGTGTTACGGGCGTTTGTCTTTGGATTGTTGTTTTACGGACGTTTGTCTTTGGATTGTGGTGTTACAGACGTCTGTCTTTGGATTGTGGTGTTGTATACTGACGTTTGTCTTTGGAAATTGGTGATGTATACGGACGTTTGTCTTTGGATATTGTTGTTACGGACGTTGGTCTTTGGATTGTAGTTTTACGGACGTTTGTCTTTGGGTTGTAGTTTTACGGACGTTTGTTTTTGGGTTGTGGTGTTACGGACGTTTGTCTTTGGAATTTGATGTTGTATACGGACGTTTGTTCTTGGATTGTGGTGTTACGGACTTTTGTCTTTGGAATGTGGTGTTGTAGGCGAACATTTGTCTTTGGAATCTCGTGTTGTATACGGACGCTTTCTTTGGATTGTAGTGTTACGGACGTTGGTCTCTGGATTGTAGTGTTACGGACGTTTGTCTTTGGATTGTGGTGTTACGGACGTTTGTTTTTGGATTGTGGTGTTACGGACGTCTGTCTTTGGATTGTGGTGTTACGGACGTTTGTCTTTAGATTGTGGTGTTATTGACGTCTGTCTTTAGATTGTGGTTTTACGGACGTTCTATCTGTCTTATTGGTTGGGTATTCTTTTGTCGATTTTGCAAATCACTAAAGCTAGTGTCAAAATTGCCGTCATGAATTCTGTAAAAGAATATTCTTTTTTGGTACCCATAAAATCGATTTAACCCCAACACTGTACCTGGTCAGACTATTCTGACTCTCAGTTGTCCTTATGTTTGTGTTTTGTATTCTTTTGTGCTATTTGTCGTTCGGTCTGGTGTCTGTTGGGTGGCGTTGATTGATTGGTATGTCATTGTTGATCTTTCCTTTTATCCATTTTGTTGTTTATTTCTCAATTAAAATTCTCGATCAACCTTGGTCTGTTTGAATAAACTTGTAAACTTTAAGTCTATATGAACGTATATATGGTATAAGTTGATATATTTTATCATTAGGAAACGTGATATTTAAAGGTATGTATATTTTTTATCTCGAGGAAATGTGATATTTAAAGCTTGATATAATTTATCTTTAGGAAAACGTATATATTTTAGCTTGTCCAAAGAATATAATGATAAATTACTGTCATCGAATCATTTTACTTCACTGGAAGAGAGCTTTTGTTGGTTCAAAGAAACCACTAATTTAAGAGTTCCATGAAATGTAGGTAGGGGATAATCGTAATATTAAGAAGAAAACCATTTGCATTTTAGGAAGCAAGGAAAAGGAAAATTTGGTTGAAATTATCAAGCTTGAAAATGTGTTTTTTTTTTAAATCGCAAGATTGTGTGCGATCCCATGTTTGTTAGAGGTGGAAAAAAAATATGATCCAAGATAACTTCCCTTTCCAGTTAAATTCAAATGGTTGTTTCCTGAGAAATAAAAGTATTAGCATTTATATTTGGGTTTTTAAGATCATATTAGTCTTACTTTCCCTAGATAAAAGCCTATTGCTCTATGTTTGAAAGATTGAATACGGATAAAATAATTGTCCCTCCCCCACCCCAAAATATCGTATCACAGCTGTCAGGTACATCTTTATTAGAAGTGCAAGTCATGACTAGTGGATATACAATACATAGAATTCGATACGAAGATATATATAACATTCCATATGAATTCTCGTCCAATATTAAACGGCTTCAGCAAAACTTTTGGCCTTGAATATGGGATGTTTTGAGCTGATATGGAATATGATAAAAAAAAAAACTTGAAAATGTCTCATTGAAGTATATATTTTTTTAAGGTAAAACAACTGTTATCTGTTTTTTTTTTAAGTGATTGAATACACAGATGTATTATTGCTTAATTTTATCACGTACTAAGAAAATGAATCTGAATTTTTTTACTGACATTTCTTTACAAGGTCAAGATTGTATTACATTTCCAATCATTTAATACTGCTAATCAATAAGGGCTGCAAAAACACTTTCCATAGTTTTGTATATTATATGAAGTTATAACGATAAAAAATATAAAATCTGCATATTTTTAACCGGATAGTGTGATCTTAGTTCGTGTTTAATGAAACTTGAATTATAAGAACTCGGGGAATGCATAATTGATGTAGTTTTTCTAACAATGATAAAACTTTAAAAAGGCCATGTTCATATTTTGTTCAGATGAAGAAAATGTTATTATGTGTTGTATGTATCGTAAACTGAAGTAAAAGAAATAAAAGTGTAGCTTTTAAAAACAATACATGTATGTTGAGGCAAATATAGTACTCAGGTGTTGATGGATATTACTAGCACTAAAATTGAACCTAAGAATCTAAAGTATCTTTTGAAAACTATGAAACTAATACAGTTTGCGATAAAGTCTTGTGATTACCTTTGGCCGTTTAATAACGGAATAAATCATTGCTAAAGTTGAATATTTTATCGTAATTGTTTGAAACATTGTTTAATATCGGCACTGTCGTTCTAACGTCAAATTCCGGGGCCTCGGTGGCCGAGTGGTCTAGGTAGTTCGTCACGACTACTAGCCTATCAACACTGGGGTTGTGAGTTCGAATTTGTGGCGGGATGTGTTCGACTCCGATCTAAATTAACAAGGATTGCCAATTTTCCTACCGAAGGTCGGTGGTTCTCTCCGGGTACACCGGCTTCCCCCATCAATAAAAACTGGCTGCCGCGAAATAGCCAAATGTGCTGAAAACGGCGTAAAACCCCAACCAAAACAAAAAAACGTCAAATTCATCATAACCTGTCCTGAGTTTACTGATTCAATCCGATGTTAAAAACGTGATTCTCTTGTCGCAGCTATGATTATCCATTGTTATTATAATTGCATATATGATGCACTCAGTTCAATTGATATTTTTTATCATCATAGCTGTTACCGAAGTAGAAAGTACTGATTTTTCTGGGAAAAAACTATAGAAAATTAACTTTTCTTCCATTCATTTTAAATATCATATGATATAGGTATAGTTTTGCGAAGGAAAGATTCAAATCCACCTTAAATTATTTTCATTTAAGTATAGGTGATTATAGACTCTGCAGGCCTGTTATGTATGACTTTACGTCATGTTAGAATTAGATAAATTAATTTCCCTTCGTAATATTATCCAGTTATTAATTAAAAGATACAATATATTTCTGCCTCTAATTTCTGATTGAACTCTCCTTACATCCGTTCTCAAAATGGATTCTAAAAGAAACAAATATTTTCGACGAAAACTTGGTAAATTATAAAAAGACGTATTTCCAATTTTCCAAATGAAGATTCACACGATTTGTTTTATCATTACTTTTTTCAAACATTCAAATTTAATCTAGGATTGTCTTTCCAATTTCCTATCCATAAAACATAACCCCATTGACAGAATTACTGGGAGGAAGACATTAAGATATAGGAACATCAAATATTTAGTTAATATAAAAGTACATGTATGTATATAAAATAGACAGGACATTAAGCCATTAAGATAGAAAAGATTTGAAAAAAATACTATATTTCCTTTTTGCCTATGTTTTCGAACACGAAATAATTTTGGTTTCTTCAACATTTTCAATACGAACATGCCAGACAGTGCGAGTACACGACTCGTTTAAAGTCTGCATGTCTAATTAATTCTTTGCTATGCGGATTCCGTTTTAATGGTGTTGTGCCATCTCAAGGGTCTCCACTTTGAGTCTACTTTAAGAAACTTTTTGGGTGTAATATAATTGACATCATAAACATTATTTGCAATAGACAAAATGTTAAAACAATCTAACACCCCATCAACCCACGTATTTATCACGAACACATCATACATATACATGTATTACGTGCTGATGACACGTGAACAATAACCTGACGTAGTAAATTGAAGCTTATTTTCGATCCTCTGCACTTCCGAAAATTCTGTATTTCAAATACGTTGTATAAAATCAAACATCATCGATCCCGAGGGTGTCATTACCAGACCATTAGCGAGCTTGTTAAATCTAATTACAAATAAGGAGTTAATTATCAATATTCAGAGTATAAATTTGCAAATAAATAAAAATTGTTTCCCACTTTTACTCTAGCTTTTAAAACCCGTTATATATCTTTGGATGTTCAATAGCTAGAAATAGGAAGCGACTCGTCAAATGTCATTTTAACAAAAAGGTAAGTCTGGACTTACAGATAAATAAGATTTTCTGACAAATCAAGATGTTGTTGTGTCAAAGACACAACAATATTTCATTCAATTTTAAAACTTAGATCTAAGTTGCAAATATTGTTGCTCTAATTTAATCCAGTTTAGCAAATTCGATGTTTTAGATAATTTTATTTAAGAACAGCCATTTTAAACGAAATAAAATATATACAGAAGGAGTTCGGTATTAGTACTAAATTTGACACATAAGAAACAAAGCCTTAACTATAAAAGTCCATTCAGAACATACGGCATGATAACCGGATCCTTTCGTTAAGTGTTTTAAACATTATTGATACTTAATAGGGAACAATAAGACAAAATACGTTTGAGGATACATAAGAAACTAACCCATGTAGTGCTGGAATAGAGTACAAAATACAAATCAACATTGCTTTTATTACTGCTCCTCATCTTGAAAGTCGGGAAAAGTTTTTCAACATAAGCCACAAGCTCATAGGTTTGAGCAGGATCAGAAATATTTCTACTGTCGACTTAACGATATCCTGCGTAATATATTTTCTAAAAATAAGAAATTAATGCATAATAGCAAAGAAGTAAAAATGTACATTTTGAACATTTTGAATGTTTAAGTATGTTGATGTTTATATGGGATTTTTTTCTTAAATTCTACGGCTAAACCATATAAGTATGTGTATATTCGTTGTAAAATGTATAATGAAATGAATTGAAGATGTGCCGTAAATGTCGATGTATCACCAAAAAAAAAAGGAATCCAAAAAGTACATGTAGAATATAATCGAGCCTAGCCCATACAAATTTTGGCATAGGTATAGCGTTGCTGCACTATTTGAAGTAGTGCAGACAAGTTTGCTATGAGTCGAGCCTAGCCCATATAAATTTTGGCATAGGTATAGCGTTGCTGCACTATCTGAAGTAGTGTAGACAAGTTAGCTATGAGTTGAGCCTAGCCCATACAAATTTTGGCATAGGTATAGCGTTGCTGCATTATTTGAAGTAGTGCAGACAAGTTTGCTGTGAGTCTCGTGCAGTGGGCAGACTGTTCTTAAGGCATCATAACGACGGCACTAGCTGTGAATATGAAGAGGGAAATAGCAGAATAACCATTATTTTTATGTATGAAGAAGCATAAATGATTCCTTGATTCCTTGGGTAAATGTGCTTTTAGTCATTTAGTAGACAATGTTAACTGGAAATGACAGTTTAATAATTATAATAATATGGTATGTTCCAAATATCATTTGTAAGAGACAGGGACTGCTCACCCACCGGACCACCCGAATTTATGCCCCTCCCCACCTCCACCCCCACCCCGCCCTGTGTTTCCTTTTTTTTTTTTTTTTTTTTTTGGTGGGTCCATATTGCTTATAAGTTTTTGTGTGTCTATCGTTTATTTGACCCCATCTCGGTTTTGTGTGCGTCTGGGTTTAGGATTGTTTGGTGGCCCTTTTGACTTTTTTTCATGTTGTCTAGTGATCAGTTTTAGTAATAAAACATTCGTAAAGATTGAACAGTTTAATACTCAAGTGAAATAGATGTTACACCATCCGCTATGTTAAGATATTCAATCAGAATTGACCTTTTGTTGGAGTAATGTTAAAGTGTCTAATTATCAATTTACCAGATATGAAAAAAAAATACCCGACATAAAACTTACTCCTACAATATGATATAACATTTTTATGCAATCATATAACACGTTAATTCAATACTATTTGGATTATATGATACCAGCATTTTAAAGGCGCATGAACACAGCTATTTCATTTATGTTTTGAGGTTTTAAAACACTTTTTTAATGAAACCCCTCTAAACATCGTTTGGTTTGAATTTTTTTATATATATATATATATATATATATGTGTGTGTGTGTGTGTGTATATATATATATATATATATATATATATATATATATATATATATATATATATATATATATATATATATATATATATATACTTTTCAGTGTTTATTTGTTGTTCTTGTGGTTGTTCATTTGTCTTCCCGGGTTTGTCTGTATAATGGATTGGTTTTTTTATTTGCTCCTTGAGTATATTTGTCCTCTTTACAGATTTCTGCCTGTATGTTATTGCATAATGCCCATAACGAATACCCATATCCTTTTATTTCTATATACTTGAGTATATAGCACTTGTCTTGTCTCTTAAAGTTCACCTTTCTTATTGTCATTCTGCCTAATATTATTTCTGTATCAGCTTTGATATATTATAGTCTGTAACATTGCCGATAGAAACAAACCGTAATTTTGAGAGGCCAGTTTGAATCGTCATCTGTATCAAAGCTCGCCCTATTCTGTATTCAGTGATACCCTCAAAGCAAGGAGATAACTCTGAAAATAGTAAAAGTTAAATACTAGTATTTCAAACTTACGTCTCGTCAAAATTTATTTCTTGACATTTTCTTAAGTAATTTTTTCTTTTCGAATAGCAAATGCACCTCTTTTAAAATAGTCAATCAACAAAATACTTTTTTTCCACATATTATACTTTATTTATACCGGCTTTTATTGTTGCTTAAATCTTAACTTTCCGCACGTTTTTTTATGACTTTTTACTTGGTTGTAATTCTCTTCATCTCTAGGTCTTGTGAATGGAATACAAATTTTTAGTACATTTAAAGAAAAATAAAAAGTCATTCCTAAATGATTACCGAATGAATGGAAAACGTTTTTAATGTTCGAATCGATTTATTTAACTAGAATAGTTGGTATACTGTTTTCTCTAATAAAATTATGTATTTTCAAATATCAGTTTTATATGCATTCAAGGAATTAATGTTTTGAAGAGAGCTAAACGACTGGAAATTAGAACTAACACAGTGATAAAATTAAATATATTTCTTAGGAGGGAAACCACGGGATTTCTATAAATTCTCGTAAAACGCACAGAAATGAATTATTTTCTTTGTGATTTAACAATTACATTGCACAATACATATTACATGTATTATATACCACAAACCTCATTGTTATTAAGGATATTAGTATCATTAGAATTATATGAAACATACACGTTACGAGAACATTTTAACCCCCTCCCCCTTCAACAAAAAAGTTTCCGGTTATATATAGACATCTATTATGTTTTCTTTCCTGCTCCTTAAGACTACTCCTACATATCCTGAAAGTAAAGAACCTTTATGATTCAATTTTTAGAATGCATGTTGGCATTTGGCGTAATTTTTCATTTTCTAATCTTTTCTTTCAACATACATATTCAGTTGTATAGTGCAACGGAGGACTCTGAGTATGCCATGACAATGATTTTTCCTTGTTTCCGATTAATCGAAAAACAAACAAATCATTTTTTTTTAATTTTGATAATTTAAAACTTGATTACTTGAAAAATTCCATATAAGGATGAATGAACCTTCCATTTCTGTTATAGTTTTCTGAATTATATATAAACATCTGCTTATTTGAGAGTAGAATACATTATTGTTCTCAATAAAAACATTTATCGTAACCATTTTATAATTACAGAATTTCGTAAAGTACTTTCCGATCGTTAAATTCATTAATCTCTTAGTTTTAATCTCTACAACGGAAATGATCTCAGGGGAGCTAATAAAGAAAAATCATACCAATCACAGGTCATTATAAACCATTGTCACATCATTAGTCATACCTTGATCAAACGTTACAACCAGATAACATATGGAATATTGATATTTTTGTAATAGTTAGCAATTACTGTTTGGATTACCTTAACATTAATGTCCGACACATGTATTTATCATTGCTTACGTAACAACTAAAATTTACATATACATGTACTAAGTTAATTTCAATAAAGTTGTTATTTCTTTTTCTAAAGACATTCATTCAGCATTATATATAAAAAAAATCACCACTGCTTTTGATTCAACTGCAGCTTTTATTTAGAAAGAAATATGTTACTGCTGATAAATCGTCAGAGATATATATAAAAATGAAACGAACAATATGCTTGACATGCTTCTGAAAAATAAAATTACAACAATAGTTTCTCTGAGTAATGATTTATAATACACTACCAATGAATATATTTACCGTTCAAAAATGTACCGCTTACAAATAATTGTTATGTAATAGTGAGTGTTCAAATGTAAATTTCTGTCCATGTTGTAGCTCTCTGTCACGAAAAGTGAAGGATTTGTTATTGTTATTCAGTAACTGCTTGTACAAAATGAAAAGAAATGCAAGATATTTTCAACATTAAACATTCATGACAACAAGAACATCACTTGAATTCTATAAACCCGTTTTTATAAAAGAAAATTAAATTCTTCGTTGAATTAAACTGCATTTGCATTTCATATTACTGTATTTTCTCTCGTATTGTTCAATGGTGCAAATATGGGACAATTTAGGCCAGAATTTCAATAAATAAACCCTTTAATAGAAAGTCCAATCCGTATAGGGGTTTATGTTTTGATAAAATACCCAATTACTCAACAGTTCGATTTTTTTCTGGAGTTAAGTCTTTTGGTCTAAATTGAATTTAAACTTCATTATCCTTGTAGCGGATGCATCATCACAACTGTCTTCGCTCTATTCTTAAATGATTGTTTAAACGTTTAGTTTTTACGACCATGCGTCAGAATAAACTGTTTAACTGTTTACCCTTTGTATTAATTGTATTCCAATGAGAATTCAATTTGCTTTAAGGTACACATGTAGAAGTCAGGCTCTAATTAAACATTGTATTCAACAACCGATTACCTACTTTCTTGGGTATCGATTTTAATTAACTGCCCTATTAACTTTGGTATTTATCTGGACAAAAATTTATATTTCAGTTAGAACGTGCATCTTGCATGCACATTCAGCAGTAAAATGTTTATAGTCATTTTAATAACCAAACCAAACTTTTATTGTCATTTAAATCATGAAATACGATTTGTGACAAACATAATGAAATACAACAAGAAAGAAAAACATTATTGTAAATACAATAAAGTAGATTGAGTATATACAATTTTAGTCCCTTGTCCTCAGTTCTGATGACTGTTTTATAAAGGAACTTAGTTCTTCTTCTTGTTTTGGTGTCGATGGCGTAAGAATAAATTTCAACTTTTCGGTGTCTGTACCGATTATCAAAATTGATGTCTTTTTCGTTACATGTAATAGCGATAACATTTATAAAATTATGCCTTATACTGTTGCTCTTTTTAATAATGTTATTTGATTTCGATATTAATGTGAGAATTGATTATTATATAACTATACTATAGATTTAGATTTGTAAAGTTTATTTTACTTAATTTAGTCAAAGGTTCCCGCATCACAAAATTGAACAAACCTATAACCTTTATTTGAAAATCTATGTGAATACAGTGAAACCTGTGCATAGCGGCCACCTGAGGAATTAGAAAACGTGCCCTTTATGAACAGGTGCATTTACATAGAAGTTAAGTTTACAAGCTTTGTTCCCGCTGGCGTCATTTTTCTAATGCCTTCTATGGACAGTAAAATACCCCTGAAAGCAGCTTCGACTGTAAATTTTGTCTCCTAAGTACTATTCTCTTTTTCATCCTGTCCCAGTGCACGAGTTAGATGTTTAGCTGTAAAAAATTGGGTTTTGTGTATCAATTTGTGTTCTGAAGCTTCAAATACACTAATTTACTGATATAGTGAGGAATGCTTTTCTTTACTCTTCTTGACATTTTAGAATTAAGAAATGTTTTCGCTTTAATTAAGTTATGTCAGAGGTTACATGGTTAATGATTTTCTGTTGACAATACAATCATTTATTATTGTTTTACAAATGAATTAGTTAAGATGATATTTTTCATTTGACTTTTTCTATTTACAGTTTTTTTTCACTTTTGTTGTTAAAAGGCTGTTTCTGTACATATCACTGAGGAATATTTTTGTTTTTGTTTACCTTATTGCTGACTTACGACATCATTGATATAATTAGTCATAATACTTATCAGGAACCACCTAATTCTGTGTTTTTAAAATTTGCTATATAAACTCGTTATTGGATGACATAATCCTTAAAAAGGGCATAACTAAAAATGGGTTTTATACTTTTTTTGTTTATATCTGACAAGAACTCCACTCCAACTTTAAGAAAATTCACTTATATACATTTTGTACATGTACTGACCTTTCATTTTTTTTTCTTTCTTTCTTTTTTTTTTTTTTTTTTTTTTTGGTTGTTTTTTGTGGTCACATCACATTTCTTTTTTCCACTAAGTTTCAGTAAAGTGTGAAATTGACAGCTGTCATCATTAAAACCGATTGAAATTTATATTGGACATTTTGTTTTGTTTCGATTGTACTAAAATTATTATCACCAAACAAACGATACAAAAAGACCTATTAGTTGAACCCAAGACCTATCATTACTTTAAAATTGAATTTTTATTACGAACAAATAGCCAGTATTATAAGAAGTTGGAATTTCCCATACAATTACTGATGATAGACTGCAATGATAGAAGGTTAAAAGTTCCAGCCACTCTAACGTTGACCTAAAGGCTACTAATCTCTTACCAGCATTGAACAATTGTCCTGGAAAATACAGTGTAACTCACTTCCTAAAACGAAAAATCTATTAATAAACCATATATTGTGTTAGTAATTTACTTTCTAACCACAATAATTTACCATAGTTTGTATAACTGTCTTCTAGACATTTATTTTCCATGTTTCCAATTAATCACGCAGCATTGTATTTACTGGAAATGCATCTCTTTACACTTGGCTCGAACTCAATACAACACAAAATATAAAATAGTTGTAAGTTGAAGATCTTGTTTTTTTAGCGTACGATTAGTGATTTTCGATAAAAGATCATGGTTATTGCTCCTAATGAATCGGAATGGCGATTAATAATTCGTCTTTTATTTTATTATATGCAATAAACAGAATTAGTTTCATGGCCATTGCGAGTTTTGGGTCAGTTGTTAATAGTATATAGGATTATGGAAATGTAAAGTTACGATTACAATCTCAAGTAATTATTATTTTTTTCAATTTTTATTCATTTCTTGTATATTGACATTGGCTTGAAAACTATACTTAATATTCAGTAACTTAATACAGTTTTTAGAACCTAAGGAATACCTCCCTCGAGCAAAGCTATGTCCTAAGATGGCTTTATACCCAGTAAACAGTGAAACGATTTGGATCGTCATTGGTGTGTGTAGTTGTGTGGTCTTCTCTGATTGTGCCAGGGTTTATGTTCTTTTCTTGCTAATTTAATTATTTATTTTGTTCTGTATTGGTACGAGAGAAACTATTTGATATTTATTGGGGGGGGGGGGGGGGGGGGCTATGATCAAATGTTAGATCCTGCCATTTTTTTTTGTCGAAGTTTTGGTTCTTGACTTAAACCTTCATTTTAACCAAAAATTTTCCTGACTGACACAGATCTTACATTTTTTTTCACACCTAAGGATATCCCATCTTATTTTTTGTGCTAAAATCCTGGTCCTGCCTTTTTATTTCAAATTTGATCCTAACGCCCCCTCCCCCCCCCAAATAAAAATCTTATGGTTGCTCCCAGATGTACACCATGAGATGTATGGCTTTTATATCAATTTAAATAATCTATAACCTCCAAATCTACGATTTAGATTACGTTTCCAATCAAATGAACAATCAAGCGTATTTTTGTTCATTTTGAGGTTTGGCTCTAAAATTTAATCAGTTCCCTATTTCCATAGATTTATTTCGAGTGAAGTGCTGTACCAGAACATATGTTAATCTTGTCTTTACAGCAACACTGAAGTAGGTTACCAGTAGAAGAAGTTGCTATTATCAAATCATCGTTGCATTTTGCTACAGGAATGAATTTATTTTCGTTAAACAACCTCTTATGGCATTGCTCAACAAGTCCAAAACAAATTACTTGATCAACTGCTTGTCATTTTGTCGCTTTATCGCGATTTAATTGACAAATCAATTGATATAAAACGTGAACAATTGCTCCAAAACTGAATGAAATAGAAGAGTATGTCTCATTATATTATATCGATATACCTGTCAGAGTCTTATCCGCAGATGAACTGTTAATCCAATCAAAGACGTGTATCACATCATACATAGTTTCTTGTTTTCATTATTGTGTAGATGAGCTATGGGAATTCCGAGAATCTCCTTTAATTGTTCTCTGCTACTCTGCGATTTTTTATGAATACTTTGAACCTACCATATGCGTTTAAATGTAAATCTATAATTATTTTATAGACGTGAAATTGTAATAAATGCTCTAATAGAAAAAAAAATAAAGTTTAGAATATGTGTATCTCATATTTATGATAAGGATCCTCCATAGATATTGAAGTAATGTAAAACGTGACAATGATAAAAATTCTGAATATCAGTTTCAAATGATCAATTTAGTTAAAAGGTAAACAGAAAAACCTTCTTCGACCACAGCAGATGGTATTGGTGATTTTCTTTACTTTCAAAATATTGCCACTTTTACAATAACTGTTTACGTATGAATTTTCTGTAATTACGCTATAATGATGCACTCAGGGACTTGACAATTAGGATAGACATGAATTTTATAAGAACCCTACAAAAATCATTCAGTTCAAAACACATGAGAAAAGTGTTAAAACGAAACAAATCCGCAACTGTTCCAAACATTTGTAAGATGCTCTATTTTTTTAATGTTAACATAGCTGTCGTTATCGTTTAGCACAGTTTTTAAATTGAATTTGGATGCATGAGGTATTTACTTTTATAAATTATCACGTACAAAATATATGTACAAATGAAACGAAAAATATATATCAGTAAGAACTGTTCAGTTGTAATATGTTGCAGACATTAATAGTTCCACTGATGATCATTTGTGTCTATTCACCATATCTGACAAACCAATCAGTAAGTTACTATCTCCCGTTATCTAAAACAATAATCCAACCTTTTAGCTAATTATATCTCAAAGCGACAATATCCATATGACGTTTTTACTATTGGTCAGAGCACTTTGAAGATAGAAATCTAATTATTATTATTTGTTCTTCTTCAGGAAACAGACAAAAATGAAATTCTCAATACAGAACATTTTAGTACCATTTGTGACTTTTCTATCAATTTTTGTGATATGCAACAGTGCCGAAACCTTACAACATAAAGATGACGATACTACCAGCGAACATTTGGGACAATTATCTTCACTTATTTCACAGAATGATGATGTAGATTCAAATATTGATAAAAGGAAGTGGTCATCATTTTCAAGCTGGGGTAAACGTGGGTGGCCGTACTCGGGGAAAAGATGGTCTATATTACACACTTGGGGGAAACGTGCCTCGCCAGACTCTGGCATGAATAAAAGAAAATGGTCTGGCTTCACATCTTGGGGTAAACGGGATCTACAAGATATCCTTAATGAAGATAAGCGAAAATGGAATAGCTTTGCCTCCTGGGGCAAAAGGGATTTGGATGACTTCGAAGATGTCGACAAGCGGAAGTGGTCGGGTTTTACGTCATGGGGAAAACGATCAGACATGGATATGGAAGCTGATAAACGCAAATGGTCCAATTTCAACTCTTGGGGGAAGCGTGATCCGGTGACGACATCTGATGATTTGGGATTTGATAATATTGACACAGAAAAAAGAAATGGCTGGGATCAGTTTGGAGTCTGGGGAAAAAGAAGTGCTGATAATAAAAGAAAATGGTCAGCAATATCATCCTGGGGAAAAAGAGGATGGAACAACTTCAACTCATGGGGAAAGCGGCCATGGTCATCATTTAAGTCGTGGGGGAAACGAAACCCTTGGCATTCCTTATCGACGTGGGGAAAACGTTCCGTTCCAGGTAATTATTTCTTCGTTAAAAATCATTTCATCTTTTTAGAAAAGAAAAATTCCATTTAAATATTAAACAGTAGTTATAAGGAGAACACACAATGCTTGGAAACAAGTTCTGGCAGGTATAGATTTTCTTGAAAGTTCTGATTGTTTTATTGGCTAATATTATGTAAATTTCTATCGAGTTGGTACTGATTGACTTTTTTTAATCACTACTGAGAACTGAGATGACTATAAGTACTATTAATGTGAAATTAAACGGGTTTCTTGGTAATCTTATAACTAGTAAATCTTCTATGTTCTACATCTTCCTTATCCCTATACTTTAAAACAATTTGGTGATGTAGGTCGATAAGGTGCGACCAGACCAGTAAATGCCAAAAACCATCTAACGTGAACAAGGTATATTAGGGAATCTGTTCTCACTATTGATATTTAAAAAAAATCCATATGATTAAATTTTTCATATAAATGGTCATGAGTTTTTAGGGTTGAAATTCTTTATCACACTTAACCTAAAAAAGGTAGGAAGGTTCATTTTAATCATGTCAAATAACGAAAACGCATGCGAGATTGTGATTTTCAATTTAATGGACTTGTCATGTTTATTTTCTTTTTTTCAAGATTTTAATATTTAGATAATATACTGTTGTTAAAAAGGACAATAACAATGTCCAAAAATTAATATCAGTTCATGTTAGGTATTTATATGCATTTATAAATTGGCGAAGAAACAAGATAAAATTGATTATATAAATAAAGTCAAGAAATACCAAAGTGATATTCGAAGGAGGGAAAAATCGAATCAACTCCGGAGAACAACGAAGACAAAACCAAAACAATACATGCATTACAATTAAAAACTAAAAACATACGAACAACATGGAACCCACCAAAAAACAGGGGGTAGACTTAAAAGTCGTCGCTAAGGGAATTGTTTATCTTCTGTAATGTATGAGATTTGAGTGTATTATTGATGACTTTGAAAACGATTCCGAAGAACAAAAGAACAATTAAAACTCTATACACTTTCTCTTATGTATTATGTTCCCGTATTGCATGAGTTATCTTCTCATAAACATAACTTCATTTCCGGTTTCACCTAATGATCATGCACTCCCTTTCATTTTACCAAATTTTCCTTTTTATTTTTTCAGATTTGTTTATTTTAGTTAAAAAGATGATACTGTACATAATAATACTTTTTTATTTATTTTTTAGATCAACTCTAAACAAAACCCTCATGCAGTATGGAAAATAATAAACGAAATTCTATCTTATAATTGACTATGGGACACTGAAGTTTTATTCTGATAACTTTCGTGACAACTTTCTGTCGCATGCAGTTTCGCAATTTATAAACAATCGGATTTTAAGCACTAAAACAAAAAACATTTGTCAACAATGCAGTTGGTGAAGCAAACAAAGGAATCAAAATGACATTTCTTCAGAATATAGGGCATGTAAACGTGATTTAACCTTTCTTAAATATGTGGCATAATTGCCTTCGCATCTATCTATCTTTCTACATGTAACATGGTGAAATTATGTATAAACTTTTACACGGAAGGAACAATCAGATGGAATTGGATTAATGGTGATGATTTATAAAAAAATATCTGACTATTTGATGAATAAATTTGTTTATATTTTACGAGATACAGAAACCTAATGGCTCCAATTTTCTTATAAATGTTCATTTTTTCAAACTCCTATAGGTTAATTCATAGCATTAAATGCTTTTCTAATTTTGTTATACCAACGAATACCAAATCTGATACGGACTTTGGTGGTTTAGATTTAAATGAGTATTAGTTTGGAAAGGGCATGGTATGATTTGGACTGATATTTGACCCCAAAATCAAAAAGTAATGAAAAAATTACTCTCGGCCATGATTAAGTACAAAATGTACACTTAAAATGTGGCAATTTTAAGGAAAATGTTTTGTTTTAACAAGAAATTTCTGTAATATTGGCAATTTTCTGTCAAAGATTGCTACCTGTGAAGAAATCAACAAAAAAAACAAATTATACTCATTTTTGGACCACGAGCAACAGCCTTGCCCAAAAAGATATTTCACTGAAATGTGTCTTTATGTAAGACAAACATTATATGAAAATATCTTTTTGGGCAAGGCTGTTGCTCAAAGTTGTATTGACCAAAATCATCTGTGAAGATGCTCACTTTTCAACAAGCCTTGATTTAGCAGACGTTCATGACGTCGCTTTTGCATTATGGGAAGGAATTTTGTACTTGTGAAAGTTCGAACATTATATGACAAAAATTATACAAAATTCGAATCTGAAATCTTAATTATAATTCTTCATGTCAGATAGGGCCAAATAATGGATGAAATCATACTATCTTCTTTGTGGATTTTGAATTTCAAAAGGTTGAAAGGCCCGGAACATTTTGATACAATTTGTGTCATGAATGTATAAAAAAAATTCTTCGGTATTGTAATCTTACAGTATCATCGAATATTGCAAGCTAACTTTTGGTGAAGTTCTAACCAAAATACTAGTATTCCTTTCCAATAAAAGCAATTATTGCATTTTGTACTTTTAGATTTGTATAGAAACAGTGTGTTTCAAACCAGTCCATATTTTGTGATATTTTTAGAAACGCGTGATTTCTAATTCATGATCTTTTAAGTGAAATATAATAAAAACTTAAAGCACTTCAATGTCGTGCAATATCATGTTTTATGGGCTACTTAAAGCAATATTGCTGTTAAGTGGTCCATAAAACATGATATTTCACTCAGTACTATCGCACGATAACACTCATTTTTTATGTCCCCGCAAATAAAAGTTGGGACATATTGTTTTACCCGTCCGTCTGTCCTTCCGTCCGCACATCCCATTATGGGTATATAGTTATTCCGCATAACTCCTCCTACAGTTTGAATCCTAGGAATTTTTCACTTTGCTGTCTGTTTGTACATATATTGAAGGTGTGCATGTGGTCAGGGTTTTGATTTTTATTAATATTTGCTCTTTTGGGAGATAGTTGAACTTTTTCATTTTTTGGAGTATTTACTTTCATCAGAGGAGCGTTTCTGGATAATTCCTCCTACAGGTTGAATGCTAGGAAGTTTTCATTTTGCTGGCTGTTTGTATATATATTGAAGGTGTGCATGTGGTCAGGGTTTTGATTCTTAAAAATAGATGTCATACAATGCTGATTATGGAGCTACCATTTGATCTGAACCTTTGACCTATGTGCTCCCTTACTCAACTTTGTGTATTTTAAAATAACACGTTGCATCTGCGGGGGCATCAATTGTGTCTCCCAGACACAATAATATCTCAGAGTAGAGTGCGGGGGCATCACTTTGTATAGTTTCTATCTGTGCTTTAGGTGCCATAAATAGAGGATATATATATAAACGCCTTAATACTAACCCAACACTGTTAAAATCAGATTTCAGTACTGTCAATTTTTTGCGCCTATGGCGGGTCTCGAACTGATACCGTTGATACACGATGGCACCTATTCGCCTAGCACAATACCACTCGGCCAAATCCGCTATCTAAAAATATTGCTTCATTGACCGAGGTGACTCTTGGGGTGAACATGGTACACGTGTATATGCGTGTGGCGTTCGAATTTTATTACCTCTCTGGCACTTACTTGACAGAAATCTGATTTAGCTATTTTTTTATACATGATAGGATGATAATGTTTTATTATCATACAGTCACAGTAAATACAGTATTTAAGTAATCGTCCTAATATTATGACAACCGCATAATGTATATATCTAGTGGATTTCCGAAGCATTGTCAGAGATACAGGGTAATTTTTAATATTGATATACGCCTAAAAAGTAACCCAACACTGTTAAAATCAGATTTCAATACTGTCAACTTTTTTGTCGGCGGGTCTCGAACTCACACCGTTAAGACACTATGGCACTTATTCGCCAGGCATACATATATGTGATAGGTATATTTAAGTGAACATTTAAATGCTAAATTTATTGTATAAGTAGTAACAAAACCGTACAATATGATATTCTTATGAAACAAACACAGATATTGTCAATTTAGTGGAATCATTTTTTCCTATCACCAACAAGAAAAGTTGAGGACAAAATGGGCATATTGCACCTTTCCTTCTCAGTTTTATTCCGGATAGTATAATTATTGTGAAAAGTTTCAATGTTATATATCTCTAGTAAATTAAGAGTAACAAATATCAGATCCGAAAATAATCCCAATACCGACTGTAGTTAATGAAATAAACAACGTTTTTTTTTAAAACAAGCATGTTTATAGACATCTAAACACCTAATTCTGTCTTGACGATAAGTATACAAATACACAAATTGTGCCATAAATGACAGATTTAAGATTCAATAAATTATCTTCATAAAGATTTTCTATTTGTAAGCATCAATATCAGAAATTAGACATTTTATTATTTAGGCCATTTTCATTTATGGACAGGAAGACTTGACAATTTCGAATATACTGTATGTCTATGTATTCTACGGATTTGATAACCGGCAACATCATTCAGTTATCTCCCTTTATCAAGTTATACAGGGGAGATAATAAAATAGCCTCCCTATATCCCAATAACAAATAAAATTCTATATGAACTTTATGCGGGAAAATTAGTTAATTGCAAAAACGAGTTGAAAATTTACATTCTCTTTTTATTGGGGTAATAATTGTGAGTGCCAGGTCAAGGGGTCCTCATATCCTGGTATTGACTTCTTAGAGAGTAATCAATTGTTTTATTATACCGAAAAATCTAGGATAAGGAATGAATCTAGGCTTTTCATCAATTGAAACACTAAGTATATTCTGGCTATTCATATTCAACAGCAACAAAATAATGAGATAACAATTAACAAATTTGGTAATTTGTCTAAATGGTATCCAGAAAAGTACATAATTTCACAATGAATATGGACTTCATGAACACTGTTAAAATACGGTCCACTAAGTTTGGTGCTCACTGGACGGACAGATGCATGGACCAAATTGACAATATCAGACTTTTCTTTATTTATAACATGAGTGGTACCATGCTCAACTAAAATTTCATGTAAAAAATCAACCTAACTGACTTCTTGAACTTTATCGACTCCATTTGTACGATTTTCGGAAAGAAATTTCTGCGACAAGTTTATCTGCTGGCAACTGCACATTTTCAGACAGATGGTTTAAAACTTTTTGCAACACAGAACACATTTCATGTTTTTTATTTTCACTGACATTTCTAGCATAGCTTTTTATAGAGGCTTCAGACTTATGACCGCTAACATTCATTATATGATGGGCTTCCATGCCACTATCATCTAGTGCAGTTATACAGATAGCTCTAATACAATGGTTGGTATACAACTGGGACAACCCAGTCTCATTTGATATAGTTTTCATGAATGTTCGAAGTGTATTGTGGCCAACAGCAGAATTCCGGTATCAAACACTATCCTGATCTGTAACATTGTCTCTTGCCAAACACTATCATTGTTTGGATTAAGTTTTGACAGGTACTTTTCCAAAGACAGCACTGGACATTTTGCATCTCCTGAAATGACAATAAATGCAAGAAGAGCCTTATTCTCATTATAAAAATCTTAAAACAACACAATAAAAAAGCTACAAGATGTCACATGAATAATACATGCTAGATATATTTACATTTTTAAAAATATTTGTATGATGATCTGTGATGTTTGGTCACAAAACAACATAATGAAGATGATTAGAATAAAATGAATACTGCCTAGAATAAAAAATCTAAATTTGATTGTAAATTTACTAATAGGTTATAAAGCTTACTTCATAATATATGTGCAGTTTAATTTATAGTATAATGGGTTAGAAAGGATGGAGTGGATAAATTTTTTACACAAAATAGACACATGTATGTTACAAATGAAGAAGGGGAACAGTGCTTTTATTGCTATTGTTCATCTAACAGTGGCGGTGTCTTTTGATTTTTAAGAAAACAAAAAAGCATGTAATTTTACCTGAGATTTCATAAATTCTTGCTGAATCTGTATTATCATCCATCAGGTCATCACCCCTGTAATTTTTTGTCTTATATTTGGCTAGGTTAAGAAATCTGCGTCCCTTGCTATCTTTATCAGCTGAAAATCAGTTTTATTCATCTTATGTTAATTTTCTCTCCCCCTTCGACATGTATAGAACACAATGTCAATAAAAACTTTATACTGGTGACCCAAAGCGGTATGAATGTCAAGTGTTTTACTTGTGGACAGTTTCTGCATATATTAACGTCCGTAAATCACGTCTTTGTGCTGAGTATTTTCTTTTCCTAATCGTTTCAGATTTAAACATTTCATTTGACAATTTAAATTCGGCATTATTGATAATATCAAACTTTCGTACTGTTTGGAAATGTCTCTGCATGCCTAATCTAATTTTTATCATTGACGATCGACTGTAAAGTTCCCCACCTTTCTTCCTGATTTCTGCGTAAAAATTCATAAGAAAACTTGCTATTTCCACCTTCGACTATTGCATCAGTTGCTCAGTACTAATACTTTTGGCCTGACAGTAATCAACCATATGCTATGTGTTTGAACTGTCCCGGTTTTCCAATAATTCTTGCAATTGGTCTATTGACAAGGACGCGAACCTGTCGTTCGCCATTGTTGTTTCTGCTGCAGGTGAGATGGCGTCACTTCACATTCCTAAAGTCTGTTTCTTATCATTAATCATGTTATTTTATTTTTCATATTTCAATCGAATCGTGATCATTTTGAATTTTTCAGTTGATCAATATCTTAGATCAGTGTTAGATCACGTGATAAATAATGACTTCTTTGGAAGACTTAGTGGTCATACCATTGAAAATAATATAATATAAAATCACATGATATATCGTAACCAATCGAAAGCCAGTATAGCCCTTTTCAGAAATTCATCCCGGAATCACGATTTTGATTGTCAAATTATAATTTGAGCAAGTTATTTCCCTTGCTAGCACGTAGTACTGGTTCGCTGCAGTGCAGAGCAACCAGAAGGAAATAAATATAAATTATTTATTACTTTGATATACAAATATTTCCAGCTTTATAATCAAGTTTGATTCCAGTATGTTGAAAGCAAAAAGATCGTAAGTAGTTCCCAGATTTATATAAACCAAATATTACGTGCAAATTAACAGGTTTTAAAAACAGTTAATCCTTTACTCTTCATTGCAGCGAACCAGTACTACGTCCCAGCAGGGGAAATAACTTGTTTCAAATTATAATTGAAGAGTGAGACTCGTGATTCCGGGATGGGTTTCTGAAAAGGGCTATACTCTTATTAATATTTATGAGGTATACTAATGTCACCAATAATTGCCATAACTTGTCCGAATTCTTACTGGAAAGGATACAAAGGATTATATCTCTTCAAAAGGCCAATTCTCATTAAAAGATATTCCCGGAATGTATTTTCTCCGAGGGCCTGCAAATGATATATTTTCATTTATAGTCGGGTTGTACTTTTTCATTGTAAGCGCACTAATGATATCAGATATTCTACCGTTCAATGATTTTTTTTCCTCTGTTGTGCATTTAATTGACCAAATCTTGAACAGGAATTATATATCAAAAACGTATTTTGCAACTCTTCGCATATTATATATTTTTCCCAGTCTTTATCTAATCTTTTACTGTATAGCCAAAGTTTAGCTGAACTGACAAAAAGCTGTGATAAACAAATAAAACTGCATTGTTTACTCCGGGTAAAAAAACGGATAAACACTTGTGTTTGTTTTTAAGATTATCAGATATTTCAGTATATTTTTACAGCGTTAACACTCTTGAGTGCTAGAAATTAAAAGTGAATGTATGAAACAGATTCCGATGAATATTTTGACAAATTATACATGTCGCTATCAGTTCTGAATAACGTGATAAACGGAAACAGTACATATATCTTTGAAAAACATAGAACTAAAAGTTATACCAAATGTAAAAGAGAAAATTGTTACATTAATGTCACATAAACTTCAAAATATGGTTATTTTCAGCCGTTCTTAATATCATCACTATAGAATGTTTCGCCTATTGAATTACGGGCAGCATTTGTTGAAATGTGAACATAATATAATGCTCCAAAACTGGTTTTGCTAAAAACCCTGGAGTATACATTGTATATTTCCATACAGTAATATTACTACGTATAATATTTATTGATGCGCTTTTTTTTAAATTTGTAAATTTTTCACTGGTTTGATTTATTATCAGAAAATATCAGACATATTGTAGATGTCGTATTGATAACGCACGATATGACTATCTATTCAATGTTTACGACAGACCATTGATAGCATGATAATGATATTAACGTTGATGGCAGTGTATATCTGAGTCATCCCTTTAAGTTATTGTTATCCTAACTATGCAGTATTGTTGCCCGAATCTTACAACGACCTTCCTCTTCAGGTTAAATTTAAGGTCTGTTATAGACTTTTAATGTCATCAGGCAGATGCTTGTATTAACATACTGAAATATACTAGTCAACAAAAGTAACGATACACGAGTTCGGAACCAAATATCTTAAGTTGGTAATTCCTTAAAAAAAACTTAAAGTATGAGGGCAACAGTGGTTAGCTACTTCATTTCTTGATCTAATGGGCCTCATTTTGAAATTTGGATAAAAATTGAAATGGTGGAAAATGGAAATTCCCAAAAGAGGGTTAAATTAAATTTGCGGGAAATCGAGAAGAAAATCGACACACATTTTCTTAAATGAAAATTCAGTGGCTGGAATCAGTAGAAAAAACTCAAAACTTTTTTCACACAGACATTATGATTCACATAATGAGGAAAAAATGATTTTTTTTTAATTTTGGGATGAAAAATATGATTTTTGAAATATCAAAATTTGGAATTTTTTATTTCAAACTTTTTGCACAAAATCCATGCTTTTCAGAAAGCAATCCACCATGGTATCGGACGTGTGGGGTCTATTTTTCTTCTTAGTACAACTATTTGAAACTATGAACATATGAAAAATGCATTACCCTGTATCGTTTCTTTTGTTGACTAGTATATTTAGTCGTGTCAAATTAATGTCTTAAATTTTAGCCATATAAAGAACTTTTTACGTAACAAATGGAATACAGTGTATATAATTTCCCAGAATAAAACGTTGAACTATAAGAAGAAAAACATGTCATTGTCACAAAAATATTACATATACTGTTGTTATTGTAAGTGGTCAAATGTTTTTGAATAAAGCAAAAAAAATATAAAATTGGTGATATTCAGGCATTGTACTGCATGATGTTTACATTTCACTATGACATAGCCCTTTTTCTTTAAATAAATGAAACATGTTTTTTTTATGTAAGTAAGAAGATATAGATTTACACAAAAGCTGTGTACTATTACCGTTAAATATATTTTAAATCTCAGCATAAATGAGTTTTTCCATTATCTTTGACAAATAGAAAACATAAAGCAATTTGTCAAATCGGATGTAGATCTCAACACATATTACAGGGCGATTCATCTTTCTTAAAGTTTAATTTATTTACAATATAACTAATATTATCATGATTATCATTTATAGGCTTAAGTAGCCACTCGAGATATCCTTTTACGATATAAGACACTTTTCCGAACTGGAGAATGATTCCTTTGACAAGGCTCGTCAAATTATTTTTATGCTTGGCCAGATCAGTATGTGCCCTTTTTAATCTATTTCTTCCATTTATACATATAAGTGAACTAATTTAATTTTCTATTCACGACGAAAGTGTGTTCAATTTATCACAGATACCACAACTGACGTTTTCCAATGGGAGATGGATGACTTTTTTCTCAATTTTCCGATGACATTTACAAGGAACTATTCAATAAATTCGTATGAAAAAAAATGGAAGTAAGATGTACAAGACTATCCAAATTTTCGATAACATTTTTTTTTTCATTTATTGGTTGTCCTAGAACGGCGTGTACTGTAATCTGGTTGAGAATATAATTAGAGTACACGTGAAAAACTTTCGTAGAGCTTAACTTCAACTTTCAGCTATTCTAGATTCTCGGACTAGATATAACCATCATGTACCTTTCCAGCTTGTGATTTATATTATTTAACGGGGTCTTAAATTATGAATGATTCATACAATATAACCGGTGCAAATACGCTTTCGGAAAACTCAGTTACCAACTGCAGTGTTGGGGTGGTTAGTCTAAGTAAATTTTACTCATGCACCTGTGATGGCTCAACCCATAGAGCTGCCTAGCGCGTGCCTAGATGGCGGATAGGGGAGACCCTCTCGTTGGGGGGTTGTCAGGTCATAACACGGAAAGCCTGACTGCGGACCATAGTTGATACCATGTTTGGAGAATGCCACACTCGTTTCACACTAAAGACCCCTTGTGTAGGCTAATACCGGTACAGAAGTCCGAACTATCCGAGTCTGCCATCCATCCATCGTTTTACAGTGGAAGTCAAAACTGGTTCCCCTATGTGTCCCGTCCCATTGCTCTTTGAATTGTTTGATAAATTGTTGAACTCGTTCTCGTCCTGAAGCATGAAATATTTGCCACTTGACGTTAAGCAAACAACAAATAAAATCAAACGTTACTCAGTCAGTCTTATGAATTAACTTTGGGGAGCAAAATATTTCGGAACTCTATCCTTTTATATCCTTTTGCGACAGTTATCGGACAATCACACTTAAATATATATACTAAATTTTGTCATGTGTACATATATTTATACACAGTACATCTGATTATATAAATGTTTATACATGTATATGTAATTTGATTTACCTATATTCCCTGGTATAAAAATGACCATTGGTTTTCTTGTTTCAAAAAAGTTTAATATATTGAAAATTCAATCTAACATAAGAATTATATAGCTTTTTTGCATTTTCTTCAAACAAAAGTTGTTGTGAAACCAAACAATTGCGATTTAATAAATATGGCTAAAAATGCAACTGTTTAGTATCAGGGTTGACGTAAGTTGCACTCTGTAGAAGTGAAATTTACAGATACTGAACTTGACATTAAATTGCATTATTGCTATGCAGAAAATTAGTTTTGTGTCTCTTGGTATTTACCATCAATTGACTTGTAACATTTTATAAAGACAAAGGATGATAATAAAATGTAAAATTCGATAATTCAGATTCATAATCATCATAAATATTTAAATTAGAAAAATGAGATGAATACCTTGAATTTTTAACTGAATTATAACGGGTAAGGATTTTACTATGCATTAGACATGTATTTATTATACAATAGTTGCTTATATAGAGGGCATTATCATGATATAGTGACTGCCCAAGGGACTGATATTGCCTGAAACATTGATAATGCCCGAGCCGCAGGCGAGAGCATTATCAATGTTGAAGGCAATATCTGTCCCGAGAGTAGTCAATTTATCATGATAATGCCCTCTATATAAGCAACTATTGTGTTTATTTCATTGAAGAATATAAATCTGCTGGGTGTGGGTTCCTTACATGTACATGTATGTTGAATACCTCATGATGACCTCTGGATGTGTGTTTATGTTTCTGTCATTACTTTTGGTGCTATGCTGGTATATTGTACATTTATGGAAGTTCCCCATATATATTCTTTTTTCTACTTCCAGCATTACTGACTAGAATTTATTATTCGAAATATGCATACCTATAAAGTACATAAAAAAGGCTCCCTATTATATATAATATTACAACAATACTATTTATGCAAGTATTGTTTTTATTTCATTGAAACCCAAATTTCATCTAGAAATGTCTAGAATTTAATTAACAACTGCTACATCACCTTTGCGTATTAAAAAGGGGACGTAACTCTAAATTGCAAGCAGGCATTACCGTGTGGTAATGCCCACGGGCATTATCATGATAATGACTGCTTGACATTTTAACGCAGATTAATAAATACCACATGATCATGTTTTAACCAATAAAAACAACTAAATTTTCTCTGATATGAAATAATATCCAATAGTAACCTATAAGGTCTTTAGCAGTTCCCGTTAAGGTTAGTTGCAGCACTCAGAGTAAAATTCCGTCTTCTACCCGGCTTTTAAATCCATTTGCGATAAATACATGTACTTTCAGACCCAGTCGAAAAACAACCTCCTTAATTAAACAGCTCCGCATGGCCTTAGATAAAGTGGCCATTTACACGAGTGATTATCTATGATCAAAGGTGACACGTCATAGAAGACGTATATAGAATTTACCTTTAAGCAGCTTTCCTGGCCGTTGTTACACCACAAAGAAGTTTTAATTCACTTTTTAATGTAGGTGATAATGTCCAGATTATTTTAAGAAATTTACGGTCAATATTTGTCTTTTTTTTCTGAAGGACAATAACAACTTCCTCTTAGTAAATAAAAACATTTTGAGAAGTAAAACCCAATTTCTATGTTTCTACTGTAAAGAATTCAAAGTTCATATGTACTTCATATTTACATGGTTTTAAATAACTAATATGTATTGTATAGCAACGTAATGTTAAGGATGATCGCTGGTCTAATAGAAAATAAATAGGATTTGAAATAGGTGTTTTAAATCATGACCAGCGAGCATCTTTAAAAGTAGAATGTAACCAAAATTTGGAGTGCAATATTCCACGATAGTGCACTCAATGTAATATTGCTTTAAAAATTGATGTTATCAATTAGAAAATTAGACTTATTTGACCATTAGAAATCTTGCTATACAATAAAATAGTTAGTGCATTAATGTTTATAAATATTGTCCCTTTCAAAATTTTATATATATATTCACTCGGAAGTTCGTTTTATCGGAACAATCTTCGTAAATATTAATACAGTAACTCTATATGATTACAAACATTCAATGATATTAACTTTGACACCATATAACCGAATGTGCACATTCGGCAAATTATCTGCCATCAACAGTGCTTAAGGATAAAAACGTGAATAGCCGAATCAATAAGTCAGAGTCTTGTATAGATGATTCTAGGCTAACGGAAAACTATCACAGTTTAGCCAAAACCAGTCAAAGAGTACGCAATACTTCTTTCTTTTCTTAGAATTTGCCAAGTTTATCACATCAGGTGTCACATTTAAGGACAAGGCCGTGCAAGGGCGAAATACTCCTTATTTTTCTTAAAATTTGCCAAGTTTATCATATCAGCTGTCACATTTAAGGACAAGGCTGTGCAAGAATGAAATTCTCCATACTTTTAAAAAATTTTCCAAGCTTATCACATCAGCTGTCACATTTAAGGACAAGGCTATTCAAGAGAGAAATACACCTTACGTTTACAAAATTTTGGAAAGTTTATCACAGTAAATGTTAGAGCAGTAGCATCTGTGTAAGTGATATTCCCGAAGACTTAAGTTAACCCTGACAACAGTGATACCTATTTTATGGCTACAGTATTTGGCTCTTCAGTAATGCAGTGGATGTATACAGGTGCTCATGGACAAAAAACAATGGTAAAACTTGTTCAAATGCAGAAATGACCACTGAGGGAAGTTAAACCGATTTCATGCTGTTTACTACTCCCTCTAGTGACGTCAGGGACTGATTTACCTTCTGTTAAAGGATTAATCGTAAAACTGAATAAAATTATCGCGGTTTTGTTTATCCATTAATTTGCTTTCTGAGACATGAACAGTTTCTTTATCCTGGTCAAATTAATTATTTGTGGGAAAATAGCATACGCTGTAGAAAATTGCTGTAATTTAATGGCATTATTAATATAAGGAGTATCAGAGTAAAGAGGCGAATATAGGGTTATTAATGTTTTAATGCTATAATACATCACAAAATTATCACTGTTTCTGAACTGTTGAGAAAGAGACACCTCGGCAAATAGTTGAAAAATCTATTGAAAATAGTACAAAATAAAAGGTTCTGCAGTCAAGCTTTCATAACCAATGCCACAATCTTAAACCTAAATTATTTATTAATTTTTATTTCAAAAAAATGTGTTACAATTGATCCCGATATTTGGGGAGTTTTTTTTTTTTTTTTTTTTTGTTAAAGGAGTCTCTAATTTATCCTTTTCTCTCACTGAACATATTTTGTATCCATGGTAGTCTGTGCTGTGCGATTTTGGGTTAGCTTACTTACTCACGAGTTCGAGTTAGCTTACTACCTCACATATAGACCTCTTGTCAATAATGTTGGGTTAGCCTGAAGACATTGTTGCTTCAATTTCTTACAACTATTGTCGCTCTCTCCTGACATTTAGTTTTCCGAATATATGTAACTATTCCTTTTATTACTGTTTTGTTACAAACAACTTCAAAATCGTGTATCACTACATTTTGTCGACTACTACAATATATATATATTAGTTTTTGTAAGATTCCTCTCACGTCAAACGGTCTTTGCTACATGGTAATGTAATTCAAATGGACTCAAAATTTCAAAACGTCACAGCGAGCTTAAAAATTGTCCGATCCTTTTCATGTTCACAGGGCGTCGTTTTCTCGTCAAAACCTTAGATTTTGTGCAAAAAACAAGATTTTTTTTCGCATTTTTTGAGATTTTAAAACCCAGTTTTTTACCAAAAAATTTTAAAAATTGAAATTTTAACATTAACTTTGAAGCATGAATAATGTGTCATTGCCATATTGTTCAGTTTCAATAATACTGGACTATAAAATTTTGATTTTCCAATTCTGATGATGATTTTGGTCATGACTTTTGCGAAATTGAATTTTAGCCTTTCGATAAAAAATCCAGATTTTATACCTGTTCTTGTCATATCAAATTATCATGGTCAATCAAATAATTTTTATTGAATGATAAATTTTAGCAGAATAATTTCCTTTTTTGATGACTTTCAATATTATTTGATAAATTGGGATTTAAAGGTATGTAACGTTTCTTTTTTTTCTACTAGTATATATAATATAAATTATAACAAAAACACTATACTATAGTATGATATTTTGGTAAACAAAAACAAATTACAATTGAAATAATTGCGATGTTGTTGTTTTTTTTCTGTAGCCTGTAGCTATTGGTATGTGCGTAAGCGTCTGTTGTTCTGAAATCCAAAGCCTTCGAATGTTAACCATATCTATGCGTAAAATAATCTTTTTTATCAAAATAAAAACACTGACCAGTTGGATAAGTTGTAAAATCTCTTTGACATTTTAAATGTGAATGTATGTAAATTGCACAACTGTGTTTCGTTTAAATTATACATTATAACATCCGAATAATCAGCTCTTCGGTTACCAGAGCGACGGTGGTGCCTTTAAGTACTCCATTTATGATGTAATTGTACGGAATTTAATGTAATTCTAAGAAACAAAAACATATATGTCTGGTTTACGAATGCCAACAACCCGCCGTAGCTCTTGGAAACATTACAACGCTTTTCGTGTATATTATACCATTTAACAACCGGAAACTCGGCCTTTTATTACCAGAGGGAATGTTGTTCCCATTTTCATTTCCGGTATAATTGTACGAACTTAAATAGAATTCTGAGAAAAAAATCTTCACAGTAGGATAGGTTTTAAAATCTCTCTGGCGTTTTACACTTAAATGTGTTCACTTTCTTTATTAATCATTGTGTATATAATGTAACATCCGTAATTGTAAGAACCGAGAAAAAAAACCATTCGGTTTAGTTTTATCTTTATCAGTTCAATACCTAAAACTGACTGTACATTTTATCCCGCATTTTATTTAGGGTGCCGAATATTTGTTTTCCATTCTTTATCTAAAAGCATAATATCATCTCCTGGTACCTTGTCTTCACTTACAATGAAGGTCTGTATTGTGTTCTGATCTGCTCTGGTTCACAAAATTTATGCCTAGATTACGCGGCAAAAATCGCCTTATTCAAATAGACTAGAAATGTGCCATTTTCATGACTGTCCGATAAACTATTTGTAAAATGTAACGCTGCAAGATGAAAACCAGTATATGAAATTGTACAAACTTCACTGTAATATTCTACGGTTAACATTGATCACTTGCCTACCCTTCACCTGTGGTACATAGTTTATGTGTTCAGAAGCCGATTTTGCTACATAAGGTCAAAACCAACTAGCACTGTTTTCGGTTATTCTTATTTGGTCATTTTGGCATTTTAAGAACCTGCTTCATTTTGAGACTTTTGAACCAATTTGAATTGGAACTTAACTATAAGGAAAATTATCCCTCTTCAAAAACGAGATGTCTCGTCATCTTTAATATCTAACACCTCTAATGCTATATTCATATATATGCAAGATCGCCATTTCATGTGTAAAAAATTCTATTTGAAGAAAAATTGTTCGTCAGAAACGATATTCTATGTAGATTATTCTATTTATTTGGAATTTGCGGTTACCTTTGTTGAATTTTTCACACATTGTGACAGGACTATTTAATGTTCAACTAAATTGTTTACTACAAGATTATTATATACTTGACACAATTCATGTTATTGCGATTACTTTCAAACCAGTCAATTTTTTTTTTTTTTTTTTTTTTTTTTTTTTTTTTTTTTTTTTTTTTTTTTTGCTTTTCAAGAATTTTGAACAGATACGAGTTAGTACTGGAAACTGTATCAGGTAAAGACAGAGTTGCTTATTACACCATGATATGTCATTCTATAGTTGGTACACAAATTCCCTCCCCCCCAAACCTTAAGAAGTGTACAGTTGAAATACAAACAGTTTAGAACCTTAAAGGAAATTTAGTATATTAGTTAGTATTGAATCGAAACAAAAAACAAATACCGAAAAACTAAAACGATGAAAATATGTAAAAAAAGATGAAGAAGTAACGCATCCTAAAGTGCGTCCATAAGGATACCAGAATTAGTTCATAATTAACACAGTGTCCATTTTATCTTGAGTACCCCAAAATCAATACATGCAATGTGATGTCTGTACAGACTTCCGGTCAAGTTATTACCTCCGGATCAAATAGCTGATAATCGAACCATTAGTAGATACATTGATATGAATATCATTGTTACAATTCTAATAATACCGTTCTGCTTGCTTAGGCATCCGTACCCACATAGACTGAAGATATGGTATCTGAAAAGTAAAGTCAATTTTTAAAAGTATCAACTCTTACCGGAAGTAGAAATAGAATGTATTTCCTGGGCTATTTTGTAGCAGGCTAGAGAAGCCGCCATATTGAATTCAAGATTCTATGTTATCAATACACTGTAGAAGTGCAACACGCATGTGTGTTCGTATATTAGAAAAAATTTTCTCTCATGAGCTTCTTCAAGGCTAAAAGAAAAAATTACAAAAAATTCGAAATCAAACAAAGGTCAAGTTAAAAACCATCGGAGGACAAAGCTATATGTATGCTTGGGGAGCTAAGCTTTGTCTCCAAAAAATTAAATAATTTTATAACAGTGAAATTGTCTGGACAAAATTATGCAGCATTGTATTCGTCAGATTTATTTTTTTCGTTTCGTTTGACTTATTTAAGGAAAACACCTATCATTCAAACTTTTACAACAAAAATATACAAAATATTTCATTTTGAATACAAATCAATGTCTGAATAGATCAATTTTTTTTTTTAGATGAAAAGAAATCTGATGTAATGTAATCGTTTTATTTATTATTCAAAATTAAATTATGGGACAATATCTCAACATCCTACGTATTTAACAAGGTATTTTCGAATGATTAACAATAAATCATAAAAAAATAAAATAAATCCACGCCTTCTGATCTAAGGATCTTATTTATTAGTTTCAGCAACATGCACTGAAACCTCATTATTTGGCTGAAGAATTTAAGATTTTTTTAAACAAAATAATTAGATTGTAGATTGTAATCTTATTCTTAAAAGTTAATGGTTATATATAAATTCAAGTAATTTGAAATCATCCCTGTAATTGACTTTGGCTCGATAACCGTTAATTGCAGAAGCTTTGAACTTGAATGTATGTCTTAATAATTAATAACCAATTTTCTCTCTGACAAGGTTTGTTTGGTTGTCTTTGTAAACCCGACTTGTGACTTTAAAAAATATTTCTCACCTACATGGAAAAGAGTTCTGTTTTTGACAGATGTCATTTACATGTGTATACTCACAGTGATATGATATTACATAGAAACTCAGTGGTGTCACACACACACACACACAATTTATCATTGCGCGTAGCTGTTACAAGATGAGAAAGTAGGGCTCTAGAAGTATTGTAACCATGTATCTATATTATTATTAACAGTTCTTGTTTTTCTAGAGGTTACTTTAATTTAGTGTTTGGCATTTTGATATCAGCTGTCCAATTTTTTTTTAAAACTTGAATACTACATTCGACGAACATGACGAACTGATGTACACATCTTATGCATCAAAACTGGTATCAGAGGATGTATTCTCATCACTCTTTGAAATCGATAAATTATACTAATCTGCCCGTCCTACAAAGGATAGTCAAAATCCAGGAACGGTTTCTGTGATTGCATGAAAAGTTGTTTAATTATGTGTATATAGCTTGATAATATATAAATTTCTTACAGTCATTTATAAATTCCCTTTTTAATTCATTCACCATTTATTTATGAAGTGAAGGAGTGTGGGACAAAATTTGGGATACATGCGTGTAATCTTACCTGAAAACTATCACCCAAATGCAGACTGTGCACTTCCAGTGTTACAGTTACGAGAATAACGTTATATCGAGCTTGTCGTGCTCATTTTTTTTCAATTAAAATTTTATAAGTTACAAACATAAATAGTTTTATTCAAATCACTCAACAATTTCCGATCTTTTGGATCAATCTTTTATATTATCATTGTGGTGAAAAATCAAACACGGATATCACGTTTCCCGCAATGATATCTCAATCCGCAACTATTCAGATAGCACCTGTTAAATACTAAAACTCAAAAATGTATTTTAATTCTTTTATTCTTCTTTTTTTGTTAACAAATAATCTTTTTTAGATAATGCGTGTCTTTGAAATATTCACTTAAAATACAGAATCGTATTGTTTTCCGCCAAACTCACTGAAACCCGATTGTGGGACGGTGGGGGTACTTTTTTAACAAATCTAATGTTTAATCTCCCTATTGATTTTTGACTAAATAATGAGGCCACCACAATCGTATGTAAAATTGATATTTATTTACAATTTTGTTCTTAAGGGGGTACCCAGCACTTTGACTAATATAGATTTGGCTCGTTTAATTTTCATAAAATTTTGACGAAATATTTACTTCTACCTGTTGACAAAAATATAAAAAGTTCAAGAAATTTGAACCACACAATTTATGGGAATAATTTCATTGGATATATAGCAATTTGACAAACATTAATTTTGATCATTGAGAAGCTTGATTTTTCTTTACTAATAGTATGTGATTAAAACGTTCAGCTGAAATTTAAAGAATTAACTCCCTTAGGTGTTCTGTACACCCTTTGAACAACGTAAAATTTTATGACATACAGTATCAAACACACGGGTTTATTATCTTCACAGAAATTATTACATATTCACTTGAAACAGAAAACTTATGATCGATAATACTTTTTTTAAAGATTATCGGAAATTAATTGATATATTGTTTATATTTATTCTTAAAAGGCCAAACAAGGGATTTCATTTCTGGCAGTTGTCATGTTGGTATGATATTTGATTTAAATATGTGACGTTTTATTAATATTAAGGAAACAAACTTAATTTATTGTTTTCATGTTCCGTTAGCTGATGCCATAAATTGAACTGGCTGACGCTCTAGTTTCCTGAAGTAATATAATTTTACTTCAGTTTTCAGTGTGTTTTCTACAGTAATGGATTCAAAGTTGCAAACATTGTTCGCATGTTTGCGTGTAGCACTATAATTCATGCGATGTTTAAATATATTTATTTCTTTTTATATTTGTAGTTAATTTGATCTTATAAAGTATTCTTTATGAGATCCTACAGTGTATAAAACTCTGTCTTTGCAAATCTCCATATGATGGCTGTGAATATACTGTGCTTTTTCCTAAAAACAAGTTTGTGAAAAATATTTAATTCATAAAGGAAGAAGCTTTTTTCAATACCAAGCCTACTGCTATATTGATGAATTACCATAACTGTCGTTAGTGCAGTAGCTAGATTGAATAATTAATAAAGAGAAAAATGATGCGGGGTTAATGTACACGACAGTTAGCCCATATAATTCCAACAAATAACGTTTTTTTTTAATGTTCTTTAATTGATAAAGATTTAGTTCTTCCAACACCCACCCCTGTATTGTTATATGTAATGTTACATTATTATTATTATTATTAGCACTTTATTATTTTGTACTGCAGCTTTTAAGTGCTTGTTTTTTCATACACTACTCCCACGCTGTTACATTGCCTGATTTAGTTTCTACTTAATTACTACACCGTGTCATTGTTGATTTTTCTACCATTACACAACGAATGGTTAGAATGTTGATATTGTTGCAGAGAATATTGTGTTTAACATTTGCTGCAGATCGCAATAACTTGTTGGTCAGCCATTTTAATTGAAAACTGTGACCAAATTTAACTGACCCCAGTAAAATTACTTTGTGATATTATTCTGTACTCGTTCCCAAACAAAATGATACTTCATCTCTATAATAACAAAATCTTAACGTAATCTCTTACATTAGAAAGAAAACAAAACTACTTCATTAGTATTCAGAAAGACATTCTCTACTTTAGCCACTTAACCCGATCTGTGAAGTTCCAACAGTAGGAGTAACAACGTTTTATAGAAATAAACATTAAATCAATCAGAGCGACAACAATGACATGAAACGGAAATGTAGAACATGTCGTTCACTTCCGGTAACTGATTGTATATAATTTTCAGTAAATATTTTCTTCTTCAAAAAATAGGTCAAGTGACAACGTCAACCAATGAAAGCCTGTATTGAACCCCTAAATAATCACGAAAATTGTTCTTATTACATAATTAAATGGATTACAGGAAAGGTCAACAAAGACGTACCAATCTCTTAACGCCATTTCATCGTCAGAAATTCAGACAATGACAACTTAAAAGCACAAAACACATACATATAATCGACAGAGTCAGACTTGGTAGCAATTTTTTTTATCGTACACGTCATGGTAACTTCTAATTCACATTCAAGCACAGATAACTCCCATTATCACAAATTCTAACTGGGTTGATTCTAAGATGATACTATATGTACCCTTAACTCCAGATTACTCATAATTCCTGTTATCTAACATTATTTCTGATGATCCAAATGGAAATTAACTGTATTGGAAATCAAGCACGAGTCTGTTATTTATCCAACTTAGAATCTTGTTTTAATTCCCTTTTGCCCACGAATCAGTGGCACAGCTAATCCTGATTTGATATGGAAGCACAAAAGTCAAGATGTTTCCAGTCTAGAAAAAAGTTCTGGTTAGATACAGCCGATTTACCTGATAAGATGTGGTCGTTTTGATTTATTGAGAATCTGATATTAAGTTTTATCTGACTCCTTTATACTAGTAGTTGTATTACAGAAGAAAATTAGAAAATAGAACTCATTTTTTGTGCCTTTATAGAAATACACGGTGTTACCCCGGAAAAAAAAGTGTTGATGGTAATGAAAAGTTATTTTGGAAACGGTGCCAATCGACCGTTAACGTTTTAAAGCCCACAAGAAAACCACTGAATTGACCCAATCCCTGGAACACATTGAAAATTGCCCTTGAACTAAGCTTGATAGTATCAGGTTGTTCATAATTAATTTACCTTTCTAGACAGTAATCTAATTCTAAAAATTGACCTGAGGTTACTCGTAATGTGTTATTTTTGTTCAAGTCATATTACGAGCATATCACATACCAAAAGTCAGAGTAAGAGAGTAAATATTTGGAAAAAAACAAGAGACTAGGAGGGAATTTAAAAGAAAGCGATTTTTCAAATGCTTAAAATGATAAAATGACCTCGGTCTTAAACCTTCTTTGAAATAGATATCCAGCACATGTCTCAATGATATTCTTCAACAAGTGATAGGCTCGAACAATGCATAGCATACGCTTAATGGCGCGAAACACTTTGACTAAAAACATTTCACCGAAATTACAAAATGTCTGATATAAAAGCTACAAGCTACAAATGTACAGTATAAACAGACAATCCTTAATAAGAAATATAAAAAAATGGAGTTTGGAGAACACTATACTCCGCACTTCTGACCAAGGCAATGTCTTTAATGCTACATAAACCTCTCGATAAGGGCTATTTTAAGCTGATTTTAATATTATTACTTCAAAAATGTTATTTTTATCATCATGATTTGATTGAACAATACTGAGTAAGTCTTGATATCTTCTGTAAGTTGTGTAGACTTCCTACATATTTGCACCTCTTTCATCATATGTGTTTTTTTTACCAAATTTTCCGCCTTTTAATACAATATATGTTGACAGTCACTTATGGAGCATGATATACTTAACCATACATAGCTGATGTACCCTCGTTGTTTTTTTAAATAAAGTCCAATACATAAAAAATAGTAAACAAAGAAGAAAAAACGTTATACTATAATACAATTATTTGATTTTAATTTTGATGTAAATCTGTCTTTTTCCCTTTTTAATCTAAATATGACGTGTAGTTATCTTCTATGTGACAATATATTAAACA
This sequence comes from Mytilisepta virgata, assembly GCA_028015205.1. Classification (NCBI taxonomy): domain Eukaryota; kingdom Metazoa; phylum Mollusca; class Bivalvia; order Mytilida; family Mytilidae; genus Mytilisepta; species Mytilisepta virgata. The sequence continues at coordinate 46,743,160 of CM051515.1, forward strand.
AGCATCGTATTCAGTAGAAAACTGTGTATTTTGCAAAGTGAAATAACCCTTCCCATGTACTATCAAATTAGTATCGTCAATATTATAAGAAGACATCATTAATGAGTCTAAATGGCTTCTTTCAGGTCTATGTGCACGAAAATATTGTAAGGTTAATGTCTGTTTAGAATTAGGTTATTCTTCCGACGTCCCGGTTGAAAAAGAAAATTTCTAACGAGATATTTGTTTTACAATATAATATCGGAATTAAACTAAGGATTAGAAATCATAATTCTATAGTTTAAATTGGTTTATTGATGTTCCTAAAATGAATTGAAAATTACTTTATTTCAATTTAAATACAATGATATTTGATTACATTCGTCTATACCTAAAAGTAATTAAAATGAATATACCTTTAAATGGTCATTGCAAAGATATTAGTCCAGTATAGATTTCTGATTTACTGTTGGTATATTTTGTCTTTTTGGTCGGCAATTGAAGAATTACAAAAAAAAACAGCTAAAAAAACAACTTTTTTTCTACGAAACGGATTTCCCACCTCGTGCCTCTAATAAAATAATCTCGAGTCTAGTCGTTCTTCAAATTGCCCGGATTAAAACATATAGGTTCCGGAGATGAAGTATTTCATTTAATATTAAATTTGAAAAGACGTCCTCATGAATACAGATTGACGATTAAAAGCAATAATTATATCGGGGATAAAAACAAAACACTATTTTTGTCTAAGAAAAGAAATAGTTTGTAGTCGTAAATTCAAGGCTATGTCCAACTTAGGTTAAACGAATGACTCAAAATTTCTGATTGATATTTGCTATTTAACTGAAAGTTCTATCCCCACTTTTATTCAGACCGTTTTGCCTGTGAGGGAACAACCATTTGATTGTTTTGAAATGTTTTATCCTGCCTATTTTTTTCGCCGAAATTTTGGCCCTGGATTTTTATTTTCATTTAAACAAAAAATTTCCTGATTGACACAGGTCCTGCATTTTTTTCGCATCTAAAGTGATCCTGGCTTTTTATATTGCCAAAATCATAGTCCTGCCTTTTTATTTCAAATTTCATCCTAGCTCTCTTTTAAGTATATATTTTAAAGCCAAAAAACCAATAGAAATATAATTCCCTATGTACATTTGTATCTGTCTACATGTAACTCTGCAGTAAATACTTCTCAAAAACATAACTGTGAGGATACTTCGAAATACATTACAAATAGTTGAAATTAACCATACAGTGGGAGAGATATCGTGCTTAAAAATAAAACAAAAATAATTCCTTGAAATTGATGAGCCTTCTGGTGACGTTATATACACTATAACCTTTTTAAGTTGGTGACAAAACGCTCAATGTCATAACGTTATTACCTTGTACTATAATGATGAACATAAAACAGCGACACTACGTTGACATTAATTTCCGTAGTGTAGCCTTCTTGAAAGAAAATTTTCATTTAATGTGTTTTTATTTTCTGTATTTTCAGTTCAAATTGACCAAGACGCCACCTACACAGCCTAACTTGCATGAAGTGGGGAGATAACCTAGACTGTACAGATTCCATTAGATCAATTAGCAATAAACAGTTTCGTGCTGAAGTGTATACTTCATTATAACGTAATTTGTCTTTGCGAATCTTTTTTTCTTCAGATTTTTTGTCCAATGTAATTCGATTTCTCAGCCCGTTGACATTTAATTGAAAAAAGCAAACTATTGCAATCGGCTTGTCAATCTAATTAAATGTTTGTTAATATGCTGAGTCGGGATAAGTACCTCCGATAATAACGGACATCATTTGTTTATAAGATGTTACCTTTCATGATTGTTAAGTCACGAAACATCTCGAATGACAACCGCCATGTTTTATCTTTGTAAAGTGTTGATTTATAGTGTTGTTGCACAAGAGAAATGTAATTAAAATTTTATAAAGAGACGCATTTTCTGTTACTGATGTGTGATTTATTACTATGTTTGTTTTATTAAAGTTTCAATTTTTACAAGCTTGGAATTTGGACAAGAAGAATTACACCCACTTTATTGTTATTAATAATAAACTTTATTATAAAGATATTTCTATATTATTTGTGGTTGCTTTGATAAAAACAAATCTTTTTCTTACAAGATAATGTGATTTATTTTTTTCTTATGAAGCAGAATTCATAAGAAAAATATTTATAAAGGCGGAATGATATATATAAACAAGCAAAATAAGGTTATGACAACCTGATAATGATGATAAAATAGCACTCGCTACATTACATATATCTATTTGAACGTAATGTCCGACATTCAATCCAAATTAGATGGTATGTTCCAAATGTATATCTCTCTTTAAAATATAACACAGAGAGGACATTGAAAAAAATATTTTAATAACAAACACTGTGATTATACATTTATCTCTGTCCTTAGATAACTCTGGCCTTACTATTTTTTTATCATTTGAATCTGTTAGGTTATAGGTTTTGGTTTTCAACCTTTTCGACATTGAACACAACAAATGGGTTGCAGATCGATGAGATATATATATATATATATATATATATATATATATATATATATATATATTAAAATTTGTAATAATGTAAATGTATTGTATCAAAAGAAAAGTATTTTTTACTCAAGAGGTACTCTTAATAAGATAACGAAGAACTCTTGATTCAAAACTTTACGTGTTTTGAAGTCAAAAAGTTATCGTTTCTGCTCAAATTGGATCATGAGTCATTGACCTTGAATTGGCTTTGGTATAGCCCTTTACCTTTTTTTCAATGAAAACAGACATTATGCTGTTTAATATTGCAACAGTATCTACCCAGGAACTATATATACCAGATAAATGATACAATGTAAAACGAATCTCACAATGTTTAATGAAATACCAACCAATAAACGCCATCAATCGAAAAAGGACAAAATACAAAAACAGAAACAACAAAGAGTCGCAATAGTACAGACAGTAAGTAGTAGTGGGGTTAAACCGGTTTAATTGGTATCCGAACCTTCCTGAGTGTGTTTTACAACATATGTTGACCATGTTCTTAAAATTCATTACCACTCCTTCCTTTTTTTCATGTATAAATTGGTTGTAAATGTGTTATATATCATACTGTATTAACCTTTCGGGTTTTGATAGGCGCGGCATACCCGTTAAACGATATAAGTGGTTTAGTTAACCCTACCACTGTTTGTGTACGAAATTGGAGTATTCTCACACGCTGTTAAGGGTGAGTTCTAAAATGGACTATTCTGATCGGTTTAGTTAACCATACAACTGTTAAGTATGGGTGTACCAAGTTCATTATTTTGACTCTGTTAAGTTTGTTCGGCGAGTTTGAACACTCTGACTATCTGTAAAGGTGGACTATTCCGCCCGTTTTAGTTTACCATTCAACTGTTGATTGTGTGTACCAAAATGGCTCTGTTAAGTGTACTAAGTTGGACTATTCTGACTCGCTGTTAAGTGTTTTTACCTAGTTGGACAAGTATAACCTGTTTAGTTGGCCATACCACTGTTAAGTGTGTGTACCAAGTTAGACTATTCCTACTCTCGTTCAAGTATTTGACTATTCTGACCCCGGTTAAGTATGTTTACTAAGTCGGACTATTCTGATACCGGTTAAGTATGTTTACCAAGTCGGACTATTCTGACCCCGGTTAAGTATGTTTACCAAGTCGGACTATTCTGACCTCGGTTAAGTATGTTTACTAAGTCGGACTATTCTGATACCGGTTAAGTATGTTTACCAAGTCGGACTATTCTGACCCCGGTTAAGTATGTTTACCAGGTCGGATTATTCTGACCTCGGTTAAGTATGTTTACCAAGTCGGACTATTCTCACCCCGGTTAAGTATGTTTACCAGGTCGGACTATTCTGACCCCGGTTAAGTATGTTTACCAGGTCGGACCATTCTGACCTCGGTTAAGTATGCTTACCAAGTCGGTCTATTCTGATACCGGTTAAGTATGTTTATCAAGTCGGACTATTCTGACCCCGGTTAAGTATGTTTACCAAGTCGGACTATTCTGACCCAGTTAAGTATGTTTACCAAGTCGGACTATTCTGACCCCGGTTAAGTATGTTTACCAGGTCGGACTATTCTGACCTCGGTTAAGTATGTTTACCAGGTCGGACCATTCTGACCTCGGTTAAGTATGTTTACCAAGTCGGACTATTCTGATACCGGTTAAGTATGTTTACCAGGTCAGACTAGTCTGACCCCGGTTAAGTATGTTTACCAAGTCGGACTATTCTGACCCGGTTAAGTATGTTTACCAAGTCGGACTATTCTGACTGTTTATTGTATTTATGTTTGTACTTTTACATTTGTTTTGTAGTTTAGATGAATTTGTTTTATGTAGTTCGTTTATTGATGTTTCGCTGTTGGTATTTATTTCAGTTTAATTATTATCATATATTATCATCATACGTGTAGCAGTCTTGTTCCAATTGACTTAGTGACTTTAAATTTGTAATCATGGATACTGTCGATTCAAGTCAATGACGAGATACCATTAAACTCTATAAGTAAAGTCAAGAAATACCAACAAACGAACAAACATCACAACTACAACACGAAAAGAGTGAAAATCTTGTAAAACTTTACACTAGACACCTGTGACGGATCACGGGATTTCAACCCCACAGACCTGCCTAGCGCGTCCCCAGGTGGCGTATAGGGGAGACCCTCTCGTTGGGATTGTCAGGTCCTATTAGGGAAAACCTGACCACGGACCATAGTGGGTAACGTGTCCCTATACATTTAGCGTTTTACTTTAGTTTAGTTTCGGAAAATACGACGGTCAATTTTTCATATGTTTAAAACTGATGGGTAAACTTTGCTAATAATTATTATTTCTGACAACGAAGCTGATTTATGCTGAAAGATAGGATGTTTGACAATCGATTTAAGATCATTTTAATGGTTCAATGTGTATGAATTGACATAAGCGGGCATCTCCATCCGACCTTGTAGATCAGCATCTTGTGTGTTTTTTTAAGTGTGTAAATTCTGCAAGAAGTTTTGAAATGTTAATTACAAAAAAAATTGCCGAAAACCTGCTCTATTTTTTTTTTTTTTTTTTTTTGAAATGACCCAATGCTATGTTTAATTTATGACATGTTTCATATCCATTAAAATTCTACATTAAGGTGATGACTGGTCCTAGAATTGGGTCACTACAATGCATTTTCCACAATATTTTGAAAACATCATTTCCGTTGCTATGGGTATCCGAGGAAAAAAATACATTTTGGAAGAAATCTTGGAGTTTCCTCGACCGGCACAACTTTGTGATTCTTTTCATATATACATATTTGGGTTTAAAAAAAATAAAGGGAAGATTGTGCATGACATACAGGTACAATTTCATATTTTATGGCTAAATTTCAACTCAAAATGACAATTTTGTTGTAGTACCTAAAGACCCCTTCTGTAGTTTTCGAAAAAGATTAGGCTGAAAATATTTGCAACTGGACGTAAGGCAACAATCAATCAATCAATGTAAAACTTTACAAATCCTTTTCACCAAGTTTGGGATTACCAAATGGTGGATTAGGTGATATCCCTCGCGCTAATAGACCTGATTAATTTTAGAATTTTGTCCTTTTTTCAATTTCATTGTAAGTTATATGATGATCATACGGTTTCTGACAAGAAGTTGTTTGTATGTATTTCTAATAGGATCCTACATTAAATGTGTCCCGTGGTGGCGGCCATCTTGGATTACAGAACTTTGTAGAGGACCATGTTAGGATCATTCCTGCAATATAACACTTCAATTTGTAGTTTCAGACAAGAAGATTTTTTAAATTTCAGCCAATCAGAGTGCATAAAAGGCCCTGGCAGCCATGTTGAATTTTGGATCAGAACCAAAAACATAAACTTTGTAGAGGAACATCAAATGAACATACCCAACAAGTTTGGCCATGGGTTTTGGAGAAGAAGATTGAAATGTTAAAAGTTAACGGACGGACGACAGACGACGGACGCAAAGTGGTGGTAAAAGCTCACCTAGGCTTTAGCCAGGTGAGCTAAAAATAATTTCTTCCGTTAACAATTCAAATAGATTTCATAACTAGATAACTAGACGAAATTGCTGAAAAGGATGTTACATGTAAATACATTCCAATTTAAATTTGAAAAAAAAATACATGTACCAAATCAACTGTTATAATTTTCCGGTTTAATCCCACTGTATTTTTGCGCCCGAGATTAAGGTGGTTTTGTAGAAGTCTATTCTTTCTTTCTTTCCATTTAAAAAAAATATTGAAGGTTGAATGGTGCCCTTTTTTAGTACATGCTTATATTGTGTTCTTGTCTCGTGGGTTTTTTCCCATATCCCTATTGTACAAATATTGCAAGCCCAAGGCATAAAAACATACCAATAATCACAGAGCCTATGAAGATATATGTTAGGTAATTTGTCAGTAAATAAAGATGTATATGAACTGGGAAAATTATACAACGAGACTGTACAAGACATGATGTACAGTTATGACAAGTTATCTTGAGAATACGTTGAAGCAAACACTTTTGTGTGTCAACTACGAACTGACATCTTTTTCTAAGAATGTTAAAAATTATTAAATTAGTTACGTTTTATGTATTTTCGTCATCGACAAAAATATTTTTAAATCAATATTCTATCAAATGATAAAGTAAAAAAAAAACTCCATATTTTCCACTTAATTAACACCCACTTTACAGAAAAATTATATTGCGTAATTTATTTTTTGTTCAAAATCATTAATAAATTACAGTTGTTTGATATAGCGGAACTTTGTTTGTGGAAATTACACATGATGTGACAATACGGTATAAAGAACTAAAGGCTAGAATAGTCGATCAGTGACACCAAATCCGGATCACAACAAAATCACGTCAATCTTTTTTTTTTAACAGGAAGGAATATTTTTGCCAGATGACAATAAACTTTGCTCTGAATAAATTTGTTTTTTTTTTTTGCTATTGGACAACTATGACACCCTTTGATTTTGTATTTACTTTTTTGTAATTTACAGTTTGATTTAATTTGTTATAATTTTGAAATGTTTAATATCATTTTCAACAAAACTAGTTCATTCCGTATTCTTTTGCCTCATTCTTTAAAATTTATGTTTTCCTGATATCTACATGTAACTTGGAGCTTAGATGTATCATCTTAGACCATGTATATCATTTAATTGATTGCTAAAGTTTGTTACTTTTATGATATAAAAGAAGTAACCGATTTTAACTGAATAATTCTCCTCATTAAATCAGTTTGATATTATAACATGTAAAGACGATGTTTGCCTCAAGACTAGACGAAAATAAGTATTTAACATCAATGACATTTTTTAGATTTTTTTTCTTTGTTTTCTGAAACATGGGGTGTTAAAACAAAATACCTGGAATAATTCTATTTTAAATTATCTATTCTTAAATACTACAGTATATTTTGTAATTTACCCGCTCTCCACAGTGAAGGTGGAGGTGAGTGGAGAGGCATTTGTGGAAGGAGCGATTTTTTACCACCGTGGAGAGTGGGGAAATTAAAAAATACGTTGACGTCACTATATGCATAAGACTAATATTGTATTGTTAGTACAAATGTGTATATTTCGTCCTTTAGTCAACGTTGACATTGACATGATTTGAGAATATATGTCAAGTTACGTTAGAAAATTGGCAGTTCTTCTATATTGCCATTTTATTAAAATTTTCGGGGTTGAGACCTTAAAATCCTATGTCTGCAACAAGAGAGTTTCACACGCTAGCGAAAACCGTAGCAATAAAGCAATGTAGATCTATGCTTTGAATGATTTTTGTTATTACATTGTCTAATGCGGGTTTAAGATAAGATGGTGCGAAATTATCTACAAAATTATTGCTCCTATGGGAATTATGGATGGCATAAACTGCAGGCTTAGAAAATATAGAACTTTCAATACTTAAAACGGAAGAGCACAGCTAAATCAAATTAAAATCTTCACTTTTCACTAAATTTCAAATAAATTGAAATTTATTTGTGTCTGGTTTAAATTTCACACGTCAATTCGGTCTATTAGTCATCTCATTCTAGCCATGATTAAATTTTCTGTTCAGAAACTTTACGTGGCACTAAATACGTTTTAATGAAGTGAAAAGGGCAACAATTTTCATGTTAACCTAAATCACATTAGGACAACAGCGTGTACTAAAACCTCGGTTTAAGTCGAATTAACAACTGTGATAAATTTCACCTTGTCAATTACAGGGTATATAAGTAATATCGGTAAATGATAAGTGAAGCATTAACTATAAGCTAAAGGGGAGATAAAAATTATAGAGACAAGCTAGATATGGCAAGATCAAGAACAATAAATAGGAACTGAAAATACTGCAAAACATTAACTACAAATAATTAATATGGGGCAAACAAACAAAACTGAAATAAAATTGCCAAAATGGTAAATCACATTGGATACACGAACTGCAGACAATTTTACACAAAAAAGAATATACTGAACCTTTCTTCAGGAATTGACAACTAAAAGCCGTAGAAATAGGATTTATACTGCAAAAACATTGAACATGAAAATTAAATTTAATTATAAAACATAACATCTATATCTGATTATACAGCATGTATCTTTCGGCAGATTTGAGAGCCTACCACTATTTACATAAACCAAACAAGCCTAAATTAGATCAATTTATCAATTATATGACATTTACCCGTATAAGAAATCTAATTTAGTTATTATTCATTGATGGTGTATGTAATTATAATTAGATTTTACAAGAAATTCAATTATTTTTTACCGCAGATCTATATCCATTATTTGGATATCGATACATGAAAGAAGAGATATTGTCATGTTCTAATCTGTTTAGTTACCTGGAAATCTTTGCAGTATTCGCTTTCTGCTTTACTGTTCTCGCGATTTTGGTTTTCGATTTTTTTTTATTTTTGGACATTACCTCCTGTCTTATTACTTCGGTATTTTTCTGTCAATATTGATACAAATTTCTTACAATATACGGATGTAGCGCACGCATTTTCGGGTATTTCAGATTTTTACATACTTTCGGTGTTGCCGTCTGTAAGAAAGGACTTAAAAGGTCTGAAGGAAATTGTCAAACTCTAAGAAATATTTGCAATAATAAGAATTTTAAGGATTAAAATATATAGAAGAAAAGAATACGAACTTTTTCCTGATAAAAATTCTCCAATTCAGCTGTAATTTGTTTGTTTAGTTTGTTTAGTTGGGGTTTAACGCCGTTTTCAGCACATTTGGCCATTTCGCGGCGGCCAGTTTTTGTTGGTGGAGGAAGCCGGAGTACCCGGAGAGAACCACCGACCTTCGGTAGGAAAATTGGCAATCCTTGTCAATTAAGATCGGAGTCGAACACACACCGCCACAGGTGAGATTCGAACTCACAACCCCAGCGTTGACTGGCTAGTGATCATTAGTGGTCATGACGAACTACCTAGACCACTCGGCCACCGAGGCCCCCGCTGTAATTTGTAACTTGTTATCGTAATTAAAAATGTTCAATCTGTGAGAACTTCTGAATCGCAAAACGTATCTATCCCGTTTTTGGTATTTGTATTGTAATTAAAGTAAGGTCTGTTTCCTCATTACATATATGACGTTTCGTGGCGTCAGAAAAGGACAAATATACCTAAGGAGCAATAAAAAAAACGTATAACTCCTATAAAAACCCGGAGTGAACCCAGTTGCTCTGGAAGGGTAAGCAGTTCCTGCTCCGTATACGGCACCAGTCGTGAAGTTCAACAGTCAATCCGGGAGAAGTCACAAATCGGTGGAGGCACATGAAAGGTTACGACAGTGGGAACAGGTCCAACATCATTTTAGATATTGGAACACTGTAATGGTCAATCAATTCGTGATGACGACCGTAAAAGTTCCTAAGTGATGACATCAACTTATCCCTGATAAAACCCTGGTTAAGAAGCTTTTGTGACAGCAGTAATCCTCTTTGTCGAAAGTCAGGGTAACTCACGCATGCCCTTAAAAATCGGATAAGCTGAGAAACGTAGACGCCATATGCAGGCGATGCTGGTATATTGCTACTCCAGAAGGGAAAATTAACAAAAGGAAATATATATACTAATGACGTAAGTATGACGACAACCTTGTAAATATTTTAAAATGTCGTTCGCGACTTATTTATGCAAGTACTTATTGAGAGGAAAATATAGTACAATTTCGGAATGCGTTTTTATTCAATTTTAATTCTATCAAATTTTGGGTGAATATTTTGTTCTAACAAAGCAATTCTACTTTTACTGTGTCTAGTCATTTTGTTACGTCTGCAAAATTTCTACATAGTGCAAAATAATACCCGCTGAAGTGAATGCTAATTCAACAATGATTCAAAAATGTGTTTTTCCTGATAAACAGATGTCCAAAAAATCACATATCAATTATGTTTAGTTTTCATTTTATATAAAGTTTCCCGTATCTATTCATTTTGTTACGATCGCGTTTCGGACGTTTTTTTTTTTTTGTAATTTACGCAACTTCAGTACTATTCCTTTTGTAGTAATTTCCGTTTTGTGATAATACGGTGATAATTTGAACGAAAATAATAAAAATAATAGTGATCATTATTATTTTATTTACTATGTCTGTTTTAATTATATAAAAGTTTTATAATATTCCTAAAAGTCGACGAAGTAGAAGATGGATGGATGGATTACTGTTTAACATCCAGTTGCAATTATTAAATGCATATCAGGACGAGAACATGTTGATATGATATGAATATGAGTCCTGCTTTGTACTAGACCGACATTCTAATCCCGCCTAGGCACATTAAAATGACTCCGAGGCGACCAATCGTTTACTATTTACTCCGAGATGACGCGTGCTTAGCGGAGAAGCAGCAAGTTTTAATGTCTTTGTTTTGACCAAGCCGGTTATTGAACCTGCGATCTTCCGAACTCAAGGCGGTCCTGATAAACAGTTTTTCGTCTTAAAATTACATTTCATCTTCAGAATATAACGTTCTAGCGCAAAGATTAAGAAGTCGAAAAAAAAATCAGTTACAGAAAAGATGGACTTACAATGAGAAACAGTATAATAAAAATAAAATAAAATGAAATATTTTTTTAATAATAATATTGATAGAGAAATAAATACTGAATAAATATCTTATTAACATTTTAGAAAGAGATAGGCAAATGGAAATGTTCGATTAACGAATAATTACGTAAAAAATAATAAATTTATAATACATGATTTATTTTATAACAGAAACATATTTTACCAAATTATGGTGCAAAATTTTACACATGATACATGTATTACGTTTCAAAACAATAAAAACATAACTCGTGAATGAGTGAAAAATCTTTTTAGTAAAAAATGTTCAAGTATTACTGACGTGTAGTCCTATAGCGTTTCAAATGACGTTATGTTAGATACCTCAACACTGTGCGCTACGTCCCACGTAACAAGGTTTTAAACAAAGGATAACACTTTTAATTTCGTTTTTTTATCTTCAAATCAAAGTAAGACGTTCAAAAAATATCTCGTATCCTGCTGTACGTTCAAATCAGTCGGTTTGAACAGCTACATTTGTTTGATTTAAGGTTGGTCAACAAACTACACACAATGAAACAGACAAACTTGATAGAATTAATACTGTCATAATGTGTCCGTCAATCTCACAATGCAAGATTAAAAACTTACAATAAAATCACAGGCCACATCAAGATAAATGTTAGACAACTTTATCAGAAGGGTCCTAAATTTTAGAAGTTATCTCAAGAGTGAAAACGCCGTAACCGTTAAAACACAAGGGCATACATGTACACCTCAAGCACGTACATGTAATAGGGTTATGTATACTTGTCGGAGTTTTGGAGTTTAGTGTGCCGTCCATTTTGCTGAACTAGTGTACATTATTGTTTAGGGGCCAGCTAAAGCCTGCTGGATTTTCCCGCTGCGTTGAAGACCCATTGTAGCATTGAGCTGTTTTCTGCTCTTTGGTCGGGTTGTTGTCATTTTGACACATTCCCCGTTTCTATTCTCTATTCTATTGTCATATTCTCTTTATGTTTCTCATTTCATTTTCTATTTTTATTATTCTTTTTTTGTATATTTATTTTTATCTTTTTGTGAAAAATTATGTTTTATTTTTAAACTAGTATGTTGCTCCTAAGTTGGAGTCATCCTTATTAAAGTTTTATGGACGTCATCATGACATGGTTAACAGGTATGAAAAAACCGTTTCCCAAATAAAAATGGACCTGTTCCATTGATGTTAGCCCTTCCTCATACCGGATTTGACATGGGCAGCATGGCGGGTGTCCTGCAGGAAGCAGAGACTGCTTACTCTTCTGGAGCACCTGAGTTTACACCCGGTTTTTGGTGGGGTCCATGTTGTTCATGTTTTTAGTTTTTAATTGTAATGCATATGTTGTTTTGGTTTGTCAGTTGTTTCGATTTTCCCTCCGTTGAATATCCCTTTGGTATTTCTTGACTTTACTTGTTATCCTCCTCATGTTTTTGTAGATCCAATTTATTCCTGTAAAGCTGATAATGGTACACTTTACAAAATGAATGTTTTATTTCTTGCGTGCAGTGCATATTTCTGGAAAAACCTTTACTATGTACATGTATGTACTTATACTATCAATAGATTCTAAGTAAATTATATAGGTTTTACAATAATTATTTTTTTAAAAACCAAGCAGTACCTCATTAAGGAATTTGATTAAAAGTCCCAATAAATACTCAATGATATCAGTTTCGAAACACTGTATATGGATATTGCAACAAATCATGTCTCATCAGAAGTGTTTAGGGCAAACAAAAACTGATTAAAAGATATCAAATTTCCAACATATACTTGTCGTGGTAGAAAGTACGGTCTTAAATCAATACGGTCATCAGTTACAGGTTTATATTCTTTAAAATTACATTTTAGCATGAATTTACTATTTTTGAACAAACAAACAAAATTTCTTATTTTGATGCTTTCACTTTTCCTTGTTCTGGAGATTTGTTATACGCATATGTAGAAATTAAAACAAGAAGTGTTAACAGAAACCCAATACATATGTAATGGCCTACGTTAACATTGCTGTATTAAATGGTAAGTTCACAATAGGAAAATTAACTTATTAGCTCACTTGACCAGAAGGGTCAAGTGAGGTTTTCTCATCACCTGACGTCCGTCGTCCGTCTTCCGGTAACGTTTACAAAAATCTTCTCTGAAACTACTGGGCCAAATGGAACCAAACTTGGCCACAAGCATTATTAGGGTATTTAGTTTAAAAAATATGTCCGATGACCCCGCCCGCCAACCAACATGGCCGACATGGTTAAAAAATAGAACATAGGAGTAAACTTTAGTTTTTGTCTTATATCTCAAAAACTAAAGCATTTAGAGTATAACTGACATAGGTAAAAATAAAGTCAAGATCTACCTGCCATGAAATTTTCAGACGAATCGGTCAACCCTTTGTTGGGTTATTGCCCCTGAATTGTTAATTTGAAGGAAATTTTGCAGTTTTAGGTTATTATCTTGAATATTATTATGCATTTTCTAGATAAAGACAAAACAGTAAACAGCAAAAATGTTCAACAAAGTAAGATCTACAAATAAGTCAACATGGCAAAAATCATTGATTGACCCCTTATAGGAGCTTTTGCCCTTTAAAGACGGCGTCCGGCGTAAACTTTCCTCCAAAGATCTTCTACTCTGAAACCACTGGGCCAATTGGGACCAAACTTTGGTGGAATGGTCCTTGGATGGCCCCCCTTTCAAAAGTACAAATGTATGTCTGGTATCCTCTCTGTTTAGTACTTCTGTTACTAAAAATAGAAAAAAAGAGGGATGAGTTTTTAAATCTTCTTCTATGAAACTACAAGGCCAATTAGAACCAAACTTGGCAGTAATGGTCCTTGGAAGGTTCTCTTTCAGAATAATGTCCGATGACCCGGACTGTTAACCAAGATGACCGCCACAGCCGAACTTAGTTTAACATAGGGCCCTATGGGAAAATTCATTGAAAAATCTTCATTTCTGAAACTACTAGACCAATTGGAACCAGACTTAGCAGCAATGGTGCTTAGATGGTCCTCTTTCAGAATGTGTCCGATGACCCGGACTATCAACCAAGATGACCGTCACAACCGAACTTAGTTTAACATAGGACCCTATGGGAAATTCACACAAAAATCTGAGACAACTGGAACTAAAATCGGTAGTATTGGTCCTTAGATGGTTCTCTTTCAGAATTGTGTCCGATAACCCGTATTGTCAACCTAGATGGCCTCCACAGCCGAATTTAGTTTAATAGAGGACCCAATAGGAAAATTCATTTCAAAATCTTCTGGTCTGAAACCACTTAGCCAGGTGGAACAAGGCTTAGCAGTAATGATTCATAGATGGTTCTCTTTTAGAAATGTGTCCATTGACCTGGACTGTCAGCCGAGATTGCTGCCGCAGTCAAACTTATTTAAACATAGATCCCTATAGAAAAACCAGCCAAATTGACTGCAACACTTACATTTTGAGTCCTGCTCAAGGTGAAAAGTTAAATCCAGGTGAGCTATACCGGCTCTTGAGAGCCTCTAGTGTCTCTTTATCAAAGTTTTGTGATTTATTAGAACAATTTTACCAAACAAAGTAAATTTACGATTAAAGTACATGTAAAATCATCATTCGATTTGGTTGAAGTTCTCTTTGTCAACAAACGTTTAATATTTTATTACAACTGAATGAACAAAGAGAAAGTATTTTTTGTTTAGTCTTGTTGCACTTCTGTTCTAAATATTTTCTATTGACATAAAATGATGCAAATGTTAATACAACTGGGTCACAATTATTCGTCTTGAACGTATCATAATGGTTTAAACGTAAAAATATACACGCAAGGTTTAAACGTAAAAATATACACGCAAGGTTTAAACGTAAAAATATACACGCAAGGTTTAAACGTAAAAATATACACGCAACTCCCAGGACATAACTTTCAACGTACAAATTCTCGTTTTAAATCTACAAATGATTTTTGTTTAATAAACTCTGAAGGAAGAGCGTTAGATATTTCCGATACAAATTATTACAAATATTTTTTTAACTTCAGTTTTCGATCATCGTAGAAAAAGTCATTTTCGTGGGGTAAAACTGGTTGATTTTAAAATTCAAAGACTAACAAAACACAAACATGTCTAGTTTCAAGAGTTTCGTAGCCTATTTAAGATAAAGTACATTTTTCCATAAACTTTCTTTAAAAAGTAATTAATCTTAATACATGTATTAGATTTTGGATGTCTTTGCTAACTGATGATCTAAAGCTCTTGACCAGATTGATAATTCCATGAAAAAGGTGACGAACACGTTCATATATCTTTGGCGGCAATATTTTTTTCCTTTTGGTAGACGGAGATAATTTCCCGTAAAGAATAATCGGCCATTAATATCTATGATGATCCTTAGATAAAATATTCATTTACAGTTTTTTAATATGAAAGTTCATAATTTTCTTATTTACGGTGGTGGAGAAATTCGATAAGATAAATTTCCCACATTATCAACGTCATGTTCATCAAGTACTGCTACGCTTACAAACATATATTAAATAACTTATGAATATCATGATTTTTTTCAGTCATAAGAAGTATAAAAAAATTGTTAGACTAGCGGTGACATTTTACTGGATAGTTTTTGTTTGTTTTAGCAATACTGTGTATCGCCAGGTCATTTTGGAATTCATCTGGGTACAAACTCTACTCCTCTTATTGCCGACTTATTTTCATAGTGTTATTGGGTTTTTATGAAAAAATTGTTAAATGATAAATTAATTGAAATATTTAACAAAAAATGTATGTTTCTTTATAATGTACTTACTATTAATAACCGCAGTTTCTAAATGTGAATAAACCTATTATCAATAATAAATGGTGTCCCTTTTTGGATCTTACCATAAATGTCGAAAATGGCAAGATTTATACTTAACTGTTTGATAAAATGGACGATTTTACTTTTCCAATTACTAATTTCTCCTTTTCTCACGAAGACATGTGCTTGTGATGCCATGGTATGGTGCATAGATACCTGTACTGATTTTCGCTATGTTAGAAGATTTTAAGATGCAAAACCATTACTCAACTAGAGGCCCCCAGGAGGAGCCTGTATGACTCACGTGGATTCAATTTGACAATCAACGACCATAACAGCAATAACCTTCCAGTTGTATGTTAGGCATTAATGGCCATCTTAGTTGATAGTCTTGTTCACACATAAATATCATCGCTGACCAGTTCAGCTTCTGCTTGCTCTGAAAAGAGACCACCTAATGACAGGCCAGGTCATTAGACACAACTCTGAATGAGGACAATCTAAGGACCATTGCTGCCAATTTTGGATCGAATTTCAGGCTGATTTAAAGGAATTTTCCCAAAGGTTCCAGGGTTGTGGCCAATCTAGTTGACAGTCCAGGTCATTGGGCATAATTCTGAAAGGGAACCACCTATATATAAGCACCATTGCTGCCAAGTCTGGTTCCAATTGGCCAAGTGGTTTAGGACAATAAGATTTGAAAAATGAATTTTCCCATAGTGTCCTTTGTTAAACTGTTCATCTGTGGCCGCCAACTTAGTTGACAGTCAGGGCCAGTGGACACAATTCTGAATCATTGCTGACAAGTCGGGTTCAAGCTGTTTCAAACAAGGAAGATTTTTAAACAAATTTTCCCATATGGTAGATCAGTTGAAAAAAAATCTAAGGACCATTGCAGCCAAGTCTGGTTCCGATTGGCCAGGTGGTTTGAGACAAACAGTTTTTTTTTAATTGGCCGGTTGGTTTAAAGATGAATTTTCCCATTAGGTCCTATGTTAAAATGAATGTTTCAGGATTATTAATTTATCAAGATTTTTAATTCTTTCAAAAAGGTTAGCATTAAATGTAGCTATTAACCCCGCTTAGCATGAAGTTTTGGCTGCAAAATGGCACTTACATTTTAAGCCCAGGTTTTCCGTAGTTTGTTTTTAAATATAAATGCAAACATCTTGCCAAAAATACAGAAAACTCGGGTTCACCTTAAGATCTTTTCAAGGTCAGGTCTACAAAAGTGAACTTTTATGTAATTCTGTTTAAACTGATTTTTATCCCAATGACAAAAAGACTAAAAAATTATACTAGCTTCTCAAGAATACTGTCGATTTACCTAAACTCCACGACAATATACCATTAAACCCTTTCTATTTCTGATTATTTCGTTAAATAGTGCGACAGTATTTGACCAGCAGCTATCATAGCTTTAACTAGTTTTATAGTTAAAACATTCTCCAGGAAAAACTAACAATCCTTGTCCTTTTCCTTCAGAAGACTAAAGTCCAACACTCCTTCCTGCAAGTTTGATTTGAAATCAAAACCAGTATTGAGGAGTTATTAATTATTAATAGTGACGTCCTTCTACATAGACCACTCGGCCAACAATGTCCCAGGGGAGTGACAAAACACACTGTGCCTTAAAATCTGTGCAAATATTATTAGGTGAAGAGGATATCCAAAAAATTTTATCTACACACTGTTAGGTTGTTTAAGCAACCTGGTTTGAAAACTTACACCATTAGACATTTTATACATAACAAAGATATCGCCAAACAATGGTCGACCTTTTATATAAAGAAAACAAAAAAATCATTCCTTTTATCTTTAACAGATATGTTTTCACCAATTTAAGAAAAAAACCAGGATATCTAAACAAAAGTAACAGATTCAAAGAACAAAGACTGGTCATTGTTCACAATATTGTAATGACTTTAGAGGTCAGAAAATACCTCGGAGAAATACAGACAATTACTTAGTCTGAATACTTCTACGTTTGATCAACAAACATTTAAAGCATCCGTAAGTCATATAATTTAAAAAAAGCAATTGTTGGGCACATGTCATTAAACTCAGACGGCCGTGTCAAAGTAACATAATGAGCTCGTCACGAAGTTTTTCCATTAATTGAAGAGTCTGTATTATAACCCCTTTGTATCATTTTTAAATGATGTTTTAAAGAAAAAGGATTCAGAAAATGCAACTGCATATTTTGCTATTAGCATTATGCAATTCTGTGAAATCTTTTCGGTTAGAAAGTCAGAATGCTGGTACAGGAGATATATTTAAAGGAAACCAAACAACGATTATTTTACAGTTATAAATATGCTAAATTTTGTGAAAACTAAGGAGTATCTCCTTTACGCATAGCTTTGTCGATACATGGTTTTAGCATTTTTCTCATTTTGGCATTTTTACCTAATCTTCATTTTTTTTTTTTTTTTTGTTCAAATTTTCAAATCTTGAGCACAACTTTTGATTCGTATTTCGAAGAAATGTGCACATTTTTTGAATTCAAATTGTTATCAAAGAATATTTGTTCTAACAGAACTGATTGTTAGTGGAGAGTGGGTCAGGGACTGATAATTAATCCTTTTATGGTGGCTTTTTTCGAAAATATTTGGTCTTTCTAAACATACGACATTCATTATGATCTACGGTTAGATATTACGACCTTATAATCCCACCTCTCTCCACGAGGTCCCCTCTGTTGAGCCCAGAGATAGAAAAAAAGGTACCCATAAAATCAAACAGGCGATGTATTTGTGGTTTTACCGGTAAGATAATATTAACAGAAATAAACAAGGTCATAAATATCACAATTAGTTTAACCAATTAAGAACTGTTTTTTTTCACTTTCGTTATATTACTTTAAAGGTAAAATGTGATGAGATTTGATATGTCTGCATATATTTTAGTCAGCAATTTGATCCTTCGTTTCTAGCTTCCATAAGTCATTTGTTGCTGACTTTAATTCCGATAGAGGAAGTTGTATTGGAAGTATTTTTCAATAATTGCAATATCAATTACGTTAATTATAAAATATCCATTTCTCTATCCTTTGGTTATAAAGTTGGTCCTTCTGAATCATTCCAAGAAATAATTGTATATCTTTAAAAAAAAAATAAGACGGAAATTAAGGTCGGGATAAATGACTTCTTTTAGCATTTCCATTTATACGTCCCTGTCTTCTTTCATTATGGCCGCGCCTGAAGGGTAAAGAACTTTTTCTTTATCTATATTTTAATGGGAAATTGTAGATAATCACTCTTGTATGGTTTGTGAAAATGTTTATTCTGAGTTATTTGTCTGCTTGATAATGATAGTCCATAAAATGATCAGTAATTTTTATCATTCGCAGTTTGGTTTTTTATTTATGGATTTACTAATTGGACTGTGGCTTTTAAAAATGAATATTGAATGACGTAAAAGGTTTCAAACCTTCAATAATAAGATTAAGGAAAACATTACATTAATAGAAATTAAAAAAAAGACATATATCTGTTACTATAAAATTTTTATTTATTTTAAACAATCTCGGTTAATATTTGTAAATTTGCAGGTATTTGTGGTTTTGTACTTATTGCTAATTCAGCATAATTTACTGCGGTTTTTTTTTAGGAGTTACTCGCTCCCGTTAACTTTTGTCAGAGTATTTTGGGCTTTTATGTGGGAGGCTTTTATTTTGCATCGCTGATGAGCTGTATAAATGTGTACATTCGTGCATTAAAACTTGTTTGTTCTTTAGAAACTTTATATCAGAGGTAAGATGTGTGAATTTTGTGGGAAATCAATAAGGAATATATTGAAAATGCAAATATTGCATAAGCAATCCAAGAACATGTCACGAAAGATGACATGAAACATTATATGCGGGTGACAGAAAAGTCCAGCTTTAATCTTAATATATTATCTACACTCTTTACTTCACATTAAGTACATGAAGTCAATTTTGAAAATTGCTCTTAAAAATTCACCATTTGATTTCAACATGCTATAATTAAATTTATGCTTATTTATTTGTCTGGTTTCCTGTAATTAATATATATTTATGGTCCAGACTAATTACTGAAATTATTTTTTCTTTCTTGAATTTTGAATTAAATATCACACCTAAAGGTTAATTGGTTGGCTTCAGTTACTGAATTCTTTTTTTTAATAAAAAGCAGGGAAGAAAATAATAATTTGAAGTATAAAGAAAGAGTGATCTAAATTACTTGCGGTCTAATAAAATTATGATAAAAAGTTGGGATTTAATTAAAAAAAAAATAATAAAATAACTAGATGTGCGTTTAATAACAAGTAAGTATACGTTAAGACATTTTTATTCATGATATTTTACACTATTGAACTCATTAGCTTTATCATGGTTAAAATTACCTATTTATTTTGTCGAGCCTTCGACTTTTGTCGAAAAAGCGAGACATAGCGATCCTACATTCCGTCGTCGTCGTCGTCGTCGTCGGCGGCGTCCACAAATATTCACCCTGTGGTTAAAGTTTTTGAAATTTTAATAACTTTCTTAAACTATCCTGGATTTCTACCAAACTTGGACAGAGGCTTGTTTATGATCATAAGATAGTATCCAGAAGGAAATTTTGTAAAAAAAAAATTCCAGTTTTTCCGTATTTTACTTATAAATGGACTTAGTTTTTCTGCCAGGAAACATTACATTCACTCTGTGGTTAAAGTTTTTAAAATTTTAATAACTTTCTTAAAATATCCTGGATTTGTACCAAACTTGGACAGAAGCTTGTTTATGATCATAAGATAGTATCCAGAAGTAAATTTTGTAAAATAAAAATTCCAGTTTTTCTGTATATTACTTATAAATTGACTTAGTTTTTCTGCCAGGAAACATTACATTCATTCTGTGGTTAAAGTTTTCAAAATTTTAATAACTTTCTTAAACTATCCTGGATTTGTACCAAACTTGGACAGAAGCTTGTTTATGATCATAATATAGTATCCAGAAGTAAATTTAGTAAAAAAAAAAAAAAATTTCCGTATTTTACTTATAAATGGACTTAGTTTTTCTGCCAGGAAACATTACATTCACTCTGTGGTTAAAGTTTTTAAAATTTTAATAACTTTCTTAAACTATCCAGGAATTTTACCAAATTTGGTCAGAAGCTTGTTTATGATATAAAGATTGTATCCAGGAGAAAATTTTGTAAAATATTTATTTCTGTTTTTCAGTTTTTTACGTATAAATGGACTTAACATTGCATTCTATTATGTGCATTCACCTATCACACTGAAAATATAGACAACATCAAAAGTAGGCGAGACACTGGGTTCTGCGGAACCCGTACGAATTTTTCTGTTATAAGTCCATTCCAAGAAAAAGAACATTTCTCTCTTGAAATTTAATAAGAAACACAAAGGTTTATGTAACATTTGTACTGAAATACTGTTAGTTTCTTTCGTTCGATCGATATAACTACAAGAATGTAACATTTGACGGGTGTAATAAAAATAAAATGTATTACAAAATACCGAATGAATTTGATGCACTGTATGGCCATTTCGCCGTTTTGACTGAAAACTCATCAGCAGTGCTCGAGATCAAAATGTTGGAAATCCGTTTAAAGATATAATGATGAATTAATAAGCATGACCATCAAAACCCAAAACAATTAAAACAAACAGGAATCCAAACTCAGCTAAGGGTTACCTCTGCATCGAAAGGAAGAGCCTTAGAAATTTCTAATCAATTTTTGTCAAATTTTGAGCGGAAAATTTAAAGGTAATGAATCATGCCTGGACAAAAATTCTGGCAACAGGGCTGATAATGTCCTCGGGCACTTACAGTCCACCAGCAATGTAAATTATTTCATGGTCCAGGCCGGGAGGGGATTATATCGAAATTATTTACTTAATGAAAAACAAACCCATTAAAACATGGACTAAAGTAAAAATGTAACTGGGAAGTCACTTTAAGGTATTCAACAATAATCTTAAACAATTTACAGCAAAATAATATAACCATACACATAGGTATGTATGTTTTCGAGTTTATCAATTATAGAATAAAACTTATTTTAAAATTTTTCTTCAAACCTTATCAACTTTCTGAGACTGAAAGACATTATAATTAATCTATGATAAAATATATATATATACATCGGATATGCACATTTCGTTGATCTACAGCTCATCAGTTGTGCTTAAGGCCTAAAAATGAAACCCGAAAAAATATCCCAAAACGTTCAAGCAGAGCAGATTGAAATGCCAAGAAATAACCAAATGCGTAAAGTGTTATACTCCTGTAGTGTTTGACAAACTGCAGCAGTATCTGTCGTTTGTGTAGGCGAGCGGTAAACTTTTCACATGTTATCCGATGGTTACCAGTAATATGGAAATGTGAAAAAAACAAAAACGAAAAAATACGACAGTGTTAAAAGTAATAAAAGTATTATCTCAAAAGAAAATTTAAAAAGGAACGAAAAAATACATTTCATAGTGTAAATACTAGAAATCATATCATATATAGTAAAACAATAATTTCACTGAGATTTGCTCAGAAAAAGTAAACTTACACATAACATTCTTTATTTAAAATCAAAATGAAACATATTAAACTTTATATTCTTTCACTTCTTCAGTAGCATTTATTAAACGAGATCTCATTCGATTGTCAAGGTCATTAGAAGATGTCCTTCGAAGTTTGAGTACACTTGTACCACACGTGATGGAATGTCGTCTGTCTCTCATGGGTCCACCAGACGTCGTTCTTGTCAATGATGATTTGGCAACAAGTTCTTCTGAAAGCGCATGATCATGTTGACTGTCATACCCTAAATCTGTTGACAAACTTAACATAGATTTTCGTGGAGCGCTGCCGAAAATACCATTTGAAAAGTCAAGTTCGTGGAAAGAGACATTTTTTGATACATCAGCGGCAGAAGATTTATTCGGAGTTCTCTTTCTGATTGCCTGAAAAGGAAAATTCCCGCTTTACCTCTATCTTATGACGAAACTGTGTGTATAAAAACATACTTTGTAGAACGATTAAACTATCGAAAAATCTAAGCCAGAAATATCTGGAAAAAAACTTTAAATTCTATTTTCAACCGTATACAAACATTAAACTATTATATTTTCAGTTCATACTTACAACGAAATTTTTCGTCCTTAAATTTCCTGTTTGAATTTGCATTCATTTTTTTTTTTTTTTTTTTTTTTTTTTTTTTGTGTGTGTGTGTGTGTAAATAGTAAATTTTGTATCCCTTTTTTACAATATAATGAAGATTTCCTTTTACTCTGCTTATTCAATGGCAACATTATATATTACCCAGGGATAACTGTATGTCCCACATTCTTTTGCAACAGATACTGAATGAAAACTCGCTTTTATACAATTTCAAAAGGAAAAATCGGTTCAAACATTTATAAACAAAACGTTTGTGGTGGCGTCATGTTTTGTTCTGATATTTCCGTGGGGAAAAGAGTTGCTGTTTAGAGCTGCAATCAATGCAAGACACACAGTATTATTAACTATAGTTAAGAGGGTGTATATATGGTAGAGTTAAAATTGGATATATGTCAAGTTAGGTTTGTTATTATATAGAAATACATGGTTACCTCAGCTAGGTGATTATATACCTGGTCATTGGGATCTAACTCATTATCTGTTATAATTAGGGAACTGTTTTCTGTAATACCTGATTGAGAACCATCAAACTTGTTTGATACATTCCAAGATCTTCTGTAAAAATAAAAGAAACTATTACATAATGAATTGATTTAGATAATCTAATTAATGGTCTGTATGCGGTCACATGATGTTCCTTTTTTTTTGTTTTTTTTTATATCGTTTGATCAAAAACAATACTGACTCCTTTCACTTTCGCTTACACTTTCATTTCAATCATGTGGCAATCACGCGGTTCTTTTTCAAGCCGTCCAATCAGAATTGATTTTATTTCAGTCATCATCCAACGAGATTCGTTGTATTGTCTGAGCTTTGAATATACAGAAAAACAGTCCGACTGGAAGAACGGTCGCAGACGTAAAGCAAAATAAGCAAAATTATGACGGTGGTACAAGGTTATTTATATGCAACGTTTTTGCAGTGGTTATTTCACTTGTTTTGTATTGGATGGTAGATAATCCTTCGTTCTTCACACGTTGCGTGCGTGTCTTTTTTACGTTTACCCGTATCTATAACCCCTGCGTGAATCGATCCGCGCGAATAAATTTGGAAAAAAAAGTCAAAATTTTACTTGAATATTTCAGAGACTTGGAAATGATTTTTCTTCGAGGATGTTCTTAACCTTGAATGTTTTATCGTAAATAAATTATTCAATTCGATTTTAAAAAATAGAAATTTCGTAATTTTGCCAAATTAGACATATCTAGAAAAAACTGTACTCTATAAGATCTTCTAAAAGCATGTATGTATATTTATTCCTCATTTGATTTATAAAATATGAATTAATGAAGACTGTGTTTTGTGGAGGGGGGGTATGTTTGGAGTACGAATAGTACGGTTTCCCCCTACATCTCTATTTCCCTCGACATACCCATTCCCTCTGGTCACTGTTTGCTTATTTCATATTCAACCGTCCATGTCAGGGAAGCGGTTCGTCAAAAATTTTTTTTTTCTTGTTTATCTTTGTGTGTCACCAAGGAACTCGGTAAAATGATTTTTTGTTTAAATTTGTGTGTCACCAAGAAGCTCGGTTTAATAAAAAAATTATGCCCGTCTTAGTCGGAGGACATCCAGAATTGTCAACTTTTGAAGGTTCACTTCCCGACCCATAATTGTATAATATCAAACTTTTTACTTTTTGATAATCCTTACTTGTTCTTTCTTTCTAAACATATATTTGGTTTATTCCTAGCAAAATTATATTTAGGCAAGGAAGGGAGGATTACCTTAAAACATTTACCAATAATTGTCCAGAATAAAGTTTTTTGACATACATAATGCCGACATATAAACAAATTATCTCGCAAATTAAAACTCCCCAAATGTATCTTAGTTAAAGGCAGTGGAAGAAATTGATCAATTTCTTACTTCTTACACAACGTGTTGTTTCTTTGATAATTATCTTATATTCCACTACTGTATATGTCAATTTCTGATATAATTACCTTGTATGAGGTTAATATGTATCTAAACTTTTGCAATACAGATAGCAGTAGAAAATACGTCATTTTTTCACGACTCGTATGAAATATTATTATTAATTATCATGAATTATGCACCTACCTTTTCTTATACATGCTTGCTATTCGTGTGACGGACCTTCTTTTGAAATTATCTTTTGTTTCATCATTATCTGTAGTGTTTGTTTGTAAGTCATTTGATTCTGGATTTTTTGTTGGTTCATCTTTTGGTGTACAGTCAATGCTTCGCTCCCTTGAATGCTCGTGAAAAACGATATATGATTTTGTGCTTGCCTGAGGAGATTGACTCTCGTTTTGATTTTGATCTGAGATAGAATTTATATCGCTATAATGATTGTGAAGATTATTGTCAGAACTTTCAGTGGTAATAATACGTGAACACCCTCCATCTGCAATTGTAGAATCTACACTTTCTCTTGAAGATGTCTCATTTGTCTCTGGGACTACACTGATTTCATCATTTCTTTTTACATACGGTCTAGGCATATGATATGGATTTGGTAGATTAAACAAGGACTTTGAATGATCAAATCTGTCAACGGTAGATTTATCATCGTCTATGTTCATATCTAGAATATTATCTAACGATCTACATAATCGACGGTTGAGGTCGGAAATATCCTCAGACGTTTTTTTGTCAGATGAAGTCTTGCGTGAAACTTTTCTTATAACCTTGGCTGATGGTGAGTATCGTCTTCGTGACATTTTTGGCTGACGGTGAATAGTATAATCGTCTAAATCTAAATTTAAGATCAGTTCAGAAACATACTGAAGTTTCTTGTCGCTACTCATTGTCCTAGAAGATGTAAGTTTCTGGATAAATTCAACCACATTGTCCAGATCGTTATTGTCAAAGTCCTGATTATTTAACGCGAATTCACTTTTATATTTCGACTTCCCTAACGTATTATCAAAGGGTTCGTTCCCATTTTTATCCGTGTCAGCAGATGACGTTCGCCTCAATATTTGATGACTACGTGATGACCTATTTTCCATGACCGACCCGCCCTCACGTCTGTTTCTATACCTCTCAAAATGATTGTATACCCTTCCAACACGTCGTTTGGAAGAAACGTATTTATGATTTAACCTAGTACTCGATAAGAAATGTATACAATCTTGAGAATCGTCGTCATCATCGGATAGTACGAGGTCTCCAGTATTTGACATTTTCTCTATTTTCCAGTCGTATATATGACAAAGAAGGTTTGCTTCAAGCCTCGTGCTTCGTAAAATGGATATTATTAAACGCAACCTAAAATGCCAATAGAATTTATTATTATAACAATCCTAAATTTGTAATCTGCAGAATAAATTATTACAAAGGCATTTAACGGAAACGATCAACAATGAAATGAAAAGCAAAAGATCAAACCTTTCTTCCAAACTAAAATACTAAAAGAGCAAAATAGTTTTCACAAAAATACAGCAGAGTATCAAGACAGTCTAGAGTTTTTGTTATCTGTGATAGGGTTAAAACGGTTTTATTGGTACTAAAACCTCCAGAAAGTCTTATATATATAAACATATATTCAAACCAATGCAGAATAACTGAAAAAAAAATACTACAAACTAGGATGTTCAACTAACGCCAGGCGGAGCTTTTTTCCTGAAGTTATTTGAAAACTGGGATAAGAAATTTTTATCACCTATCTATAGATAATTTGGGTACCAGATACAATGTTTACAATCGATGTGTCCGCCCAGTGCTGCACCTAGCGTTAACAGAAGAACCTATACAAACTACATGTAAAAAATTACAAAAAATAGTGGACGGTTCTTTGATGAAATATCAGGTTAAAATCCAAATAAAAAATATAAGTTAAAGTTTATCGTCAGTGTCATGATATATTATATTACTAATCGAACAGAATGTTTAATCAGTCGGAATATTTGTTTTTAATATTTCTAAAAACACAATGACAGACATAATCAAGGAATATCATTTTCTTGGAAAATCAGGTGATTTCCTTATTTTATATCATTTTGTTGACAATAGATTTGAGTTTTTTTCTCTGAAAGAATATGACCATTTTTTCCCAAGAAGTCTTTTAAAATGTAGATGATTACTATTTTCGCTGGTCATGTTTTTGAATTTTTGTCAGATGTTCAGAATCGTCTGGTTTTATCCATTTGAATGCCATAAATCTTTTGCATGCAGAATAATAAGCCCTTTGTAAAAATGTTATAAAATTCTTGTTATTATTTAATGGTTTTTGAGAAATAAAACTTGATAACAATTATAAAGCTATGTAAAATCAAGAGAGCATATTTTTCCCGCCAAATTTTCAATGGCTTTTATCTCGAATACAAGCACATGGACTTATAATTTTTTTTCGCTCTTTTAGTTCCTTTATTAATCTACTATCAATATTTACCAGTGTTATGAAAAGCTTGTTCTTTTGAAACTGAGCATCCTTAAGGAGACAACACCTCCAAAGTGAACCAAGTAAAACAGACACTTAACGGCGAGCTCTAAATAGACCCGACAAAATAACGAAATGTATTAATAAGTGGACACAAGTTTATATCTACTAAGAAACTAAAGAATACATGTCATTGATGAAAATAATATGCAGTGAGGTTAAAGTTGATTTGCTAGATCACAATCCCTGTATGTCTGGTCAAAGGCAAAAACATAAAGTAAAAACAACCGGAAATCTACCCTATCCATTAGAAAAGTACCTTCATGATTTAAATTTGAATTCAAATTGCTTTGAAATTTTTCCCAGGTGTCCTTCCTGAAACTCACTGAATTATAATTGAATGACAGTACCAAAATAATCAACAACATGCCGAAAATACATATAACTATGCATGAAAGAAAACAAAATCGCTTAAAAACCAATCTTTTATTAACAAAGAATTGGGAACTTTTGATTGCGTAACATATAAAGAGGACACATATACCTAAGGAGCAAATAAAAAAACGCAATCCATTAGACAGACAAACCCGGGAAGAAATAAACAACTACAAGCACAACAAATAAACACTGAAAACTAAACACAATGAACAACACGAACTCCTATAATAACTATCAGTGAACTTAGGTGATATGCCGGGTAAGCAGTTTCTCCTCCGTATACGGCACCCGTCGTGAAGTTCAACAAAGTCAATCCTGTGGTAGTCACAAATCGGTGCAGGTACATGAAATGTTACGACAGTGGAAACAGTTCCAACATTATCTTAGATATTGGAAAACTGTAACTGTCAATCAATTCATGATGACGTCCGTAAAATGTCCTAAGTGATGACACCAATTTATCCTTGATAAAACCCTGGTTAAGAACATACATGATGCAACACAATTTAGCTAGTAATTAATGTTTCAATTCTCAGTTTAAAAGAATTAATTTGTTCTACTGATGTCTTGGATTGTGATAATCTTATTGTTATGAAACATGAAACTGGCTTATTATTCGAAAAATTGATAGAAAACACGGTAATTTTTTCTCACTCCGTTACAATTCAAGTAGATAACTTTAAATTAATTTTCAATCAGTAAAATTTGTCTGAATTTCCAGAAAAATGTCTGTGTAAAGAATTAGAAAGGTATGAATAATGTTAATCATCTTTCATTATATTTCTCGATAATGATTATGTACTTCTGTGTGCATATCAAGTCTTTGACGGGATTGAAATAAAAAAAATGATCTACGACTGGAAATATTGAATTTCCGTAAAAAATGCGATGACAAGAAACTTGAAAAGAGCCTTTTCTAACCTTTGTTCCTGGTGCAAATAAACAGGATTATTCAAATAGCAATATTTTATAAATATTTATGATACAGGAGCCGAAGATATTCGTAAAACATCGGTGTTATAATTTCTTTGTCAATGTTATGATCCACAGGTTGAAAGAAATTTATTAGAATACAAAGAACTGTAATTCCATTAGTGTATTAAAGGTTTTTTATATTTAATGCTATCACAATTTACTGACGAATATTATTGTGTAAAAAAGGGCAAATTCTGTAACTCCTAAACTGTTTTGTGAAAAAAGGCAAATTGTGAAACTCCCAAATTATTTGGTTAAAACTAACATGCCCTTCTGACATAGTTACAGATGGTCGTATATTGCATATTTTTTTAAATATTACAAAGGAGTGCAAAGGTCACCGTATTTTTTTTTAATAGAGCATAAACCTAAAGTCAGGGTATGTTGTTGTGACGATGTGAAATATAAACGGTTTTTTTTTCAAGAATTTTTATCTGCAGACTCATTTACATGTAGGTGGTATAACAACAATAAATCAATAGGTCGAAGATGGATATACCATAGATGGGAAGTTGTACTTTGTATGTTTGTCATTTTACATGTGGAGATATGTACAATGTTGTAGTTTATATAGATATACACAAATATGTATTTTGGTAGTTTTTTGTTTTTGTTTTTGTTTTTTTTTTTTTTAAATGAGGGGGTACTTGTTAATTGATCTTGGTTTATATATATATATCTATAATCACAGAAGTAATGTTAACAGACAAATACGAAAGTCGGCCCCAGTGCAACATGTTCAAATTACAATAATTAAAATTTGCTTTTTTACTTTCAAATACTTTTCTTACCCTTACGGAGTACCTGAGTTCACTCCTGGTTTTTATGGGAGTTCGTGTCGTTCATTGTTTTTTAGTTTTCAGTGTTTATTTGTTGGGCGTGTGGTTGTTCGATCATTTGTCTTCCCGGGTTTTGTCTGTCTAATGGATTACGTTTTTTGGATTGCTCCTTAGGTAGATTTGTCCTCTTTTCTATTGCTTGACTATCAGAACATGCAAGAGACGCGTTAATATCATTAAAGGCTGTTTTTAATTATTCTGTATTTATTATTATTTTTTTAATAACGAAAACATCAATTTCAAGAAATCGGGGTACATTCAATAACAAATTCTTTTTTTGTTAAAATGAATAGTTTTGAGGAAATCATTTTTCTGATAAGGTGTACGGATAAAATGTGAAGATACAAAGTTAAAGATAACTTCTTGCAATTTTTCTATACAATGTGCAGTACATCTTTGTCACGTTCCAAATGGTAAAATAATTATTTCTAAACATTTCAGACGTTTTAATTTATTTTCGTCTTGAGCTGTTATTTTTGTTATTCTCATGTGTATATTTCACGGAGAAAACAGTTTATTACGTATTGTCCTTTATCTCGAACAAAAAAGACGAATAATTTAACCATGATATCTAAAAATTCGGGTTATTTCAAACTACCTTTTAAGTGTTCATAACAACAGTCTACTGTATTAAAAAGACCCACAGAACTGAAATAGTGAAGCTATGCAGACAGGCCTCACTGTTCGGTTTGTTTTATTTTTTTCGTATATCTCTATTTAAACTTTGTCTTTCATTGGTTGATTATTTTACCGAATAGTACAGTCTAATTCCTTCCTTTTTCATCACGATTTTAGCGATGTTGTGGTTTCAAAATTTCTGCTCAATATGAGATGAAATAGTTTCTACTTAAGTTCTGCCACTTTTGTTAACAACAGTATCTTTGTCAGGAAGACACTATAAATTTTATTTATGAATGCAAATCTATGTAATAATTTGAACAACTGGAAAAAGGGTTTTTTTTTTAATTATCCATGGGAAAATATTACATGGCATAAAAAAAGACAATTTACAAAACATCAGAAATTGACACCTATACCAAAAAAACTCTGATTGGGTTAATTTACCTACAAATTAAACTTAGGTTTCTGTATGAATATTTGATGCAGCATTTAGTTTAAAACATTTGACCAGCCTTCTTACTGAATAGTCCAAAAGACGTTTATGCAGATGGTAAAATAAAATAGACGTTTTATTTACAGGCTAATGAACAAATAGAAAAAAAAATCAGAAATACTGAAAAGTAAAATTATGGACAATTAGGACATAAAAAATATTTATTGATCTGACCTGTTTATCTATTTCTGGACTTTTTAAAACATTAGTTGTTTTGTGTTTCTCTTCATTTAGCTTTTATTGAAATTTTATTGTCATTGGGCTTTCCTAGCAATATAAACGACATTAACGTGCCTATAATTTCTAACTTATTTTAAATTTGATAATCGTTTAATACTCTGTCATTTAGAAATAATAGTTGTTAAAATTAGCCCAAATTACCCTAATTTAATGGGAAATTTCCCTAATTCATATTATAATGCTGTGAAACAAGAATTTCTAAATCTGGCGTGATCGTGCTTTTTATTTCTCAACATATTTTCTTACATATATGATGCAACTAAATTTAATAAATTTTGCATTTAACATTTGTGATTGTATTGCTCGTGCCTACTCCTTCTTCAGAAAAAAATGTTGTTTATCTTAAATTATAGTGCCTTTTGTTGAAACTGCTTTTGGGCTGCTACTCGTTATTTAGAGACCATGAGGCCTGAATATAAAGGATCTTTCAGGATGGAGAATTGAGCAAAACAACAGTTTTTTAAGCTACAACGTATTTATCACAAATCTATTGATTTGTTATTGAAAAAAAGAAACACAATCGATTTATTTCTTAACACGCTAAACAATCTAACAGTCCTTCCAATTTAATTTTGAAAAAACAAATTCGTTTATGTACCTGTCAGCTAACAGTTGTGCCTGGTTGACAGTTGTGCGATCTACAATATCTGGTATATTTACGTCTATATGTGCAATATGATCGTCACGAGGTGGTGGATACTTCCTCAAAAACGTCTGTACTGAATTCTTCCATCCTGGTGGGGTGCTTAGGATATGACTGTCCCCGTTAGCTGCACGACTACACAATGATGTTGGAATGATATCTAGAGCTTTCTTATACCATACCAGAGCCTATAAATATAAAGATGAACTTAAGACTGATGCTTAATTTTTCAAACCAGTTTAACCCTAGGACAGTCTGCTGCAATATGAATCCCAAAATATATCATGTATAAAAGACAAGGTAGATCCACGACAACAACAAAAAAGAACAGAACGACATGAACAACACGAAAAGTTTGCATGATGAAATAATGTTACACAAATTTATTTGTAGAATTTAATTTTCAATTAAGATATGATTTCCATTAAATTAGCTGTGTCAGCTTTAACCATAAAGCCCTATACATAAAAGAAAATCTCAAAAATGGTATTGGAAACACTTTTTCCAGTAATTTTACATGATTGCGGTGTACCATCGGATTATTACATGCAGTATTATAATTATGACTATTTTTCCCTCTGAGATTTTATACCAAATCCATATTGTTTAAATGAATACGATAATTTTCTGTTTATCAATCTACAATGAAATGTATGGCTGTTATTGCCATAATTATCGGGTTTAACTATTAATGAGTATTCAATAAAGTAATAAATTGTAATGTCTACCGTTTCACTCTACACATTAATGTTACTGAACACCAAAAGTTTGAAACAATGATTTTAAAATTCACTATGCCGTATATTTTATGGGTATTAATTACCAAATTATGGCTTAGCTTTAACCTTTCTCAGAAAAAGAGATACATGTATTGTGTTTTTAAAAGTTTAAAATAATAATGGAGATCTACCGTGAACATTGTGTATAGTTCATCTTTAGCATATATTTAGTAGTTATTTCATAGATTTTTAATGTACAGTATGCCTATTGACAGTAGAACTTCAGCTCCACTTCACCCCAATTTTCAGCTCCACTTGACCTAATGACGTAGAACAATTGCTTTTTTAATTGTGACGTCAAAAAATACAGAAATTTGTATGAATTATAGCAATGACGGACGCTACTGTCAACTCGGGTATAAGGAAGCTTAGCTGAAACCTGTACCCCATACACTGTATCAAGTCTTCAGTTGAAATACATGATAAAGTGAACTATATATTTTTGGCCCTCTGGCTTATATTGGTTACTCGGGTTAATACGGCACGTGATATGGATTTTGCCATGTATTATTCTCTATTTATCATATAATTAGTACTAAATGAAGGAAAATTGCATATACGATACTGAAAGAACATTGCAAGCTGTATTTTGTACCGTGATGATATCGATATCACCACCCCTTTAGCAATGACGGACGCTACTGTCAACTCGGGTATACAGAAGCTTAACTGAAACCTGTTCTCCATACACTGTATCAAGTCCCCAGTCGAAATATATGATAAAGTGAACTATATATTTTTGGCCCTCTGACTTATATTGGTTACTCGGGTTAATACGGCATGTGATATGGATTTTGCCATGTATTATTCTCTATTTATCATATAATTAGTACTAAATAAAGGAAAATTGCATATACGATACTGAAAGAACATCGTCAGCTGTATTTTGTACCGTGATGATATCGATATCACCACCCCTTTAGCAATGACGGACTCTACTGTCAACTCGAGTTTACAGAAACTTAGCTGAAACCTGTTCTCCATACACTGTATCAAGTACCCAGTCGAAATATATGATAAAGTGAACTATATATTTTTGGCCCTCTGACTTATATTGGTTACTCTGGTTGGTACGGCATGTGATATGGATTTTGCCATGTATTATTCTCTATTTATCATATAATTAGTACTAAATAAAGGAAAATTACATATACGATACTGAAAGAACATTGTCAGCTGTATTTTCTACCGTGATGATATCGATATCATTACCCCTTTATCATACCCCTTAAAATGATGTTGGCCACGTGACTATACTCTCCTGTTCTAATATATGATAAAGCGTATAAATCCGTATCACATGCCGTATAAAGAAACTTAGCTGAAAACTGCATCGCATACCCTGTATCAAGTTTACCTTTTATGAAGTCAGTGATATAACATGTTTAACTTTCGTCCATGTAAAGACTTTAATGAAAAGTCTTGTTAAAAATAGAAAGGAAAAACAATACAGTCAAACCTGCTTTTAAAGGGCACCTCTGTATAGCAAATCACTGTCTATAAAGGGCACAGTGAAAAAGGCCTATTTATGAACGAAGCATGTAAAATTAACCTCTGTATAAAAGCATATGCTCATAAAGAGCACTTTATTCTGGTCCCTTGTGTGCCCTTTATAGACAGGTTTGACTGTATTCCACTTTATCCTATCACATCCCTACCGGCATCATATGTATCTGCCCCTGAAATGTGGGTATGTAAGTACTGATCATTTAAATACCTTTTCAAATACTAGAAAGAAGACATGCATTTCAACATATATCTGGTTAATATCATTCAGTTGTGAAGCAAATGGATGAATTGTGTTGGTCAATCGTTCAACAATATTCTTCATATCATCATGTTGAGAGGTATCGCGTATATCCATCCTTTGTAAGGTTTCAAGTATACCGGTAGCATCAGCTATTATCTCCTGTAATTATATTAATGTATATTTAGAAGAAGACTTGTACAAATGCATCTGCAGACAGAGAAAGCATACCATATTTATTGATTAAACAGGACATTGTAATCACCAGGTATGAACAACCTCTTATTCAAAATTGCTATACATTTGCCTTTATCTAATATGAATTTTTATTATTATAGTATTCTGTTAGTAAAGTTTAATTACTTGGGATATTTTGTGAATAGATTCGAAATCAAACCAAACTCTAAAACAAAAACATGACGAAATACAACAAAGTGACAGGATAGTCTGACTTTGTACAGGTATTTAAAAGTGGGTGGTTAAAAGTGCAAAAGCCTCTGGTTTCAATCCAGACCATCTGGTGTTGGTGTGTATATACACCAAGTTTAAATTTAAAGCATCTTGGTTGGTGAATAGGGAACATACTTTGCATTTTTAATTTTACTTTTCAATGTTGAACTCTTAAATTGTCCTTATACCTTTGCTGGGTCATACAACATAGACTTGAAGTGATTTCTATAGAGTTCTGCCTGACTGAGATTGGTACCAATATTAGGATGCTGTGCCATAAGGGGCCAGAACCGCTCTGTGATTTCCATACATAACTGAAAAATAAAAAACGGTTAAATATCTGATAAAACATGACAGTTTGAGGTAATTAATTTAAAGAATTAATTTCTAATTTTCATATTGGAATATTAAACAGACTGCTTCAAAGGTTTCGCTAAATTAGGAGAAAAGTTCCAGTTCGATTATATAATCCTCATTATCAAATAGTAGTGGACATGGAAAAACAATTCTCTCAGGATTGTGCGTTGTTATCTATTTCTCACGCGATGAATTATTTGTCATAACTAATTCCCCATCATATGATATTAACAAGTGTTACGAGAAATTCTTTTATTTGATTGGTCTTGATCCAAACGTCGCATAGCAACATTTGTCGTCACATAAAAATTAACGTTAAGATTTCCCGCAGGTCGGACGCCGAATCACAAACAAACATATATTCCTGAAGAGAAATATGTTGAACAACTCGTAAAAATTAGATACCACTCTCGTTATTTAATTTGGACTTAATAAAAAAAACTCGCCAACGGCTCGTTTATTATTATATCCAAATTAAACAACTCGATTTGATATATCTAATTCTCACTCATTGTGAAACCTATAAATCGCATGTTCTACAACAACAAAACATCATGACAGAAAAAAATTCGGAATTTAAGATTAGTTTTCTGCCAGCCTTTCTCGGAAATATAATATGGATGCCCAGTGATACAAAACAAAATTTGATAAGTTGAACCAAAATACTGAATTAGTTTTAAAAAAAACATGTCAACAGCTATTACTTCTAGTCTTTTAGATGGCATTGAAATTCTTTATTTTTCGTTCAACTGAATCTATCTGTTTCTTGTTTATTTGAAATAAACCAAATTCTAATTTTCAAGGCTAACGTGTTTTTTAATGACTCCATCAAACTTGAAACAAAATAAACCTCTGTATAAAGGACATATTTTTAACGAATTGGACTCTCCATAATAATGAAACTTTTTAATTTCAGGAATTGATCAGGGAATTTTTTTTTCTCTTACTCTGTCTCGTTGATTATCGAAAATACATAAATTTTTACCACTGAGTCGATACCGCTGCTGATGGACTCCCAAGTCTCAGCTCCAAGTCCAAGAGGGTAACCCCAGCTCAGTTGCTAGTATTTCGATACTAGCCCGAAATTGATATTTAAAATTTAATGTTACATAAATGTAAAATTTAAGAAAACTAAGGAGGATCCCCCTTGTCCATAGCCCTGTTCTTATTAGATGGTTTTATCCCTTCTGTTCATTTTGGCGTTTTTCAATTTTCTTTTCAACTTTTTGGTATATTATTTGGTTTTCAACATTTTAGGCCTTGAGCACAACTGATGAGTCGAAATGTGCACATCTTGTGCATCAAATTTGTATCAAAGAATTTATTCGATACTTACACAATATTATATAGGAAATTTTATTCTTACCTGATCGACCTCCACAAATACTTTAACTGTACAATATGTACACATGTACACTACATACACACAAAAATGTACATATTCTGTTACTTTTGTTTTCTCATCATTAATATACTATATTCAATTAGAAAGATATCATTACAATTTACCTTATCGGCTTCTTCTTTCTTTTCTTTTAAACTAATTTGTTTCCTAATGCTTTCATCCACTGATTTCCAGATACCCTCCAACTCAATCTGTGACGCCGAGAGTTCACCAAACGCATTCCTTATCTGAGTAACAATCTGAGTAAGTATAGTCGGGTGTACTTTTAGAACCGGACTGTCGTCGTCGGGGTCATCAAGGTGGTGTAAGGTCTGCTTACATTTTTCAATCGTTAATTCAAGGTCACTATGTCTGAATCAAAAAATTTGTAACTTAATGTCAGATATCGAATTTAATACCAAGAAAGCGTTCGTGCATACAAATGATTGAACATTTATAAAGTTGAAAATATTAAACTTTGTGAGCACGAAATTGTAAACTGGACTAAGCAAGACAGCCAGAATTTAGGTAAGGTCAAAGCCATATCTTTTTATATTACAATTTTTATCTTATTTATATATTTCTCTAATTATTATTTATTTTTTGTATCAGATATCTTTGATCAAAATTTAATTTCCCAGTTTTCATCTCTGTAAGAACCTATTAGCTTATATGAATAAAAACATTATTTATATTGGCGAGCGATATCACCCAACGATATTTGTTGGTATTTGTCAGTCACCAAATAGAAGAAGGAACAGCCTATATCTATCAAGCAAATGACTAGGTCTTCTAAGGTCTGACATTACCCTGTTAATGCATCAGAAATCACAAACCGAACATTGAAACATTGATACACTGATTAATTTTTTTTTTTAATTATTATGCCTTGAGCACAATTGATGACGCGAAAATTGGCGAAATGTGTACATCTTATGAATGAAAATTGACGAGATGTGTATATCTTATGAATGAAAATTGATGTCATGGTATATATATATATAATATTAAGTTAATTATGGCTATTTTTAAACCACGAAACTTCGTCAAATTGTAAATTGTACAAAATTATTGTCCTGAATGTTTTAAGGCATGTTATGTTTTGTTTTCTTGAAAAATTCTACTGCCCCAAAAAAGATGTATGTTTATATCAGATCGTTCCATGAGAATCTTTTTTTTTTCATGGGGAAAAATGTTTTTGGTGTAGTACACATGTTGTGTACATGCACTTAAAACCGAAATTTACCTAAATATATTTAGGTTTTACCCATTTTTGTTCAATTAAAAGTTATTTTCTGTTATCTCTCAACGCAATGTCAAATATAACGTAATGATGTTGTTATTTATTTAAAATATGCCTATAATCATCAGGTTTAACATTAGCTTATAGACATTAATGTCTTATTATCCTCAATGCCGTTCCTTTGAAACTGACTTATTACACATTTGTTTTTTATTTTCACAAATAATAGATGATAAATTTAAGAAGCCGAGAAATTACGATTTGTGGCATAAACACTTCAGTCATTAATAAGGTCATGGTGTTTACTTTTTTAACACCGTCTGAGACAAACCACATTTCCTTGGGAAAATAATATAAGAAAAAGATAACTGGTATTTTAGAAGCATTATATTTGCCTATTATGTGTCCAATATAAATTATACATTTTTTTTTCAGAATTTTGAACCATGTTGACTTGTTAGACATATCTTGTTGGTTAAAATGCACAGAAATTTAGCAAAGCGATCAAAAATTCTATACCGTATAAGTGAATTGAACTGATCTTCCAATTCTGAATGAAGCGTTTTCAGCATATCTGAGTTTTGGCTTGAAGTATCATACTCAGTCAATAACAAAGCTTTATCCCTGATATCATGTAGTCTGTCCTTCACGTCTTCTGACTGGGCAAGTGTAGGCAGTATTCTCTGTAAAAAGAAAATATTTGTTCATTAATTTAGATTGATACATATATACATTTGTAGTATGACTACACATATGTTACAAAATGCTTCAGACAAGAATGAGTAGCTTTAAGATTGCTTCAATCTTTAATCATCTATTGACCCACTTTGGTATTGGTGTTACTTATATAAAATCTTTAGCGTTGATTTAGTTTATTTGGTACAGCTTTGAATATAACAAGAAAAAATATTTTCAAAATCCTATAAAACAATGATCATTTTATTTCAAACACTTGATGAAGACTTTTTAAGTTTTATCTAGAAACTGAATAAAAAATTGTTCTTGGTAAGATTTAGCTTTGTTGTCATCTATATTTTGTGCACGTGATCAAGGTTAGATAGCGGAAACGTTTTTAGGGAGACCATATAAGTTTTTACTTATCATTGTTGTTTTTACATTTTTATATGGTTATTTTTGCCTTTGAGTTATTTTCATTGGGCCTATTCGATAGGGTTGCGTTTGGGTCTATTCGATAGGGTTGCGTTTCACAAACATTTGTACGAATACGATTTGACGTAAGCGTGATCTGATTTTCGGTCTTTCGTGTATTTATTCTATTTATGTCTTGGAACCAGTCTCTGTCGTAGTCATACGAATGTTTGAAAAACGGGAGATAGCTGACTAACCCTTAGTTTGTTTGTTTGTTTGTTTAGTTGCGGTTTTACGCCGTTTTCAGCACATTTTGGCTATTTCGCGGCGGTCAGTTTTTATTGATGGGGGAATCCGGGGTACACGGAGAGAACCACCGGCCTTCGGAAGGAAAATTGGCAATCCTTGTCAAACACAGAGTCGAACACACCCCGCAACAGGTGAAATTGGAAATCACAACCCCAGGCTAACCCTTAGTCACTTGTTCCTTATTTAGAAGTAAAATTCACCCATGCTTTATTTATATTTCATTTTTTATTTTTCCCTTCATTATAATATTATAGTAATATAAAATAAATTTTTTTACAAGTACTTTATATATGAAGAACTGCAATAAAAGCGCTGTTCATCTGCTATTTGTATAATTTCGATTTTGAAAATGACTGTACTGATATGGACAAACTACGGAAAATACTAAATCCAAACATCAAAACACCAAGGACCATGTAAGAGAACTGGGCTTCTTTAGCACTGAAGACAAGGTGCTTATTCATTCTGTACTATGTTTCTGGATGTTAGTCGATAATTTGCATTTATGTTAATGTTTGCATTTTTGTTGGTTCGGTATCTTCTACACTTGTTCTGTGTTTATCTATTGTCCTTAGGGACGAAAATGCTAATTATCTTATGAATTACTAGTATTAAATACTAGTATTGCCCATATTGGTTTCACATATTTATATTAACACCATAATACAAACCTTATGAAGATATATCCAGGCATCATGGTCATATAAAAGGTTCCCACCATAGTCAGTAGTTAGCTCTTTTTGCTCAATGTATGGAAGGAGGTCATTGACAGTCTTCACAATTGTAGTCTGTAAGTATTTTTTCGTAAATGTAAATACATTTTTACAGCCTATAATTTATAAACCTGTCAACGTAAACTGCCGATACATCTGGGGAAAACTCAAAAGGAAAAATTCTAGTTGGCTTCAGTACTAGTATTGCTTGTAAAGTCCGGGCAGTTTCTGTTTCTTTAATAAGTAATATTGTATCCATTAGATAATATATATACTATGATACCTATTCAGATCTAGAAAATATGAGTACATTATAAAGAACTCATTAATTGTACCGATAGCCCGCGGTTAATTCACAAGCCAAAACAATAGACTATAAGTTAAAGAGCAGATTCATATGTCAAAATGATGCAAAACGTAAGACAAAATATCAGGTAGAAATAAAAAAAATTCACCAATGCGCCTGAAAAAATATCAAGCAAACTATTAGCACTTCTATCGCTATTCTTCATCTCGAAGTCACATGAAGCCTTCAAGGTAGAGAAAATTTCCAACATCACTTCACATGATCCCTTCCGGGCAGAGAAAAGCTCCCACCTCACTGTTGTTTTTTTAAAACAGCCCTGGGCACAGGTTTGAAGTAGAAAAGATATTCTTTTAATTCTTAACAACTCAGTTTTCTTAATAACTATATTCTTCGTATTTTTCGTTGACATTAACATTCCCTTCAGACAACAGTATGCTGCGTTCCAGTTGTGAGTTACCTTCATAAACACAGCTTTGATAGAGGGCACGGTCGATACTTTTAAAACAAGGTAACTTTGCTCTTGTTTTGTGGCTTTCTTATCTTGCTTTAAATACTTTTCTA
The DNA here is from genome assembly GCA_028015205.1 of Mytilisepta virgata. Taxonomy (NCBI): domain Eukaryota; kingdom Metazoa; phylum Mollusca; class Bivalvia; order Mytilida; family Mytilidae; genus Mytilisepta; species Mytilisepta virgata. The sequence goes on from CM051515.1 coordinate 46,783,686, forward strand.
TACTAAGGTAAAGTAGAATTTCTATAAAAGTTTCTAAAAAATCCTGAATTTGACACAGAGTTAAATGTAGACCTTCTAAATATCTCTCAAAAGGGACCAAATCTGTTTTTTTATTTTCTCACAATTCGACATTGAAAATTTTATATTTACATTGATGACAGACAATTTTTGAAATGTTTATTTCTTTAAAGAATTTATAATGTCTATACTTTATGTAAAGTTCTTTTATTTATCGCAGATTACTTACTTACAGTTCCTTTAAAAAATTAAATACATTTTAAATTGATAATTAAATGAATAATTAACATAATGCTGAAATTTGGCTTCCTATTTCGGTATTTTTGGTTAATAGTACTTCTTGTTTAAAATAAGTTTGGTTTTTGATCTTCCAAATGTTTGGGTTTTAATGCTGCTGATGAGAGGCAACTCATTGAAATGCCTCGTATACAGCATAGTATAAATATAGTATATAATATTAGTATCTTTGGATTGTTATGTTAGAACGTCACTATTTCACTTATACTTTAACTTAATTAACTCTGATAAATTCCTTTTGAACACTAGAGAGTCAAAATATTCAATGGGAATTGAGGGTGTTTCAGAACCCAACATCACCACTTTGCAGTGCCATGTCGTCTGTAACAAAGCTAATAGTATCTTGACTATCTGTTGTAACATTTTCGGGGCAGATTTAACGAAGGGGTAACGTTTTTTATTGACTAAATTGTTGTTACTGACAATCCATCTTATCATTATTTGTCAGTATTTTAGACTTATAATGTTTGTCACAATCCACATTGAGAAACTCTCCAGATGTTTTTTTTTTTTTTAAATTAACAGCTTATCATTGAACCAAATAGAGAAGAAATTTCAAATTAATTTTTCGACTAAAAAACCTTGTGTTTTTTTACGTCTCTAGGCATTTATATAACTATCATTATCTGAATCTGTATGAACTTGATACTGCCGTTTACGGTTAGACAAAATGAACGTAGACTCCAAAAAACACTAGTTGTTATTTATTTTTTAATAATCGGAGGACATTACCTAAACTTGTAAACCAGTATCGTGTTTGTATTCTTCACTTTATCTAATTAATTTTCTACCAAGAAAACCTTACATACTTCATTTTTATAAGCAATCTTTCCTTTGAAAAAATTTACAAGTTTAGATAATGTCTTCCGATGGATAAAGTGAAGAACACAAACACCATACTAATAGTGTCAGTGTTGTGTTCAATACGTCGAATGCTGTAACGGAAGTTTGTCTGATGTAGTCTTGTTGGGATAATACTAGTAGCTCCAGTGTTGTGGAATAAATAGTACTGGGATTTCTAAGATTTTTAAAATAATACTTGTAAAAGAAATCTTCCAATATGGTATACACACTACTGGCCATCAGTATTGTGAGCAGTGATATACTGGTGTACACTTCCCGTATTTTCTAATTTAATTTAACATAATGGAATTCCCGTATTGTTGCGCTTATAATACTTGCAGGTGATTCCAGTATTTCTAACGTTACATGATGCGAATTCTGGTATTGTAGATGTGCATGGTGGTAATTACAGACTTTTATAATCACAGCACTTTCCTTTAATCTGCTACAGCAATTTGAAATGAGCAATATCTAAATCAAAAAAGGTATTACAGCTGTAAAGTTGGAATACCATTTGCGACAAGGAAGTCATAACTCTATGTGTTTCTCTATCACACATGAATGACTATTACTGAAGAACTTTTGTTTTTTGGAAAACGACGGATGAAAGACAATTAACCCGAAATTAAATATAGGAAGTGTCTGTATTGTAGCATATAGTCAGTGTCATACTTATAATTCTTTGTGTCTGATCAATTGTTTGGACATGAACTGTGATATTTTCCATCCTAAAGTGCATGGTATAATAAAATTCCTCAATAAAAACAATAAAAGGCAAACGTCGACCTTATTTTGTACTATAAATCAACCTAATTTTATGTATAATTCTTATCAATGAAATCTGGAATTACATTGGCTTTCTGTTTTGATAAACAAAGAACCATAACTGTGAAAAAAAATTATTGCAGTGGATAGAGTAACGTGAAAGTAAACCGGTCGTATTTATTTTACCATATGGATAATTATACCCTTTTTATATTTTTACCACTTTTTAACAAAGGTCCAGGGCAAACATTCATAGTCAATTAAATTACTTTCAATTATTATTCAGAAATAAATTTGAAAATGCATGATGATCATCTTATTCAGCCAGCTTTACAAAACTAGGGTTACCGGTACTTTGCCGCCTTTTTCTGTGCGTAAATACAAAATTTAAAAAAATTGTCAAAATTTTTAACCTGGATGTAAAATTTTTTCATATTTTTATACAACTTATTCATCCTACAACTTGAGTAAATATGTACTGAGTACACACAGATTTTTTGTTCAATCTACAATATTATATTTTTTATCTTATATTTTTACCTGAGTACGGTACACAATTGAAATACCTAGTACCTGGAAAACAAATACTGTCATTTTCCCTGAAACAAAACATCGATTTCAAAACAGTCCATCTCGGTCTAGCCATAATTCAGAGGTCGTCAACCGACCTCTTTTTGAACTTGCTGTAGGACGTCGTCAGGGCAAAAAGGAGAATTTGCCAATCCAAAAAGACCACATGTTTCATTTGATTTAAAATTAAAACCAGTCCTATTATCATTTCACTTCTGTTTAATTAATTTTATTTATTAATCATTAAATAAACTAAAAAACTACAGACATTTACTCAGCTACACAACATTCATGTCAATAAACTAAAGGACTACAGACATTTACTCAGCTACACAACATTCATGTCATATAATTAAACACGAAAAAAAAATTGACTTGCACGTGTAATCTAGGGGCCGTCAAGAATAAACAGTCCCCGCCACTACATGAGCATTCAAACAAAATTGTCAATTTTTTTTTAAGAAAGTAACCAACTTTATACAAAATTGTGTGTAAAATACAGTTTTTAGTTACTCATTTTTATGTTTTTGGTGGACAATGTTTCTTTAACTTTACCTTATACTGGTTGATAAAGGTAACTGGATCTTTTTTAGGTGATTTAAGTCCCAATAATTTTTTCAACAGTCGACTTTTAGATCTGGATTTCGGCTTCACAACATAAAATGTAGCTACTGCTCCTCTGCGCTCATTCTGTGAAAATTATAATATATTATTTTATATATCTACGAGATTAAAACACTCATGATTTTTTTAATTTTCATCTACGGTACATATAAAATGACGAGTTTAATTGTGTCCCCTTAAAAACTCTCAGTTTCAATAATAAAACAGAGTTTATCATAAATACAATTAATTTAAAACGTGTTCTATCTTTAAAAAGGATATCTGACGTCTTTTTCAATATACATATCGTTTATTTGTTTGTTTGCTATAAAACCATGTATACATCTCATGACAGTTCCTGTTTAATTTATAATTGCCCCTATGCAGTAAGTATATTAGTTATGGGAAATAGCTATTTTTCAAAAAGTCTGTTTTTAATAGTTGTATTGTTATAATATAAGACTGAACATAGCAATATACATACATTAACGTACATGACAAAGGACGTTTTTCCAAACATCAAAAATAAAATCCGTTTCGTCCAATCACATAACAGATAATTGACAATTCCTATCCCGTTACCATAGTCAGTCGAAACAAAAACCCATGATGACGGTTAACGCAATGTGAAAGTATCCCATATAGCAATGGGACAAAACATTATGCAAATGAACAGCCATCAGCACGAAAAGAAATCTTCCTCCCGACGACATGAAACTTCTAAACCATTAATACATAGATTTAAAAGATGTGCATATACAAATTTCTGTAATAATGCTATATTTCCCATTTGGAAACTGAATGAGGAATCTGTGAAATAAAATTCTAACCACTGAAAATTACATCAGTATGGTTTTTGTAAATTCGTTTTAACTTAGAAGTTAGTATGATATATTATAATTACCTCCAAATGATCTAAAGCCTTAATAACATCTATAATAACATCTTCATTACAGCCATGTCGAAAGTTGGCCAAAAAAGCTGCACTTTTTCTTTTCATTATCAGAAAAATAACGTCTTGTAAATATACTACATATTTACTGACGTCATCAAGATCCCAATCCTTACTTTCACTAAAACTTCTTGTAGGAAAAGTGACTAGAGGATTTCCAACTAAGTCTGTCCCACCTGTAATTAAAAAGAAAAATAAATTGTTGTTGAAAGTTGTATATGAATACAATATATGTATGATGGAATTCGGAAAAAAAAACCGAAGTAATAATAGAGTGGGCAAATTCCCAAATTCCAAAATCCTTCTTTTTTTTTAAGTTGAAGACATAACAAATGAACTTGCTACGTTTTAAAGGGTCAAAGCAGATATGGAAATTTTGAGTACTATATAACTGGTTTCCAGTCGCGACTGTTAAGTGTCTATACGAGGTCAGACTTTCCTGGCAAATGTTTTATGAATGGTTGTTGCATGAATGTTGATGATTACATGTGTATATTCACATTTCTTGTCACTTATTCTTAAGTTTACTAAGAACTATGTTTTTCTTTAAAAATCTCACTCCGATCCCAAAATTAAAGGCATGGTAACCATGATGTACTGAAAAAAAGCAATTATGAATGGCTTTCTATGTGCATTTCTCTATTGTCAAATGGCCTTTGTCTTATTCTGCTGGTTTTTTGACAATTGAACGCCATAACCTGGTCCCCTGCTAAAATATTTTTCTTTTCCATGGCTTCAATACAAATATGTACATGTCGAGGAAGATCCCTTGAGACAATGGGAATTACACTCCATAAATAAAACTGACGTCCCAAGGCTCAAGCCAATTCGACGAAAGACTGCTTGTCGTGAGACATCAGACAAATTTCAGACTATACGTAATATGTGTTATTGCTTTAGTTCCTTTGCAATTATCAATAACAAGAAGTTTCTCTATGGGGAAAATTCTTAAGTTCAACGAAGACATTTTTTAAATCGGTAGGTGTATATGGTATTGTAATAGAGGGTGGATTTACATCATCTTTTTATTGGGGTCAACAAGAACTTTTTGACGGGAGAGGTAAGCAATTCCTGCTCTGTATATGGAACACGCCTGGAAGTTAAACTAAGACATTTTTTTAAAAATAAATTTGCTTGTATTGCATTTGGAAAAATAAGACCGTCATTTGTTATATTTGAATCAGTCATTTTGTGTTGACAACGTTAAAATATTTTCCAAAGTGATCACAAACATTTATACCTGACAAAACCACTGAAAACCCCGATAAAGTTGATTTTTGTGTAAGAAATAACTCTCAATCTTGGTGTAATGGTACATTCTATATCGGATAGGATGAGAAATTATTTTGACGGTTATTTGTAGTGCATATTTTTTTTGGTCTTGTCTTCGTTGTTCTCCGGAGTTTGTCAGTTGTTTCGATTTTCCCCTCCTTCGAATATCCCTTTTGGTACTTTTTTACTTTACTTTAAAACGGTGGTAATACATTTATGCAATTTACAGCAAAGTGTTAGCAGGTGACTATTTTCCGTTTCCACTCTGTACGGTGACAAAACATTTTTTAATGATATGTTTTGAATCCTCTTAATATTTAAAATAATGTTTACCCAGATATATTAAATACATCTTTCTGTTAAGACATTCTTTTGCTATTTTTACAAAAACAATATTCATATCATAAAATCTTAATAGTAGTTTCCAGTACCAGAAACACGCGCGATACCAAAATAGTAGTTTCCAGTACCAGAAACACGCGCGATACCAAAAGAAGTAAATATATTAGTGAGCTATTATCATACGAGCCGGATGGTACAAAATTAACATTCTCCTGTTGAGTAAACTGTTATCATGAAGTCATTTGACCATCAGGTAAGACACAAGATTAAAACCGACATGTGCAAATATAACTAAACATTATCGATATTTAAACATAATCCCAATTTCATTTTAAATCCAGTTATGTATCTATCAAATATTTATTTGTTTTGTTGTTTTGACATTCGGATGTTTCTGGGTGTCTGAAAACCATCTCACTTTAATGAAAATAGTTCTTAATGCAAAGTTATAAATGACATTGTAATCTTCTTACAATTGAAAATCGCTTTTCACTAAAATCTTCCTTAAGCATTTTTCAGCAACACTACGCTATACTGAATGGTAGCAATACTTTACTGGTTTTTGGATAAATGTACATAGAAAAAAAGACAGCTGCAATACTAGTGATAAATGTGCATGAGATTGTAGCTCATGTAATAATGGTGGGTATGAGAATTTAACTCATGTAATAGTGGTGGTTCAATGTGCCATGTAACTCATGTAATAGTGATAGGTTAATGTGCATGAGAATGTAACTCATGTAATAGTGATGGGTTAATGTGTATGAAAAAGTAACTCCTGTCATAGTGGTGGATCAATGTGCAATGTAACGTATGTAATAGTGATGGTTTAATGTGCATGAGAATGTAACTCATGTAATAGTGATGGGTTAATGTACATGAGAATGTAATGCATGTAGTAGTGATGGGTTAATGTGCATGAGAATGTAATGCATGTAATAGTGGTGGATTAATGTGCATGAGAATGTAAATCATGCAATGTTTGTGGATTCATGTGCATGTAACTCGTGTAATAGTTATGGGTTAATGTACATGAGAATGTAACTCGCGTAATGCTTGTGAATTTATGTGCATGAGACTGTAACTTATGTTATACTGGTGGGTTAATGTGTATGAGAATATAACGCATATAAAAGTGGTGAATCAATGTGCATGAACATGTAACTCGTGTAAAAGTGATGGGTTAATGTACATAAGAACGTAACTCGTGTCATTCTTGTAGATGAATGGCATGAGACTGTAAATTATGTAATACTGGTGGGTTAATGTGCACGATAATATAACTAGTGTAATAATGGTGGGTTAATGTGCACGAGAATGTAACTCGTGTAATAGTGATGGGTTAATGTACATTAGAGTGTAACTCGTGTAATGCTTGTGGATTAATGTGCATGAGACTGTGCATGAGATATAACTTATGTAATACTGTTGGGTGTATGTGCATGAGAATGTAACTCGTGTAATAGTGATGGGTTAATGTACATGAGAATGTAACTCGTGTAAGGCTTGTTAATTTATGTGCATGAGAACGTTACTCATGTAAAAGTGGTTTGATAGTGTGCATGAGAATGTAACTCGTTTAATGCAGGTGGATTAATGTACATGAGAATTTAACTCGTGTAATAGTGATGGGTTAATGTACATAAGAATTTAACTCGTGTAAGGCTTGTTAATTTATGTGCATGAGAACGTTACTCATGTAAAAGTGGTTTAATAGTGTGCATGAGAATGTAACTCTTTTAATGCAGGTGGATTAATGTACTTGAGAATAAAACTCGTGTAATAGTGATGGGTTAATGTGCATGAGAAAGTAACTCGTGTAGTAGTGGTGGATTAATGTGCATGAAAATTTAACTCGTGTAATAGTGATGGGTTAATGTGCATGAGAATGTAACTCATGTAATACTGGTGGTAATGAACCTGTATCATAAAACTCAAAGTGATAAGAGCTTTCAAAGGATTGAAAGGCTTGTTGGGTCTTACAATGAGTTCACTTTTTATAACAATACTAACAAGATAATGGTGTGCTCTCTGTGGTGTTAGAAAATGAAGTTTATTTGAAGCAATCGTCTAAAGAAAGTCGATAAAAGAAATGACATATTTGATGACGTTTCTGTACATCTATAGTCTTATGTGCTCTTTTTAAATAGATTGTTTGCTTCTGACCGGTAGGCAGGTTGCTCATTGATACAAGAATCGCCGATTTACAGCTCATTTCTTGTTTCAAATTTTCTGTTCGACTCATGTTTAACCTTTGTTCTACAAATGTATACGGCCACTGTCGATATCTTTTTGAAGTTGCCTTTGATATGTGTTGTGCCTTAGTATACTTCCACTGAGTATAAGTAGCTTTGTTGTTTCTGCGATTTTCAAAGCTATGGTTTTGTTTGATTGCATTTCCGTATTTTCCTCTGAAATTTACTATCCTTAGCCATACACCAGTTTTATATATAAAGAAGAAAGTTTTCTCGATACAAATCCACACATGCAAGCTACAAAAGTTTTAAATTGTGTTCATCATCCTAAGTTACAAAGCTGCAATGCTGTACTAAAATGCAAAGAAAGTCTTGCACCATTTCTCAGGCATAACATGGCCCTTACCACATTTTTTAGCGAAATTCGTTACCAGTTTTCCATCAATTGACATATATCTTTGGTTTACTGGTCCCAATATATATGTATCTAAATATTCCATTTTTTCGTTTGCTCCCGTTGACAAAGAAAAAAATGGTTTCCAGATATAGGATTACCTGATAAAATGGCTATCTGAGACTTAAGTAGTTCTGTTTCTATTGCCCCATTTTCTCTCTGCATTCTTCGTGTAGACGCCTTTCTATAAAAAGAACAAAATTAAATATACATCTTTATATTATAAACGTTCAAATAGAGTGAATCATTCTTCAAACAGTAATTAATTTTCAGCATTTTTACAAGTATAATATTAATTTGGCACGATGTATGAATCAGGCAATCGTATATAAACCTACGCAGTTTTGTTTTACAAAAGAAACTACGAATGTAATGACCACATAAATAGCCTCTAGCTAAGGTCATATTTATTGAAAATTTCTTTAGGACAGCTTTTGAAAAATATTTTTAAAAAGTCTACAGTTTAAAGTTCAAACCGATCTTTCGTTGCATTTTGTTCTTTGGCATTATGTAACTTAATCTACTGTTTGCAAATTTTAGACATAATTTCTACGTCCCCAAATTCACTTAACAGATGGTTAATTTCTTCAACTTTTTAACTTTTACTTATTATTTTTATTCATAATGACAGCTGACAATTTTTTCTGTATTACATAATCCCCTCAAGGATTGGACCTTACAGAAATTCTATATGTAATTTCATTAATAATTATACATATGATGTCAAACAACTGTGACGGTTTAAACTAGTTCATGTCTAAGTACTCTTAAGTTTTTCATAAGGATTCTTTTTTAGCTAACCTGTCCGTCCGTTAACTTTTCACATTTTAATCTTCTGGGCCAAACAGAATTAAATTTGGCAGGAAGCATCTATATACTAGTAAGGTCCTTTATCAAGCTTGCTCATTTGGTTCCGATCAGACAACAAACATGGCCACCATGGGCAATTGTTGTTTCTGATTGACTGAGTTTTCAAAAGTCTTCTCCTCTGAAATCGCTTCGCCAAATGGAACGAAACTTGACAGGAAGCATCTATGGGAGGTTCTTTACAAACTTTCCTCATTTCGTCCAGATCGGGCAATTCCATGGCCATGGCCAATTCTTGTTTCTCATTGGTTGGTTAAAAAAAATTCTCTGGGACTGCTTGGTCAAATAGAACGAAACTTGACAGGAAGCATCTATGGGAGGTCCTTTACAAAATTTCCTCATTCGTCCCGACTGGACTATAAATATGGCCGCCATGGGCAGTTCTTGTTTCTGATTGGCTGATATGAATAAAAATCTTCTCCTCTGAAATCGCTTGGCCAAATGGAACAAAACTTGACAGCAAGCATATATGGAAGGTCCTTTATAAACTTTCCTCATTTCCCCCCAATAGGACTACAAATATAGCCGCCATAGGCAGTTCTTTTTTCTGATTGGCTGAGGTAAAACAATCTTATCCTCATTTCCTCCCAATAGGACTACAAATATAGCCGCCATAGGCAGTTCTTTTTTCTGATTGGCTGATGTAAAACAATCTTATCCTCTGAATTCATTGGCCAAACCTAACGAAACTTGACATGAAGCATCTGTTTTTTAGAAAGTTTCCTCATTTCGTCCCGATCGGGCAACAAACATGGCGATCATGGGCAATTTTAGAACACACTGCGGCTTAACTTTCCTCTTGATGAAGGGAAAAGATTTGTCATTCAACAACTACAAAATTCATTACCACGTACATTTGAATAAACCAAATTTATTGATTTTTAGCTCACCTGGCCAAAGGCCATGTGAGCTTTTGTCATCACTTGGCGTCCGCCGTACGTCCATCTGTAAACTTTTCATTTTCATCTTCTCCTCTGTAACCCTTGGACCTATTGAACTGAAACTTGGCCTGTAGCTTCTATGGAAGGTCCTTTACAAAGTTCGCATAATTCGTCCCGGTCCGTGAAACAAAATGGCCGATATCAGCAGTTACATGTTCTGATTGGTCGAAATTTAAAACTTCTTCTCCTCTAAAACCGTAAAGCCAAATGAACTGATGTTTGGTATAGAGCATCTATGGAAGGTCCTTTACAAAATTTGCACAAATCATCCCGGTCCGTGAAACAAAATGACCGCTATGAACATGTTTTGATTGGGGAAATTTAAATCTTCTCCTCTGAAACCGTAAAGCCAAATGAACTGATTTTTGGTATGGAGCATATATGGAAGGTCCTTTACAAACTTTGCATAAATCATCCCGGCCAGTGAAACAAAATGGCCGTCATGAACATTTACATGTTCTGATTGGTCGAAATTTAAAACTTCTTCTCCTCTGAAACCGTAAAGCCAAATGAACTGATTTTTGGTATGGAGCATTTATGGAAGGTCCTTTACAAACTTTGCATAAATCTTTCTAGTCCGTGAAACAAAATGAAACCTTTATATGTTCTGATTGGTCAAAATTTAAAACTTCTCCTCTGAATCCGTTTGGCCAATGAACTTATACTTGGTATGAAGTATTTATAGAAGATCATTTACAAAGTTTCCAGAAATCAATCTAGTCTTTCAAAACAAATCAATAGTTTGTGACTGCCAGGTGAGCGATACAGGCTCAGTCCACTGATCCTCTTTTTTAAATTTTACAGTTATGCAAAATACTGTATATATGAAATTCAGCCTTATATTTCATTCTGTCAACAAGTATTATTTTTTATTTCAGGTGTGTTCTTTACAATATTTTAATATGATTTATAAGAAAAGGTGGTGGTTGTCTTAACCTGTAACTGTTCATTATGTACATCTAAAATGTAAAATATGAATAAAACAAACCAAATGAGATTCTTATATCAGCCTATGAATATTTCCTTTTAAATTACTTTATTTTTTTTAAATTTATCCGATTCTTATTCGGAAAATGTACTTACTAAACAAAAAATAATGATAATCATTTCCGTTTTGTTCGGTTTTAAATACGTTCAAAATAAAATACATATATTTTCATCCCTACCTGCTTCCACGTTTCATTTTCTTCCTATTAAATTCCACTGAACATTGATATCTTCCGGATCAGAAATATACGTAGATATACACCACCGCAAACACGACAAAAATCACCCTTGTCGTTACAGATTATTATTTGATAGTCGAAATAATTGTCCCTAGGGGCACCTGTAGTTCTAACTGGTAAACATTAATTTTATTACATACTAAAACAATACACAGGTGTATATTTTGTGTATTTCCATAATTATGAATGACCACATTTCAAAATATTTCCTATTAATAAAAAAACAATCCTTGTTTTGTTTACACATATAAAAAAGTATTTCCTTTTGTTTGAGATTATTTGCATATATGAATAACAAACAAAATCCATAAAAAAAAATGTTTATTGTTTTTTTACTTTCGCAAACTTTTTATGCTCTACCCTTTGCACGTTTGATTTTTCCATTGTTTGAGCAGTCTAAAGTTTGGTGTCCCATTTCTTTTATTATTGTTTACAATTTATACGGGATGTCTATTCGCGTCCATTTATTCAACGTTTATGCATAGTCAAGAGATTTGTTCGTCGTTTAATATTTATTTAAACCCCATTTTGATTTTTCCTCTAGAACCTTCAAATGTATTTTAAATAAAATGTCTCTACACTTTGGCTCTTTTAAATCGTCTGTGCACTTTAGCCTTGACACTACGTTTTGTTCGGCCGCGTGTAGCAAAGCGTCAGCGCGACCGGCCGTGGGTTTCCGACGATGCGTTATTTTAGACGAACATAACAGTAACAGTTGGGAGGAAAAAACAGACCCAAAAGAACTGCTATATTTAAGGAAGCTTGAAAATGCATTTTGAACCGCGCATATATCTTTAAACTCCGTTTAGAGCAATATAGTGCTAGAACAAGGCAAGGTATGCTCCGCCTTCTTAATTAACAAAATTATATATCCTGATCAGCGCCGATCAGATGACATGAGATCGAACATCGATCTGTCAATATGTCAGTTTTATGTTTATCTGGGTTGTCAATGTGATCTATTACAAATACCTATCAAATACTAAGGTACAAATTAGCCAATCAAACCTTAACCTATATATTGAGGACACTAAAATAACTTTGATTAAAAGATTCAAAATATAAAAGTCTGTAATATTTTTTTTACAGTCCGATTCCATTCCAAGAATTTCATGTCCCGTATATAAATAGTTTAAAAAACATTAATTTAATTGCAACATAGATAAATGAAGAGCTTTCCAGGAGAAAGAAGTGGTATGGAGGATTCATTCTTTACACAAATTCTCTACATGCACGTGACAATGTTTTAGCAAAAGAACAACGCTGTTATTGCTGTTATTCAACTTAAAGTCACACACACACTAGCGCTTTCAACACCGAGAAAAATCTCGCACCTCAGTACAAGCTCTAATACTATCTTGGGTGGCTAAAATCCATATTTCGGACCTTGTTTGTGATTATAAATCTAAATGACAAAAAATAAGGTTTAATAAAACATAGCTTGATGTCCTTGATTAAGCCATAAGCACTGTCATTGTCTGAGATATAACATTATTTATACTTATATTATATTATAACCTGGAGACAACATATTCATTTATATTTTCAGTATTACAGCCATATGTAGCCACATCAAATTTTTCACTGAAAATTTACCATTTGATTACCCCGAAAAAAAATTCAAGGGATGGGGAAAACTAGAGTTTATTTCTGTTCGATATAGCGTGCGACGATAAAACTCAGTATGTCTTAGAAACTTGGGCGAAGTTTGAAAGAAAGAAAAAAATAAGATTAAAACACTCAAGAACCTCAGGGTTGACATGTTTTCATCAGTATTTAGTCGTTTATAAGACGTTTTCTTTATCAGTATCCCACCCCCCTTACCGTTCCAAGTGTGTCTTTCTGCCTGTTTGGAAATGTTTGACATTACAGAAAAAATCATTTTTAAGAATTCTACGCTGTTTTATTAATAGCAGTTATAATATTTATATGGACATTTGTATAAAAACTGAACAAGTTGAGGAACAGCATTCACCATTGTATCTGTAATCCCTACATTCAATGAACTAGTTACCTTGCACATCTTAGCACATTTATTTGCACCCTTAGCCCCCCCCCCCTAAAAAATGATAATTCACCATTGTACCTAACCTGAATATTTGCCGTTGTGTTCAGAAATCCCGCATTGTTTAAATAGGTACTTTTCGAAAACTAATGTTCTAAAAGTACGTCATCGGGAACAGGTATGTTAAGAGCCGTTTTCATTTTCAGAAATTATTAAAATAGTAAAATATCAAAACAAGTCTAATATACATGTACCAATTAGCATTCTGCCAAAATACCATAATGTATCATTGTACTTTTATCAAATAAACCAAAATGATTTCTGTCAGTGAAATATTTCGAGAATTTTGATTAAAATTGGTGAGGAAAATAATAAAAGGATATTTCAGATTTGTATAATAAGAAGTTTTGTGTGAAAAAAAAGACGTGTAAACGAGAGAATACAAGGTACTTTGACTGTTTTCTGTGTAAATACTTTTGACAATCATTTTGATGCGTCTCCTGAAAATTGAAAAAATTGACCAAAAAATCACTAACTTTGCAAGACTTCGTCTTGTAAGTTACAAAAAGTCTTCTACCAGCAGCCAAAACCTAACACAATAAAGAACGATAAATTTACGATTTCAACATACTGCTCAAATAACAAATCTGTATGTACAAAACAGACGTGGGGCCAATATAACGGAGAGGAGAAACCAATCCACGTTATAGTGGTATACATAATATCAAAAGTAATTGATTATCAATTTTATTGTTGTCCTTCATCTTGAAACCACTGTAAGGCCTTGGACAATGAACCAAACATTCATATAATAGAATAAGTTTGAAATGGTCTTATTTAAGCTTTAACGGATTACAGCTGTATACATTTCATGAGAACTGATCAAATACCAAATTTCTGAAAGCGTATTGCACAACATACCAGTAATTTGATTATAGCTGCGAAACTGTAGCTCTTATGGCCCTTAATGTTTGAGGTGGACGGACCTTAGCTATTTTGATTATTGATTAAAAAAATTAAAGCTTATAGATAACATTCTACCTTAATATACATTTGACACTGGAGCACATTTGGTGATGGCAAATATTAAATTTGGATATTTTATTCAAAAATAACAAATATATAAAAGATTCTAAACAAAAAAATTTAATAAACAAATGTGAAAAGGAATTCTTAATTCGACAAAAAAAAACATACAAACAAAAGTTAACATATTTCTGTGATATATTATGATCCAATATTTCTAAAATATTAAAAATATTTAAACCTCACACCTGTCTGTAATTTAAAAGCTACATATTTTTAATCTCGTCAAACCTATGTATCAAAAGGCACCTTAAAGAGAAGAAAAAAGTGTCCTTTAAACAGAATCCTGTAGACTGTTGACTCTACAACGCATCACGATTCGCACGATACATGCAGGAGGTTCACAAGATGCAAGCACACGCAAACCGCAAGTTGAAAATTGCACGTTAAAGCTAGGTTCACACTGCCGATCAGATCAACTCCATGTTCCCGATTGCCAAACTTTTCCGGACCACGCGCTACCAAATTCTTGATCGGGCCTGTTTACGACTTCTACCCCGACCACTAATTGGACATCTATTCGATTATCCCGACCAATGTACGATCTCTACACGAACTTTAGTCCACTAGCTAGACCAAATCAACGTTTGTTCAATCTCAACCCGATCTCGACCAGACCAGATCGACCTGATCGTAATGGGGTCGTAGGGATAGTCTGTAATTGGTCGGGTTTGGACAATTAGGTTCACACTGCCGATCAGATCATGCCAAAAAAAATTAGAGTAGGGATGGAGAAGCAAAGCACTCGAGGAGAGATCGTGTATTCGTCGACTATCTGTCGAATTGATCGGGAAAGGATCGTGTAGAGATCGAGTTTGGTCGATACAAATATATTACCGATCAGTACTCGATCATCTCGACCTTTACTCGACCAAAGCCCGATCGCTTCCTAATCACTGCGACTACTATTATATTTGATTCCCAGACCAACTCAGCCAATACCCATCTCTACTCGACCACACACGACCACACATAACCGGTCGTATGTACTCGTGTATGGTCGAGTAGAGATCGAGAAATGATCGAGTGTGGTCGAATAGAAATCGGGTATTGGTCGAGTTGGTCTGGGAATCAAATATAAAAGTAGTCGCAGTGATCGGGAGGCGATTGGGCTTTGATCGAATAAAGGTCGAGATGATCGAGTACTGATCGGTAATATATTTGTATCCCGACCAAACTCGATCGCCACACGATCTTTCCCCGATCAATTCGACCGCTGCTGGACGAATATCCGATCTCTTTTCGAGTGCTTGGCTTCTCGATCCCCACTCGAATTTTTTTGACATGTCAAAAATTGTTGGGTAAAAGTCGGAGCGATGCCGAGCGAGGTAGACCACCCCGAACATTCTTGTCGACCGAGTCAGACCAGTTTCGCTTAATCTGTCTTGACCAGGCTTGATCGAGTTAATCAGATCGGCAGTGTGAACCTAGCTTTAAATGCTTGTCTACCCAATTCAGTCCGAGGGGCTAAATTTGATGAACATTTCCTTACATATTTACAAAATGATTAATGACACTTTTCAACGGGGGTTTTATCGACAAAGCTTAATGTATTAATATTATATATTATGACTTTTTTAAGCTCGTTATTAATTGGAATTTATTATAATAAGAAATCATGATAGTTAGTGGACAGAAGAGTGAAAAGACATGCAATATATTTGTCAAATAATTAAAATCAAAAGTGCGGGAGTAGATGTGCCTTTAGTGGTATAAATAGGTTTTTATGAAAAGGTAAATGAATTTCAAGAAATCTTACAGATAATAGAGCAATTCCATGATTTTATATATGAAAAATACCGTTGAGGTTCAATACTTAGGTATATAAAAGAAGAGAAAACAGAAAAATGTTCTTCCGGTTTAAGGTTCAAGATTGTTCTCTCGTAGAATTGGTTAAGACGTGCGACGTCAGAGCGCAGAAAATATTGTACTACTGAACTACGAATGTAGCTCAACTTTTAACACACTATATACCAGAAAAAGTTTAAGATCCATTCATGAAAAAAAACTTAGGATTAATACAAAATCCTTTCTTTATTGTTTTAGAACGCTAAAAGATCAATGTTGGTCTCAATTGTTTAAATCTTCATGTTAACCAATGCACAAGGTTAACAATAGTAACCTTGGGCCATCTTCAGCTACATTGTATTTATTCCGTCATTAGTGCTCAAGGATATTTAACGGCTGCATGAAGATATATATACTTAGTATAATGTTGTTTATTTGATACTAGTATTTGTTTAAATTTATTTAATGCATGTTATGTAACTGATGAATATTCTGTTGTTAAGTTCTCACAAGGATTTTAATAGTAGACTATTTAAATCCTTGCTTCTCAGTTGTGCATTCATCAAAAATTCAATAACCTCAAAAATTTATCGAATTTGTACTATCTGCATAAAGAATTGTTGTTGGGTAAAAAGGTTAAGTTAATGACGTAATTTAAAATGGTATTGTGTTATGAATATATCCGAACAATTAATGAATAAACCCATTCACTATAAGTGATCTACTAAAAGTAAATAACTTAGATTTTTTTTAAAGTAATTCAGCTTTATAAGATATATAATTGATTTCATCAAACTTATAATACATGTCAGTATAATATGAAAAGAACTGTACCTGTGTTTTCAATATTTCTGTTGATACAAAACAGGCAATAATTCCCCATCTGTTACCACCATTGATTGTTTTCCCTTTTGTAGAAATCATAATTCATATGAAAAGTAAAAATGTGTTTATGATGATATCTTTGCAGCGATGTTCAGTATATGATGAATGTAACGTATCAAATATCGCCAAAAGAATATATAAACTGAACTTGAAATCCATGGGCCAAAATCCATTTACAAGACAAATGCATTCACACAAGTAAAAAACACCACAAACACAAAGAATTAAACGTATGGAAAACCAAAGAGAAACGGAACAGGATAACAGCAAAACTTAAGTACTGATTATGAAAGCCGGCTGACAGAAGCGAAGGGAAATGTAAAGGTTTAAGTGAGATTTTGATTCAAGTATGACGAGAAAGCTAAGTGAATATATCTAATATATGCGACATAGAAACTCAAGGCACAATGATGACTACAAAAAGCGTGGAGTACAATATGATGATATGAACAAAGGATGGAATTAGTTTTTAAATGCGAGCAATTTTGCTCTTTTGAGTATCATATGCAATTTGAAAGGTTGACACCATTTACTGAATTATAGCGTATTTCTCAGCTCGCTGAGAAATGGGCATCTCACCATTAGAAATTGAAAATCTTCAAGGTTTGTTTTACCTAAATCGCCTATGTCGTAAATGTACACTGTTCAAATAAAACGTATCACAAAATACCAAATTAATTTGGATGCACCGTATGGCCATTTCGTTGACTGACAACCCACCAGCAGTGCTCGAGATCAAAATATTGGAAAACCGGTTAAAGATATAATGATGAATTAATAAGAACAACCATAAAAAACAAAACAATTAAAACAAAAAGAAATCCAAACTCAGCTAAGGGTTACCTCTGCATC
This sequence comes from Mytilisepta virgata, assembly GCA_028015205.1. NCBI lineage: Eukaryota > Metazoa > Mollusca > Bivalvia > Mytilida > Mytilidae > Mytilisepta > Mytilisepta virgata. Next base: position 46,801,647 of record CM051515.1, read on the forward strand.
AAAAGGAAGAGCCTTAGAAATTTCTGGTAATTTTTGTCAAATTTTGAACGGAAAATTTAAAGGCATTTGAGTAATGAATCATCCCAGGACAAAAGTTCTGGCTACTAGGCTGATAATACCCTCGGGGACTAGCAGTCCACCAGAATCACATTATACATGCAGTTACGTACATTTGTATATAGTTTAGATGTTACATTACAGAACTGTTCAAGGATATTCCTGCATAGGAACGAAGATTCTACTTCGTCCAAGTATCAAAGACGAGCGTTTGTGATTTAAACTATAAAAAAGATTGTTCTTTAATAAACATATAAATCCCGAATAAAATATTCACAATAAGCCAGGGGTAAAAAGGTTTCGTACCATTTTGCCCCCTCCTGTATAGAAATAGCGCTATTATTTTGAATTTTTCTCACTAAATTTCCAACATCCATTTGTTTCATGAACTAAATTTCAGCAAAACAAATCCTATCTTCAATTCATGTCGTTTATGTGGGAAATAGTGTCTTTTATGGAACTGCCATTGCAAGGATGCATTATGGAAAAAAAGAAGTCCAAATCTTGTAAAAACAAGGCAGGATTGAAATATCCCCTGGAAACAAATAGCAATACAGTTTGAAAAAATCTATGCCACCAAAAATTTCCAGATTACTTCTATACCTTCGCCCCCCCCCCCCCCCAAAAAAAAAAAAAAAAATTTGCTCCCTAAGGACGTTAAGAAACGGAGTATTGAACGCAGTCGTGTAATATTTGAATCTGAAAGGTTATGATAATTTTACAATGTTCTAAGTTTGTAATACTATCTCCGTGATGCCTCAGTGATAATGACACTAATCGTATGAACCAAGAAGACGGAAATTACTATATATATATATATATATATATATATATATATATATATATATATATATATATATATAACACAAAATTTATGGTACAAAATTCTGTTTTCGTAAGATAGCCACCCCAACTCTTTAAAGACAAGTTTAGATGGTGCATTAAAATTGGTATTCAATATTACGCAAGCAGCTCTTTTTTGGAGTTTACATAATTTATCAATATTTCCTTTGGAGGTTTCACTCAATATAGTACAACAGTAGTCAAACATTGGAAGGATATAACCATTATAAACTAAACATAACCCTTCTTTTGGAATATATGATTTAAGTTTTGCAAGTAAAAATATTTTTGAAGAAATTAAAGAACAAACTTTATCAATTTGTTGATCCCATGACATATTTTTGTCTATATAAATACCAAGTAGCTTTTCACATTTAACCTCACTAAGCAATTGATCATGACAATATATATCAAGGTTAGTATGAACATTCATTAATCTTCGCATAGACCCAACTAACATAACATCAGATTTTTTGGTATTTATAACAATATCATTATCATTACGTACACCATTTTCCTAAGTTTAACATATCAACATTAAGTTTGGTACTTATATCTGAAAGAGATGCTGATGAATAATGAAGTGTTGTATCATCAGCATACAAATCTGACGTTGTATGTGATAAATGTAGAGGTAGATCATTGATGTATAATACAAAAAGTAAAGGTGATAAAATGCTTCCCTGGGGAACGCCAAATTTGATGTTTTGAAAACATGATTCTTTACCATAATTTTTTACTTTTTAAGATCTGCCTGATAAGTAAGAAGAAAACCATGTTAGACAGATGGTTTCAAATTTATATAATTTTAATTTGTCTATTAGTACTGCATGGTTTGCGACATCAAATGTTTTGGAAGTCTAGAAATAAAATGCCCGTATAATTTCCTTGGTCCATCTCTTTTAGAAGTTTATCAACAATTTTTATTACAGCTGTATGACAAGAATAATTTGCTCTGAATCCAGACTGGCCTTCAAAAATTAGATCAAACTTTAATAAACATTCATAAATTTGTGAATACACAATTTTTTCAAACAACCTAGAAAGGGTAGGAAGAACAGATGTAGGCCTATAATTATTCATGTCTGAGGTTTCACTAGTAGATTTATAAATAGGAGTAATTTGTGCACATTTTAGTTTAAATGGAAAAGTTCCACTGTAAAGACTTATATTAAAGATATGGGATAATGATTCACAAATGACTGGAGCATCTATCTTGAATATTTGAGGTCCAACACCATCTAAACCCGTGGATTTATTAATATTTAATTACTAAGTGCATCAAAAACATCTTCTGGCAAAACACAGCTGAATTTAAAATTGTTTTCACCAACTCTATTAATCACAAAATCATAAAGCTTTTTTTAACTAAAATTTGAATTAGGATTTGTAATAATTGATTCAGCTATATTAGTAAAATGAGTATTGAAATGTTCACATATTGTTTTGGGGTGATTTACTTCAACACCGTTATGATTTAAAAATGACATCTCTCAAATGCTTCCAAAATTCCTTTGTACTTTTGCCGGATTTTACTGCTTCTGAAAAGTAGCCTGATTTATAAGATCTTATAATGCCACAGTTTGTTTGCTAATTTATTTCTGTAAAATTTTAATTTTTCAAAATCTTTGTGTTTGTGATAAAAATTTCTCTGAAACCTCAATTTGCCAATTTCTTGACAATACCATTTCGGTTGGTGTTGTCTTTTCATCTTTTTTGAAAGTAGCGGAGCATGCTTATTTAAAGCACAAAGAAACTTTGAATACAACATTCCTAAAGCAACATCTTAATCAATAACATTCAAAAATTCATCAAAGTTATTGTTCTTCAAATCATTTATAAACAACTGGTATTAAAATTTTTTAAATTTCTATATTGAATTTATACGTGTTGACATAGTCCTGGCTGTTTAGCTGGGTGCCTTTTAATAGTGTAACTAATATAGGATAATGGTCACTAGGACAATATGGTGGAACATGTACATTTGCAATGTCCTCGGGTCTGGTAGAATAAATATGATCTAACAAAGTCACAGACCTACTATTGACTCTAGTTGGTTCAGGCCATGTGATATAAAACATGTTAGAATATTAGACCATTTTTGTGGCAAGTCTTTTAAACAGTCATCCATTTAAAACAACATTATCATTGTAAGACAATGCTTGAATTAATTCTTCGTCAAAATGCTGATACCACGAAACCGTGCTATTTGGTGGTCTGTATATAAATGATATCAAAAATGAATTCTGATGTTTAGGAAACACTTCATAACAACATTGACTCTGAATAATCACTATCAAGACTTTTCAAGTCACGACTTTCTTTCATATTTTAAACTATCTTCAAAATAAAAAACTAAGTATGTTGCGAAACAGCTCATGCGACAATAGCTAACAAGAAAAATAAATGGAAATGGTGAGCTGTCAAAAAGGGCGTAAAACGACTAAAATTTAAATACACAAGTCGAACAAAACCAAATATAAAATCGTAAAAAACAACAACAAACTAAAAAGTTAAAAATACCAAACGTTTCGACCAATATGGTCTTGATTACGAGCATGTAAAAAATAAAGATAAAAAGGTGTTGACTCTTTGAAACCCAGAAAGAGACTGAGTCCGTACATAAAACGTAAACAAAAACAAAAAAAGTTCATACATTTTAGTCGTTTTACGCCCCTTTTGACAGCTCACCATTTCCATTTATTTTTCTTGTTATCTTCAAAATATAAGGGTACAATTTAATTACTGCTTGAGGTTACAATTAAAACTAAAGCACGAGCTTAGTAGCTTAGTAGCTTACATCGTGTGTTCATAGACGTGTTTCAACTTGAATAGTTATCTGTTATTTTGCACGAAAATTAAGTCACGTGCACAAGTAATTAATTTCTGCAAACGGGTTAAAAGCATGAATTTTAACCCGGTTACAGGACTTCATCGTTTGACTTGTAACTTACTTTACTGAATGAGCCGACCGTAAGAGTTTAAAGTTGAGTCCATGTGTCACAAACTGACTGCATGGGCGCATCTCTTCAGCTTTTTATAACAAGACTGGTACTGACACGGGGACTCTTTTTTTTATTATTTGAGCTCAACAAAGTAACAAAGTTTTATTTTATAAAAGTGCATGAGCAATATTTTAAGATTTATTCAGAAAACAATTTAATATAAATGTATTTATCTTTAAAAATCTGCCGTTAACCTAGTTAATGTCAAGTGTTAGTTCCGAAAAAATAAATCGAATTCGTCCCGAAATTGGTTTTGTATAGTATTGTAATGGAGAAGCAGTACAAGAACTTGAACATCAGCTGTGATGAAAACAACATTGAAGAAGGCGCAATAGATATATTAAGCCATATAAGACCTGAATGGAGGAGAGAAAATATCAAATTTAAGGTCTGATATGCTCAGAAATGTGTTATCACGTGTCAGTGTTTCGCCGGTTAATACCGTAAAGTCCCTAAGAATTATCCACAGATTCAATTGACAGGTTGGGTGCAAATCTCAATTGGGGTATTGTATCGAATTGTGCTGTAGTATCCTAATTGAGGTAAAATGATATACCCTAATTGGGGTATTTGGACGACAACATGCTCTTATCCATAAAATGTTTTGACCGCGAACAGAAATTATTTGTTAAATATAACACGAGCGGTATAGAAATATCTGTTAAAACTATGACACTTACACTGTAATAGGTTAAAATTAGGCCTTTTATTTTTAATTAATTGGTTTACCGATTTTTTTTTTTAAAATAGGGTCGGTCGGTCGGAAAAAAAAAGGGATGGTTATATTGCCAAATATACAAAGGTTGCAAAAGATCAGTTAAATCCCTCTTTTGAAACACTAATGTCAGAACATCTATCTTGAAAAGTGTTGTCTCCTTTTTAAGGGATCCGACTCGTCAACTATGACAACTTAAAATGAGTGGATTCGATATCTTACGGAATCAAGATATTCATACAAAACGAACGTAAAAGCCGCATTGATTCTATTAAGAAATTCGTTTCATAATACTTGTTTTGGAAATTGGCATCAACTAACGTCTATAAATAGATATTTTTTTTTATCATGTTTACAAGTATTTTATTGATGGATAATCTATTTTAAGGCGAATTGGAATATAATCTTTTATGAAATTTTGATTCAAAAAGGATTTTAATTTATTTTTATTTTTGGGATGGCTGATTTCAAAGGGTCGGCAGTAATAAAAAACCAAAATTTTCAATTTTATTTTTTTTCTTCAAATCGGCAAAATCAGGTCGGCGGATCCATAAACCAACTAATTAAAAATAAATGGCCTTACTGCATTCAAATAAAATCCGTTCAAATGTAAAGCCACCCTCTGTGAATGCCAAGTGTTGTTCACTCCTACACATGTTTCCTTGTTGGTCATGGTATACATGTAATGACAAAAAATTAAAATAACAAACACTATTCTTTGTATTTGTTACCTGTTCATCTCAGAGAAAAATTAATTCAATTATCATTTTTAAGTTTTTGTGTACTAATTGTTTAAATTTTTTTTTTAGAAAAAAAATTGGGTTAGCTTTATTTGAATGGCATGAAATGAAATGAGCAACTTCGAAAAATAATGTGTATAAATACTATTTATATCACTTAATTTTTCTCAAAAATGTTTTTGAAAGGCTTGATGGGAAAGGAATTCAATTATGCACATTTTATGATATTATTTGCACAAAGATTACTTTTATAAATGCATTATTTTAGTGTTTAATTTGCTTCTAAAATGGGTAGAATTTCTTTCACATTTTGCTTTATTTCTTTTAAATGCAATTATAGTGTGTCTAGTATGTATCATATTTTCATGTCAGTAAATTTGGCTTAAAGTTTTATTACAATATATTTCAGAATGAATTAAATAAAAAATTGAAACATTGCACTAAAAATGTAGATTTAATAACAGAACGTAACTTAGCTATCCTTTTTAATAGCAGCTCTTCAATCACACTTAAAGCATTTGTTAATTATATAAACAAATGGATACTATATAAACAAAATGCCAATACTTATATTGTATAATAAACATGATTCCTGACATTGCCACCACTGCTTCATTACAACCTATTATTTTCTTTATATTGTATATTATTGTTTATGTGTCATAACCATTTATTGTAAATGTGTTTGAACAAATAAATATTTCTATTTCTATTAAGAATAAGAAATAAAAAATTCTGTGTATACTCTAATTGGGATATACTGGTACCATTATACCCCAATGAGGGTATTATAGCCCAATTGAGGTACAGTACCCCAATTGAGAGTTGCACCCAACCTGTTTGAATTGGATTGTTGTGAAAAAGTGTAGCAGCATTTTTAACATCACTACTGATGTACATAAAATCATTTAAAGAATTAACATTTGTAAAAATTAAGAAGATATTTGGCCAGACAAAATGTAAGAATTCTTCAAAGGTTCCTTAAAATGTTTTATAAATGTTTTTAATTCTGACTTACAATATAGAATGAGGAGTTCCAGTACCATCTTATCACTGCAGGGCATTCATTTACCAATCACAGATTTAAATTTAGATAATAATATGCCTTGTTAATAATTTCCATGAAAATTGGGTAAACGTAGTTTGTTAAATGGGATTCATTGACTTTTGGTCCGTCTTGTCCTTAGTGAAAAGACAGTTTTAGCTCTTCCTGGATTGTTCATTGGTCCGTCTTGTCCTTAGTGAAAAGATGGCTTTTATTTTCGGTGTAATATTACTACAATCTATGGTTTCAGCATTTCACAGAAGGAATCACAAACAAACTTATTGGATGTTACGAAGCAGATAAGGGATTTGGTGGAGATGTAGTGCTGATCAGGATTTATGGTGCTAATACTGAGCTCATTATAGACAGAGATACAGAGAAAGATAACATTGTGTTTCTGTCAGAACATGGATTATGTCCTCCACTTTATGCTGTATTTAAGAATGGGATAGCTTATGGTTTTTCTCCAGGAGTGACATTAGACTGTGATACAGTGAAAGAGTATAGAGTGTAAGTCTTTCTAAGTTCAACCATTTGCTTCCATTTGGAGGAATCATGTAAATATTTCCTTCTACATTGTACAAGCCTGGATATTTTTTCTTTACTGACAGTCTTATGAACTCATTTTTTTAAAATGTGCATTTTATACCATTTGAATTTCAGATATTTATAATAATTTCATCTTTACTATTTACAGAAAAAGAAGAAAAATGTGTCAGATCACTTGACAAAAACATCATTGTCAGTTGTTAATGACCTGCTTTTAAGCCATTGTATCGTTTACTTACTTTCTCTCCTTTACTGTCTTTATTTACACATCGTAAACTAAGTCTTTGTGATGTATGCCCCTTCTTCCATACCACAGTTATTCAAATTCACATTCCAATTCTTTCCTTTATAAATTGTTTTCACGTGAACAGGAGATGCATTAACATCTCATTGTGACTTGTTAAAGACCCACAAATTCACTGCAACAATCAAATTTTTTTAAATTTTAAAGTTTGTTACATATATGATTATGGTTTATTTCTATTTTGTTTTAATATTTTAAATATTTTTACCGACACTCTTTTTTTTAAAGGCAAATAGCAAAAGAAATGGTAAAACTTCACTCCGTGAAACCAAAGACAGATACACAACCAAAATCAGGTTTATTTCAAAAGTTGGAAAAATGGTTGGAAGTGGCACCTACTGGTTTTGCTGAGCCTGCCAAACAGGAGAGGTTTGTTGGAAATCGATTATTTATTTTTCACATGTGTTGAAATGCCCAAGGACTAGTGCAATACCATAAAAAAAAGACAGTGACCTATGTCTGCATAAAAATTTGTTATATATACAGGCCTGTTTTTTTCTGCCTTTAAATGGAATTCCACCTTCCGAAGTCTGGATTTGTCCGTTACGGTTCCTTTATTATACATAGTGAAATAGTTGCCAAATTATCATCTCCACTCTTTTTTCATGGTTGTCAAAATTATGTCTTTGATATACAATGTATCTGATCAAGAAACCGTTTAGATGTGTATTGGTGGCCTTAATTTCATAGATTCACTTTTTTTGTCTTAATTTTTTTTAATTTAAAAAATAGTTGGTGTTTTTATTATTCAGAAATAAGGATAATAACATTTTAAGCAATCATTTGGTTGGCTTGCTTACTTCCTGTTTTCACTTAAAATGTTAACAAGTTATTTTTATACTATATTTTATCATTGTAATATAAAGTGTACAAAAATTATATTTTTTTTCTCTCTCTCTCAATGCAGATTTTCTAAAGAAGTTGGTTCAATAGATAGACTCAGAAAAGAATATGAGTTACTGAAGAAAACAATAGAGGCAATGAATGCACCTGTAGTGATGAGTCATAACGACCTTCTGCTGAAAAATGTTGTGTATGACAAACAAACAGGTATTATTGTAAATCTATGGATCAACAATTTCAGATTTTACTTCTGCCTAAAATTGAGATGAAAGCTTGACATTTCCAAGGTGTTCCAATTATTCAAGTTTGAGCTACAAAGATTCCACTGTATCATATATTTGAGATATTGTTAATATTTGATATACATATTTATATTATAACATAAGTTTAATATCACTTATATACATGTAAATAGAAATAATAGAGGCTGGAAGTAGAAGTATTAAATTGAAAAAATGTTTATGAAATGGAGTAATGATTTTGCTAGTTGTTATCACTTGTAATGTCAAGCGCAGCGAGCGCTATAGGAGCATATGCATTTTCTGCATATGGGTCATTTATATAAGTTTTAGTTTAATGGAGGCAGCCATATTGTGCTACATACTAAGGCTAGATAAAGTTTCGTTTGCCGGAAACTCAACTAAGGGAAATAACTTGCTTCAAATTATATTTTTAGAATCAGAATCGTGATACCAGAAATGAGTTTCTGGAAAGGGCTAATGCTGTGCTCACATCATTGGCCACACCAACAGCATATTACAGTGATAAATACGTTAAATTCAGAAACTTGTTTCTATTTATTACTACCATATTTGTAAACATGAATCATATATTTTTGTGAATGATGTTTTTTTTTTGTTATAATACAAGTGAAAATGAAAGATTCTATGTTATCATGATTAATAAGCCCAGCGTCTACCATATCATTATAATTGATGGCCTGAATATTATTAATTGTAGTCTTATGGTCTTTATACTTTTTGTATTCCTTCACAATCTTCTAATTATTGTTTGGACAGTTATATTATGTACCTAAGGCAAAGCAGTTTATTTTTAATCCTGTCATTTTTTGCAAAAACAACAACACTGAATTAATTTCTGAATTAAAAGTAAATAATTGAAGATAATTTGATGTTTGTTAAAATTGTATTTTTCAGACAAAATAAGCTTTATAGATCATGAGTATGCTATGTTCAACTACCAACCATATGACATTGGGAACCACTTCTGTGAATATGCAGGTATCAAACATCACTCTTTCTGTGTTGTATTTTGTCCTATAAATGTATATGCAAATCATATGAACTGAAAGGTTTCTGTTCTGTTTTCCATTTTTACAATTACAACTATTTGGAATCTTGTTATCAAACAAATTTATAGTTTTCAAATTTTGATGGAATTAGTAAACATTTTTATGTTGATCTAACATTCTTTGATTTCTTTAATATTTTATCAAAATGTCAGTCCAAAATAAGAATATTGTTTGTTTCCCCTTGCCTGACCGACTCAAAAGTTATTATTCCGTTTTTTTTTGTAATATTTTTTTTTAATTTCCGTATCATTTTCGGAGTCAATCCCGACCTGATTCATGCATTATTTTAACCTGAAGTTTTTTATTTTTGGTTGGTTTTTATCTAAAATCAAGAAAGTTTACGGTTAGATGTTATCTGAGGAACTTGTCCTATTCCATTAGAAGTTGCTTAGTCCATTATTTACCTGCTTGGAATAGCACTCAAATTTTGGGAAAAAACAGCTTTCAAAGTTTACATGTAATTTTGATGTTATGCCTGACTAAGCAGGGAAGCAAACCTTATAACATTAAGTCTTGTACATGGTCTTGGAAATTAACAATAATATAAAATTCTGTTGAACAAAAAAAAACTTTTGACCTACCTACCTACCTGCCTTCCTCTGAAATGTAGCGTCAGGAGAGGGGAAACAAACATTTTTTTAAATATGGCCTCATGGAAAGTCTCTTTTTTTTCTTTATTTTAAATTTATTTCGTTATCAAACGTGGAAAATATCTTTGTTATTAATTGTTATGGAATTTATTTTTGCTGTCTAATTTACTTTGCAAACCTTATTATTATTAAACCTATTTTCATGTTTTATACTTTAGGTGTTGATGATGTAGATTTCAGTAGATATCCAGACAAAGACTACCAGCTGCAGTGGATAAGAACATATTTAGAACAGTGGAATGGTTTTAATGGAATTAACTCCGCTGTGACAGATGACAAAGTCTGTGAAATGTACAAACAAGTCAGTAAATGTGCAGCGGTATGTAATTATCTCGCCTTGATGAATATTAATACATTCTATTTAATTATCTCCCTTTGACCATTTAGATGGAACTGTTCTGAAGAATATTTTATGTAATATCTTTAATTATTGGGTGATTTAAGATATTTATCTTACTATTGACTTGTTTCAACAAGGGGAAAAAGAGAATTAAGGCACTTGATAATTGGCACATTAGAAGCATTAAAATTCTACTCATTTATCAGTGTTCATTACAAATATTAAATTTTCTGACATCTAAGTCATCATTGCTCATATCGGGACTTCTAAAAAAAGAAATTATAGATATGGTGTAATCAATTTAAAGTGGTTTAAATCATTAGTCAATAAGTCAAAACATTAAAACTTGTTATAAACTATGATCCATAATCCTTTCCAAAATTTTTGCAACTGTATAGCTACGTTTACTAGATTGTAACTGGATCCTGTGTTAGTTTCTATAGGCCAGGTGAGCTTATGTCATCATTTTGACATTTCATCCAACTTTGTCAATCATCCATTGTCCGTAAACTTTTTACATTTCGATCTTCTCCTTTGAAATTACTTGGCTGATAGTAACCAGACTAGGTAGGAAGGGTGTATAGAAGAACCTCTACAAATAGTTCACCTTTCGTTCCAGTTCGATGAACAATATGGCCACCAGAGGCCATCTTTGATTTTCATTGGCCAATTTTCAAAAATCTCCTCTAAAACTACATAATGAAATGTTTTGAAACTTTGCCGGATTGATTATAGCAATACCCTCTCCAAAATATCCACTTAATGTTGAGATTGAGGTGGTCACCCAACAGCTGTGGCTGCTCAAAGTTTCCATGGAAAACATATGCAAAATGACTTTTTTTTGTCATTTTCTCCGAGATTGTAACTGATGTTGGCAGGAATCTCATACAGAAGGACATTTGCAAATGATCCAACATTTTTTAGGTCAAAGGTCAAAATTCAAGGTCACTTTGACATTTTGCATTTTTTTAACAGCCTGGTGGATACAACAGAGCTTACATTTTCAAATGGGCTAATAGATGCCAGATGAGCTCAATAGGGGCTTGGGTGAGCTTCTAGTTGGGATTTCAAACTACTCAGATTATAACATTAGTAGTCATTAGATTATTTCCTGTATTCATGCACTTTCAAATATGAGTAAAATAGGTTTTTATTTATTTGTAGACTGCACACTTTTTTTGGGGACTATGGGCATTAATCCAATCCAAGTATTCTAAAATAGACTTCGATTATTTAGAGTAAGTACTTTTATTTTATCTCAGTTACTTTCTGTTTTATTTTTATATTTGAAATTGAAAGGCACAACTTAACCTTTTCAAATTATCAAACTTCATGAAAGTTACTGAAAAGTAAAAATGTCAACCTTTCATACATTATTGTAAGTCTTCTCTATATAAGCTCTGTATTGAAGTGTATATAACTATATTTATAACGTTGAGTGGGGTGAAATACCGGGTTTTCCAAGTTAAATAAATCCAATAATTCACCGAGTGAAATGGAAAGTCATATTTCACTCTAGGAAGTGACGTAACCATAGCTGTCACCAACGACGTTGCTTTACAAAGGTTGACGTGTGGTCATATAAAAACACAATCCCTTGTATTTTCTTGTTAAATCTAATGAATAAATGGAATATTTTACTGTAATAAACAGAATAACTAATCTTGAAATGCAAATACCAAAAATCTACAACTCATGACATTGATTATTAATTTTGTAATGTGTTGTTCGGTAACATGTTGTAGTTTTTAGGCATTTGCATTTCAAGATTAGTTATACCATAAATATGTGTGTGTGTGTGTATGTACTATCGAAATGTTGCAGAACTCTTAAACAAAATTTTATTTGTATTTCAGCTATGGTATTATGAAATTGAATGAATATTTTGCCAGGAAGGAGGAATTTTTATCTCTATGAAATCCATTTTAGGGACAAAGTTTTATATTTGGTATAGGAGTATCATTATATGTTTAATTTTTACTTCTATTTTTTTGAAATTTTTATAAGGTTTGTGGGTAGATCGTTAGTTTTTTATTGATAAAAATATTATTTAATTGAAACTCTATAATATATCACTTTTATACATGTTTAAATTTTTTCTTTGTTTTATCGAAATTATCAATATATGATTGAAAAAAATATAGACACGGTTAGATATTTAGACTTTTCTACCTCAGTCTTTCGTATCATAATTTAAATATATATGTTTCAGTGAAAAATGTAAGCTTTCAACTTAGGTTTGACATAGGTATCTTAGGGTAAGCAATATATTTGTGGCATAATTATGAGATAAGTATGGAAAAGTAAGTTTCAGCTTCAGATTTCTAAAGGCTGTTTAGTGTTTATCAAAAATGATTCACACAATTGTCAAGTTTTAATGGAAGGAAAATATTGGTACCAATTAAAATATTCTCAAATTCAGTACAAAATGATGTCAAGCAGATGATTATGTTACTATGGTAAAAAAGCTGTAAAAGATTGTCAATATTGTGGATGAAGAAGTAGGGACCTTTTTCAAAAAGTCGCCTAAAGCCTTTCAAAATTTCTATGGGCTTTTTTTTGGTATGTGATATCTAAAAATTTACTAATAATAACTAACAAATAAGTTACCAAAGTTTTTCTACATACCTGAATATCTCTTTTGGGGACAGTTTTACCACAAATTTGTCAAATTAATGTCTTCAAGACAATATTTCGTTGTGAATGACACTCATAACTAAAACAAATTTTGTGCTTTAAGTCTGTTTATGTATCTCGTTTCGTATAATGGTTTTTGTTCTGAATTTCCTTATTGTCGATATTCCAAAAAGTGGTACAAATTGACCAAAATCACCTTATTACACAACTTTTGCGGTAGAAAATTTTAATTTATTAATGATTAAGCATAAAATTTGTGTTTGTTAACATAAAAATGCATTATATACAATCATTTATGATAAAAAGTAGGTAAATAATATATAAGATAAATAAAAATCAATAGTTACAAGTGAAACAAATACAAAGGAAAGTGGCCCTACTCATTTTTGGAGTGTTGATTTTTTTTTCGGTCAAGAAAAAGGTTATTCACCATTACATAATAGTTACTCAGGATTTTGAAAAGGGTGTGTAATTATATAATATTACATATATGGTGTTTTTCCTGTTTTATCTTTGGATACTTTGGTCACATGATTACCAGGATATTTCATGTATTGAACTCTTGTAAAAGCATATTGACTCCATATTATTTTAATTAGATCCAGATTCATTTGTAAAATTGCTCAATATTGTTAAAATGTTGAATTTTTCAATTTCTCTGATTAAATCCATTTATCTTTATGTTTGATTATCTACCTGTTTTATAGAAGGTTGAGAACTATCAAAATGCACATCTTACATATTTTGGTTTGAAAGTGCTGAGGGAGGTTTCTTGATTGAAAACAGACAGGTCAATATCATTCTACCAGGTCAATATATAATGTATTGACCTCATTAAAAGTCCATAAATGATAATTATTAAATACTTATATAAATATCTATTATTTGATTTGTTTAGAGTATGTCACATGATATTTGTCCATTCGTCATATCACCTGTGACTGCTAATATAGTAATGCCACCTGCACACAAAAAAATCGCATGAAAATCCCCTCATGATAATTGTATAATATCACATACTCTACCTCAGAATATATGATTTCATAATTTCGATATTATTCCTTGTTTTGGAGAAAGATACATTTTTTTGCATTTTGTCCAATTTTATTTGTTATTATTTAAGGTACCTACTATAGGGAAGTCAATAATATATGGTGCTTTATTATTGCTTATTGTTTATATGTTTTTTTACTGTAGAAGTATGGTCATAAGTTATGTTCAATTTATAGAAATAAATGGCAATTTTATTAAGGGTGCCTTTTTGCAAGGTTGAATAAAAATTATAATGTTTGTGATTTTAATGAGATATAACATTTTACACTATTATTTTTCCATTTTTATTTACTATTATTATTGAATTTATTTTGGGACCAAAAACTTAAATGAAATGACCAGTAAAAAGAATAAAAACATTTAGACCTGTACATTAAGGTTCAAATTATAGATGATGCAACATATTTGGCAGTAGTTGTTGTTATTTGATAGATTTGTGAAAAAACAAAACATTATAATATAATGAATGTGATCAAGAGTAAAATTTCTCTCATTTGGGGGGCAATTTTAAAAATTGACAAATAAATATCAGCAATTTTAGGGAAAAGTGGGCGGGGGGAGGGGGGGTTCATAGTTTATAAACAGGAAGGTTAGTATTGGGGAAAAAAGTGTTAGTTGTCACAAGTGTATGATGATATGTGGTTAGAATTAAACAATTATATAACCGTATTGGAAAACTGAATATAAATGAATTGGTAAAAAGTATATATAATCTATATTTTAATTTTTATGCAAATGAATGTCTATCTGTATTAGAAAGTGGTGTTGTAATTTTTAAAGATTTTCAGGGAAATATTTACTTTTTGACATATATACATGTATTTTTTCTCACATATGACATAGAATAAACATAGTTTTTGACATATGATATATATTATTAAAATAGAATAGAGAATGGAAATGGGGAATGTGTCAAAGAGCAGAGAACAGCCCAAAAGTATATATAGTATTATTGCTATTGTTCAAATATAAAGTGATGTATTCAACATCTAACTTACGATTATTATTTCAAATATTTAGAGTTCTTTCTAGCTTCCTCCAAAGTAAAATATTGATGCCATGATATCAAAGACTACAAGTATAAACTACACCCAATCTATAGCAGATTGAGTATGTACAATTTGTTCATGGTTACTTTTGTTCTGGAAACACACATTTGGGGAAAACTTGTGGAATTAAAAGTATTATTCATTTGATTTATATTTTTATTTATGATCTATATACATATATAACATATTGCCTTATTTTGGTGGGAGAGAGCTAGAAAACTGAACATTCAATATATGCACTGTATATTTATTTGGTCACAATAAAATTGTGATAAGATGTTTTGTCAGTTTTTACTTAGTAATCAGTTATTAAAGTGATATTACAGTTCATGTAAATGTATTTTTGTTTCAAAATCAGATTTGATTTTTGAACGTCACAAAAATATTCTTTTTATGGTCTTGCTCGACTAAAGGGAATACATTAGCTATTCTTATTGACTGTGGTATATTGTGATCATATTTTAGCTCACCCTTCCTATAAGGCTATTGGCATATGGCATAAACTTTCCTGTAAAGATCTCCTCTGAAACCCTGGGCCAATTGGAACAGGTCTCGAAAACAATGGTCCTTAAATGCTCCTCTTGTAGAATTGTGTCTGATGACTCAGACTGTTAACCGATATGATCGCCACAGCCAAATCTAGTTTAACATAGGACCCTAAAAATTCATTTAAAAATCTTCTTGTCTGAAACCACTTGGCCAATTGGCACCAATAAAAAAATCCTTAGATGGTCCTCTTTCATAATTATATCCGATGACCATGACTGTGAACTAAGATGGCCGTCACAACCAAACTTAATTTAACATAGGATCCTATGCAAAAATTCATTGAAAAATCTTATCTGAAACCACTTGGTCAATTGGAACCAGATTTGGCAGCAATGGTCCTTAGATGTTACTCTTTCAGAAGTTTGTCTAATTACCCAGACTGCAGTTGACTAAGTTCGCCACCATGGCAGAACTTAGTTAAACATAGGAGCCTATGGGGAAATTTAATTTGCAATTCTTCATGTCTTTAACCACCTGACTGTTTGGAACCAGACATGGCAGCAATGGTCCTTAGATGGTTCTCTTTCAGAAATGTGATTGATGACCTGGACTGTCAATTCAGATGGCCACCAGCCTAAGTTAGTTTAACACAGAACCCTATATGACAACCAGCCAAGATCACTGCTACACTTAAATTTTTAGTCCTGCTCATTGTGGACAAGTTAAGTCCAGGTGAGCGGTACAGGCGCTTGAGAGCCTCTATTTATTTTGGCATTTGGTTCTGCTCTTCAGTATGTTGTGTTACTGTTTTGGTTTTCAACATTTTAGGCCTTGAGTAAAACTGAAGAGTTGTAGATCGACAAAATATATACATCCAGCGCATCAAATCGGTGTCATGGAATATTTTTATGTACGACCCTTCAAATCCCAAAATGTTGGAGGAGTTAAATGATACGATACATGAATATGTGTGATTTGTGGCAATGATGACATTTCCGAAATTTCATAAACTGTTCTGAAGGTTGTCCAGAATGGGCCAATCTTGCATTCTTCTCGTATAACACTTGCAGATTCGATGTTGCCAACTGCTGACCAAATTCATGCAATGCACATGTCTAACAGAAAGGCCTAGTTTTTCTCTGTCAATGACATTCAAAACATCCGTTGGCAATAAGGGACAGATAAAGTACCTCACCTAGATTTTGGCTAAACCTTTTAGACCTGTATGGATCTATTGCTCACATTTGTGTTTATTTTTGACTCTCCAAATTTTTGGTCGTAAAAGTACTATGTATCTGATGATTAATGAAAAAAAATGAGCACTGTACGCAAAGAATTCGGTAGTTGAGTCAATTTATTTTATTAGGAATCGGGGGGGGGGGGAGGGCGGTAATAAATTGAAAGTGGTCCATTACTAATTCTTTATTTGTCTCTTATTTTTTATGCGGGTCAAAATGCGAAAAGACAAAAATACGGTATTCAGTCAAGACCGAATCAAATTACGGTATCAAATATATTTATTGCTTTAGAATATGATATGAATGTGCTTTTATTTCAATTTTATTCTTATTCAATTTGTCAAAAAAACCATATTCCTGAATGCGAATGTGTATAATACAATGATCTTTTGGATACCTGGTATCAGCCTTTGTTCTTTATTCGACAAAATAAGATACATGTACATTTAAAGAATAAGATACAGTTTTTACGAAATCGTAAATCCATAAACCCATAGATTATTGGATTAGCAACATTGTTTATGATGAATGACCTTGCAACTATTGGCATCAGTGCTGAAACAATTGGTCCTGGTGGTAGCAGGAATTCTCCCTTAACGGCAGTTAATAAACTTATAATCAGGTGGGGCAGGTAACTAAAAATAAATACAATGCTAACAACAAAAGCAATTTTAGTTAGTTTTCGTGCTGAAGTAGCCTTGTCTTTACCAGTATTTTGAACCGGCTTCCTAGCAGTACAGTTTGTTTGTCCGTTTGGGAAATAACTGTTCCTTGCATTGATTTCGTCAATTACAGATATTCTAGTAGATTGCTTATCAGTAAAGTTGGAATGCGATTGAAAATGTTTTCTGAATCGATTCTGAATTAGGATGGTTCTTCCGATCAGCGAATATAAAATTATCAAACTTAATATGCAAACTACAGAAAAAATGAGCAATGTTCCTTCTGCAATTATAGGAAAAGACGTTTTTGCGTATTTATCCGACATCGAGCAATCGTGTCCAGTAACATTGTTTCCTAACCGGACATGGCGTATTCCACTAAGCAGGAAGTTAGGCCAGGCAAACAATGAAGAAAATAACAAGACACAAACTATGTATATTCTACATGATTTAACTGTCATCTGTTTCTTTAATGGGTAACAAATTCTTCTGTATTTTTCATATGACATTCCCATTAATACTAGCATTGAACACAATGAAACCAAGTATGAAAATGATCTGAAAGTCTTACAAGCAGGCTCGTTATAAAATGTATATTGGAATCTCATTTCAATTGTTTCAAACGGAACGGTAATTAAGCACACTGATAAGTCGACTATCGCTAATCCGACGATGAATGTTCTGTGCGTATTTCTAGGAAATCGCAATGGATAAACGATTAAAACTAATATATTTCCAATCACACCTAGGATTAGTAACATCCCTAAGTAAATAAGTGGTACCAGTCTACGTAAAGCTTCTTCGTCGTTATACTCATCCAGTGTTTTACTTGAATTTAAATGCAACGGAGCAGCTTCAACAAGACTTAGCCAGTCACTAGCCTCCATTTGTTTAATTTCTTGTGATACAATAAAGACCAGGCACATCTTCAATGCCAACAAGGAATACGTTTAATATATATAATACAACACCTACGCGATTCTATCCTGCAGAAACCATTAATAGATTCGTTTCCGGAAAAATAAGTTTTTATCACAACCATTCTAAAGTTTTAAAGGAAGTCCATTAAGGTAAATGCTAAATAGTTTGTTTTAGAAAAACAAAACAAACAAAGAAATGTCCGAATGTTTACCTGTAAGATAACAGAAAACGTCCTTAGTCCCGTCCCACTTCACCCAATGAACAACAACACAAGTGAATATCCGAAAGGCCTAACATATATACTGAAAAACAAAACAATGATCCAAAAAGTTGAAGAGCAAATTCAAAATACCAAAATGACCAAATGTGTAGAGCCAGAACCATCTTAGAACAGAGCTATGAATGAGGGAAATACTCCTTAGTGTTAACAAAAGTTAATAGAATTAAGATATTTCCTCCGCAGATACGTTTAAATTACTCAAATATGACACGGCACTGTCATGGAGCCTAGAAATAAGGAAATGAGAAAAAAAACAACCATAATTATTATTATTATTTACATTACAAGCATGTTAAAAATTAAAAATTTTGTCCGTACAGAGCGTCCTTTTAAAAAAAAACTTCAAACTATCATCTGTTCTAATTATATATTACAGCACGAATATTTTACTGTAAAGGGATACTGCACCAGCACATTTGCATTTGTTTATGGTTATTGACCAACTTGTTTATATAATGTACTCAGAGTATATTTTTATCAATGTTTTGCTTTGGCAATGATAATGGTTCTTTATTTATTTTCGAACACATTTGTACAAGATGAAATTAAAAGAAATGGAAAAGGAAGTTACGCTAAAAGATGATTTTTTCATAATATTTAAGGTATGAGCTGGCGGACCTAATCCAAAACCTAAAAAAAGTAACACCAAAAGAAAAAATAAATAAATAAAAATAACAAATTATGTGAGGAAAAACGCTACAGAGAAAGCACAAAATCACAAGTATATAACTAAACAAACATCCAGAGATCCCAGTATAGTCTTCATTGGTGGAAAACCACACCATGCCACAAGCCCTGAATGGCCCAGAGTAATTCATGAGTAGTTATGTCAAGCGGTACAATATCATGTCAGAATATCAATAAATAAACGAAAAGGTAACCGAGACAAACCATGATTTCCTTACTTGAGACAAGAGCATATACTAAAATGCCGCGGCGTTAAACCAGTTTCTTGGAGCTCCAGCCATCCCCCTTTTTAAATATATGGCCAAGGAAAACTAAAAGATATCAAAACACACTATAAAACTCGATCAGGGTGACACAAAACATAGAAATTTTGTTTATGAGCTTTGTAAACTACGTCACCATAAAATGTTGGTTGTGATATACCTATTTTAATAAAAGTTTTACAAGAGCACTTGAATTTTCGTATCAAAGATTCATATCGATAGTAAAATTTAGTCAATGTTTTAAACGTTTATGCTGTCGATATCCTTGATGTAACAGATTTTCCGTAAGAACTATATTACGTTCGTTAGAGTCCGATACATGACTACCTACCCGACCAAATCGAACTAGTTGATACATAAAAAAACACATAAGAATGTGCTAAAGGCACATCTCCATCCAGGAATTGAAAATTACTATTGGAATCATTCCGTTTGTCACAAATTTTGGTAGTAAGGTTGTGATTTTCAAGAGTATAATGTCGCGATATAGAAAAGGGGTAAGGTCATCCCTTTTATTTGACTTATTTAAAGTTATATTTCATTAATATAATTTTCACATTCTGGGTTATTTAGAGAAAGAATACCACCTGAATATCTTTATTTATATTTATTTATTTATTTATTTTTAATTAATTTTTTTGACAGTGTAAAACATAGTCTGGTGACACTTAATGTTGAAGGTGAAAATAATGAAACTGGTATCACAAATTTTCGCTCAATACTCTTTGCAGTTACATTACGTATATTCATTTTAATCCAAAATTTGTTGATGTGTTGATAACACGAGAAATAATTCTGTGCAAAGGAATTTATCTAGTATACTGCAGTATATATTCCTTAGAACGAGAGTGACTATCACTTCCGACAACAAAGTAAATTATTAAAAGCCGATTTACAACTCTGACGGAACCGTTTATCGAAAAATCCGTATATAAATGGGTTAGCTACATTATTGATCATAACTGATCGAGCTAATATAGGCATGACGGCAGATGTTACAGCTCCTGGTTCGAGAAGAAACGATCCTTGAATAGCCGTTAGAAGGCTCACTATAATGTGTGGGATGTAACTAATTATAAAGACAACCGAAATCGTAAAAGCGATTTTTGTTACACGTAGTAAACCTGAATTACTATCCTTCACGTTTTCCATTGAGCTATGTTTTGTGATTTGTGTCACTGTTGATATGGTTCCAGTTTGGACTGAATTACAGTTTCCCGCGTTGGGAGACGTTTCCGTTTTCCTTTGTTTAAATTTCTGTCTAAATCTTTTTTGAACAATTATTGTGTGGCCAATTAAACTGTAAAATACTATAAGTAGAACAATTCCTACAATGGCTATCAACATGACGGCGCCTTCTCCGATGACCGGAAGAAGAGTATCGGCATATTCATCTGCAAGTGAGCAATCATGTCCTGTTGTATAGTTATCTAATTGAACCAACCGAATTCCACTACCGAAAACACTCGGACTTGCTATGAGCAGAGTAATGAAGTACGTTAATCCGATAGAAAGCTTACAATTTTTTCTTGAAATTTGCTTTTTAAACGGCTTACAAATTTTCTTATAAGTATCAAAAGATAACGCCATTAAAACAAACATGGATGCTACAGAAAACCAATGGGAAAATGTTCTAAATAGTTTACAAACAATCTCATTGTAAAACATATATTGATATCTCATTTCTACTATTTCAAATGGAAGAACAAGCATACACACCAACAGATCAGGAATGGCTAGTCCAATGATATATAACCGATGAGTGTTTTTCTGAAATGCTCTTGGATAAATAATTAAAACAAGTAGATTCCCACCAACTCCTAGTGTCATTAAAATTCCAAGGTAGATAACAGGTATGATTCTCCTTCTAGATTCTTCCTCATTGTAATCCTGTAATGTCTTGTTATACAGTTCCATGTCCAACTGATATTCTACGCCAATGTTCAGAATTTTGGTAAAATGAAATGTACGGTATATATGAAATTGCTGTTAAATATCCGTTCTTCTGAAATTATAATTCTAGCAATAACAGGACAAAAGTTTCTTAAATTACCAAAACATCCGGTTATTTTTCTGGTGGTTAAAAGGTTTTCCATTATTGGATTTATTCGTTTGGGAATTTTGCAATTTGTTATAATAGATTTACAGTTAAATGATATTTTAAGTTTTACCGGAACAAACACACATCTTTTAATGGACAATTCAATCTAAATTACTCTTAAAACAGCATGAAATTAATATTATTCTGTAAATATATCTTTGATGTGCAAATGTTTATTCTTTACCGTGATTGTTTACAATAAGATCTTTGACAAAGTTTTACATCGAAAAATTAATTGGTTGACCTCTACCATACTCATTCTTCATACTGGTTAGAAGTATTAAATGTTGTAATATCTTGCCAGTCAGAAATCTTCAAAGTTGAATTTAAATTTGACCATACAACTGATAATTTGATCTTGCAATCAATATCGCATGATAGCCTCTCTACTTAAAAAAATGAAACTTTATTAATAAGTACATGAAAATATTTTTCTTATTGTTTCCAGTGTAAATATTCATAATTATTCTAAAAAAAACTTAAATCATCGTTACTAAAATGGTGAAAAATGGTTACAAAATATTGCCAAGGTTTGAAGTTACAAAAAGACTCACTAGACTAAAATTTCCTAAGGCTCCTCTATACTGTTACCTTGTTAAAGTCAGATGTTGTTCTGGAGTTATGTCGCCTTGTCCATAAAAAATCAAATATGCACGAAAAATCACAAAATTTGCAATTTCATGGTAATGAGCTCAATATATCTTGTTAAAATTTGAAATATACTTTGTTAAGATAAGTATCTTTTAATGGACAATTGCTAATCAATGCTAAACATATAGCTTTGAAGTTTACCATTGTCTTAATGAAAAACGTCAAGTAAAAAGCCTATACTAGTATATAGAATATAACGTAATGGCAAAATCCGTATGCCTATGTCGTATTATTCCAACCTACAAATATAAGACCGAGGGATACAAAATTCTCCGTGTATATACCTCCAGCTTGGGAGGATTTATACACTGTTACACGAATGATTTCAGAGAATACAAATCACTCTCGCTAATTTCTCTTACTACATAACAATTGGTTATGGTTAATTTTTTACTATATATTGAGTAATATCAAAATTTTGGGAATGTAATTCTATAAAATTATCCAATTCCCTCTTGAAATAAATTAGATAAATTTCACTGATATGGTTGAAAAATCTGTTTTGAACAAATATGCTATAAAAGAGATTAAACATTATTTTAGAGCTGATTTCAAATCTATACGTGTACATGTACGTAGTTATAGAAATGACATAATATACCACAGTATCACGTTGCTGGATTTTTGAAATACTGCAAAATAATGTTATAAATTTAGTAATACCAAGTTTTATGCACAAGGTGTGCAAATTCCGTCTATTTACATCTCATGAGAATTGTGACCAAACTAGGACTACAATGTTAAAAACCAAAAACAGTCATCCAAAACGATTTACAGAAAATTAAAAAGATCCTGACATGACCAAAGGGTTAGAGACAAAACCATCTAAGGTCTAAATTAGAAATTTAAAATTGACCGTACCCAAAAGTTTTTATTGACCGTAGGAGTGATCGACAATATCTTTTATTCAATAGTGTGTGTGGGTTTTTTTAAATGATTAGGAGACATATCTATAAAAGCATTTTTGCTTGTTTCTGAAGATCATTTATTGTATTATAGTTTTGTAGTGGCATTTGACCAGGAATTTTGCTCGTTTCAATATAAAGTAGGAAATTTAAATTTACCGCCAATTTTGTATACACAGGTGGTTATAGAGCTTGCTTCGTTTATGGATCAAATACGGTCGCACGCTGAAATCAACATTAATTTAGATATAGATGATATTAAAGGAGGTGCCTTAAAAATTCTGGAAACAATAAGGCCCAACTGGGAGAGGAAAAACATCAAATTTAAGGTTTGTAGTTGTTCGACTTAAAACTCACATATGTGGTAAATATTTATCTGTTACCGTAAATATATCAATAACAAACGACTTGTTTGAGAAACAATATATACTAGGTTTATGTACAAAGTTTTGTAACTTTTAACTTTAAAAAGGTTAGAATAAATTATCATTGAAATGAATTGAATTTATAATTGGGGTATGTAGATCTAGAAAAGGTGTGTAAATTTAAAAACTATCCTATTTAATCTCAGAGTATTTATTAAACGGACGCTTTTAAAAGGCAAAATTCTATTTAACTACACGCCTCATTGCAAATCTTTGTCTGATCGATTGTATTTTCTACACAATATAATTGTTTTATTTCCAAGTAAGGATGGTGGCAGAAATTTTTTTCAAGCAAATTTAACATTAATCGCAATATTATAATATATATATATATATATATATATATACTAGAACATGGTAGGATCTATGAAATGATAAATTTTGACAACCAGTAATGAACACTTTTAGTTAAAATTTCGAATAAATTTTCAGATTTAGATCGTTAAGTACCAGCTCAATTTATTTAAACGCCAGTCACACATTGCAACGTCGGTGATAACTTTAGGTCATCCGCCATTCATCCTTCATTAACATGATCAACGTTTGTGACGTCTAAAGAAAACGACAGGACGAGATAGGGGTAGGAAAATACGATAATATATCCGATATTAATATGCCATGTTACTCTTGACCTTTCTATCATATTCTCTTTATATGCATTTAATGGAAAATTTCGGAACGCAAACTAAGTGCTGAAAACGTGACAGACAGGCATACTATTTGAGTTTTGGGGGGCTAGGATGAAATGTTTGGTCCTGCCTATTTTTTCGCCGAAATTTTGGCCCTGGATTAATTTTTCGGCCGCTATCGCGCCCAAAATTTTTATTTTTATTTGAACAAAAAAAATCCTGATTGACACAGGTCCTACATTTTTTTTCACACCTAAAGTCATCCTGGCTTTTTAATTTGGCCAAATCCTTGTCCTTCCTTTTTATTTCAAATTATATCCTACCACAACCACCCAAAAAATGAAATGGTAACAGGATATCAGTCGTAACTATATTTTAATATATTTTTCTTTTTTGGAAAAACATACTTTGTAATAATATGAGAAACTTAAATAACGTTTTTATCCTTTAATTATATTACAGGACTTGAATGAAGGAATTTCTAACAGGACAGTTGCCTGTTATGAAGGAGATAAACTTGAAAGGGATGTTGTTCTAGTGAGGATATACGGTCCCAGTACCAATTATTTTGTGGAAAGAGAAAGAGAACTTAAATATATTGTATATTTATCACAGCAGGGTTTATGCCCACCTTTATACGCTACCTTTAACAATGGAAGAGCTTACGCATTCTGTCATGGCGTCACGCTGAACCACGAAACCTTCAGAGAATACAGAGTGTAAGTCCATTATCCAGTTTGTTCTATCATGGTTTTTATTTTCATTTACTTTTTTTTACCTGGGTTCATGCATGGATACTGGGGAAAAAATTCCAAGATGCTTGGCTTTTGTAATATCTAATTGTAGTTCCCATATCTTTCTTTGGTTTCGCATTTGACATCCTTTTGGATTCAATATTGTACTTCCTTCCGAGGCAAGCCATATTGGACTGAGGCGAAGCCGAAGTTCAATATGGCTAGCCAAGGACCAATAACTAAGCCAATATGGAAAACCTGCCGCAATTATACCTTTATTGACTAACCAGTCCAATATGTCATATTGACTAGTCCAATGCGGCTTATTGGACGGGTAGGTGTCGTACTGGCGAACTTTGACATTTTGTATTGTATTGACAGGTTTTATCATATTTAGGCTTATATATTTATATTCTGTTGTTAGTCAATATCAATTACTAAATGTGTCCATAAAGATGCTCTATGTATGTGAATCGCTATTGGAGAAAGTAATACAAGTTTTGCCTAAGAACCAAAACAGTTACATGTACATATTTAAAATTCTAAAGAAAGAGTTATATTGGAAAGTGGCCCTACTCCTTTCATGAAAATAAATCTAGATGGAATATTATCGCTACTAATTACATGTGGATTAAGAGATAAAACTTTGCACAAGCATACAAAACTAAATTTTGATATTTTTATATCATAAGAAACAAAATACAAAACAGTATTTTTTGTAGACAAATCATCAAAGAAATGGTTAGACTGCATTCCTTGAAGCCCCCGTTTCAAAAAGAAAATCAAGAATCGGAATTTTTTGCTAAAGTCAAGCATTGGATTGATATAGTTCCTGAATCATACGAAGAGCCCTCTCTGCAAGAAAGGTATGAATACATGGGTATAACTAAACCACAGTTCTGTAACTCAGACTTAGGTTGTCTATGAAACATACTGTAACTTACACGTATCACTGTCTGTGTACATGTTTTGTTGCTTTGGGTACTGACGATCTATCACTTGTTGAAACACATCTTGTGAATTAAATAAGTCTTCATAGAATCAAGCTCTAGAAGAGATGGATGTTACTATATATATATCATTAAAAGTATGTAGAATTGTACAACAATAATGCAAAAGGCTCAAAGGCGCCTGTATCGCTCACCCGAAACCTTTATGCATATTTTAACAACTTAATCTCAATCAAATCATTCATGGCCACAAGAGAGAATTGTAATAAAACTAAGAAACATTGCTCGAACATCCAGACACTCTGAAATCGAGAAAGCACTCATTGGTCAAGTAATTCGGTCAGAGCTTTTTTGAGAGAGAAAAGGCACCTGGTGATATTTCCTTGGTTCCAGTTAAAAGTCCCAGTGGTTCAAGATTCGGATCTGATTAATTTTGAGACGGTACCATTTACGGGCTATTCTACCAAATTTTGGCCACCGTTGAACCTGTAGTTTAAAGAAGATTTTTAAGCTCACTACTATGTAACTCTTATTTGTCTATTTATGAATAATATGACGGGAAATTATCGAATAGTGGATTTTGTACTTAGCAGAGTCAATATTTACAACATCATATTTTTGTTATTTTATTTATTTATGTATTTTATTTTTATTTGAAGGCAAGAGATGTGTGTATTACTGTATTACATTACAATGATAATAATATATTGTTAGCTGTATTTATAAATTAGATGTACATGTTAATACCATACTGTCAGATGGTGAACTTCTTCTGGCAGTTTATGGTGTTAAATAGTTATGGAAATTCCTGAAGTTTTTTTGTTTTAGGTGGGAAAAGGACGTTCCTTCAATACCAAAACTAAAGAAAGAATATGAAATCGTAAAGGGAATAGTTGATCAAACGGATTCTAAAATTGTGTTGTGTCACAACGATCTGCTATGGACAAACATTATATATGATGAAAGTTTAGGTAAAGTTTTAACGTTGTACCCGTTATATAATATTTATATTCGTGTTTATACGAACCTATGCGTCTTCTAGTATAAATCTCGTACATATATATCAGTAATTGAGTACCTCATCAAGATACAGGGACTTGTTTTGTCAAAATGACATTGTATACCGGGGGCTAGAATACGTATGATGGTGACATAGTCAGAGTATTTACTCGGGTTTTACCCGATGAACCTAGCCTCGCGGGGTCTGGTTGGGTTTTGGTTTATTTGGGTTATCGCCACATTTAGATGTGTCTTAGCGCGCAGGTTTCATTGGTCGAAGCCGGAGAGAATCACGGAGCACGGCAGGAAAACTGTCAATCCTTATTATTAAGATCAGGGTCGAGCACACCTTGCTACTGGCAGGATTCCAACTTACAGTTTTAACACACTGGTGATAGTTTGTGGTAACGATGAAATGCCTGGACCATCCGGCCATCCCTCATAAGGAGTGGAGGGTATACTGATTTACCATTATCCATCCTTCCGTTACAAAATTTAACTACATGTATTAGGCCACAAGTAATTCATGGTTGGTGTGAAGCATGCAATTTGAGTACCGATTTCGTACCTGTGCCATATCTACTTCCGGCTTAACGATGCATCCTTTCATTTTTCACCATATCATGACTATAGAAACATTTGTCGCAAAATTCTCAGCAAATCATACATGAAGGCACAAGTATTGATGAAGCATGGCCATGATGAGTTGAAAAGTGGATAAAAGATTCTCTACCTGCGGAACATTTTTCACCATATGTACTACACAAACAATTGTCACAAATTTTCAGCAGCTATAGGCCACCTTAATTCGTAATTGTTGTGAAGCATGACTGCGGCCATGAATGAGTTGTAGGTAGGGTACAGGTATTTACCTTTGGCACAGCACACCTGTTAAACGATGCCGACATATTTTCACCAAATGTATAGGCCAAAACTTTTTCCTATAGATGTTGTAAAGAATTTCCATGAAGAATAGTAAAATAGGTACTGACTTATACCTATGGCACAGCTACTTATTGTAAGATGGCACTTTACGGACTATAGGAATGTTTAGGTAGCACAATTTATAGCTGGTATGAAGACTATGATGAGTTTTGAACACCGATTTCTTATCTCCGAGACATTTGCTTCCTGTATTAAATGTTTTACTTACCTAAAAGGTCTTTGAGTTGGGGTATTTGAAAGCTCTTAGCTGACAGCTCTTTTAGTTAATATTTACATTTTGTATTTTTCAGATAAAGTTACATTTATAGACCATGAATTTACCATGTTTAATCATCAATATTTTGAAATTGGTGATCATTTTGCTGAATATGTTGGTAGGTATAATTAATTATATAAATACATAAACATGCATATACAAATTTATTGAAATAAATAATAAAAAGAAATAAAACTTTAAAGTGTTATATAACGATTGTGTATTCTTTTACTCAATATAGAGCACTCTGGTTTGAATCTTGCAATACTTATTTTTATTCACATTTGTAATCCTGCCGTTTTTACCGAATTTCCGAGTGTACATTTTAAAAAAAAATAATTTCCTTGATCCCCATTTAAACCAACTGGTGAGGTGTTACCTTATGGTCCATCAAATTCAGTAAGTAATTTGTATATTTGGTATATGTATTGATAGGAACAGAAGACATGGACCCCAATCGATATCCTGGCAAGGAATACCAGTTAGAATGGTGTCGTATTTATCTGGAAGAATGGAATAAATACAACAAGATTACCTCTGAAATTTCTGATGATGATGTCTATCATCTGTACTCTCAGGCAAATAAATTTGCCTTGGTAAGTTAACCTTTGTTTTATTACAGATCGTAGAATAAGAAATGTTCAGATAAGGATGAAATACAAAATTCAATGTACGTAGAAGACAGAAAAAATTTTGTTTTAAGTTGATAACCCCATTGTTATTACATAAATCGTTTTGAAAGGGGCTGTAAAAAAATCGACTTCAATTGTCCTTCGTTCGCTAAGATATCACACACATTACAACTAATATACTATAATTGTTTTTTATAAATCAAAGTTAAGTTATGTTAATGTCATACATTTATTGCTTATAATTTACCTTTGGATACACCATATCTTCCGTAAGTAACTTTGCAGCGACCACTAAAAGGTAAAAGTAAAGTTAAGAAATACCGAAGGGATATTCGAAGGAGGGGGAAATCGGAAACAACTGTCAAATTCTGGAGAACAAAGACCAAAACAATACAAACACTTCACTTAAAATCTAAAAACATATGAACAACATGGACCCCACCAAAACCAGGGGGTGGACTCGGGTGGCCGGAAGAGTAAGTAGGCTATGCTTCCTGCAGGACACCCGCCATGCTGCTCATGTCAAATCCGGTATGAGGAAGGGACATCAATGGGTCAGGTCCATTTTCATAACTGTCAAACAAGTCATGATGACGTCTATAAAGCTTTAATAAGGATAACTGCAACTTAGGATCAACATACCCTTGTCTGAGCAACTTTTCTGTCAGGAGCCGGCTAAAAATTTCATCATAAGCTTCTAGGATATGCCTTTGTTGTCACGAAGCAGTCACAAACACAGAGGATTGTCCTCTTCCTCGTCTGCAGTGTGTACAACAATCATTTCAAGAAAAAGCCGAAACTGACAAAGCCAGAAGTTGTTCAAAATTTGAAGCAATTCTTATATCAATAATTTTATGTCCAAACGTTTTCCCGCATAAAAAAGCTTGTATTCATAATATAACTGTTTAATGTTTGAACTGATACTAAAGATAAATACTTGGCGGGACCAGCATACCAAAAACAGTTTATACAATATAAGCTGAGTTGTCCGGCCAGTCAAATTTATAGTTACATCTCAAATTATATAGAAACTAACTTGTTTTTTTAACGAAAAGTTTGCCTTGCCGTTTTGGGATTTCTTTTCATTCTGCGCGTACCATTTTTTTAAAAAGAATAATGTTTACATCTATTTTTAGGTCGCAAATTTTTCTTGGGCAATATGGGCTTTTAAAATGGCAGCGCATCCAGATATAGACTTTGATTATTTAGGGTAAGTTTTCCATCTAGAAATATTGTCATTATTCAGATAGTGTCAACTCTCACAGCATATTGTTTCAGGAATAGCTTCACCTCTCACAATCTACTGATTAAGAAATAATGGCACCTTTATATTAAGTGATTAAAATTGGTTTCATAGAAAATTGAGTGGAATTAGAGATATCCAAAATTTAAAATATTTTAAAATAATCTTACATATATTATATGTCAGTTATCTAGAATTCAAAAGTACACGACACAAAACTAAACTTCTGTTGTAGGTATGGTATAACTAGGCTAAATCAGTACTTTGATAGAAAGGAAGAATTTTTAGCACTCTGACACCGGGTACCTATTAAAATACCAGGAATTATAGGAAACAGAAAAAAAAACATGACGAGATGGTTAGACAAGATTTATTTTAATAAATCACTATCACAAAATATGAAACTAGTGGCATGAAAGACAAAAACTACTCTTTCAGTTGTTTCAATTTTGTAATTAGTATCTATTCTTAATTGGTTTATCATTGATATCTATAATTTATTTTCATATTTTTACACTTGCCATGTCTTTTGTCAAACTTAAAAATGATTGTGATTCGTGCCAACAGATCAATGATTTTTACTTTGAATTATTTGATAGTTTTTTTATCATGTGCCTTTTATCATATGTTGTGAAAATTTATTTTAACTAAGTTAATAATACATATATATCCTTGTCTTTATTATTTTTGTTTTATTTTTGTACTGCACAACAACCATGACTGGCCTCTCAAGTATCCCAAAGTGTTAACGAAGGGTCAACAAAATAAAAAATGTGGCAATCTAAAAATTACAATAAAAACGTATGGATGGGATTTAGATTCCAAAATGACGGAAAAGTGTGAATATGGGAGATACTCCTTAGCTTTCAAAACATACTTCTTATTTTTTTTATAATTGTTACAGTAACATTGTAACCCAGAGAAGCGGACATATATATCTGTGAAAACAACGTTGTATGTGGTGTTCCTTTACAGTATATATACCAAACTGATTTAAAACAATTTACATATTAATTATTTACAGCAGATTTTATTTTTGAACAGAATTTTACAATTATCCCTGAATCTACTATCCATAAAACCATAGATAATTGGATTAACCACATTATTAATGGCGAACGATCTGGTTACTATTGGCAATACGGCGGAAACGACTGGTCCCGGGGGAAACAGAAACTTGCCTTTTAAGGCTGTCAGTAGGCTTACAGTCAGATGGGGCAGATAACTCAATATGAAAGCGAGACTGATTGCAAATGCAATTTTAGTCACCTTTCTAGATGATTTGTCTTCCTTTGCAGACTTTCTAGTGTATTTTGAGTGTTTTTTGGAAGACTTTTTAGCCAAAGAAATCTTTTCGCTGCTCTTTTTCTTGTCAACAAATACATCCTCGTTCTGATCATCGTTTGGCTTTACAATGTGATTTTCGTTTGAACTCACCATGGTAGATGAAGTTGATTTATTTGACGACCGGGAAGAGAACTTTCTTCGAAACTGTGAGTGCTTGAATATTTTGCATCCAATAAACAGATATATAACAATCAAAGAAATTATACAAATAATGAAAATGAGAAAAAGTAGTCCATTGTAAATAAGTGGATATCGTGTCTTTGCAGATTGGTCGGAGAGTGAACAATCATATCCAGTAATGTTGTATGGTCCCAGTTTAACATAACGTGTCCCGCTGAAAATAAAGTTAGGCCAAGCAAACATAACCGCTAAAATCACAGCACAGAGTATGAAAATTAGCGCGTATCGTGTCGTTATTTGGCATTTCAGTGGTTTACATACACGTCGGTAACGGTCACCGGACAGTCCCATTAAAATAAAAATTGATGACAAAGCAAAAACAATATTGCATGATCGAAAAAATTTACATGCCCATTGATTGTAGAACATGTAAATATATCGCATTTCAATAATTTCAAATGGTAGAGTTACTACGCACACCATAAGATCTGCCATTGCTAAACATGTGATGAAAATCCTGTGGGTTGTTTTGGGAAATTTTGACGGATACACAATCAGAACCAGTATATTTCCCGGTATTCCTATGATCATTAGCAGAACTAAATACACTATCGGTATCAGTCGACGAGTGGCTTCCTCGTCATTGTATTCCTGTAAAGTCTTGTCTGTTGTATTGTGGAAGAATGTTAAATTTTCATACAGTTGTGTAGAATATTTTGCAATTGTAACACTAGTAAAATCTGTGTAATAATCTGTTGAATTATCCATCTTAAAAACTTTTTTATGTTCAGTGGCTACTACCCTTTAAAAATCACTCAGTGTATTTTTGAAAAATATTTTTCTTAATTTTTTTTATCGCTTATGCATACACACTTCGATTTAAAACATAAACCATGTAAACTGTATTGAAACTGATAGGTGCGACCAGTTTCAGCTACCCACTTCATTATGTTTACAAAATCCTATGACAATTTTCACAAGTACTAACACCACAATCCGGATACGAACGTTACATTGATGAGGGGATTGTATTACGAGCGGTTTCCGGGTTTGATTTTATAAAAGCGCAATTAAAATGCGAACGTCGTAGAAGCAACTGATTTAATCTGCATTTGTCATTATTTTACGACTAAAACATTTATTTTCTACACTAACAAAACCTTATATTCTGTACTTCTATAACAATTTTTCTTTTAAAAAGTTTATAGTTTGAAGCTATGTCCCTAATTATTTAGAAATTATTTTCCTTCCATCCTGCCTGGTAAAAAAAATGGTTATCTTAAGTTGATGGAAGGCAGTAATTTTGGAAATAATTACTCAAAATGTGACACAAGTAAAACGGAACAAGTTTTCTTGGACGAAAGTTTATTTGAAATTCCGCAAAAAAATGGTGAATTTTATTCGCAATATGTCCCAGTTTTCTATATGGAGCGCTATGACACATTATATAGTTTATTTGTGTATATCCTAACCTAATTCTCCAGACACCTAAAAATAAAAATAGTATTACATTCTGAACCATTCGAAATGAAAATTATACATTAAGTACTTATTTAATTTGAATGAACTTTCAACTTTAAATGATAAATATCTTCCTTTTATAATACATGTATATTAGTAGTCAAATGAAGTGTTGTGGTAATGATTTAAGTACATACAAACACTTTGTCTATCCTTTTCATTTAAGTATGGACCAACCCTTATTCTAATGAGTTGAGTGTTCCTAATCTTTTCAGTCCTTGAAAATCGTTTGTGACTCAAGTAATCACTTATTAATAGATAATTCTGTCCCAGGTAGAAAGCACTTGACCGTTAAGGGTGCAACAACGAAACGAGTTTTTTTTTTTTTTTAATTTAGCTCTTATAATTTTGTTGGTACATGATATTTGAAAATTAATGCACATTTTTTGTCGGCATGGTTTATTGGAATTTTACGCCACTTTCAACACGACTATACCATGACAAGCAATTTTTATTGGAGGAAGACGGGATACCTGGAGAAAAAACACAGACCTACATACGACACGATAACATGCAATCCTTATCAAACAAGATGGGAGTCGAACACGCCTCGCCATGAGCAGACTAGTGATCATTATAAATTAGTAGTATTACTTAAACCACTTGGCCATTCAAGTTTTTTTTTTTTTTTTTTTTTTTTTTTTTGGGGGGGGGGGGGTATATAAAGAATCGCCGTGTCGGTCCGTCTGTCTTTCTGTCTGTCTGTCTGTCGGTCTTTATGTCTTTTAAACTTCTCCTAAACCGTTCAATGGATTTTGTAAACTATAAGGTTGAGCATCATATGTAGATGTGCATGAATCAAGATAATTATTGATGGACGCTTGTAAAGGGAGGTAATCCGACTTAAGGGTTTAACATGTTTGAAACTTTTAAGCGCAACTCCTCCTAAACCGTTCAATGGATTTTAATGAAACTTTATATGAATGTTGGGCAGCATATGTAGATGTGCATGAAGCAAGATAATTACCACCGGGTGCTTGCAAAGGGCGATAATCCAAATTAAGGGTTTTACATGTTTAAAGCTTGTAAGAGCAACTCCTTCTTAATCGTTCAATGGATATTAATGAACTTTATACGAAGGTTAGGCATCATATGTAGGCTTTTTACTTGACGTTTTTCATTAAGTCAATGATAAACAATTAAATTAAAACACAAAATATGAGTTGAAGCTATATGTTTAGCATTGATTATAGCAGTTGACCATTAAAAGATACTTATCTTAACAAAGTATGTTTCAAATTTTTACAAGATATATTGAGCACCCCGAAGTCGACGCGTTTTTTAATTTACCCGAAAATTGCTAATTTTGTGATTTTTCGTGCATATTTGAGTTTTTTATGGACAAGGCGACATAACTCCAGAACAACATCTGACTTTAGTAAGGTAACAGTATAGAGGAACCTAAGGAAATTTCAGTCTAGTGAGTCTTTTTTAGCAACTTCAAACTTTTATCACAGATACAAAGAACTTGGCAATATTTTGTAACCATTTTCCCCATTTTAGAAACGATGATTTAAGTTTTTTTAGAATATATAGTTATAATTACACTGAAAACAATAAGAAAAATGTTTTCATGCACTTATTAATAAAGTTTCATTTTTAAGTAGAAAGGCTTTCATGTGTAGATGTGCATGAAACAAGATAGTTTTCGTTGGATGCTTGCAAAGGGAGATAATCCAACTTAAGGGTTATACCTGTTTAAATTTTTAGCTCCTATTAGTAGTATTGCAGGCTGGGGGTATCACTTAGTGAGGTCACTCACAGTTCTAGTTATATTTATATTATGCTAGAACTATTTTGAGCTTGTACATAGAATAATCTTTACGACGTAATAAACACCATACCCCATGTTAAATGCATTAAGAAACAAATACGGCTTCAGTATCCGACTGTGAGGTCATCACCCACATGATCTATGGAAGTAACAAATCAGAAGCCATGGTTTCATGTTTAATCAACCGTAGTTGGGGTAAAACCTCTGGGTTTTTCCTAGGAACTAATTACAATTCAAAATAATCATTCAACTGAGTGATAAAATTCATTCCTGACAAAATCTTTAAAAAATTTAGATATGAATGTAGTGTAAATTTTGAGTTTTATTTATAAATGTAATGTAGGTTTCAATTAAATTGGTATTCAAACTTTGAAGTTTTATAATGGATGTCAATGAGAAAATCCGAGGAATCTGCATTGCTTTCACCTTAGTGTTTTTACGCCCTATGGTGCCCATATATATAATATTACTTCAGTTAAACAAACAAAAAGATCGATAACAGGAAAGGTCAACAATGACATACAATGTAACAATCAACCAAAGCAACCAATCAGACAGAAACCCGAACCAAAAATAACATAAAGAGCACAAAACACAAACATTAACACAGCAGAGTCTAACGTGATAGAGACACTGAACAGTGCTGGTGTTAAACGGGTAGTATGGGTACCCAAACACCCCCCCACACCCCTATCTATCATGACACTGGTGTATAAATCACATTATAAAAACCAATACAGTATGATTACCAACAAGATGACCGCTTGCTAGAACTGCAAAATTAAACTGGACGGTACATAATTTAGATAGCAGGGTCAGAATGTGCTCGTTTTAACTATAAAACTAGCTTAGGCTCTCGTAGCTGCTTGTCGGATAATGTCACTCTACTAAACGAAAATGTCTGAAATAAGGGGCCGAATGCTATTTCGTCATAGAGTTCAATAGAAATCGACAGTATTCGTGACAGGCCAGTATGAATTTAAAGTCTTCAAGTTATTGGGAGAAAAAACAATTTTTACAGAATTACACATATTTTCATATTCGCAGCCCTTACTGTGAAAATATGTTAAGTAACTATCAAGTTTCTATGGGTTATAAGCAAGACTTTTGCATTTGTTCATGATATTACAATAGAAACTATGATGGGAAAACCCATTCATAAAAAGTGCTTTTCTGGAAGCCGGGAATTTAGCTAAAAGATGTTGTTATCTATCATAAAACTTTTTAATTAGCATTAAGCAGCTTGTGAAATCTATAACCATGTAATAGTTCTATGGTTTCGCTCGTTAAAATCCTCTATCCTTGAGCAAATTCGTGCAAAACGTACAAGCTGTGGTATGTACACACCATAATATGGTTCCACAGGTACGTCTCCTTCATAAAGGGGACGTTAGTAATTGGAAACATTAAAATCGTCCCTTTTATCATAAATTTTAGTAAATATCTTTCCATTTTCTATATTTATACAATTAAGTAAGATAGAATAAGGGATCAGCATTTACTATTCCTGTTAGCTTTCTTCAAATGTAGCTCTTTTGGAGAAATGTCTTTTGTATATTAAGAAACACGGGGTTATCAACACCAAGTACGGCATCAAGATACCTGAAATTGTTGTTTAAAATATCCATTAATTTATCATGATTCAGTATTTCACCTGTAAGGATTTTTCATGAAAGACGGTTCACAACAATTTAAAATAAGTCTGCAATAAGAGGAGCAGAGTTTGCACCTATAGAAATCCCAATTACCTATCAATACAAAGTATTTGGGATTTTGCCCTTTTTGTTTAGTTGTTTTGACCTTATGTCCTTTATTGATATTTCTTATCTTTTTTATATTCATTAATTAATTGAAATTTTAACAGCTGGAAGGACTGATTTACAGATAAAAGTCTCCTTTATAGATCAGTTGTTTACCTACAAGGGAAATGTCACAAAACTCAGCTTTATGACAGACACAATCTGATTTAGAAAGGCCTATTCAGCTTGAATGTTTCCCTCAAATCTTTTAAAGCCGACTCCTATATGTTGCCTGTTTTATACATTTTCCTATCATCTAATATCTTGATGTCCCTTTCACATCATCAACATTCACTCTAAGTGGTACTAGGAACCATCTTGAACTTACAATCAGGTACTAGATTTTTCTTAGTGTTGAAGGCCTCCTGCAACTTTTACATGAAGAACAACAATAAAAGTCCTTGCTTGAACTTCTGTCATGTGAATATGTTGATTAAAGTGTCAAGAATTAATTGTCATAAACATTCATATTTTTTTGTAAACAAGATAATTTCCAAAGAATTCATAATGACAGTGACAGGCCATAAGGACAGTTTGTCCTGACAATACCAGATTTCCAATGAACTAATTTTTATGCCATGACAGTAACAGGCCATAAAGACATTTTGTCCTGACAATACTCGATTGTAAAGCCTACAGTTTAACATAGCAAGGTTATAAACAATATTGTAATAACTTTTGTTTATTTTAGCAATAATCATATTCTCCTTTGTTTAATTGAAAGTAAATGCATTTCAAACAGAAAAAAAACCATAAAATATATAAAGTAATGTGATAAAGGTGTGTGTGAGAGATCATTTCATATGATTTTAACTAATATTGCATTTAAACAAAACTTGTGCAATTGTGTAACAAATTAAAATTAAAGTATGCTTCATTTAATTGTGTCCTTGTGGTTTTTTTTTTTTATTGATTTAATCATTTGCAAAGGAAATAAGTTCCCTTTATAAGCGATAAATTGGCTTATAAATACTGAGAGTACAGTTCAACATTTTAGATAGTCATATTATGACAAAGGATTATCATTTTTAGTGTTAAATGCTGTTCATAAAATTCTGTATTTTTTCAAACTTTATGAAAATTCTTTCTGTTCATAAAATATTCATTGACTAAAAATATGTTGATTTTGTCTTGTTCATAATATAAAGTTCTAAAACAATTCCAGAAGTAGATAAAAGTAAAAAAAAAAATACAGTTCCTTAATCAATAGATTGAATTTTATCTGTAACTATTGAAAACAAAAGACTTAGTTAGATGAAACATACCTTACCACATAAAACAAAGTACCACACATACCTTGTGACATGTAACATAACACTTCATACTAACAACATATCTACCCGCTTTCTTGTTCAAATAACAAATCTTTTCTTACAACCTTAATTTACAACTGAACAAAATTAAACAAAAATAAACAAAAATTTGAATTTTTGAGCATGCTCAATTTCAACTACTCATAAAAGTGTCAGTTTTGGTAACAATCCGTGTACAGAACTTATAAAAGGTTTGTCATAAAAATGTTTGAAGTTTTTGCAAAATTATGAACTCTTCACAGCCTTAGACATTTTTTATTAATTAAAAAAAAATTGCACCTACTTGCAAAAATCTCGCCTTTTACTATTTAAGTTTGATCATACATTCGAATCTGACAATCTAACTAACGTGTAATTCATGCACTGCAAAAACCCATCATACAAACTTTGGCTATTCGTATCAAAGGATAAGAAAAGATTAAAAGTGTCATTTTAAAGTCATGCATAACATATGTTGACAATAACATGTTTTTATGATTTATCTCCCTTTAATTGAGTCTAAACATATTTTGCTTCTGCTGAATTAAATGTATTTTCTTAATACTGATAAATATATTACCTACATTCTTAACTATTTAAATCTTACATGACACAAAAATATTTATTGTGTATGAGGAAATTTAATGTTTGACTAGTATGTAAAAGAAATATATTATTGATTAGCAAGTACTGTTTATAACTTCCAACATTTCAAAAAATGGACTTATTAGATGAAAATCTGTATTACTTCAAACTCAATACAAAATCTGTATTACAGCAGCACCATATTTACAATAGAGATCTAAGACAATCATACACTTTATGTACATTTTCATATATAATATTGTAACAGTTCAGATTCTATTAGTTTAATAGTTTGGTCTAATGAAAATAATACCTAAACAAGCCTTAAGATCTAGTACAGAAAAGATGTTTGGCACAGACAGCAGTTCATCTATATACAAAAAAAATTTGAACCACCTTTACTTACTATCAAAACACTGCCTCTGACATTTGAAGTTTGGGCATATTGACACATGTGTTGGATAATTTCCCTAAAATAAGTTTCCATAAATGGTCAAGTTTAAAAACACATGTGTATGTGGTAATTTAGTAGTTCTTAAAATGAATTGTCTTGAACAGAGAAATAAATTCTTCGAAAAAAAACACAAGATGAATGAAAAGTATTGTAGCGATATTGCACATTATCTTATTTTTAATAAAGAAATGGAACATTCATAAAAATGTACCATAGATGAATGGTAATGGACCCAAATCATTACTGCAATAAAATTTACTTAATTCAAGCATTATACTGTTGACCTTCAAAATTACCCCAGATTTTTCCTCTGATAAAATTTTATTCCTAACTTAACTTGTAATTATTTAGACTTGACCTGAAATCAAAACTTACTTAAATCAAACATGCATAAAATATAAGACTAAGTGACCTCATTTATGTATTGAACTTTGTTACTGTTCAAGATGTTAGTACTAATGAAATGTCATCTCTTGAATACATTGTTCCTGAGTGTATCACCAGCCCTGTTTTAGATACTTGCCCAAAATTGATACTTATAAAATTTACTAGTACAAACATGTTAAATTTTGTCAAA
The DNA here is from genome assembly GCA_028015205.1 of Mytilisepta virgata. Lineage (NCBI taxonomy): Eukaryota > Metazoa > Mollusca > Bivalvia > Mytilida > Mytilidae > Mytilisepta > Mytilisepta virgata. Next base: position 46,841,268 of record CM051515.1, read on the forward strand.
ACTAAGGATTATCTCCCTTGTACATAGATCTGTGCTTGGAGGGTTTTGACTCTACCATTTTGGCTGTTTTGTCATTGTCAAATTTGCTCTTCAATGTTTTGGATTATTGTTTTGGTTTTCAACATTTTAGGCCTTGAGCACAACAGTTGGGTTGTGAATCAACAAAATGTGCACATTTTCTGCATCAAAATTGGTTATCAAAGAATTATTTTTATCTGTATCTTTTTACACAAAACTGAATCATAAATTAATATAATTTATACGTAAAATGATGGTCAAGATGACTACATTTATGCACACCCTGCAGGACTATCCAAGCTTTTTTCACTGACAAAATATAATCCCACTATGACTAGGTTAAATCTGGATTTTACAACTTCACCAAGAACATCAGGTCAAACACTTTATCCCTTTCTCAAACGATTGGGCAATGGGTACCCCTTTCTAAAATCATTGGGCAATGGGTACTCCTTTCTCAAATGTTTGGGAAAGGGGTACCACTTTCTTAAATGATTGGGCAATGGGTACCCCTTTCTCAAATCATTGGGCAATGGGTACCCCTTTCTTAAATCATTGGGCAATGGGTACTCCTTTCCCAAACCATTGGGCAATGGGTACTCCTTTCTCAAATCATTGGGCAATAGGTATTCTTTTCTCAAATCATCGGGCAATTGGTATCCCTTTCTCAAATCACTGGGCAATGGGTACCCCTTTCTCAAATCACTGGGCAATGGGATAAAAACATCGCCGTAACTTTCCTGTTCAATGTGAAATCAGAAAATCACATTGTAACTTTCATAGCACTCAAAACTGAATATTTTAATTCTTTTTGAGTGCAATCAGTACAAAATTTTCAGTACACAATTTTAAGTACTAAAGTTTTCAGTAAAAAAAATACCTAAGTGACAACGGATCATAAATTTACTAACATCTTACCCTACTTATCAACAGTTTATAGAAAAGCAGACTTTCTGCTTGGTAAAATGACTATTTTAAAATTTAAACTGGATAATAAAAATTCTAATTAGTATTTGGTAACATGTGTATAAAATAACATGAATAATGGAATGCTAAAATACAAACCAGTTCTGGAATGTGACAAAATAAAATTACTCTATAGTACCCGGTATAGCAAATTTAAATAATTGGTCCTCTGCTATGAGGTAGATATACATAAATAAATCCTATAAGGCTTAGAGACTGCAATAGTGCAGACCAATCCTAACATAAATTTATTGTAAACAAAGGTTAATAGACAGTATATTTTGCATTTACACATATGTGTTTTTAAAATGTCAGTACATGTCCTACAACAACCCAAATTTTTGGATGCCTTTTCATGTTAATTGTCTCGATCCTAAATCTCCTATCATTTCTAGGTCTGGAATTCTAAAAGACCTTGGTCATAAGCTCTGATACGACACAAGTGTTAAAATTCACAGATTTTGATATCAACCTACTAGTGTGAATAGAATTCAAAGTAGCTATCGCTATCTCTCATTGTAAACTATATTGCATAAAGGGCCAACCCATGGTAAAATCAACATAAATTCACGTCCATATAATTATTTCTTAAATCTAACATACCCTCAAAAAATAGTTGCTAACTGTTAGACTGATGTACTGTGGGTGCATTTATCTTTCTGGATACCAATTTTTTTTTATAAAGTAGTGAAATTCCAATATTTAAGGATATAAAAGTTTGTGTTTTCTGGTGATAATAAATTATGAATGATTTGTTTGTTTAGTTTGGGGTTTTACCCGTTTTCAGCACATTTTGGCTATTTCGCGGTGGCCAGTTTTTATTGGTAGAGGAAGCCGGAGTACCCAGAGAGAACCACTGACCTTCGGTAGGAAAATTGGCAATCCTTGTCAATTTAGATCGGAGTCGAACACACCCCGCCACAGGTGAGATTCGAACACACAACCTCAGTGTTGACAGGCTAGTGATCATTAGTAGTCATGACGAACTACCTAGACCACTCGGCCACCGAGGCCCCCAAATTATGAATGATATATGTATAGATTTCAGAGTACTTAATATATTTTCTATTGCACACACCTATAATAACATACAAACTAGTATCCATTGAAATGAAATGAATCTACAGTATATATATATTTACAATGCATAATAATTAAATAAAATATGATTGGCAATCATGGAGTTTTGCATTGATAACAAACATAAACAATGACAATTTATCACACAGATATACTTTTTACATTTATGTTAATGTTAAATATTCTCATCATATTGTTTTATTTAAAATATCCAAGAATGTGATTTGCTGTAATATTATTTACCTAGTTTGTTTATTTGATTCTACCTAACTAAATACCAGTATAGCTGCAAAATCTGCTCTCAACTTATTTTCAATCTCTTTCATAGCCAATATGACCGTATTTTTCTGCCCATAGGTCGAGACTTTTTTACTTTTTACTTTAAAATGACCATTTTGCCTTGTAAATGTATGGAGAAAATATCAATTAGACCTATAGTCCAGAAAATACAGTATTTTGGAACAGATTTTTCAACCATAATTGTATGTATCTAGATGGGGAAATAAACAAACATCAAACGGGAAATATTTCATCCAGTCAAATTCCCCAAATTTTGAAATTACTCTGCATATTGTAAAAAATTGACAATAACCGATTGTTATGAAATAGAGAAATAAGTGGGTGTGTGATTTTGGGGTTCACATCACTTTCCGCACAACTTTATCATGTTGACCAGTTTATATTAGTGGAGGAAGCCAGAATATGTAAAGTGAACATCAACCTTCAGCAGTAAACAAGGAATTGCTTGTTAATTATGAATGTGAACACACCTGGCCATGAATTATAACCCTCACTGTTGACAGTCGTTAGTAGATACGACTTACTCAGCCACTTTAAAAGCCTTTTTACATTTATGAATTTATCATACTAAAACTAAACTTGTGACTGTAGTATTGAAACAATTTCAGCAGCTGCTAAATATAATATGTTGTTGGCGTGGCCAAAGATGCGAGCACAGCAATAGCCCTTTCCAGAAACTCATTTCCAGTATCACGATTCTGACTCTAATATTATAATTTGAAGCAAGTTAATTCCCTTACTTTACTTACTTCCGTTTCCGGCGAACGAAAACTTTTTCTAGCCATAGTATGTAGAGCAATATGGCCATGTTCGTTTTAACAAATAAATTCACTTCGGATTGCATAATGGCTGCCCCCATTAAACAAAGAGTTTTCTAAATGACCCATTTGCTCCTATAGCTCTCGCTATAAGTAATTGCATTCAAGTTTAAAGCATAATGATAACTGTTTTAAAAAGCAATCCCTCCAGCAATGGCCTAGAAGCAATAATTTTATCAAAACACTTATATATTTATATACAAAGTTATAAAGTTTGACTAAAAAGGGGCTATCATGCTTTTTTCAAGTAAGTTTGAGACACATATATTAGAATTTATTTCATACAAAAAAAAACATATTTATACTGGTACAAATGACTAGGTGAGTAAAGTAACAAAACTTTACAAAATGATACACAGATTATTGTTACAGTTTTTAGTATAGAATTAACTGAAGTTGATTAAAAACTAGAGGCTCCCAGGAGCCTGTATCACTCACCTGTCCATCTTGACTGACAGCCTGGAATACTGCTGGCAAGTTCCAATTGGCTCATCTTTGTAAAGAACCTCATAAACTTCATTTCAACCATGTTACAAATTATGTGTAGTTTCAGATAAGAATTTTAAAGTTTCAACCAATCAGAAACAAGAATTGCCCATGGCGGCCATGTTTTTTGCCCGATCAAGAAGAAATGAGGAAAATTTATAGAGGATCTTACAAATTTCATTCCTGCAAAGTTTGGTCCAGTGGTTTCAGACGAGAAGATCTTTAAAGAAAATTTACGCCAGAAGACAGACAATGGACGCCAATTGATGGCAAAAACTCACTTGGCCTTTTAGGCCAGATGAGCTAAAGACAATTCATTAACAGCTTCTCTGAAGTCTGATATTACAACTTTTAATATTACCTGGATATTAAAATCCATAACAATGTGTACTGATATAAATACAAACTTTAGACTTATATACAATCAATACTGATGTGGGATATAAAATTTATCATGTAAATAAATAATCAATGGTTTGTAGTGAAAGTATAAAATTCTTAAAAGTATGCACCTAGTGTAAATTTGTAGATAAAATTCATTCTTATTTTCTAAATCTCCAAAATATGTAGGATACATCATCACAATTTATAAATTTCAAAACATGTTTATATCCAATATAACATTTACAATATATGGTAGACAGATTTAAAAACTTGGCTGTCTCAATTTTTCAGACCAAAGTTTGTGTCATAAGTTTAGTCCTTCTGAACATTTTTTTATCTGTAAAAATGCCATATAAGTATGATTAAAACTTCTTATTTTTAAAATTAGATAAAATGCAATGTAAATATAGCTGATAAAACAGTTGTTTTATAATGCCCCAGGAATGTAACCTATGGAATAGACTGATTGTCAATATTTTGAAATACAGATTAAAATGCAACAGCCTTTGAATTTTGGTATCCTTGACCTTTAGACAATTGTTCCTGGCCAAGACACAATGGTCAAGGTCACAGCACCATCAGCCATCTTGAGTAGTTCTACTGCTTTAGAATGTGATACATTAAACAAACTGTGTTCATTGACACTTAATAATATGTCACCACACCTGAAAAAAAAATACAAAAATTGTGTTAATACACACAATGTAATGATTTTAACTCCATCGTATCTTGTTTGGAATTTTTTCAGCATTATCTTTATATGTTCTTTACATGTTTGACTACTGATTTGTTTTTTTAATCTTTTCATTTTCATTTTCTGGGTGTTACAATATATTTTAATCTGTTTAAAAAAAAGGTGTCATAACAAGTTCTGGTCATCATCACATCATAACAAGTTTGAACACTGTATCAAATTTTGAAGAACTATAAATCCACATACTTCAATCATCAAGTAACAAATCATTCATATCAATTTAACTATCTTAAAAAAATCTATAATTTTACTTCCTGTTAAAAGCTTATTGCAAATTATAAAAGCATGACACATCCGTTGTTATGTTTCTTTAAATCTGCAAAATATGTTTCAACAATTCACACAAATTTGGGGTCAATGACAATAAATGATTCACAAAAAATATTAAAATTAATTATTCTGTTTAAATTTGAAAAATCTTACTTAAGTCTTCCATCTTTGTAAGCTGGTGTATCTAATACAACAGATTTTACATATATAGGAAGTGTGTTAGAAGAGACAATCTCACTATCATTTCCACCGACAACCGAGAATCCCAAACTACCACTAGGACTGCGTAGTAATGTAACAGTCTTAATGGTCTGACAGCTCCTGAAAAGAAAATTATCAATTTATATCAATCAAGGAAATTTTTCAATTTATATACTGTAAATGAAAGCAGATAAAATACAGAGTACATTAAAATCATATGGAACATTTATGATATTTCATCCTGAGTTGTAGTCTATGTTTTTATTGCCATATTTTCTGTATGCTCCTCCCACCCATAGCAACCTTTGCAAGTTTTCATGTCAATCCAACCTGCATGTTGATATGATATGTATATGAAATCTGCTTTGTACTAGACAAACACGCTAAGCCAGATTTTTAATGTGCTAGCTCACGAGGTAACAGTACGCAAAAAGAAGACATAGCACACCACCCTGACATATTATATTGACTCCGAGCCAAGCCGACCAGTCCTTTGCTCTTACTCCTAAATGCCACGCGCTTGGCAAAGAAGCAGCAAATACCAATTTTAAAGACTTTGTTTTGATTCCCCAGTACAATATATATCCAGTTACAATCTACTGCTACCTGTAAATGTTGCAACTATGTGTCTGCATGACCTAACAACTGAACTTGTTGAATAAGGGCAATATTTAAGTTTGGTTCAAATTACATGTATATTGATTTTTAAGATATATCTGATCATTAGTTAAAAAGGTACAGAATTTTCACAATTCCATGACAATTTCTTGTGTATTATGGGAAGAAATATAGCTTCTTACATTGTTACAAGTGAATTATCAGATTTTTTTCAATCGAGATATTTAAATTACAGAATTTGAAGAACAAGCCTTGGCGAGTGCTTAAAATACGGTATTTCAACTATAGAGATTGGAGAAATCCGATAATCCACGAGTCATAATGTAAGACACTGTTTCTCTAATTTTCAAAACACTTTAAAAACTGGTCAACATCTTTCTGTCACTATGGTCACCAGTATGTATTTATGCAAATCTTGTATTGAAAAATAACTGACACTTTAGAAGTAGTTATGAATCATAATAAATAGAAATTTTTATCAACTATAATTTAACAATGTTATTGTTAAACACGGTAGATTATTTCCATATGTCAGTTGTCATTTAAACTGGAACAATTTCTAGCAGAAGTTGTATTACACAACAGCTTTCACAATGGTTGAAGGAAAGGAACAAGAAGAACACGGCATGTTCAAATTTGACCCTTGATAATGAACCATATCTGTCCCCTAACAAGTCAGATTATTTGTCCGATTTCAAAACCTTGTATATGGACATCTTTTATTACAAAGCAGACGACAAGATCGCATTTGTTTATATGTAACCAAGGAAATGTTTTGACGACCAGTCATATTTCAAGAGCCAAAAACTCACTAGTGAGATTATCAATTTTCCAACATGGGTCTAGAAACTGTTGAATTCGCTGAAAATTACAGAATCCTGAATACACAATTGAACATACAATTCCTATAGCAATGTTAGTGTCTATCTTTGCAGAAAAGATAACATTTCTTACCTTGGCATCTGTTGCCAAAACAACCATGTAGGTGTGAAGTTTCCAGGGCCATTTGATGTCTCTGGACCTTCTATAACTTTAATACATACAACCTTAGACTCAGCATTGACTTTAACCTGGTTTACTGCCTCATTATGAGTTAAGGCTAATAAACTGACTCCATTTATAGACAGAAGTATGTCTCCTTTCTGAAATAAAAAAATACATGTAAAGTTAAACTGAACTTGAATAAAACTATATCTTTAAAAAATATGCTTGTTTAACATCTTTTAAAAATCTTCTTGTTTAACCACTGCAATGACTTCATCTTGACAAAAACATGCAGAAATAACATGTCAATAATTCATGAATGACTTAAAATATAGCAGACAATAACATTAACCCTGATAACATATTGAATTCTAATATAGTGTGCAAATTAAAATATTAAAATGTTTGATTTATTATGGGTATTACGCGCCTAGTGTCATAGTTAAAAATACAACGCCATTCTTTTGAATCTCGCATGACGAACTGTCAAAATGGGGAAATACTCTAATTGTTTGGACTTTTTATGCTTCAGAGTACAGTAAAATTAAATGCAAAGTAAGTTTTATTGTTAGAGTTATCTACCTTGACTTGTTTGGATTGTCCCATACAACCATTTGGGTTTATATTAGTAATATAGATCGGTGTATCACCTCGGGGACTACTTATACCACCCGCTACACTAATACCAAGTGTTTCTGTTGGATCCTATAAATAGTGAAAGTCAAATATCATTACTAACATTCAGTCACTAGAGTAAGAGAATATATATAGAAACTGAGAAATCTGTTATCATTGATTTGTCATTGTTAACTTGCAGTTTTTTCTGAACATTAATGTGTCACTTTGAATGAGATGAATAATAAAAATAACAAAATTTATATTGGAATATTGTGTCATGAATTTATACAACATCTATGTTCTTTTGCATAAAAATAGATAGACGTGTTTAGTGTATTACAGTCTTAATCTTTGATTGCAGGCAGGGTCATCTGATACATTTCTGAAAGAGGACCACCTCAGGACCATTGCTGCCAAGTTTTGTTCCAATTGGCTGAGTGGTTTCAGACCAGTTGATCTTTAAGTAAATTTCTCATAGGGTCCTATGTTAAACTACATGTATATTCGTCCCTGGCGGCCATATTTGCTGGCAGGTGGGGCCAATGGATACAATTCTGAAACAGGACCACCTAAGGTCCATTGCTGCCAACTTTTATTCCAATTGGCAAAGTGGTTTCAGAGGTGAAGATCTTAGAGGAAAGTTTACGACGACAGACGCCAAGTGATGGCAATAGCTCACATGGCCCTATTTCTAGCCACCAGCTTATTTACAAACCTTAGTGACTGTCACCAGTCTTTCTCTAGGAGTATGACATTGGTAAAACTTATCAGGACGATGATCTGTATTAGTTGTTGTAGTAGCACTATCACATGAGGTAGAACGAATCAGATCTGGCGTCTGTGGACGACTCCGTCGGGATATCACAAATTGCACTTTGTCTTCACAAATCTTTAATTATAAAACAGATTGCTTTCTTTAAAAAAAGAAAAGCAATACGTGAATCCTAGATTGTTGACTTATCAGAAAATGATTGTTCTGTTTCATTTATTATTATATGTCATGTTTCAATAAACTGGCATTTTCACTTTTCGCAAAAACAATTTCTGTCCAGTGCAAACAGTTTTAATTTTTATCAAAAGTGTTTGTTTGTTTGTTTAGTTGGGATTTTACGCCGTTTTCAGCACATTTGGCTATTTCGCGGCGGCCAGTTTTTATTGGTGGAGGAAGCCGGAGTACCCAGAGAGAACCACCGACCTTCGGTAGGAAAATTGGCAATCCTTGTCAATTAAGATGGGAGTCGAACACACCCCGCCACAGGTGAGATTCGAACTCACAACCTCAGCGTTGACTGGCTAGTGATCATTAGTAGTCATGACGGAACTAACTAGACCACTCGGCCACCAAGGCCGCTTATCAAAAGTGTAAACTTGTCAAACATTACATATGTACAGTATAAATAACTTTTCTAACCTGATGAAAGACGCAGAATTTTGTTTTAAAGATATGATATGATTAAATAACTTTAGTATATTTATGCATAACCTGTTTCGTAACCTCTACATTCACCTTGTGATAACATAAGGGCCATGTAATTATATACAGTGATCTGGGTTACAGAAGATAAGGGATAATTTTACAACTTTGAATTAAATAGTAGACTATAAATAGATTTCTAGCTATCATTGAATAAATTTACTGAGTGAAGAATTTTACAACTTTCAATTAAATAAGTAACTTTCCTAACCAGTTGAAAGAAGCAGACATATGAGCTAACACTGAATATATTTATCGATAGAAAAGCAATTAAAATTTAATCCTTTCCTGTCTCCTTGAGCTATTGTTATAGTGTATGATGGTCAGTATAGGTTCGCAAAGGGAAATCAATGTAATACTGTACAAATTTTTGCAATATAAAGAACAGTAAACTAATCAGTTTTAAGGATAAATAGGATAGATCTACAGCGAACATATTTCACAAGTGAAGACGTTATGCATTAAATTTTAGGCAGAGTCTATACTTCAAAGGTCCTACACCATGTTTTCGTGGATCATACTGTGTTAGAAATACAACTTAGTATAATGGTTTGAAATGAAAATTAATGTTTTTCCTAAGAAATTCTAACTAAATATCAATTTACCATAGCATGAAAATATACTACACCAAATTTTGCCCACAATTGCTTTTTGGAAAATAAACAAAGTCACGGGTTAATAAAACCATTAAATCCTTATGATGTTTAATTAGCTATTTACTTTTCAGTCTTAGGTGTACAAATACACATCATTTGGTAATGAAATGATTACATTACAGAGTCTCTAGCTCAAGGGACAATCTCAAACACTCTAATTCAACGATAAGTTCGAGGCATTCCAAGAATATGATTCCAAGAAGATCCGATTGGCCCATTGAATATAGCATAAAATGGTGCATATACTGAAGGCGTGAACCCTAACGGGTTGACGCAAAAATTATCATTCATCCTCATACAATAACCTCTAAGTGTCATTTTTGTGTTGGTACATCTTGATTAAATGTGTTTCATAAACCAATTAAATATAACCTTTTGATTTAAATTCTACCAATATGTAATATTACTGACAGATTATGTCATATCATCTCAACCCCCCCCCCCCCCCCACCCAAAAAAAAATTTTTTTTTTAGACTTACTGATACATACATTAAATGGCAGTTGTTAAAACATGTAAACTTGTGTTAATACGGTGTTTATGTAATACTCCTCTGAAGGAGAGGATTCTTTATATTATTGATGTCTAAGATTTGTAAATCAAGACTGTGCACATTTATAATCTTTTACAGTGGTGATAATACTTACTGAGGTTGTAGGTCAAGGTCCAGGTATTTCTCACAAGTGAACATGATATAAATTTTTGAAAACAATTCTTGTGCTTGATCATCCAACAATGTCACATTTATTTTTGTGAGAAATACATGTATTTCATGCAAAAATCAATGAATCACAAACAGAAAATGGATAGTCCTTTCTTGTCAAAAAACTGAAGTATTTGAAAATGCAATAATTTTGCAAAGAGTGAAATTTCTCTTTTTTTTTTTTTTTTTTTGCATATTCCAAAAACAAGTTTACAGTTTAATTGGAACAAACAGCAGTCAAATTAACCGATATATATTATAATAATACAAGTACCTGTATCACTTGAGCAGCCTCCTCCTGTGAACCGTATGACACATCTTTACCATTAATTTCTAACATTCTATCATCTGGTCTCAAACGGCCATCTTGAGCTGCTAAACTATCAGGGACCTATGTTATAAAAAATGTGTATGTAAGAACATAAGATAGAAACATTCAAATTTACAGGTCCCAGTGGTGTAGTGGTTAGTACATCGGACTACAAGGCCAAAGGTTCATGGTTCAATTCCCATTCCAGATGAAAATTTCAGGGATCAAATTTTCGACACCCAATCAACACCATTTGTGATGATGTTCTTGGTAAAAGATGCTAGTCCGAGGGACTTGGATGAAAAATGGCTATCCCGTGTTAAGGGAGAGCAACACGCTTAGCACATTGAAGACTCCAGTTGAAAAAGAGTAGGCTATCGTTCTGCTATAGGGACAACCAAGTGAAGAGGGATCAGCATAAGTTGGTATAACTTGTTTCCCAGTCCTCTATAAATAAATAAGATAAAACTAAAGTAACCATGGTAACAGGTTAATGTTTCCTAAAACTGTACTAGAAATGGACCATTAAGTCTATTGTAAATATGTCTTATAATTCTGTACTAATGTAAAAATTAATAGTAACAAATGAACAGATAAACTTACTAGATTAAGAATATACACTCCTGTTCCACTCCTACAATAAAAATGTAATTATAATTTTGTAATATTTAAAACACTGAATATTCTGGGTTTTTTTTTATATGAATGGCAGTATGTAAAATGTCTAAAAATAATTAATAATTTACATTTTAATCAGTTTCAGAATAATTACTATATTGGAATTCATTTAAAAATATTGACAAATATAAATTATGAAAATTATATAATATTTTAAAATCAAGTTAAAATAATAAATTGATATGGTATCATTACTTTGTAATGGAAATAGACTGTATAAAACATTTTCTTTTAACTGAAAAAACAAGAAGCTGTTTGACTGACACCACTGCTTTGAGAAAATGTGGTACATCATCAAACAACTGACTGGATTTTTTGTTTGTTTGAATATACATTATTAAGACACAAGATAACTTACTTATCAACAACTATAGGATATCAACTTACCTCTTGCCTACCAGTTTTATACCCAGTTGCTTCCCTTTCTCTTTCGTCAAAGTTATCTTTAGTATTTCTGTAACAAACATTTTATCTTTAATTTGATATTTTCATGTAATGTAATATTGGATCCATAAGCTGTATAAACTTACTGGTATACATATAAAATACTTACTCTTCAATCAACTTTAAACTTTTATATACATCTCCATTTACAGGTTAAAATGTTGGGTTTCATATCAAAAGGTTATAGTAATTTCATACATTTTTGATACAAGTGTACTAATTTTATAAATTTTATTCAAGAGATTGGAAATTATCATCAGGAAGAACATCAAGTATTAGATTTTCATACCGACATGTATTCACTAAGAACTATCTATTAACCAAATATGGTGGGTCTAGGTATTAAAGTTGCTGAGAAATGGACCTAATCTCGAAAATGTGACAAAGTCACTCAAGCATGCAATTGAGGTCAAGGTCCAGATACAGGTGTCAGACGTGCACTAAGAACTATCTATAGACCAAACACTGATGGATCTAGCTATTACAGTTGCTTCAAGAAGGACTTAATCAAGAAATTTGGATGAAAGTCCTCAAGCATGCAATTGAGGTTAAAGCCCCGAGACAAGTGTCAGACTGGAATGAACCCCCGAAGAACTATCTATTGACCAAATATGTTGGGTCTAGGTATTCTAGTTGCTGAAAAATAGACTTAACCATGAAAAAGTGAAAAAAGTCACTCAAGCATGAAATTGAGGTCAAGGTCCAAAGCCAGGTGTCAGACTGGCATGTACCCACCAAGAACTATCTATTGACCAAATATGTTGGGTCTTGGTATTCTAGTTGCTGAGAAATGGACTTAACCATGAAAAAGTGAAAAAGTCACTCAAGCATGAAATTGAGGTCAAGGTCCCAAGCCAGGTGTCAGACTGGCATGTACCCACTAAGAACTGTCTATAGACCAAATATGGTTGGCCTAGGTATTACAGTTACTGAGAAATGGATTTAACCACAAAACTTTGACGCAGATTTTAAATTCATGTTTATGAAGTCAGTGAACCATGAAAATGAGGTGAGGGTCACAAGACAAGTATACTGCCGAAAACCTTATACGATAAGCTATCTTGTGGACCTTAAATCTTAATTGTAGGTATTACAAGTGCAAAGTTATTAAAGTTTTACAAAAGTTTACGTCACCGCTGCCGCCACCTCCGGAAAGTAATACCTATATCTCGCCTCCGCTACTTTTCGTCACAGGCGAGACAAAAATCATGAAATAAACAAATCTCTTAACAAACTAATAATAACAATATTTTATTTCAATACCATGAAATCTCAAATTTCAGTTAAAAATACACCAAAGATCTTTGTCGAGAGTTTTCAAAGAAGTCATCAGAATTTAATAATAAAGATATTTATTCATGACGACTATGGAAGTTGTTGATGATAAAATAAATAAATAATATAAAAGTTCTAGTTAATTTTGGCCCAAGCAGTTGTTTTTGAAAAGAAGAAAAGCAAAAAATTAGAAGATGGACAGATGACAAACACAAATATCAAGACTTATATTGCTCAGTCAATATGTCAGAAGTCTAGAATATATTACTGACAAATAGTGATGTGACTGCAGAAAAAATCCAGATATTGATATTAATATATTAATATATTTCTTCCAGTAACAAAACCCAAGTATCCTCACACCCAAAATTGATATTTTACAGTTTACAAATTAGAAATAGACTATACCTTCTTTTTCTATAGGTCTGTTTTCCTCAGCTTTCTCCCTATACACAGTAAGCCTACATACAGGATAGTAGTGAATTAAAGCTTGCTGGGCTAAGTAATGTGTAGCCTGGGTCAGATCTTCACCATTTACCTAGAAATATTACACATTTTAATTACATGTAAGAGAGTTAAAGTTTGCTGGGCTACAGTTAGGTGCAGACATAACCTCTCACCAAGTTAACTTAGAGCAGTTCCACTGACTGCTTTAGAACTGCTCTAGAAAGAATTCTGACTGCTCTAGAACAGAATTCTGACAGATTCAGACTGCTCTAAGCTGTCATGGTCAAGAACAGCTCTAACATATCATGGTCTAGAACAGTTCCATAACATTGTATCATTTTACCCACCCATTCATGGTATGGATCATATCACTGACCTGACATATTTTTTTGTTTTAAATTGAAATATTTTATTTTTAATATAAGTTTTTTTTTTTTTTTTTTTTTTTTTTTTTAATTAAATTTTTTTAAAAAGTTAATTTTGTTTTTTGTTTTAATTGTAATTATATTTTATTTTATCTTTTTTTTAAATTTTTAATTTTATTATTATTTTTTTTTTTACTCAAGACCTTTTCTTCTTGAGTAAGTAATTATAAACTAGAGGCTGTATCGCTCACCTGGCATGAAAGCCATTTTTATTGATGAACCTCAAAGAGAGAAATCGCTTCTCCGTATCATTATTAAGTGTGGTAAGCCTTGTAGGAACCAAATGTTTCTTCATCAACGTCCTTTTACTTACAGGTCAGCATATTCTTACATTTGGCAGTTCTCCAGAATATTTTTGCATGTATTTCCCATAGGGTCTTATGTTAACCTAAGTCCTCTGCTGAAGGCCATTTTGAATTGAACATTCAGACCATGTTTAGTTTCAAGCAATTCTGCAGTTCAGTAGATTTTTGTTATATGTCATAGGCACTTTCTGTCAAGTTTGGCTCTTAGATTTGGCCAAACAGTTTAAGAGAAAATTATATTTTTTAAATCAACCAATCAAAAACAAGAATTGCATATGGCAGCCATGTTGTTGCCTGATCTGGACAAAATGAGGAAACTTTGTAAACAACCTCCAACAGATGCTTCCTGTCAAGTGTTGGTCCCTTTGGCCAAGCGGTTTCAAAGAAGAAGATTATCAACCGATGAAAAATAAGAACTGCCCATGACGGCCATGTTTGTTGCCTGATCAGGATGAAATGAAGAAACTTTGTATAGAACCTCCCAATTAGATGCTTTCTGTCAAGTTTCATTCCATTTGGCCAAGCGACTTCAGAGGAGAAGATTTTTTTATATCAGTCAATCAGAAACAAGAACTACTCATGGCGGCCATATTTGTATTCCGATCGGGACAAAATGAGGATACTTTATAAAGGACATCCCATATATGCTTTCTCTCAGGTTTTGTTCTATTTGGGTAAGAAATTTCAGAGGAAAAGATTCTTTTATATTAGCCAATCAGAAACAAGAACTGCCAATGGTGACCATATATGTACTCTGATTGGGATGAAATAAAATAATTTTGTAAAGAACCTATCATAGATGCTTCCTGTCAAGTTTCATTCAATTTGCCCAAGCAGTTCCAGAGAAAAAAAATTGATTTTAATCCACCAATGAGAAACAAGAATTGCCTATGGCAGCCATGTTTTTGGCCCGATCAGAATGAAGTGAGGAAACTTTGTAAAGAACCTCCTATAGATGCCTTCTGTCAAGTTTCGTTCCATTTTGCCAAGCGATTTCAGAGGAGAAGATTTTTTTATATCAACCAAGCAGAAACAAGAACTGCCCATAGCAGCCATATTTGTAGTCCGATTGGGACAAAATGAGGAAAATTTATAAAGGATCTCCCATATATTCTTCCTATCAAGTTTTGTTCCATTTGGCCCAGCAGTTTCAGAGGAGAATATTTTTGAAAATTACCCATGGTGGCCATGTTTGTTGTCTGATCGGGACGAAATAAGCAATCTTCCTGCCAAATTTAATTCCATTTGGCCCAGTTAAGTTTAAACATATTTTATTTCTCAAAAACAAATGGATTAGACACAAGTTTTAGCCCAGTGGTTTCAGAGGAGAAGATTAAAATGTGAAAAGTTAACGGACGACAGACAGACAGACGATGGACGACAAGTGATGACAAAAGCTCACATGGCCTACTGGGTATGATAGTGTGTAACCTTACTGACCTATAGTCAGAGCCTACTGGGTATGATAGTGTGTAACCTTACTGACCTATAGTCAGAGCCTACTGGGTATGATAGTGTGTAACATTACTGTTTCAACATCTATTTTTGATAAATGTGAAATAATTAAATCTTAATGAATTTGGTATTGTGTAGCTTGGGTTAGATCATCACCATTTATTTATCTGTATTATACATTTATTAGAATTTAAAAATTACTGGACTTGGCAGTGTTTAGTATGGGTAATTTCTTTGTCATTTCTTAGAAATATAACATATTTACAGGTTTTTAGGGGTGAATTTATATGTAAAAATTGTAGAGTCATTTTTATTTTTGGAAAAGGAAGAAATCTGAAAATTTTATAGATTCTATGCCATAGATTCTTCATATCAAGTTTCAAAAGTTACTTCAAAGGAAAAGATTTTTATGAAATATGAACAAGCATGAACTAGAACTGCCAAAGGCATCATAGATGCTTCTTGGGCCATGGGTTTCAAAAGGAGAAAATTAAAATGGGAAAAAGTTAACTAAGATGGATTCAGATAAAAGGTTTTGTCCAATTGAGCTTAAAATGGTTATCTTTCCTAACCATTGACAGGCAAAGTGCATAAATAAATTTCTGGGGTCAATAACCTTATTGTTACCCTATGAAATCTAATAATTCATATAATTGACAAATCCATCCATTTTAATTAACCAAATAGTTTTTTCCCTAACAGGCAATAATTACTACTGTCACCATAAGAAGGATGTGACAATTATAAATGTCAGCCCACTAAAAACCTGTAATTACAGTAGTCTCAGTGTGATGTTACAAAAACAAAATTATATAGTCTTTCTTTCTAAAAAAAAAACATAAAAAATTATGTCCCATATATTAAGAATATGAGTACAGGACGCTCCTAAATCTAACATCAGGAAAGCTGGTGTCATTGTTCCGATGTTTTATACTCATTAATGAGCAAATTTTCTGCATCTAGTTTAATTATACTGCAAAAATTCCATGTAAGTTATGCATTCTTTTTATTTTATAATACCAGAGATTGATTAAATTTTTTGAGTTACATGAAAATTACTTGTTCCAAGGATTATAAACCAAATTTTGTAGTTTTGTTATTCTATTCAAATAACACATTCAAATAGAATAGAGCACGGAAACGGGGAATGTGTCAAAGAGACAGCAACCCCACCAAAGAGCAGAAAACAGGCCAAGTCTACAAATGGGTCTTCAACGCAGCAAGAAAATCCCACACTTGGAGAAGGGCTTCAGTTGGCCCCTAAACAATAATAACAACAAAGTACGTATTTCATAATGTATATAAATTATTTGTTCTACTATAATATCCACAAAATCCATGAAATGGGTATCCAACAAAATATGTTATATCCTTAAGACATTTATCAATGAAAAATTAATTCTACAACATAATGCCTGAAGCGATTTAGACCACGTAAAATGATTTTTAGATTCTCATCCCTGCAGGAACAAATGTTTGTGTTACTGTGCATAAAATTTGTCGTAAATTTAGACTTCTATTTTCAATTTTTGCATTTTTTTTTAATGAAAATAAAGCACTTCTCTATCCATACATATTTACTGCCATTATGTGTATTTAATAGTAAAGAAGTATGGATAGCATAGGCACATTTTTTAACAAAAGAGTATTTATGAATGGGAAAAATATAACACAGACTTGTAGCAAGTCTATCACAAATGTAAGCTGTGAAAATACTTACTAGGAGGTAAGATTCAATATTTATTTAATGTGGCCTTTCATTAGTTATTTTTACTTTAAAGGATCCATATACATTGCAAAATTTATTCTACACATTAAAAAGTATGGAACATGATGGATTATTTCCTTAACATGTAACTATTAACTATTCAATTATAGAAATATATAACCATGTAACATAATATAGATAGGATAATGAGTTTCCACACAAAACTTAATTACATTCACACTTTCTAGTATGGTATTCAATAAGATAACAATAACTGACAACATAGAATCAGCTATTGGTGTTAATTGGTAAACTGCTCAATATCACAAGTCACACAATAATTTCAAAAAATTTTATATCTAAACACCAGTTTGTCTTTTTGGTTGTAAGGTTCTCACTAAAAGACATGAATTACATCACACTCTTTCTGACTATTCCAAATATAAATGGGGAAAAAAAGCACATTTACCCTAACATGTAAACCATTTACATGTTCACACTATCTTTTATCAATTGTATACTTTCCAATTTCAGTTTCAACGTTACTAATCAATTTATTTTAAGCTATTTTTTTCTTTATCATGGTTGCCCTTAATAAGTAAGGTGGAGAGTGGAGTACTTGCTACATTTTAAAGTGTCTGTGAGGAGCCTTTGTCAGAAGTTTCTATGTTTCGTTTATGTATTCTGATGTTTAACTTTTATGTCAGGTATTTCATGGTTTTGAAACATATCTCATACCTCTAATATTTGGTCTCCTGGTTTTAATCTACCATCTTTTGCCACTACACCTTCTGGAAAGACTTCTTGTATCACAATACATACCTATAATATACATGTATAGTAGGGCTTTAATATAAAGAGCAATTTCCGTTAAATTTGACTACTTCAACTATCCTACATAGGTCTGAGTGTTCTAAAGAACCTATGTCTGACTTGCTTCCACTATAGTAAGTAAGCATATTTTATCATAATGAAGTCCTATATACATTTCCACCAAAATTGTTTTGCCTGAATGTATCACTTTTCTTAGGTACCTGATCATTTTTTGACATTTCATATGTCCTGGGTTAATTAGCCTGAAGTAAATTTTTTAATTATAAATAATTATATAAAACTTACAGCTGACATTTTAAAGTCATCCATGCAAAATGTTTCATACTTATGCGGCATATTTTTCAAAACTTTTGTCGCCAGAAATGTCGTCAACTATAAAATTCTGTCGCCAGATGGAATAAACAATTGCATGCTGCAAAATGAGCAAGCACAGCATCATGGCTTGGTTCCTGATATGAATATCTAAATGACATAGTAACTAATGGTGTATAACATTATCCTATTATTCTGTTATCCAGATGACCTACTTTCTTATAGTGTATATCACATGTGACATGGATATCTCCATGACCTACTTTCTAATGGTGTATATCCCCATGTGATATGGATATCTTTATGACCTGCTTTATAATGGTAAATATCCCATGTGACATGGATATCTATATGACCTACTTACTAATGGTGTATCACAGCCTCCAACAATACTAATGCCCAAATCAACTTGAGATCTTTGGATTTCTATTGTGGACACTTCACCTTCTAAAACAGGATTTTTTCCTGAAAACAAACCCTTGTCTGCTATACAATTATCATAAAACATAAAAATTCATGTATCATTTCTTTCATAAATGAAATTAATGAAAGTATCTCGCTATAATATTATTTGAAACCAATATATGCATTCTGAAAGAGAGTTGTGATAGTCCCTCATTCACTATTCTACAATAAAGTTCTATTTATTGAAAGACTTGTTATAACAAGCTGAGAAAGCTGACTACCCACAAAACCAGTGTAATCCCACCACTGCTTAGTGTCTGTACTAAGTCAGATTATTCTGACTTTCTTTTCTTTCTATGTTTGTGTTTTGTGTATGTTGTTTTTCTTTGAGGGTTTGCCACATTCCTGTACCAAGTCAGATTATCCTGACTTTCTTTTCTTTCTATGTTTGTGTTTTGTGTGTGTTGTTTTTGTTTGAGGGTTTGCCACATTCCTGTACTAAGTCAGACTATCATGACTTTCTTTTCTTTCTATGTTTGTGTTTTGTGTGTGTTGTTTTTGTTTGAGGGTTTGCCACATTCCTGTACTAAGTCAGATTATCATGACTTTCTTTTCTTTCTATGTTTGTGTTTTGTGTATGTTGTTTTTGTTTGAGGGTTTGCCACATTCCTGTACCAAGTCAGATTATCCTGACTTTCTTTTCTTTCTATGTTTGTGTTTTGTGTGTGTTGTTTTTGTTTGAGGGTTTGCCACATTCCTGTACTAAGTCAGACTATCATGACTTTCTTTTCTTTCTATGTTTGTGTTTTGTGTGTGTTGTTTTTGTTTGAGGGTTTGCCACATTCCTGTACTAAGTCAGATTATCATGACTTTCTTTTCTTTCTATGTTTGTGTTTTGTGTATGTTGTTTTTGTTTGAGGGTTTGCCACATTCCTGTACTAAGTCAGATTATCATGACTTTCTTTTCTTTCTATGTTTGTGTTTTGTGTGTGTTGTTTTTGTTTGAGAGTTTGCCACATTCCTGTACTAAGTCAGACTATCATGACTTTCTTTTCTTTCTATGTTTGTGTTTTGTGTGTGTTGTTTTTGTTTGAGGGTTTGCCACAATCCTGTACCAAGTCAGATTATCATGACTTTCTTTTCTTTCTATGTTTGTGTTTTGTGTATGTTATTTTTGTTTGAGTGTTTGCCAATTGGAGGGTGTTAAATTAATTGGTATGTCATTGATGACCTTTAATGTTATTTATTATTGGTTAAAGCTGTGAAGTTTTAAAATAGAGGCTCAGAAGGCTGAGCCTGTATCGCTTACCTGGCAGAAACAAGAATTGCCCATGGCAGCCATGTTTGTCTCATGATCTGCACAAAATGAGAAAACTTGGTAAAAAACCTCCCACAGATGCTTCTTGTCAAGTATCGTTTCAGAGAAGAACAATTCTTTATATCAGCCTATCAGAAACAAGAATTGCCCATGGCAGCCATCCTTGTCGTCCAATCAGGATGAAAAAAATTCATTTTATAAAAGACTTTCCATTGATGCTTCTTGTCAAGTTCGGCTGACAGTTTTGGCCAAGTAGTTCCACAATTTTTTTTTTTTTTAAATCAACCAATGAGAATCAAGAATTGCCCATGCCGACCATGTTTGTTGCCCGATCGATGACAAAATGAGGAAAATTTGTAAAGAACCTCCCATAGATGTTTCCTGTCAAGTTTTGTTCCATTTGCACCAGTGATTTCAGAGAAGATTTTTTTATATCAGCCAATCAGAAACGAGAACTGCCCCCAAGTCATCCATATTTGTTGTCGATTCGGGACGAAATGAGGACATTTTATAAAAGACCTCTCATATATGGTTCTTGTCAAGGTTCCT
The DNA here is from genome assembly GCA_028015205.1 of Mytilisepta virgata. NCBI lineage: Eukaryota > Metazoa > Mollusca > Bivalvia > Mytilida > Mytilidae > Mytilisepta > Mytilisepta virgata. The sequence goes on from CM051515.1 coordinate 46,862,062, forward strand.
TCCATTTGGCCAAGCAGTTTTTTTTTTTATTAATTAACCAATGAGAAACAAGAATTGCCCATGATGACCATGTTTGTTGCCCAATCTGGACGAAATGAGAAAAATTTGTAAACAACTTCCAATATATGCTTCCTGTCAAGTTTAGTTCAATTTGGCCAAGCAATTTCAGAGGAGAAAATTTTTTTATATCAGCCAATCAGAAACAAGAACGGCCCATTGCGGCCATATTTGTAGACTGATCAGGACAAAATTTGTACAGAACCTCCCAGAGACGCTTCCTGTCAAGTTTTGTTCCATTTGCCCAAGTGATTTCAGAGAAGATTTTTTTATATCAGCAAATCAGAAACAAGAACTGCCCCCAAGTCATCCATATTTGTAGTCCATTCAGGACGAAATGAGGACATTTTATAAAAGACCTCTCATATATGCTTCTTGTCAAGGTTCCTTCCATTTGGCCAAGCAGTTTTTTTTTATTAATCAACCAATCAGAAACAAGAATTGCCCATGATGGCCATGTTTGTTGCCCGATCTGGACGAAATGAGAAAAATTTGTAAACAACCTCCAATATATGCTTCCTGTCAAGTTTAGTTCAATTTGGCAAAGCAATTTCAGAGGAGAAATTTTTTTTATATCAGCCAATCAGAAACAAGAACTGCCTATTGCGGCCATATTTGTAGTCTAATCAGGACAAAATGAGGAAAATTTGTACAGAACCTCCCATAGATGCTTCCTGTCGAGTTTCGTTCCATTTGGCCCAGTAGGTCCAGAAAAAAAATTTTTTTTTAATCAACCAATGAGAAAAAAGAATTTCCCATGGTGGCCATGTTTGTTGCCTGATCGGGACAAAATGAGGAAATTTTGTAAAGAACCTCCCATAGATGCTTCCTGTCAAGTTTCGTTCCATTTGGCCAAGCAATTTCAGAGGAGAAGATTTTTTTATATCAGCCAATCAGAAACAAGAACTGCCCATTGCGGCCATATTTGTTGTCAAGGACCTTACATAGGTGCTTCCTGCCAAGTTTAATTCCATTTGATCCAGTGATTTCAGGGGAGATAATTAAAATGTGAAAAGTCAACAGACGGACAGACGACGGATGGATGACGGATGCCAAGTGATGACAAAAGTTCACATGGCCTTTGGCCAGGTGAGCTAATAAAGGCATTGCTTATGATTTAGAAACCATTAAGATGAATGGCGTGTATTGGACTAAATACATGTACATCTGACATGGGCTAAATAAAGCCATGTAACCCTAACTATAACACTGTGAAGTCATTATGCATGCATTATGTAGATAAAAAAGTTAATGTCTTCAAAACTATTTATTTGTATACTTATAAATCAATGTCAGCAAAAATTCTAATTGACTGTAAAACACACATATCTATCACAATAAACAATGTACTTCTTTTGTGAAATTTGAACAAGTTGTAAACAAGATACAGCTGAATGCAGAAACAAAATCAATAATTTATATTGAAAACTGAAGGATATCCCCAGCTCAGTTGCTAGTATTTCGATAGTAGCTTGAAATTGATACTTAAAATTTAATGTTACAAACTTGTAGAATTTGTGAATACTATGGAGTATCTCTCTCGGGCATAGCTCTGTCCTTAGATGGTTTTGGCTTTAGACCTTTTGATGATTTTGGTATTTTTGAATTTGCTCTTCCATTTGTTGGATTGTTGTTTTGGTTTTTAACATTTGAGGCTCTGAGCACCACTGATAAGTCGTAAATTGATGAAATGTGCACATGTTGTGCATCAAAATTAGTATCAAAGAATTAATATATGAAAACCATACATCTGTCTTCAAAGACTTTTGTACACATCTGCTTCCATGATCAGTTTGTAACACTTTAAATAACTTTAATGATTTAAATAAATATTTAGCATGTCTAGCAGATGAATGATACAAAAAAAAAACTTTTGTCTTGTGTTTCTGAATTTATTACTCGAAATCAAGCACCTGATCAAACTCCTACATAATAACGAACAGATTCTTATAGAAGAGCAATATTATTATAAAAAGAATTTAATTTGATAAACATATTCAGTCAATTTTATCAAAATTAAATCATTGTGTAGAAAGCTACAAAATTAATTATAGTACAAACAAACATAAAGGCTGATAAAATAAAGCCAGAAATTCATCATTCATTGGAGAAAAAAATCATACTATATTTGTACCTTTTTTTGTGTGTGTATATCTGTAAACATGATTCTTAGACCATGGGATATATTTTGATCTTACATTGTTACCATTGGATTATCAAGATTTGATAAATGTGATAATTCTCGAATAACAATTTAAGAATCTGTTTCTCTAATGATTATCAAGAAGTCCAAATGTAAAAGTTGTTGATAAACAATGGGTTCAGAAAGCATTAAATTGATAAAGAATTAGAGAAAATATATTAACTTTAAGATTTGTTTAACTTAAGCTTGTACCTCAAAACCTTTATTGCATGCTGTCTGCCACTGGCTATAAAATAGTGTGACCCACAATGTTATACTTTTTCCAGTCCTAAACCTAAAATTATATCTTTACTAACTACCCTGTCTAAGTCCCAAATCTAATACACCCAACCTTAATTCTATATCTTTACACATACCCCCATCCTGGTCCCTAAATTGACACTCCCATAGATGACTCTGTAGAGCACTTCTCGGTCCTTGGAATGTACAACCTAAACTAGACTTAATGCACCTTGTAACAGCACCACGACATCTGCAAAGATAAAAGAAGTAAAGACTACAGTTCAGGGGCCATAACTCTGAAAATGTTTCATGATAGTGCTTACATGACTTTTATTCACTAAAAGTCTAAATTTGTGTGTAAATTTTTACATTTTGCAGTATTTGACATTATAAGCTGCATAAAACAGAGACAGATTTTCCTTTGAAAACATAATTTCAACACAATTATTTATTTAAAAGATCATATACCATAAAGAATCATCTTCAAGGTCATGTCTTAGATATGTGATCTAATCTTTTTGTTTTATATCAAGAATTCTGTGTGAAAAATATATTTTTAAACAATGATTTTGAATAAAAAAATCCAATTATAATTAATTGTTTTAAACTATAAAAGATAAAAGATATTTAAAATGTATATGTAAAAATATCGTTACAGAAGATGTCTTTCTAAGTAAACTTCCATTACATCCCAAAAAGACAAATTTCCATGGGAACAGATATCTACCAATAATTCTGTGTCATAAGGCAATCTTATATATATATATCTTAGACAACATGCCTTACTTTATGACACTAAAGCTTCCTTCGACACCATGTGATGTAATTAAAATCAGTCAAAACCCATAAGATTGGGGATTATAAGAATTATCTGACAGAACATGGAAAATAATACTCTAAAGTACTTGAAATGTCAATCTTTAACTCTCTAGAGTATACACCAGTAGTTAACTTAATCCAGATTTGGTATCGACAGGGGACCAATCAACATGGGAAGATGTATGTATTTAAAAATTATATCTACAGCAAAATAAATCTTTTAAAGTTAACCCACAAATTATATAAGTCTATAGGTAAATGCCCTGTCTTACTGCCATCCATTCATTTACAAAATGTGAAATGGATGTGTAAAAGTAAAAATATTACTAAAAGTCTGTGGCATTTCAAACATTTTGGACTGCAGCTAAACATGAGCTGCTGTAATAACTTAAGAACACAGGATATTGCCAAGTCCCTGTGAGGTGCCTAAATATATTTACATTCTTCTAATGATGTAGCTGTTTAAGTAACCAGAGTTATCCTTCTGTAAATAAGACTCCTCTTTGGAATCTGATATCTTACATTTTTAAATTCTAAGGAAGAATTATAGGTTTCACAATCAGTTCGAATTAGATATCGCTTGTTATTACATGAATATTTGTTTTCTATTTTCTGATTGGATGAGAAATGTCTAAAAGGTCTTGAGTACTCGAGATAGTAACTGAGAAGTATCTAAATTTAGTGCAAGAATTCCGCTTGCACTGTTATTGGATTAAATAGATCCTGATCGGTCAAGCAGAATGTGATAGTGACCGATTTGTTCTTAAAATAGAAACATGAGAAAGTGAAAGTCCAATTTTCAGGTAATAAAACAATTACTGGCTATGTAACAGGTCAAGCGCAATTTAATAGTGACCGATTTGTTCTTCAAATAGAAAGTGAAAGTACAGTTTTCCGATTCATGTAATAAATCAATTACTGGCTATGTAATAGGTAGCTATCAGGATTGATCAACCCTTGAAAATGTATATTCACCTCGCCTAAAGGCTTGGTAAATATATTTCTCGGGTTGAAAAATCCTGATAGTGACCTTTTACAAAGTCCGTCATATAGTTGTTTAATTTGGATATAATAATAAACGAGCCTTTGGCGAGTTCATCATTAAGTCCAAATTAAATAATGAGAGTTGATATCAAGCGATATCTAATTTTAAGAAGTTGTGAAGCCTATTTCTCTTATGATTCCTCAGAAATATTTGTGTGTTTGTGATTCAGCATCCGTATTAATCTTAACGTTCATTTTTCTGTGACGTCAAACATTGCTTTGCAACAATGGCTTTCATATATGGTGCCATTGTCTAGCAAAATTGTTGACCAATCAAAATATACTAATTTTCCTAAACAATCATGCGTTGACCAATCAAATGGGCAAATTTTTTATATCATTAGTTCATATCACATTGTTCACGATGTGATATCAAATTTCCCTAACTGTCCGAGAGATAGATAATACTGGTCAATCATAAAAGAATTTTGATTACATTATAATTTTTTCTGTTGTGCAGTTTGAGAATTTTAAATCAGCTGGTTGAAAATAATGACAATCAAAAATATAGAACAAAGAATTCTTTGTAATATGCAGTCAGTCCAGGAGTACATTTCATACCATTGGGTGACAAAGGTGTAAATGTGTTTTATTTAACTTTAAAATACTTCACTGGACAATTCCTTTTATACACATCATTATTCTTTTTAGAACATTATACTGTTCATGGATTTTAGATGGATTTATGGTCCCTCTGACATTTAGAAAATTATTAATCTCATATTTTCCTAGAGATTTAATAACTTTCATGCTACTCTAAATCATATATCCTCTCCCAAGTACTTTTTAAGCCACTTAAAAAACAAAATTGGTTAGCATGATACCAATTAATGTTTACACATGACATACAACCAATGAAATTACTGGCTGTTTGATTTTTTTTAAACTCCATTACGGCTTAAAATAAATTCAAACCTATCCTTTGTATCATTATATATGATACGTCTGCAAAATTATTTAATAAAAATGCTCCTAAGTAAAACTTAAAACGTCTTATAAAGTGTGTCTAAAAACACTATTAGGATTGGTAATTTTTTTTTAGAGTAGCCATATTTTATTTAATTTGAAATACTTTTAACTTTGAATTAAAGTACGTAGCCAGACCATAACTGATCACATGACCAATCCCACTGTCCCACATGTTTCATGTAAAGTAACGGCAGTGACCTTGATACTGTCAAATATCAGAAACACTATACACCTAAGTCATTTTCATAGATGCTGCAAAACAACCTCAGGAGTCTGTCTCAAATAAATGACAAAAGATATATATATGTGACTCCTGCTTTTAACATGGTTTGGTTTAATTTATTTTCAACAGAAAGAAATATAATTTACCATCCTAATATATTGTTATATGTATATATCTGGTATACTTCGGTGAATATATTGTTATCAGGATATCTAAATATGTATATATCTGCTAAACCTCAGTGAATATATTGTTATCGGAATACCTAAATATGTATATATATATCTGGTATACTTTGGTGAATATATTGTTATCGGGATACCTTAATATGTATATATCTGGTATACTTCAGTGAATATATTGAGAATTTATGTTAAGAGAAAACTTCCAACTAGTTAAATATAAAATTTGTTAATTATCTTACCTACAAAAAAATTGATATTTAGAGATTTCTTTACTTTAAAAAGGAGAAGGTATGATTTCAGCCATTATTTGGCCCCATCCGACATGAAAAATTAAAAGTAAGATTTCAGATTGAAATTTGTATCATTTTTATGGTATAATGATTGAACTTTAACAATCTATCAATCATTGTACAAAATTCCTTACCACGATGCAACAGCGACATCATCAACATCTGCTAAATCAAGGATTTGATGAAAATTGAGTGTTTTCACAGTAGATTTTGGTCAAAACAACTATGAGCAACAGCCTTGCTCAAAAAGATTTTTTAATATAATGATTATCTCACATGAAGACACATTTCAGTGAAATATCTTTTTGGGCAAGGTATATTTAAAGGACCAAAAAAGAGTGAAATTTGGTGTTTTTCATTGAGTTCTTCAAAATTAGCCATTTTTGACAGCATATTGCTGCTCTTGCAGAAAATTATTGTCGAAAACAAAACATGTTCCTTAAAATAAATTTTAAGAGTACTTAATGAAAACTGAGAGTAGGTTTTTCATTACTTTTTGATTTTGGAATTCAAGGGGCCAAATATCAGTCCAAATCATACCATGTTATTTCTGGACTTGAAAATTTGTTACATTCATTAAATGAAATTCTGCAATATATTTTTACCATGTCAGGAAATTTAACTGTGAATTATCAGTACAGGTAATCTCCTCATCAAATAATCAGTTTTATGCTGCAAGGCTTTTATGGTCCTATTTGAATTTTAAATATTAGGATTGTGTCATAGTTCCAGGATCAAAGACCATCATTTTTTACACATCAGAAACTTTCTGACAGATAAAATGTTTATAGAGTTTGGTTATCAATGGCAGAACACTGCAAAGGAATATTCGTACAAAATTATTAAGAAAAACACATTTTTATAACTTCCTTATTATGACATTTAAATTCTTCTTATAGCGTAGTTGTCATAACAAGCATCCAGTGTCTTTCAATATTTCATTTATAGTATATAATGGATATAATTAATATTACAGAAAAAGGTGCATGTCCATCCATGGTAAATAAAAATACTGTAAGCCAAATGTCCACTACATGCAACCCAGCCAAAAATCTTTTGCGGACCCTTGCTGAGAGTTAATCTTCACACTTATACTTAAGTTATTAAGTGTATTTTTATAGTAGTTATCAACACCATAAGTATAAATATTTTTTTAACTAGCAATAATACTGCATGTTGTTAGTCTTAAATTTTGGATCATAATGGTTTGGCTATTTATTAATTGAAGTCCATATCGTTTTAAAATCTATTTATACATGCTAAACATGGAATGTATTTGAAGTTATTTTTCATTCAACATCAAATATTGATTAATGAGAAAATTTCATTTGAAGATTATATTGATAAATAATAAAATCCATGCATAGTTTTTCTATAAAATGCCATTAAATGTGCTTTATGATTTTCTTAATGTCCAAATGCAATGGAAATATATGACATTATGCTGAATTATTAGAGTAAAACCATAGGACATCAATGTTTTCCAGCATACTGAATCGTTCTGTCCTCAGATGACCTTTTTCACCTTTTCTTTATAAATTGTAGTTGGGTTTGTCATGTCTTAACAGCTTGCTTTATTACATCTGATGTCTCAAAATGATTAAAATATTATAAATAAGAAAATATAACTTTTGACAGTGTCTCTGTTAATTTATCTTGTATTCTGAAATGTTGTTTTATTTTTTTGTTTGTTTTAGTTGGTTTTACGCCGTTTTCAGCACATTTGGCTATTTCGCGGCGGCCAGTTTTTATTGGTGGAGGAAGCCGGAGTACCCGGAGAGAACCACCAACCTTCAGTAGGAAAATTGGCAATCCTTGTCAATTAGGATCAGAGTTGAACACACCCCGCCACAGGTGAGATTCGAACTCATAACCTCAGGGTTGACAGGCTAGTGATCATTAGTAGTCATCAATAACTACCTAGACCACTTGGCCACCGAGGCCCCTGTTTGACTTGAGATATTATTATATTATTACTATAGTATTAATAAATGGGTGTTTTCATAATGGCCATGTTATATATGTCCAAGGTCCGTAATAATGGCCTGAGGCTTGCTGTAATGGGCCGAGGCAACGTCAGGCATCCAGAGGACATATAACAGGGCCATTATGAAAACACCATTTCTTAATACTTTTATTAACCAGTTTGTATATAGCATTTGCATTAATCCGAATAGCACAAATATAATGGTAAGTAAGCAGTTTTTTCAAAAATATGTTTTAAAATGTTCTAGTTTGCTCTTCCTGAAATTTCCAAGTGGAATATTGACAAAAAGCAGCCATTTTGAAAAAGCTGTAATAACCGGTTATTATGAACAAAATCCTGTAATGGCCCGGTTATTGTGAACAAAATCCTGTAATGGTCCTGCTGTAATGCATTTATTTTGCTCATAAAGATAAGGCATTTTTAACGTACTTTACCCTACTGGTTAATAAATAGTTGTTTCTGTATTGGCCTTGTTATTGGTCCAAGGCTTGCTGTATTGCCCCGAGGCGGAGTTTTCACAATGCACATTCTGTATGAATTTTTTTCCGAATCAACTCTTTGAAAAAATCAATTTGTCAAGTATAGTCATTGAAGGATTGGAATGAGGGTTATGAAAGATATTTTTAGTTACTACTATTACTGAATCATTTATATAATCATCAATTTTGAAGCACCTTTAATCACATACCATGTATAATTTAGATATAATGTAAACATTTCAGAGTTTTCGTATGTATTCCAACTAAAATCTAGATAAAATCGACTCACACTATATTGGCCAGGTACAAGTCGGCCAATACAGCAAAAAAACTGTATTGGCCGGGTTTTTCAATATTGGCTAAGTTAATGATTCTGTATTGAAACAACAGTTTTAGTCGTATTGAAGCCAATAATACATTAGTTAATTAATAATTTGTGATACTGGTAATGATTGTACACGGAGGCCATTAACAGCTTAATATGATGGAGTCTAAACATTCTACTCAGTTTTAAAGTTATAAAACAACCTCTTTCTCAAATGGTCTGATTTATACACTGATTTTGAAAGCACGTAAGAAAAGTTCATGACACATGATTTTTGAATTTTTGAAAATGAAATTTAATCATTAAGATATCTAAAGAATTAAATGCAATTTTCAGACATTTTGATGCAAATTCTCTATCCAAAAAACATTTTTTCTTGCATAATTATTCAGTAACTCCTGATGTGTTTTGACACAACAATACATTAACTTCAATCCTACATTTTAAGAACCTTTCTTATATGGCTTTTTGCTTTGCAAGTACTATCCCTTAAGTATCAGAGAATTTTTAGTGCCATTTCAGAACTGTCAAATTTGAAAAATAAATCAAATATATTTGCATATTTATTGAATCTTTGTCTTTTACAAGTACAACGTAATTGATGTTTATAACCAAAGCATGAGACTAATTTTCTGTCTTTCCAAATCAAATTTCCAAATTAACAAATAAAATGGTACAGAATATTGACATCAAAGATTACATGCAATACAGATATTAATTAAATTACAAATATGGAAAGATAAAATTGTTTAGCGATTCTTAACCCAACCAATATTTTGCACTTCAATAAAAAACAATATTTTACTTTAAAACAAAAGGTTTTGAAACAGCTAACTTCTGAACAGTTAAGAAAGCCTGTCTGACTAAATTTCTATAAAAATTTCGATGAGAACAAACAAATTATTTTTCACAGCTTGAAGTATAGGGCTCAGACTTATAAGAAGATTAACCATTTTGTACCTAAAAGCAGTCTATGTAAAGAATCCATCAAATTAATATAAAGGATTGTTAATGGGTACTTTAACCTAAATCTATAGGATAAACTAATCGCACAGCATCCCCTTAACGTAGACATGTCTCATCCATATCTATAGTCCTTTCAAGATGTCATTTTCAGGAGCATTTATTAGACATATTTCAAATTGATACATAGAACTTAGTTCTCCTTTTCTTTACCATTAAGGTATCCGGACCATAATAGATCATGAACGAAAAGTGTATCTCTTTTTGACCGTGAATGGCTGAACCAACAAATTTAAAATGGAATTTTGTATATATATTTTTCTCAAGTTGAAACACACTCTGTTGCTTATATGCAGTCTGTAAAAATAAGTTAGTTATATTGACATTTCCGAAGTTTGCCGATAATTACCGAGGTCATTTCAATTGCGTTGTATGGAACATCCAGGAACTTTCGAATAATCACGTGGTCATTTATGGTCCGGATACCTTAATAACTTGCTACACAGTACTTTAGATTATAATTGCCTTTTTGCTTACCATCTTGGAACAGTTGCCTACTCAGGTCAGATGCCACATGTTCAACCTCAAAACAACATTTAGTTTTCATATTTTATAATTATGAACCAGCTAATTATGGTTGTGGCATCACGCCTCAGAGCATTACAATTATTTATGTATGTTAAAATTGGTTCATGTAGTGTAATATTATGAAAACTCTTTAATATTTATAAATGCTATTTCTTTCATTCCTGTGTAAGAGATGAGCCTCAAAGAAAAATTCGTAAGGGTTCCGCGGAACCCAGTGTCTCGCCTACTTTTGATGTTGTCTATATTTTCAGTGTGATAGGTGAATGCACATAATAGCATGAAAAACTGATTTGGACTGACAGCTATAAGGCAAACGTGAAGTCCACTTCAGCTTAGGGGACTAATAAACTGAAAACTTTCATAAGCAGTAATTCTTGTGTGCCATCATAAGTAAGTTCATCTACAACTAAAAACAAGTGTTACCTACTGGCATATAGGCTCTGAAACACAGTAAATAAATTCCTGCAATGAAATAATGAAATCAATTCCAAAATTATCGTCTGGATACTCTATTTTGATAATGAAGAAACTTCTCTGCAAACTTAATAAAAATAATAAAGTTATTAAAATTTTTAAAAACTTTCACAACATAGTGAATGCAATGTTAAGTCCATTTATACGTAAAAAACTGAAAAACAGAAATAAATATTTTACAAAATTTTCTCCTGGATACAATCTTTATATCATAAACAAACTTCTGTCCAAATTTGGTAAAATTCCTGGATAGTTTAAGAAAGTTATTAAAATTTTAAAAACTTTAACCACAGAGTGAATGTAATGTTTCCTGGCAGAAAAACTAAGTCCATTTATAAGTAAAATACGGAAAATTTTTTTTTTTTTTTACTAAATTTACTTCTGGATACTATATTATGATCATAAACAAGCTTCTGTCCAAGTTTGGTACAAATCCAGGATAGTTTAAGAAAGTTATTAAAATTTTGAAAACTTTTAACCACAGAATGAATGTAATGTTTCCTGGCAGAAAAACTAAGTCCATTTATAAGTAATATACAGAAAAACTGGAATTTTTATTTTACAAAATTTACTTCTGGATACTATCTTATGATCATAAACAAGCTTCTGTCCAAGTTTGGTACAAATCCAGGATATTTTAAGAAAGTTATTAAAATTTTAAAAACTTTAACCACAGAGTGAATGTAATGTTTCCTGGCAGAAAAACTAAGTCCATTTATAAGTAAAATACGGAAAAACTGGAATTTTTTTTTTACAAAATTTCCTTCTGGATACTATCTTATGATCATAAACAAGCCTCTGTCCAAGTTTGGTAGAAATCCAGGATAGTTTAAGAAAGTTATTAAAATTTCAAAAACTTTAACCACAGGGTGAATATTTGTGGACGCCGCCGCCGACGACGACGACGACGACGACGGAATGTAGGATCGCTATGTCTCGCTTTTTCGACAAAAGTCGAAGGCTCGACAAAAATGCTATTTTTCTCGTTACACACCGTTGAAAACAACGTTTACCAGTGAAAGACACCCATGTGGAATATCCTTGTCACATCACAGTTCTTTCTTAGACATCATAATTAAAAATGTCAACAAAACATCAACTTTCCCTAATCTAGACAAAAATATCAAAGAAGAGATTGCTTATAAAAAGATAACTACTACTTGATTCTCATTTAGAAGTTGATTTCAAGTTTTATACTTTTATTATTTTATTCTTTTAGTATACAAGAGTGGACACACTGAAATGTCTCGCCTGACTTTTAGTGTTCATAATTGAATTTATGTTGAAAGTAAAAAAAATAAGTTTATATAAGCTTTACATTAAATTAATATTTTAATGATGAATGGACATGAAGTCAATTAATCTTTATGAAGGGACTGGAGTGAACTATATTTTATGTTAAACATTACACGAGTGACCTTATTTTAACATTTTCACACCTATTTCAATACAAGTAATCAGCAGTTAGATAATAAAATACATTCCATACAGCAAATATAGTTGACCTATTACTTATAGCATCTGACAAAAAGACCAAACAACAGAAATTTGACCAATGAACCATGAAAATGAGGTCAAGGTCAGATAAAACCTGCCATACAGACATGCACACCTTACAATCATTCCATACACCACATATAGCTGACCTATAACTTATAGCATCTGAGAAGAGGACCAAACAATAGAAACTTAACATTGGCCAATGAACCATGAAATTGAGGTCAAGGACAAATAATACCAGCCAGACAGACATGTACACCTTACAATCATTCCATACACCAAATATAGTTGACCTATTGCTTATGGTATTTGAAAAACAGACCAAAACACAAAAACACAAAAATCTGAGAAACGGACCTAATCATGTAACTTTAACCTTGATCACTGATCCATGAAATGAGGTCGAGGTCAGGTGAACCCTCTCTGACGGACATTTAAATGTTGCAAAGAACCTATATACCAAATATAGTTATCCTATTACTCATAATAAGTGAGAAATTCACATGACAAAAAAAATATACATTTTTTTCAAGCAGTCGCTGAACCATGAAAATGAGGTTAAGGACAATAGACATATGACAGACTGAAAGTTCATAACATAAGGTATCTGGATACAAGGTATGAAGCATCCAGGTCTTCTACCTTCTGAAATATAAAGCTTTATACAAATAGTTTATGCCGCCGCCACCACAATTTCGTCGCAGGCGAGTCAAAAACCAATTTACATATAATCTTTCCGATTATCATGTTTGTTTTTCTCTAGATCCCTCATTTTGTAGAAAGATTTTTCTTGTCATTGCAGCCATTCTCACATCCGATTTATTTCTTTGAATTGTCTGTAATGAGAGAAAATTTATCATTCATACAGAAAGATGTAGGATAAGGGAATTCCACCCCCAGGAGCTCATTTTTTATTATCAGACACTATGCTAGCCCTTGTGTCTGACAAAAAATATAACCCTCAGATGGAATTCTCCCATCCTACATCCCTCTGTATGAAAGTTAATAGACTGACATATCTATGATACAGTTGAACCTTGACAGGATCTAGGTAAATATTATTTCTGCTACATGTGTGCAAAAGACAAGGCTGTAGATTGGATCTAGGTAAATGTTATTTCTGCTACACCTGTGCAAAAGACAAGGCTGTAGATTGGATCTAGGTAAATGTTATTTCTGCTACACCTGTGCAAAAGACAAGGCTGTAGATTGGATCTAGGTACATGTTATTTCTGCTACACCTGTGCAAAAGATGAGGCTGTAGATTAGATCTAGGTAAATGTTATTTCTGCTTCATCTGTGCAAAAGACGAGGCTGAAAATTGGATCTAGGTAAATGATATTTCTGACATACCTGTTTTAAGATAAAGCTTTGAACTAGATCTAGGTAAATGTTATTTCTTCCATAAATGTGTAAAAGATGAGGGTGTAAATGAGATTTAGGTAAATGCTATTTCTGACATACCTGTGTAACAAATGAGCCTCTAGATCAGATCTAGGTAAAACTTCTTCACAGTAGTCTACATTGGGACATACCACTAATAACTTGTCTAATAACCTGAAAATAGAAAATAAAACATTTATAACTACCTACTTCATATATTATAACATAAATATCTCTGGTGAATTTATAACTACCTACTTCATATATTATAACATAAATATCTCTGGTGAATGAAAACTGATTCAAATAGTGAGATTATTTTACACAAACTGCTTTCCATAGTTAAATTCTTCAACCAAAGTGCTCAAATTATTCCAAATTACCTATCACATCATCTGATAGCCAAATTTTAAATACAATTTATTTGATCTATTTATCTCAAATCTGCATCATTTTGAAAAAAACATTTAACATTATAAATACTACTGGCTATATCCCACATACTTTGGCTACTGATTTCTTGATGAAGAACTCCAAACTTTGTGAAATTTCTGTACTTTTCAAATAACAACTAGGTATGTCCTGTAACTCAACATTGTAAAAACTTTGGGAAACAAAACATACATCCCCATCTTACGAAAAAAATAAACGAATTGTACACAAATTTTGTAAAATATTTAGTTCAAACATTCATTAGCTGCTGCTTTATAATTTACAAATTCAAATTCAAATGATTTATTAGTATGACCAATGACAAAACAAGTAATCACAATGTCAACATTCAAATATATGAAAAACAAGTGATTACAGCCAAGGAGATTCAACGCTTTATTAGTTATTATAACTTAAATCACTACAAAGTCTTTTTAAGTTCTGTACTCCATTACTCAATTTATAAGTATAGAAAGAGATCATACATAACAGTGCCTTTAAGGTTTTCTTTTGAGGTTGTCATTTATCAAGTGTCATAAATGTAGTGAATAATATGTGTCTTCAATATTTAACACAATATTTATCTGTCCAAGATAATAGAATGTCTAGTCAGGAATTAGATACTAGTTTATTTTGTATATCAGTGAGATGAAATTCTTTACCAATTCAAATATTTACTAAAAAAAATAATCTTTCAATTTTTCTGAAACAATATAAATACAAGAAGCTATCTGAGTGAAAGCAAACCATCTCTATCTGGAGCTGCCCATCTACAATACATGCCACATTTCCCCAAAATATAATTGGATTTGTTCTTTTGGAAAATACAGTCAAAAATTGAACATTTTCCCATTTATTTCAAAAGAAATAAACATAATACATTCATTATGGTCAATAATTCAAGTAAAATGCAAGCAGAAAATATTTCTAAACAAAATTCAGGCAAAATAGATTTCAGACACAAATCTCTACAGTCAATTTACTTAAAGGAGTCATATTTCTTTACTTCCTATATCTTAAAGACTATTCTCTAATGTTTTATTCCACTCGATTACCAATGCACAATAAATATTATGCTTTCCATTACAACAAATAAGATATGACACCATTTATCTAAATGATTTGAGTTAGGATTATCTGCTTTGTCAAACAATGATTTCTGCATGGTCTGCCTTGGTGAGCAAATGTCATCCATTACCATTATACTTCTATGATGCTTAAATATCGCTGCCTCTAGGGAATACATTCATCTTTACATCCAAATATGTTATATAGCACTGCATTCTTGACAATAATTCGGTTATTACAAGTAAGACCCTTTGATTTTTGTTATTATAAACCTTTAACCTATTTGTCACAGCCAAAAATATTTTTATATGTATTTCATAAAATATATTCACATCCTATTCATTTATAATCATATATTTATCTTCATTCATCATATTCATTGACCTGAGACGACCTGTGACTTTAAGAGTTAAACTTATACTGACCTATCGAATGCACCCTTAATTTGCATGTTGCATGAGAATTTACCTGGTTTTTTTACCTTTATTTTTCATTCCTTATTACGGCGTTAGCATTAACGGATGGTTTGCACCCTTTCCATATTTGCAGGTTAGTTTGCTAAATGTTCTTGTTATATTTTAGCTGTGCGGTTTTGTTCCGGTTCAATTTCAAGTTTATTGGTTTTAAATTACATGTCTGTATTTTCAGAAATAAAATTATAAATAGGCAGTATCTACTTTATTTTCGCCTGTGAAAATTTCCTGGTATATATATTCAGAGAACTTTCAAATTCTTTCCACTTCCCACTATTATATAATACAGATATGCTGTGTTTAGTTTCTTAAATGTTAAACTGAACATCACATGGGTTAAAAACTTATTCTACAACTGAAAGGTTCCAGATCTATATATGTATCATAGCTATCTATTTAAAATAAATTGATTCTTTTACATTCCTTGAAAACATGCTGTGAGATGTTAGTGTGACAACTTTCATCAGAATGGACAATCAACAGATGTTACTTAAAAAATCTAATAATAGCTTTTATTCACTTAGGTAATACCCATGAGATGCTGTCAATGTAAAGACCACATATATCCTGTGAGACACAACAAATAACTAGTTATAACAACTTTTGAAGTATTACACAATACATAACTTGTGATAATAGCTTTCTATTTGTAGACAACACATAATCTGTGATAACAGCTTTTTTTTGGTAGTAAACAACACATGACCTTTTATTACAGCATTTATGTAAGTGGACAATAGCCATCGGAAAATTAGACAACACTGGTAATGTTGTAACTGTAAAGACAAAAACATAATCTGTGATAACAACTTTAATAGAAGTAGACAACACAATCTGTGATAACAGCTTTAATAGAATTAGACAACACAATCTGTGATAACTGCTTTAATAGAAGTAGACAACACAATCTGTAATAACAGCTTTAAAAGAAGTAGACAACACAATCTGTGATAACTGCTTTAATAGAAGTAGACAACACAATCTGTGATAACTGCTTTAATAGAAGTAGAAAACGCAATCTGTGATAACAGCTTTAATAGAAGTAGACAACACAATCTGTGATAACAGCTTTAATAGAAGTAGACAACACAATCTGTGATAACTGCTTTAATAGAAGTAGACAACACAATCTGTGATAACTGCTTTAATAGAAGTAGACAACACAATCTGTGATAACAGTTTTAATAGAAGTAGACAACACAATCTGTGATAACTGCTTTAATAGAAATAGACAACACAATCTGTGATAACTGCTTTAATAGAAGTAGAAAACGCAATCTGTGATAAGTACAACTTTTATCTGAGTTACCAAACAATACACTGGGTAATGCTCTAGACACCCATGAGAACAAAAGTAGACAATCCATACCCTATCAAATGTTATTTACACAAATTATAACAGCTTCTATATGAGTAAACAACTGCATTTAATTCATTTCAAGCTTGTGAAATTTTATGGAAACTTTCATCTGAGTAGAAAACCAAAACATTGAAAAATGTTTAAGACACACCCTAATCATTAATATAATAGACAAATATACCCTGTGAGATGTTACAGACAATGGATGACAGCTTTTATTCTCAATAAACAACTAATAACTTGACAGTGAGAATTAAAGCTTTTATCTGAGTGGATAAAGTAATCAAAGACCCATATGAATTTGATTTGCTTAGGATTTTATTTACCTACACAAATATTACCATACCAGCATTAGTTTTCCAAGAAGTAGACAAAAATGTACCATCTAACCAGACTTTTTGAACAAAGGCAACCTAGATACCGGTACCAGTCTATAGGAGTCTTGTAACTACAGAAACTGTCTACAGTAACACAACATACCCCTCCCACTATCATAGCAGGGTAGTTGTGAAATAACACAAATGCACCCAATGAATATTTCACTAATTTTGTGAATTCCTGCCTAAAAATACAAAATCTGATGTCGAGTCCTGAAATAAATGCTAATTGGTTTCATAATGAAATCATCGAATACTTTATCAATCATGTTCTCAATGGTTTTAGTTTATCCCCTCGTTAAAAGTATTAGTAAAACCATCTATTAATGTCAGAGTTATATAAATATTGAAAAAGATTGTTTTTGTTGATCAATTAAATTGTGTCAATATTACTCAGTAATAGATCTGAAAAGTCAGCTAAGAAAATTCATTCTGTCAAAATAAATTGAGATCCAAATAAGTTAATATCTTTAAATAACAGAAATTAGTTCCGTCATATTAGCACTGTATGGGATCATTTGCCCTCGGTTTATATTTGCAATCATCCAAACTTCATTCCACGAGATAAAAATATATGCGATGTTTCGCCGCTGGTTATTTTTGCAATCAAACAAATAGAAGTAAGACTTAATCAGTCAAACTCGATCAAACATTTGGAAGATAAAAAATAATCTGATGTTTACACTGAATTGATCGGCAATTTGTACACCTTGGGCAATAGTACTTGACATTTTTAGATCTCCAAATTAACTGACAGCAAATAAAAATTGACCTTTTAATGAAATGTTGTATCATCTGTTGACTCCAGACTCTGTTAGGACTTTGAAATGCTTCTCTAAGAGACAGGAAGCTGACGTTATTAAGATACCAAGACTGGTAGATGTCTTTGTGTTTATGCTGTTCAATGATACATCTGGAATCTTAAATGAAAGATGTTTTTTCAGCATTTTTTACAGGACAGGATCAAAAGTAATTATCTTCAGTGCTATTATAAATCCATGGGTCTTTCAGATTATTTTTTTTTTGTTCATTCAATAAAATTAAGTCTGACTGATAGGTGATTAATTTTTTTTGCCACCCTGGACATTTTAAAGACAAACAAAGAAACCAACAAATCAGAATCCAAAATAGTAAGTTAATTCATCTCACACATGCTGAAAAGCACAGTACTCATACTCTACTGTGTTTTTGTATTCTAGCTAGATTCTTTCAACCAGATTTTAAAAACATACAATGAACGGTTAATAACTAAAACAGTCATTCTTCCAACTCATTTTTTCTCCATTAATATAAGGAAGAATTGTTTGTTCAATATGTGGTAAACACTGACGCTATGCTGAAATGTATACAACGTGAAATGTCAAACAATTCCAGTGGCATTTGTTTTGTTAATGCATAAATATTCATAAAAAGCAAGTATTAACAAGTCAAACTGACAGCAAATATCCAGCTTTTTTTCACATTGGCTGCTAGAAAAAGACTTTTTTCCATCAGCCATATGTGGATAGTAAATTTTTTCAAAGGCAGGGAGCCAGTCCATGCACACCAAATCTTTTCACTACAAACAAGTTATTTCAATTTGATTAAGATTTGTTGGACATTTCTCAAGTTATCAAATGGAAAACCAGTGAAAGTTTTAATATTTGTTTATAATAAAGGCCCATAACTCTGGAATGAATAAAGAATTTGCTAAACGCAGCATGATACGACTGCAACATGTTTTTTTTTTTTTTTTTTTATGCCACTTTTAACTTTGTATCTCAAGAACTATAAAAATTTGCTGACATACTAATTTATTGTAAATTATCTTGATTTCATTTTTTGTTAAAAATTGCTGACTTT
Organism: Mytilisepta virgata; assembly: GCA_028015205.1. NCBI lineage: Eukaryota > Metazoa > Mollusca > Bivalvia > Mytilida > Mytilidae > Mytilisepta > Mytilisepta virgata. The sequence continues at coordinate 46,881,325 of CM051515.1, forward strand.
TACCCAAGAATAAAAAATAGGAAAAAATGTTGACATTCTCAATGAAACACTAATCAAGGTCAATTAAAATAAAAAATCCCTATTAAAATTGGATGAAAAATAAAGAAATTTACATATCAAGGCACATTGGATTTTTGCCCCTTTTAACCCCTTTTATCTAAAACAAGAGGCTCAAGAGAATTGAGCCTGTATAGATCACCTGACAGTCCCACAATCAATCCATTTAATTTCAAGTGAAAATTGTAATGGACCTTCATAGATGTTTCATACCAAGTATCAGTTAATTTGGCTATATGGTTTCAGAGGAGGAGATTTTTGAAATTTTGACCAATCACAAATAAGAATTCATCATAGCTGCCATATAAACTGTCCGACAGGGATGAAATATTCAAATTTTATAAAGGTCCTTCCACAGATGCTTCATACCAAGTTACAGCTCATTTGGCTTTCCTGTTTAAGAATTATTATTTTTTAAAATTTTGACCAATCAGAAATAAGAATTCATCATGGCGGCCATATAAGTTCTTTGACCGGAAAAAAATATGCAAAATGTAAAAAGGTCCTTCCAAGGATGCTTCATAACAATTAAGTTTAAGCTCATTTGGCTTAGGGGTTTCAGAGGAGAAGATTTTTAAAATTTGTCCAATCAGAAATAAGAATTCATCATGGCGGCCACAACAGTTGTCCGACTGGAACGAAATATGCAAACGTCTGACTTTTAGTGTTAATAATTGAATTTATGGTAAAAGTAAAAAAAAGTTTATATAAGCTTTACATTAAATTAACATTTTAATGATGAATGAACATGAAGTCAATTAATCTTTATGATGGGACTGGAGTGAACTGTATATATGCAGCCCAACTTGAAATAAAGATTACTTACTTACTTACTATTCTATGTTAAACATTCATCCATGAGTGATCTTATTTTAACATTTTCACACCTTCCAATGTTTTTGTTAATTACTGTTTAGTAATGATCCCTTAAAAGTGTTTATTATTTATTATCATTATTAATGTTATTTAAAGATTTTTATAAAATAATGTGACTATTTCAATATAAGTAATCAGCAGTTAAATAATAAATACATTCCATACAGCAAATATACTTGATCTATTACTTATAGCATCTGTGAAGACCAAACAACAGAAACTTAACATTGACCAATGAACCATGAAAATGAGGTCAAGGTCAGATGAAACCTGTCAGACAGACATGCACACCTTACAATCATTCCATACACCACATATAGCTGAGCTATAACTTATAGTATCTGAGAAGAGGACCAAACAATAAAAACTTAACATTGACCAATGAACCATGAAAATGAAGACAAATGATACCAGCCAGACAGACATGTACACCTTACAATCATTCTATACACCAAATATAGTTAACCTATTGCTTATGGTATTTGAAAACAGACCAAAACACAAAAACTTAACATTGACCAATGAACCATGAAAATGAGGTCAAGGTCATATGAAACCTGCCAGACTGACATATGCCCCTTATAATCATTCCATACACCACATATAGTTGACCTACTGCTTATAGTATCTGAGAAACAGACCTAATCATGTAACTTTAACCTTGATCACTGATCCATGAAATAAGGTCGAGGTCAGGTAAACCCTCTCCAACGGACATTTAAACGTTGCAAGGAACCTATACACCAAATATAGTTATCCTATTACACATAATAAGTGAGAAATTCACATGACAAAAAAAAATATTTTTTTCAAGCAGTCACTGAACCACGAAAATAAGGTCAAGGACAATGAACATATGACAGACGGAAAGTTCATAACATAAGAGATCTGCATACAAGGTATGAAGCATCCAGGTCTTCTACCTTCTGAAATATAAAGCTTTATACAAATAGTTTACGCTGCCACGGTGCCGCAGCCAGATAGTAATACTTATGTCTCACTCTGCGACTTTCATCACAGGCAAGACAAAAAAATTATCAAAATCGGATAAGAATTACAAAAGTTTAAAAAATTCAGGCATTGCCCTTTTTCGACCCCTTATATCACTAAAACAGTAAGTGATAGTGAAAACAGAGAGGTTCTTTCCATTTTTATCAAAGAACATTATAAACCAAAAATCATAAAAATCGAATCAAATTTTTTAAAAAGTTACACCAAAATTATCAAAACACTCTTAATGATCCCCAGTAAAAAAACGGGAGGAGCCAGACTTCCAAAAATCAATCCCAACCTGTATTTCTTATGGGGGGGGGGGCCACTGTGTTAAAATATCATAAGGATATATACTACAGAACAAAAGTAAATGAGCGGAAACCAAACTGTCTACGGACGACGATGACATGCTCATCCATAATAGGACCACAAATATCTGTGGTTGTATAAAAAGTGATAAACAAAATACCTGACTTTTATATTGTGACTAATTACAACATATTCAACTTACAAAAGACTAATTGAACATTTTCTAAGTTATAGCACAGAAACTACTCAATTTCAAAAATTGAGACCAGTTGTTTCAACGAATAAAAATTCCTAATACAAAAAGTTCCATTTATGAACAAAGCATGTAAAATTAACCTCTGTATAAAGGGCACCTGCTCATAAAGGGAACTTTTTTCTGGTCCCTTGGGTGCCCTTTATAGACAGGTCTGACTGTATTTCCTTGGTTAAGTAATTTCTCTATACAGTTTTTTCCTTACATTCTGTAGATTTCCAGTCCATCTGCTATAAGCAAAAATGGAAAAATTTGAAAACGAAAAATGTGGTTTACTTTTGAACAAAAGTGCATCAATTTTTCTTCTCAATGAAGATGATTCAACAGTGATAACTGTCAAAATCAATCCTGATCTTAATTTTTTCACTTACAAAATATATCTAAAGCTGAAAAATTGAGAAATACTCCTAAATTTATTGTACATAAAGTGTTTAAAGCCACCTGCTGAACACTTATTTCAAGCCAGAATCACCAAAATACATAAACAGATCTTTCGACAGGAAAACCCAGTTAAAAAGATACATGTTCTTCCTCCTTTCAGGACTGTATTCAGTTTTGAACTAGTTCATATGACATAACCTGGTTTAAGGGTGTTGGCATGTCATGTTTTTGAATTTTTGTCAGATATTCAGAATCATCTGGTTTTATCCATTTCAATGCCATAAATTATTTTTCCTGCTAACACCCATTTTTCTTTTCATAAATCTTTTACATGCAGAATGATAAGCCATTTGTAAAAATCTTATAAAATCTTATAAATAAAACTTGTCAATGATAAAGCTATGTAAAATCAAGAGAGTATATTTTTTAACGCCAAATTTTCAATGGCTTTTATCTTGAAAAACTTTTTTTTTTCACTCTTTCAGTTCCTTTATTAATCCACTATCAATATTTACCAGTGTTATGAAAATCTTGTTATTTTGAAACTGAGCAGTGAACATCCTTAAGGCTATTTTTTCTTTAACTGACTAATATTTAGCTGAGAAATGTATGACTACATAGTTATGTAACAATACCCAAACCTGAGGTTATACAGTATAACTTTGGTTGCCCGACTATCAAATTGCTCGTTAAATCTCAGTTTCAGTATGTATCTAAACTGACATTACAAATTTGAAAATTAACTTACAACAAACACAATTTTATACAAATTTTCTGAAAATGCAAGTCAAAAGCTTCAGATCTCAAGGTTACTTGTTTTATATATCTTGTCATATACAAATTCAATAAAAAGTCTGTCTGTTTCACAATGAATATATTAAGAATGCTTCACCCATTTCATTATAGATAAATATTAACTTGAAGAGATTATTGAACTACACAATTTAATTTTTTAACCAGAAAATGTCTCAATGTCTTAAGAGGCTCACACAACAAAAACATATATTGAACAAAATGTACAACTTAAAGTAAGTACTTTCACTTGATTTCCTGTATGAAAGGACATAATACCATTATCCTCTTTAAAATTAAATTGTAAAAATATTTATTAAAAACAAGATATTTGAAATCACAAGCTGATGCTTTGCATAAAAAAGTTAGCTTTTAAAGGAGGAAATATCTTTTATACCAGTCATGTTTACATGATATAAACTTTAAAAAGTTTGTTCAGACTGATGTCAATTTTTTTTCTTGCTGGTTCAACAACATTTGTGGCACTTTAAAGATAACTGATTTCCTGAAAAAGGGACACAAATGCCAAAGTCACTCAAGCTTGAAGTGTCATATTCATTTCTAAAAATGTTATTGAAAGGAAAATTCTACTGACTGAGTTTTAATGCTATGATGAAATCCATAGTGAAGGGTTGAAAAAAATAGATCTGTAGTGCAAAAATAACCAAAGCCATTCATGTGTAAAATGTAGGTCATTGTCACACAAATTTCACAAATGTTTTATTATAGAAGAGGAACAAAATAACTAAATATCCATGATTTCTGGCTTTTGAGAATTGGAATTAAATGCAAAACTTAACCCCAGTATACAAAGACTAGGTCACAGTGACCCAAATTACTTCACTTTCTTCACATGTACCACATAAGAACTTTGGTTGAATGTCTTATTTATATCTTTATCACAAAACACAAGAAATAGATTTCAAATTGACAAAAAATAAAGTTTTCCTCAACACTATTTGGAGCTTCCACGAAACCACCACACATGGGCCAACAAATAACCAGATTCTTCTGTTGTGTATTCAATACACGTATAAAAAATATCATAAAAACACATATGTTTATTCAGTAAATTGTAAAAAAATAATATTTTTAAAATTCATATGCAGACAGCTGTCCAGAACTGTAGGATATATGATAGGAATTTTGTAACAGGTTGTACAAATACTGCTATCAATTTACTTGTAAAAGTATATCTGTCATTGTTATCATGACTTCATTAAGTCACCAAGTATACTAAATAGAAAATCTATAAAATTACAAGTTATTGTTGATGAGGGCAGTATTAGACTCTAAGGGACTGGGTAATTGCCCCAGTAATATGTCCTGAGGACAGTCCGTATGAATCAGATAGATGGACTATTGTGTTCATATGACTAAGGCATTAAATAGACTGTATAACTCTCTTAGTCACAAGTTAAATTTAAACTGGTATATAATATGGAAGAATGGATGAGGTGGATTAATTCTTGGCACAAAATCCCCACAAATATCTGTAGTACAATGTATCAATTACGCTTCCAGCCTATTTTGTTTTGTTAGTGATACTTTCTGATAAGAACACGGTATGTTTAAAAATACCATGAGGATGGTCTTAGCGGTTGGATATGGGCTAGAATTAAGAAAGAAAAATGTCATACAAAATGAACGAATAATAGGGATTTGGCCTGCACCTTGCATCTTTCTTAGTTTGTATGACACAGGGTTAATATTCACCTATCAGCATGCAAACACATGAAATGAAATAACTGCCAAAATCCTTGCATGAAAATAATCCTGTTATACCAGCATTTTCATATTTTGAAGAATAAATTATTGACCTAAAAATTAAAAAAATTGGATTAACATGCATACCATTCTACAGATTCTATAAATATAGAATCTGCCTCATAAAAGATAATTATCTAATCAAGATATCTAAGTTATCAAAATTTAAAGTGTAATGACTTGCTTTGTTCTAATCCCCCCCTAACTTCCCATATCCTACCAACATTATAGAATATAGAATGGAAACGGGCAATGTGTCAAAGAGACAACAACCCGACCAAAGAGCAGAAAACAGCTCAAGGCTACAAATGGGTCTCCAATGCAGCGAGAAAATCCCACACCCGTAGGCGGGCTTGAGCTGGCCCCTAAACAATTACGCATACTAGTCAGCAATATGGACGGCACACTAAACTCCGAAACCTAAAAATGAACCAAAATTCGAAAAACACACAAGACTAATAAAAGGCTAGAGGTTCTTGACTTAGGACAGGTGCAAAAATGTAGCAAGGTTAAACATGTTTTGTGAGATTTCAACCCCTCCCTATACCTCTAGCCAATGTGGAATAAACATAAAGTATGGTAGAAATGTATACTACCTGTAAGGAGACAGGACAATGCTGTGATCTACTGAGGTCTGTAATTCCATATTCCAAAGCATATTACTTCCTTTTTTGTGTTCTTTAGTCAAAATTGGATAACTGTTACAATATTACCTAATAACTGTTGATTGTTTTTCCTTCTTTCCAATCCATTGTTATGTAATTATATTTTTTTTGCTGCTTTATTTCAGTCATATGATGAATAATTGCTTAATTCCCAAGTCATATGATGTACAACTGCTTAATTCCAAAGTCATATGATGTGTAAAAAATCTTAGAACATCTCGTCTTATACAATCTATCAAAGTGATGGAATAAAATTTTACTAATTACAGCTTTTTATGTCAAAGTATTAATGTCAGCTATATGCAAATGATATTTGTTTGTATATTGTTATTTTCTGATCCTCAGATCCAATTATGAAAAGTCCAACTTTCTTCCTTAATGATAAATTCCACTGTATGATTAACATACACTGTCTTTAAGAATAAACGCCTCCTAGAATCTATTCTCCAATGCTGTTATGGTATTTAAGTTGCGACAACATTTAGGTAACTTCATACTCTGCTTACAACATCTCCACAGATTATTATCCAAAAAAGTAAAAATTTTGAAATCCATATGAATCTTTTTATTAGTCATTATATCTGAATATTGATTTATTAATATTTTTAGTATTCAGAATATTTTGACACTGATGTCCATTTTTGACATTCACGTCATACCTGGAAGGCATTCTCAACAAATATTCAAACAAAAATTACCAAAAATTAATTCAATATTCATTAACTATCTATTAAAGTGTCCAGTCTATATATAATCCTACGTTCTACAAAAAATGAATGCTCCCATACATCATATTATCATATGATAGTGTTACCAAGTATCAGGACAACTCTTTATTTCACAGTTTTACCAGTTAAGGTTGTCACATCATAGAACAAAGTTGATAAATTAACATGAATTTTTATAGCCGATACATAAATTGTATTAGCCTAGTTTTTTCTGTGAACAACCTAAAGTCGTGTAACCAAAGCACCTCGTCTTAACTTATATCAAATAATTTTTTTTTAATGTAATTTCAGAGAGGTTCACAAATTGCAGTCAATAGCTTTAATAAATTTATATCCAGCCAATCTGAATATTATTTAATATTATATTGTCATTACACATTCTTCACAAATTTAAATTAAATAAACTTAATTGAAATTGGACTTTTGGTTTGAAAATCTTGAAGTTTTTTCCTTAAAATTTCCACTAATTAGGTTTGGATTCCTTCATTGTTGGAACATTCTCTATTTCAAAATTGCGTGTGGTATTTGTTAGGCATTTTTATATCCAGTGAACCAAAATAAACACATTAGCTCAAAACATGCTGTTTGTTTCAAAAATAGTTTCAAACTTGTTGTCAACACATATCAAAGTGAAGAGCATCCTACGCAAAATATAATTTTCCGTGTAATTTTTTGTATATAAATACTTCGACTTGAATTAAAATTCCAAGCAGGTATTATTTACACTTTTACGACAGGAATTCTGATGACTTACATATAAATGCCTTTATTTTACAACATCGTCATTAACCGAATTAATTAACACAATTAACGAACAATAATACAGTATTGCCATCTAATGAAGATTTAACCTTGATGAAATTCCTATTTCAATGACTACCAGTGCCAAATTATTCCACCAGTTTCACTTCAATTATATTGTAACAGAGGTTTTCCATCATCCTGTATATTACCATTGAATAGTCAGATTTCCCAATTGTAAAGTAATAATATGGCTATTTATGGTAGCGTCACAAAACACTTGTGTCCAATCTGAAGAACTCTGACAGAGTAAAATGAAATTCATGTCCAGAAATATTCATCAATACTTTGTACTTGTCAAGGATAAAAATTTACTGAAACATTACAATATAAAATTTCTAGCGATATTTCATTGTTTAAAACAGGTATAACGGTCTGGTGATTGATTACTGCATATTGTAATATTATTAGGTAAATCTGTTTTATAAAGAATTAATTACTGAAGTTAACAAGTACAATGTTCCATAACTATTAGTACCCTTTTCTCTATCTATCTTCTATTACATACAAAATAGAACTTGTCAGAATGAGATATTTGCAGTTTGTGTTTTATTTAATCTGGAAAAGATTTTGCCCATTAAAAATTCTTAATGGCTTTAAAGTATACAAATGTAGTCTTTATTGTCACAATTTTTTGAATTACCAATTAAGGGCATGGAGTTTTTGGACTACAGGATAGGGGATGTATATAGAACAGGAACCACTTGTCCTTTGGAAGCACGTGGATCTAACCCTGGTTTTTACAGCAGTATATATTGTCTATATATATATATATATATGAAAAAGAAAAGATATGGGATAAATGTTAAGGTGACAATATCCCAAATCAAAACTGAACAGACGACTATTGACCATTTAACAATCTTCGGTATATGGGACAACCCACATCATGTGGCAAACCCAAAATGAGCTCCATATTGTGTTACATATCCTTTGTATCTGTCCAATTGTTTTCCTGAGCTTATTTGTCATTTTGAACAGTTCCTTAGATATTTTTGTCCATTTTTTTGCATAACTGCCTTTTGCATAACAGATAAAATTTCAACATTTTTTTTTAATTTCATACCTGCAAAGACATATGTCACAACTTAAATGTCATTTTATGGAATTTGTTGCCATTTTAGTATTTTAGAAGATATTACCAATTTCAGATTTCAGTCATAAATCGATCACTGTAATATTTGTTTTTTCATTAATTCATTAAAGGGTTTGGCTTCAGGTCATAAACAAATTTTTATTAGCTGTAACAATTTTAAACATTTAGACTTACTGGCAAATCCCTTTTAATTCCCTTGCAATACATATTTTTCATCTTACGTAACGAGGAAGTAAAATGTAAATCTCTTACCAAATACAGCAATGAATTTTCTCTGAAGTTAGTTGAGTTTAAGCTGCTTGAAACCTTGTCAAAGCATTTCTTAATAGAATTCAAGTCAAGTATCCAGACTGTTTTATAAATTGTATCTAAGGATGTATATTTTTTATTAATATCCTTGGTGGTAACATACATCAGTTTTAATTTAATTAATTACGTGTTTTCTTCTGAAAAAGCATGAAATTGGTCGATCAAATATAGGGAGTTTTGCATGACACATACATGTAGGAATGTGAAAACTTTTAATATCTACATTAAATACAGTAATGAACACAACTGTTGCATATCTATAAACAGTATTACAATAACTGATATACTGAATTACAAGACTATTTCCTATCAAAGCATCTGGACTCTTTCTTAAGTTTTACATTTAATGTTCAAATTGTGTACTCAAAGGAAACAAGAATACCTATTGACAATAGGGCAAGGAAAACTGACAAAATTCACAATTTCCAAAGAATACTATAATTTATATCAAACACATCTGAATGAAAGTTGTCATCCATTCGTTGCACTTTCTTGTCCATTGAAATCCTGTCTAGTGTTTTATATAATGTTGTTGTCTACAGTTAGTTGTCCCTTGAAATCCTCTGTCAAATTTTTTATATAATATTGTTGTCTACACTTACTTGTCCCTTGAAATCCTCTGTCAAGTGTTTTATATAATATTGTTGTCTACACTTACTTGTCCCTTGAAATCCTCTGTCTAGTGTTTTATATAATATTGTTGTCTACACTTACTTGTCCCTTGAAACCCTGTCTAGTGTTTTATATAATGTTGTTGTCTACACTTAGTTGTCCCTTGAAATCCTCTGTCTAGTGTTTTATATAATATTGTTGTCTACAGTTAGTTGTCCCTTGAAATCCTCTGTCAAGTGTTTTATATAATATTGTTGTCTACACTTACTTGTCCTTTGAAATCCTCTGTCTAGTGTTTTGTATAATATTGTTGTCTACACTTACTTGTCCCTTGAAATCCTCTGTCTAGTGTTTTATATAATATTGTTGTCTACACTTACTTGTCCCTTGAAATCCTCTGTCTAGTGTTTTATATAATATTGTTGTCCACACTTACTTGTCCCTTGAAATCCTGTCTAGTGTTTTATATAATGTTGTTGTCTACAGTTAGTTGTCCCTTGAAATCCTCTGTCTAGTGTTTTATATAATATTGTTGTCTACAGTTAGTTGTCCCTTGAAATCCTCTGTCTAGTGTTTTATATAATATTGTTGTCTACACTTACTTGTCCTTTGAAATCCTCTGTCTAGTGTTTTATATAATATTGTTGTCTACACTTACTTGTCCCTTGAAATCCTCTGTCAAGTGTTTTATATAATATTGTTGTCTACACTTACTTGTCCCTTGAAATTATCTGTCAAGTGTTTTATATAATATTGTTGTCTACACTTACTTGTCCCTTGAAATCCTCTGTTCAGTGTTTTATATAATATTGTTGTCTACACTTACTTGTCCCTTGAAATCCTCTGTCTAGTGTTTTATATAATATTGTTGTCCACACTTACTTGTCCCTTGAAATCCTGTCTAGTGTTTTATATAATGTTGTTGTCCCTTGAAATCCTCTGTCTAGTGTTTTATATAATATTGTTGTCTACAGTTACTTGTCCCTTGAAATCCTCTGTCAAGTGTTTTATATAATATTGTTGTCTACACTTACTTGTCCCTTGAAATCCTGTCTAGTGTTTTATATAATGTTGTTGTCCACAGTTAGTTGTCCCTTGAAATCCTCTGTCTAGTGTTTTATATAATATTGTTGTCTACAGTTAGTTGTCCCTTGAAATCCTGTCTAGTGTTTTATATAATATTGTTGTCTACACTTACTTGTCCCTTGAAATCCTCTGTCTAGTGTTTTATATAATATTGTTGTCTACACTTACTTGTCCCTTGAAATCCTCTGTCTAGTGTTTTATATAATATTGTTGTCTACACTTACTTGTCCCTTGAAACCCTGTCTAGTGTTTTATATAATGTTGTTGTCTACACTTACTTGTCCCTTGAAATCCTCTGTCTAGTGTTTTATATAATATTGTTGTCTACACTTACTTGTCCCTTGAAACCCTGTCTAGTGTTTTATATAATATTGTTGTCTACACTTACTTGTCCCTTGAAATCCTGTCTAGTGTTTTATATAATGTTGTTGTCTACAGTTAGTTGTCCCTTGAAATCCTCTGTCTAGTGTTTTATATAATATTGTTGTCCACACTTACTTGTCCCTTGAAATCCTCTGTCTAGTGTTTTATATAATATTGTTGTCTACAATTAGTTGTGCCTTGAAATCCTCTGTCTAGTGTTTTATATAATATTGTTGTCTACAGTTGATGTGTAATAATTTTTTGAAATTTCAAATTTTTTTTTAATAGAGAGGGGGAGGGGGTTTGTAAAAGACAAAACATGGCAATCTATGTTGACAATGTGTGCCTGATTCCCATTAACTAAATAATGTCAGTATAGCAAAGTGACTGTAGCTCTCATAAAGGCTGAAAACTCAGATGTGAAACTTTCAAAGTCAGTGAAGCATGAAATATCCTACAATACACAAAAGCAGTCAGGCTTCCCCATTTCCATATAAAATTACGCGATTGTAGGTCTCATAACGCCTGAGAACAACAAGTGAACATAAAACCTTGAAAGTTTTCGGTAGGAACTAGGACTTCTCCAGGTTCAATGGTAGTAGGTCAACTGGTTACATGTATCTGACTGAGGATACATGTGCATACAAGTACATTGTATTCTAAAATTTGTTTCCAAATACTATCAAGTGACATTTTTTCGCAGGCAGAAAAAAAAGGATATTTGGAATTATCCTGAAAACTTAATGTGGGAAATTATAAAACTTCAATAAAAATCAGTCAGCTTATAATTGACTACATAATAACTTCATATAATCTGAAATATCTGAAAACCTGTTTGTTTAGTAAACTTATTTGGATCCTCCCACGTCCAGTAAACCAAAGTATAGCCTTTAAAAAGTATTGTGTCAAAGCAAAGAAAATCGAAAATTAACCACTTATCCATTTTTATGCTTTTAAGCTTCCAATTTAATATTGGAGTTTCTAATTTCTGTTTATTATACCCGAGTCATTGATGCTATTTTGTAACCTAATCGACTGTTAAATTTACATGATCTGCAAACAGGAAATTAACTTTATTTTTATGGAAACCTATTTAATAGAAAAATGATTTATATCAGATCTAATATTCCAATTTTGTCAGATATTTTATGAAAATAAATTGATTTTAGAAAAAATTAGAGAATTTAATGATAATCATGATATATGTATATGAATATTCATTGTAGCAGCCAGATTTATATACTTATTAATGCCTTTATAAAAACATTTAAAAAAGCTAACAGTGAAGCAATAAGCACAGCAATTCCAAAATCTAGAAAATATGGTAAACAACTGAAAACAGCATCAAAGGAAAAAACATAACAAGGACAGAGTTAAAATGCACTAGCAAATTACAGTGTGTAAACAACATACATCAGCAACTGATTTCTTTATGAAAAACTCCAGAGATTATAACCATTTTTTACATTTCAAATAACAATTTGGTATATGCTAAAAATCAACATGGCTCAAACTTTAAAGAAACAAAACTTGAACATAATCAGCAACATCACATTTAATTTGTCTGTGGTGACATCATACACTACGCAAAAATCGATGCACACAAAAAATGGAAAATACAATCTTTTTAAATATCTGAAGCATTTCAGCAGAGGAGAAGACAATAATTTTATTATACTTTATGGAAATTTCTCTACTCATAACGCATTTTCATTGGTTTACAAGAATGTGGTATTTTACTCAATCACCCGCTGGAAAACAAACAGCAGGTGACAATTTGTATACTGTCACCTGCTTGTAAAATTCAAGACATTCAGTATAATAAAATTAATAACAAATTTCTAAGAGGGTGATGGAGTATATTGTAATCCCTCTGAAAACATTGTCAACCTCGGCTTCGCCTCGGTTTACAATCTTTTCTCAGAGTTACAATATACTCCATCACCCTCTTAGAAATATGTTATTTATATAATGACTATTGGAAACCAAAGTTAGATTAATACTTTTTATATTCTGTTCTTTGGTCAGGTGTCTCATTGACACATTCCCGGTTCCATTCTCTATTCTAATTTTTATATTCAGCTTAATGAAATATTTGAGATATTCATGAAAAACAACTAGCAGTTATAAAAAAGACAAAGTGAGTAAGAAAGAAAAGAACAAGACATCAAAAACGAAAAAATGAGCTGTCAAATCAATTCTTCTTGTCAAAATAACCAACATATTCAAACATGTAAAAAAGTAACGAAACAGACAAAATCAATTTTGAAAAGGTTAACAGGCAGGGACTGTTTTCATTTGGAACCCACTGTTCATTGCCCAATTTAAAACCAGATTTTTCCACTGAAAAACCTGATTTTATAAAGCACCCCAAATAAAAAGCCCTTAAACAATTGCAATTAAGATCAGATCCTCCTGAAGCAGGTTAACATATCAGTGGCCTTGTTAAAGAGACATGTCACATATAAACATACATGAAACATTTGTGATGAGTCAAGTCCAGTAAGGTGTGGATTCCATATTATATACATGTAAAACAAAACAAAACAAAACATTTCTGCAGAGTAGTAGTGTGAGTGTAGAAAGCTTAAATCATCACTTTATTTGCATAATTTATTGCTTTAACATGAAATTTTTAAACATGTAGCTACTCCTACTTCAAATGATAAAATATAACTGTTTCATTGTAATATATTGACTGCTCTTTTTTTATGATAAATATGATATGAAATATTATTTCATCATTCGTAAAGAGTTGTAGTACAATATTTCAGAAAAATTGATTATCTCTATACAAATAAAAGAAAGACAAAAAATCTAAATGCTGTTGATGTTATTTGAGCTTATAGGATTGAAAAATTTATACATTATTTATTTCACTTATGGGTTCAAAAAAATTATATCATGAGCTACATTGTGTATGTCTAGCTATAAAATCAGAAATTGGAAGAAATATTTCTTCATAACTAGCATTGACAGGATATAATATAATATGAAAACATAACATTCATGATATACGCTCTTTTAATGTGTATTTATTTCACCAATATTGCATCAATTCCAACTTTTTATTTCCACATTTGAGATTTCCCTTATGATTAATTTGCGCAGAAAAATTTTCCATCCTCCCTTTCAATATATATACAGTTGTCTCTCTTTATCTCAAAGTGGAAGGGACCAACAGAGATTGTTTGAGATAACAGGAGTTTGAGATATCAAGAGGAAATATAGTGCAAAGTTAATTCTGGGGACCAACACATTACTTTGAGATATCAGGAGTTTTGAGATAAAAGAGTTTGAGATAACGAGAGTTGACTGTATATGTTTACTTACATTATTCAATGTTTTTAAAACAAGTCATTAGTCTTATTTTCAGAGAAACTGAATCTACATATAGTTGAGCATATACTCTGTAAAAAATGGACATCAGAATATATAGAATTGTCTCTTAGTGGAATTTTTATGACAACATATATTTACTTTTAATTTTTCCTTCAGTAAACATCTTTTTAAGAAATTTTGCTTCACTATTACAATGCAGTTGAAGCAATCATTGTTCTGATATATGAAAAAGATAAAAACAATGGATATATATATATTCATGGGTAACAATTTTCATTTTTTTTAGGAAACCTTTTAATTTAATGATTGTCTACATATGTTTGTGTTTTTTAAATATTATAGCAATAACACTATATGGAATATATGCATTTTGTCAAATGTTAACTTTGTTTTTCCATTACAACCACAAAATCTATGACAAGAAATGAGTTGTAAAACTGACAATGAACCAGGTTTTCCCTTATCAATAATGTGTAGCCTGGTGGCCCAGACACCAACCATCCTGCCTGCAATACGTCTTCAAACTAATAACCACATTTTTTTCAACCAAATATAATGCGCGCACAGTCTGTCCTTATCCCAGAGCCAAAACTAATGTACATTGTATACCCCTGCCCCTATGTTTTAATACTAAATGTTTTCTGTAATATATATTGAACATCCAATGTCCACAGATTCAATAATGTTTATCTGTTTGGTGACGTATATATTATTTTTGGAATGTTTATGCTGAGCAACAAAATCAAACCAATTGCCCTGATATAATCCTATTAATGATATCATCATGAATAATTGCAAAAAAAATCATTACATAAAGGATACATTTTAAGCTCCATGTTGAAATAATCATAAGAAAGACATTTTTTTTAAACATCCAAAACTACTTCTTCAAATTTATCTTTTCACTATATCTGTATAAGTTTGTCCAAAATCCCAAAATCAACTTATATAAAAAAAGATCTATTATTAGTCAACAATATCATCATTTTCCATACTAATTGGGTGATGTCATTATGATAGGAGAAATCCATATAAATTCACCTATTTTGCATGATATTTTTTCTTAGCAATTGATTATTGGCATGGAGAGCAAAGTTGTTATCAAGAGTTACTGGTATAATTACTTTGTATACTAAAATAAGAAAAGTTGATCAATTAAGTCATACAAGTTTCTAATCAATCTTTTATTGATTTATATCTCACAGATTAATCTATGTTAGGTGTATCAATTACACTTGTCTACAACCAAAACAAAGCATAAAAAATTATATAAAAATGTTCTCTCTCTTTTTTCTTCAACTGAAAATATGAACATTTTGTCTATTTAGTTGGGGTTTTATGCCGTTTTCAGCACATTTGGCTATTTCGCAGCCTCCAGTTTTTATTGGTGGAGGAAATCGGAGTACCCGGAGAGAACCACCGACCTTCGGTATGAAATTGGCAAACCTTGTCAATTACGATTGGAATCAATCACACCCCGCCACAGGTGAGAATTGAACTCACAACCTCAGCGTTGACAGGCTAGTGATCACTAGTAGTCGAACTACCTAGACCACTCGGCCAGTATAATTTGTGTTATCTGTGGTGGTCCAGCAACCACAAATTTCTATAATACCTCATGGTATTTGGAGAACAACTTTTGTGCAGCAAAAAAAAATATTTGGTTTCAAGTTGTTTCAAATTCCTTACCATCCACTATGTACAACATGTAATGCCAGAAAGATTGGACATTTATTTGTTTCTCAATCTTGCTGCTTTCAAAAATGGTATAGTGGACTGCAATCAGATCACTACATTTAGTACATGTTTAATATGTTTTTGTAAATTAGTCATTTCCTCTAACATTCAATTATACTTTCAGTATCTCATAAAAAATACTTCATGAATTTTTTGAAAAAAATGATTGTCCTGTAAACATCTGAGATGCCTTTTTAAGAGTAAACCCATAATATGCTGTTGGTGTGGCCAATGATGCCAGCACAGCAATAACCCTTTCCAGAAACTCATTTCCGGTATCACGATTATGTGTCTAAAATTATTATTTGAAGCAAGTTATTTCCCTTGCTCCCTTTTCCAGCAAATGAAACTTTTTCTAGCCTTAGTATGTAGCACAATATGGCTGCCCCCATTAAACAAAGAATTTTCTAAATGACCCATATGCAGAAAATGTATATGCTCCTATTGTAATCGCTGCACTCGCTATCATAATTCATTTTTGTTAAGAGAAATAAAAACTGTATAATCTTTCTGTCAATCATACCGGTTTTACACGATGATCATACAATTCATTTTTCTAATATTGTAAATGTAGTTACAAAAACTGCAATCAGACTGCTACTAATTCTATTGCATGCAAACTCCTTATGAATATTCATGAGCTGTCAATAAAAATCACAGGTGCAGAATAATAAGAATTCTTCCATCATTGATTTATTGGCTTCTTTAGTAAATCTAGAGTGTTTTATTGTCTATAATCTACCAATAATAATAGAGTAAGAACAGGATATTGGTATTTACATCAATCTTCATCAAAACCCAACAAGAATTAATTTGACATAATACTTACCACTTGCTAAAGTCGGTTACCATTTTGAGCAAAAAAGGTTAATAAAACATTTTTCTATTTAATTCATTTGTTTAAAAAAAAAAAAAAAGAAAAAAACCCTATGGCAAGTTAGATTAGCACAAATCCAGAGTTATGTCCCTGAATCTTAAACTTTTGAATGGTAATACTAATACCACCAATACTTTTCATACGTTTCTTAAGATAATCACACAAAAAACGTGCAAGATTTATTGAATCTATTAAAACTTTGCAAGAACATCATACAATTAAAAAGAACACAGAATCAAAACTGTTATAATAAACATGAATAAAATGTGTAAAGAACTTATCTTTCATTTTATTATAAAATTAAAATATAATTTGTACAATTTTGTACTCTACTCAAAATAATCAACAAATGTGCTGTAATAGAAATTTTTAGGATAATGTTAACTAAGTCGGACAATTAACTTGCCATCTTTGATCAACTCAAATTCCCAATGTAATAACATTGGAATGACCATTCATGACAAGTTTCAATCTCATAGCTCAGTAAGTATGAAAGAAAAAAGATTTTTGAAAAATTATTATTTAACCAATTTGAAAACCTCCTTTGGGACCATGTTTGTCAGAGGAATGTCACATAAATAAGAAAAATTAATCGAGTCAACCTAAGGATTATTTATGATAACTTTGGTTTCAATCTATTCAAAATTTTGATCTTCAGAAGAAAATCTGTACAAAGTCATATGCCTGGGTAGAACCTTTCAATGATCATTACTAGGCACCCGTGATGGATCACGGGAGCTCAACTAACAGAGCTGCCCAGCGTGTCCCCAGGTGGTGGATAGGGGAGACTCTCTCATTGGGGGGTTGTCAGGTCATAATACGGAAAGCCTGACTGCAGACCATAGTGGGTAATGTGTTTTGAAAATTCCACACTCCCTGCACTTTAAAGACCCATTCTGTAGTTTTCGAAAAAGAGTAGGCTAATGTCGCTACAGAAGGCTAAATTATCTGACCATACCCAAACATTCTTCTTTTACAGTGGCAGTCAAAACTGGTTCCCATTTATGTCCTGTCCCACCCCTATTTGAATTGTTTGATAAATTGAACTGCTTCTTGTCCTGAAGAAACATGAAATATTTGCCACTGGATGGATGAATTATTGTTTAACGTCAAGTGGCAACCAGGTGCATATCAGGACGAGAACATGTTGATACGATAATGAATATGATCCCTGCTTTGTACTAGACCGACACGCTGTCGGATTTTTAATTTGCTAGCTCACGAGGTAACTGTCCGCAGGAAGATCGAACCCGCGACCTTTCACACTCGGGGCGAGCGGGCGAGCACGCTACCACGAGACCACCGAGGCGGTTATTTGCCACTGGAAGCTAAGCAACAATCAATCAATCAATCAATGACCATTAATGGAAGTTTCAATTCCATGAGTTAATGAAATTTATACAATCAAAAAAAACCTTCTTGAGGCATTTCAGCTATGCTTATGTCAGCATAAAAACATCAAAATAACAGGAATTTATCAAGTCTTCCAAAGTAAATGTATCACTTTTGCCAAGTTTAATCTCAATCTATTTATTTTTTCTTCTGGAGAATAATTCAATATAAACTTAGTCTGATGATGACCGTCATCTTGTATTTTCAATCAGCACCAAAGCAAAAACTTTATAGAAACATACCTGTCTAGTCTGATTTAAATGCAGTCCTTCATTCTAAAGAATAATATTTTCAGTGGTTCAATCAATCAGAAATAAAATAGGCATCAATTAATTAATAAATCTTGGAAAGGACCTGATACGAAACTTTAAAAGTTCAATTCTGTTCTGTGGTTCTCAACCAAAAAATCAAAATATGATAGCACTTAAGCTTATACTTAGAGTAAGCTAAACAAGGGGTATATGGTAGCCCTGAATAACCCAGTATTCACTAAATATGATTTAAACATACCCCAGTATACATGTACCTAGCAGTCATTATATGACCGAAAAATATACACAGTCTCTATCAAACCAGACATTCAGGTCTGTATGATTTTATACATAACCAAAACTATTTGTAATTTTCATTACAATAGATCAATGAAGGATTTTCATTCTTTTCTCTTTGTTATGTCTGGATAAAGACATTTTCTGCCAAAAATATAATTGAAAAATATTGTTACTTTAAATATCTCATCAATCATATCCTGAAGGTCCTCTGACTCTATCTCACACTGTGTGATTTGTCTAATGAAATTATATTCAGTAATTCTGGGAAAGACTTCTACAATTTATATGTTTTTGTGCATATTTTTCAAGTGCAAAATCAGATATATTCACCCACCAACTCATTTTGACTTGGATATCAGAGGGCATGTATAAATGGGTAACTTCCTGATTCTGTCAACACTCTCATTGATTGTTTTCTGATTAATGCATTTTTTTAAACAGAAAACCTAAAAATGTTCAATTGTTTAACCATTTTTCTCTTCAAATTCTGTAATTTCAATAACCGGTAAAGTCTTAAATATTAAAACTGAAATTAATTAATACCAGATAAGTAACAACTGGTTGTTGTAGGTCTACTTTAATTTTGCCTGACCAAGTCTCTCAGATAAAAAATTATTCTGAATTAAAAAAAACCGAATTGTTAAATGTTGTTCAACAAATTTCATAATCTCATATATATGGATAACGTTCTGACATCCCAATGAAAACCCCTCAGATGAGCTGAAATCTCAATCACATGGACAGCCAGTAGTTAATGAGGCCTCAAAGCAAACTTGTGTTCACAGAGTAAACAGAGTACAGTCCATGTAGTAGACAATCTGATTTAATCAACGAAGCCAAAGGAACAATTCATTACATGCCACTTATATTTACAATGTTAACATTCCTACGGGACCGTCTCATGATAATCTACCATCATGTCAATCAATTTAATCCAGCAGCGACATTCCTGTTTCCTGTTTATATGTTTATGTACGGCAGCTTTGAGGTTTCCCCATATCAAAAGTGCACTGAATTCATTCCTATTATATGTAATAAAACAAATTAAGTTGGTCAACTAGTCTCAATATCTGTAATTATACGTTACAATGATGTAACAATACTGTTTCAATGGCTTTAATGCACATAAAATGTTGACTATATAAAAGCACTTATTACCTTAAAGTTGACAACCAGAAACATCAGAAAAACAGAACAATTTACTA
Organism: Mytilisepta virgata; assembly: GCA_028015205.1. NCBI lineage: Eukaryota > Metazoa > Mollusca > Bivalvia > Mytilida > Mytilidae > Mytilisepta > Mytilisepta virgata. The sequence goes on from CM051515.1 coordinate 46,901,517, forward strand.
ATTATCATCCAACTCTATATTCCACAAGGATAAACTATAGTACAATAAAATCTGTAAAGATCTTTATATACCAAGCACTTTTGATATTTATTACAAAACATTCAACAGGACTAGCGAAAATTTAAATGTAAGGATAATGACATCGTTGGGAACCCACAGCTGGTCCCACATGAGTGTAGCAAAGCGTAACCTCCACCGGCCATGAGTTTCTGACGATAGGAGAGAGTATCCCATAGGACTTGAAAAAAGACTGTTATATCAATCCATCTTATCCAATAAAATTTATATCACTCCACCTTATACAATTAGATTTGTATCAATCCACCTTATACAATTACATTTATATCAATCCACCTTATACAATTACATTTATATCAATCGACCTTATATAATTAGATGTGTATCAATCCACCTTATACAATTACATTTATATCAATCCACCTAATACAATTTATACAATTCCCTTATATCAATCTATATTATACACAATTATATCAATCAAATATATACAATCATCTGAGCCCCAGATAATATTTTTAGACCTCCAGATTTTTCAAATGGGAGGGTATTTTAACCTCCAAACAATGGTAAAATAAGAAATCAATGAGTAAAATGAATTTACGGGATTACCAGACTGGAACCAATCTGTCCTGATTTAAAGCATGAAATGTTTATCTGGTACCCTGAATTATATCAATCCACTTATAAAGATTATTATTCAACCTTACAACACTCAAACTAAATCTTTTTGGTAGTATAAAAAACAAATGAGGTATTAATCAAAAGTATTAATGGGCGCCGTGGTGTAGTGGTTAGCGCATCGGACTACGAAGCCAGAGGTCCCTGGTTCGATTCCCGTTCGGGATGAAAATTTCAGGGATCAAATTTACGACGCCCTATCGACACCATTTGCGAGGATGGTCTCGATAAACGATGCTAGTCCGTCGGATGGGGACGAAAAATGGCTGTCCCGTGTTAAGGGAGAGCAACACCTTAGCACGCTAAAGACTCCTCTGTAGATGTCGAAAAAGAGTAGGCTAAAACGCCGCTACAGGGGCCGCTCTCGCATCCGCCAAGTGGAGAGGGATTAGTATAAGTTGGCATAACTTGTTTCCCAATCCACTATAAATAAATAAGTTTAAACTAATCAAAAGTACTATTCCCATATTTAAACTAAGAGGTTAAAAAAGATATAAGCAACAAAAGCAAAATAGAATTCAAGAATTCTTACAGGAGCCTTTGGGGGCCATATTGTGTATATGGATAAAAGCAAACGACCAGACAAGAAATTAGACAGAAATTTTCAACACATCAAATCTCAATAGAGACAAAATAGATTTGTTTGCAGACAGAGACATCTATAGTTTGTATCTGACAAAGAATATTTCATCATGGATTTTAGAAGAATAAATTTTGATATAAATCAATTTAAAAATGTGCATTGTTTCAATTAAAATATTGCAATTCTCCATGAGACTTGATGTAAAGTCCTCTGAAATGTATATTTAATGTTTAAATTGGAAACATGTATACAAAATATCGCCATTAATGTGCGATCGGTAATTTACAATTTTCTGCTGCTCTGATCTTAAATATCCCATTATCATTAACAGGAATCTGCTTTTCAAGATGACTGCATCTAGCTTTAAAAGCAATTGGATAACTATTCGACAACAACTATCATTTATTTTATATTATCTCCTCAGCAAGGAAATTACTGGCAACAAAACATGTCATATAACTACAAACAAAGAATGTTTTTAGTTCGAAACATGGAATAGCTTTCAAAGAATCATTTGTCTTTTTAATTAAACTAATTGGTAATTCAACTGGTTGTAGTTAAAATACAAAAAACTGTAAGACTGTCATGCTATCAAAATGTAATAAATATGCATGTACATGTGTCCACAGTTTATTTCTATGTAAAAAACAATACATGCTGACAAAATTACTTTACAACTACCTAATTACCACCGTGTTGAAGTATATTGAATTTCAGATATACGATTGGCTGAGAAGAATCAAATGGATTGAATAGACAATCTTTCATTCCAAGATGACAGACATTAACTATAAAGTCATGACAACAGTACTGACATTACATTGTGGCAAACGAATTCAAATGAACTTAATGCAAAATTGCTGTTAGATGTGGTGTTTTTGCACTTCCAACAAACTTTGCTTCAGTCAATGCTTTAACAGGCCAACGAAACTACAAAAAGACACATTTAATTTATGCACTAGACCTTTGATGTACACATACAATCAAATGCCTTTGTAGCCATACTGCAGTTAAACTAAATGTAAACTATGAAATATTCTAAATTACTGGTAAATGCCAATTATTCTGAAAGTTGAGACCAACCAATTTTTCTTTCATTATTATTTAAATAAAGGTCTTCACTAAGTGCAGCATGATACGACTGCAGCTTGTTGACAGGTAAAGAATTTAAGTAAATGTGGACATATGATTTAGCTTTTCCCAATAAAGTGTTTGATATTAATATAAATTATAATATACATTACACAGAAATATTGGACCTACCACAAAAACCAGATGAAAAACCAAAAAAAATTGCAATTTAAGCCACCTTGCTTTTTTGTCCTTTAACCACCTACATCTCAAAAAATGAAAAAGATAGCAAAAATATGTTGACATATTACTGAAAGCACTTATCAAGATGAATCAAAAGAAAAAATTCTTCATTGAAATCAGATGATTTGTTTGTTTAGTTGGGGTTTAACGCCATTTTCGGCACATTTGGCTATTTCGCGGCGGCCAGTTTTTATTGGTTGAGGAAGCTGGACTACCCGGAGAGAAACACGACCTTCGGGAGGACAATTGGCAATCCTTGTCAATTAAGGTCGGAGTCGAACATCCCGCCACAGGTCAGATTCGAACTGACAACCTCAGCGTTGACAGGCTAGTGATCATTAGTAGTCATGACGAACTGCCTAGACCACTCGGCCACCGAGGCCCCGAAATCAGATGAAAAATTGAAATTCTATGTTTTGTCATAAATAACTTTGATGCCCTATATCTCGGAAAAAATTTTTAAAAATGAAAAAAAAATTTATTGACTAATATAAACACTCATCAAGGTGAACCAAAAGAATGAATTCGTCATAAGAATCAAATGAAAAATTTAGAAAAATTATATATCAAGCCACATTGCTTTTTTGACCATTTTATCCCCTTATATCTCAAAAACAATAAGCGATAGAAGAATCTATTGACATGCTACTGTAAGCACTCATTTAGATGAATTAAAAGAAAAAATACCCATTAAAATTGGATGAAAAATAAAAATCTTTATCCTGCAAAATGGCTAATTTTGGCCCCTTTAACCCCTTTTATCTCTCAAATGACAAATGTTACACAAAAATGCCTTGAATAACTTTATTCTTTTTCTGATGACAAACCATTTAAATTTTTTTAATCAAAATAGGATAAGAAATAAAAAAGCTTCAAAAATTAAGGTGTGTCCCTTTTTCAGCCCCCTTTATCTCGTAAAAACGGTAAGAAATAGTGAAAAACGAATCTTGATAAAGTTTTTTTCAATTTCAATCAAGGAACATTAAATAACAAAATTCATAAAAATCAGACAAATATTCAAAAAATTACACCAAAATTATCAAAAAACCCTTAATGATCCCCAGAAAAAAAAGGGGATGGGTAAGATTCCCCAAAATCAATCCCAACCTGTATTTCTTACAGGGGAACATTGCATTAAAATATTATAAGGATGTATTGAATAGAACAAAAGTAAATGTGCAGAAACGTAACTGTCTATGAAAGCCGAGGACGACAACAGGCTTATACCATAATACGTCCACAAAAATTAATTTGCAATGAATGAAAAAAAAGTCAAGAAATTTCAGAAAGATACAAAGAAAACACACATCAGTTACACTATTTTTGTATTCCATGATAAGTATACTGTTAAAGGACATGCAGTCTAAAATCTGCTACATGTACATGGGAGATGTTTTGAGAAAGACAGGAACTGAAAAGTTATACATGTAGTAATTTTTCCTCTGTTAGTACTATATTGTAGTAGGAGGATGTAGTACAAAGAAAAACATCAATCACTCTTGAAAAACATCAAGCACGCTTGAAAAACATTAATCATGCTTGAAAAACATCAATCACGCTTGAAAGAGCACTGTGAGAAAGTCCATGTTATGTACAAAGCTTGTAAAATTAACCCCTACATGTTTATAAAGGGCACCTGCTCATTGGGTCCTGTGGATGTCCTTTATACACAGGTTTGACTGTACAAAGGATTTCAGTAGAGGAGATTTGTTTTTTACAGTTGACCAATCAGATATAATTGTTTTTGGTAGCAATGTTACATGTAGTTGTATGGCTGAGATGAAATGTGCAAATTTTGATTAAGCTTCCTTTCTGCTCATTGGCCATGGTTTAAGTTGTGGTGTTTTATATATATAACTAATAAGATTAAAGCATGGCACTTAAGTGTAGAACATTCAGCCTGTCTAACAAACTCAGTGCACATTATTATTTTTGAGAATTACAAACTGGTAAACAAAATTCAAATTTTCAATAAACTCAAATTACTACTTGCAACAAATAACATAATCCACATTAGCAATTAACACATATATCTCACATCAATTAAAGATATATCTACCTTCCTTTGAGTGAACAATTTATCTAGGAAATATAACCTTTCTGAATGAGGCAATACAAAGACTTTATATCAATTCTACTGTCATAAACATTTGAATTTTTACAAATTCTTATCATTTAACAGAAGCTAGGATGACACAACAAATAAATCAAACTGATGTCTCCACAGAAAAATATTAGCTTCAGAAACTGAAACTCGATACACCTTGCAAGTGTCATTGACATGCAACATGTATATCCAAATAGCATGTAGACATGCAACATTTTCAGTAAATGCAAACAGATTTTTTCCTAATGATTTAGGAGTTACACAAGAGGAAATAATATGTAATGAAATACAAAAAATGCTAATAAATATTTGCACAGAAGATGTGAACTATATTCCCTGTTTGTTTTATTTTCATTTTTCAGGTTCTTCTGATGAATTATGGTGAGATTACTTTTAGTATTGAAACAGGTATTTTGCCACTAAAATGATTGTTTCTCCCACTTCTAAGTGGTAAAAAATTGTTTCATGGCTATATATCGCTACAGGTCTAAAGTAAAAATACTACAATGAAACTCCAGTGAATAAGTGCCCAAGGTAATGAAGTTTACAAAATTAGAATTCAATGTTCAAAGGTTAAGGATATGATCAATAACCAAAATAAAATCAAATTTACGTAAGATTTCTGCAACGTGTATCACAGATTCTTACCTATTTAGTCATTATATATTAAGGATAGCTACTTCTGTGCTAATTTTTTTTATTTTTTGTAATGCCAACACCCCGTTGCCATTACAAAGAAATACAAATAATGACAGATTAGTTGTTAAATTACATGTACATTGTAATTTTTTATTTCTACATGGTTCTCTAATTCTTACTTATTGATGACTCTGGGTTAGTTTAACAGTTCAAGGGAAATAACCCAAACACAACAAAAGCACCATCTTAGCTTTTGATCAATTTTGATTGATGAAAAAAACCCTTGTTCAGCACATGAATTCATCAAATGAAATCATTCCACTGGTTCCTCCCTTTAATCTTGTGATCTCTTCTTTCTGATTGTAATTTTAAGTTATGAATATGAAAATGTAAGGATTTTAGATAGGATTCAATGAGACAATTGTTTGTTCTTCAGTAAGAAGAGATGATCACTAAATAGCCCGAAAACAATGGTGTCAAAATTGAACAAAAGTAATTACAGATCCTAAATAAACACAGTATCAGTACCATAGATAAATAATAAGTAGACAAGAGACAAACTGACAAAATTTTGAATTGATATTCGATTTTTATTTCTAAAATTTTACTTATTATCATCCTTCCCTGTGATTCTATCAGCTTGTTGAGCAGCTTCGAAAAATTCGTATCAAGAAGCGTGTGCACTGAGCAGGAGTTATCAACAGTCAGCAGAACTTATCAACAAATTCTCCCAACTTTTGACAGCTTAGAACTTATAAAATAACTTTCAAAATTGCAAAATATTAATAAATATATCAAGATTTGGTGTTCCTTTTTTTATATCATGGAGTTTTATTTAAATGAATGAAGAAATTTCTAAAAGTGACATCAACAAAATATGTCTTTCCTCGATGCTGATAATGTCTGCTTGGACTTCTTCCCGCTCTTTCCATTGCATTTCATTATTTGCCATTAAATCTAATTTTTATCGTACGCTTTATTTTTATATGTCCATATTTTCGACTGAATTAGTACAAAAGCGACTAAATGTTGTTTAAATATGTCGTCTCCTTGGTTAAATTTGTGTGATTATTTTATGTTGCACATATTTCAGTTAGAATTTGTTTCGCGAATGGAGACCGACTATGAGGTCAACGAGGTTGCAAGTTTGAAAGCAGATGTTTTAGTTTCCCAGAAAATCATGAACAAAGATTTCCAGACTTATTTTGTTTTTTAAATTATGAAAATACACCTTAATGTCAGTTTTTATATCGTTTATAAGATATTTTACATGAACATTCAGGAAATATATACTTATTGGTATGGTAAACAATGTAATGGAAAACTTGCCGTTGCGATGAAGAATCCATACTTTTCCAGCGAAAATTTGGGAATAATACGCTCACTCATCCCAAGCTTCATATTCTGGCTCAAGGGATGATATTTTACCATATCTAGCTGTCAAAATGCAGATAATATATACTTATATGCCCTGTTTTTCTGCCTGTGGGACATATTTCGATATGTTCACTTTCAAAATTATTAAAATCTTTCTTAAAACCAACATAAGTACGGGTAACATCAGACTTAAAGCTACAATAAAAGTCATGTTAATCCATCTGTGATCATAACTAGAACCATTTTAACCAAATTTCTAGGGAAAAATACACATATACTTTATCTACTTTGGTAGTTTTTTCCCCAGAAATCTTTTGGAACATGGTTTTTTCTCCAAGTGAGGGCAAGTTAGCATGTGAATGTTTCATGAAGGGAAGTCTGTTATAATTATCTGTTACCATGTAAATCCTGTAATGAAGTATTAACACCTTTAATCCCTTAAGTGGGACAATTGAGTGCAATAAGCTTGTCAGAACACTGTAAGATAACTTAATTTTATATAAATGAGGCCTAAACAAAAAGGGTTTAGTTTATAGAATTTTATGTCATCAGGACACATTCAAAGGAGGATCCAGAAGACAGCATGGTGCAGCATCATGCTAAAAAATTTTAATGAAACCTCTATTTGGTTTCATGTATCCTTGGTTTTATACAGATTGAAATGCAAAATCAAGTCTAAACAGTCTCACAAAAAAGAATGTTACCGGGGTAGTTGATGATAGAATATATACCTTACCTTCTGACTAAAACACTTGACTGTTGATAATCTTTACTCGTCAAAGGTAACCTGTCAACTGGACACTGTTTCTGTATAGAGAGGTAGTTCTCCAGGCACCGTGAACAAAATGTGTGACTGCATTTGGTATCTATAGGATTTACAAGAGGCTGCAGACATATATGACACATTAAGTCTTCATCTACAGCTTGATAATAGTCATATAAATGGTTACCATCCCCTTCATGGAACTGTCCACAGTTTGGACAGACTGACTGCCCTTTAAGTCTGAACTGATGAAAGGTCAAGGTTAATGCTGAATCATTTTCATAGTCATGATACGACAAGGCCATAGTACATGCATAAACAGTCTAATTCCTTCAGCTCATTGCTTCTTCTGAAAAAAAAAACATGATTCAACAATGTCTAACTTTGGAATATGCCTCTGTTACAGTATAATGGGACATAATCAACACTCCAGAGCAATTAGTTATCTAATGCAGATAAACATGTAATTTGTTTATTGTAACAATAAACAAAACTGCTTGTACAAATCCATAGCCACAGTCAGAAATAAGGGGAGCTAATTACTGTACAATAACTGATTCAGAGGTAGTTCTTTTTCAGAACTGTATCCAATTATCCACACCACCAGCGTTGAGGGCTGCCATGAGGCTGAACTTAGTTTCACATAGGTGATGCAGAAGGTTTTACTTGTATGTTTAGTAATGTTCTCATTATGAAAATATGAAGGCAAAAAATTGACAAAATTCACTAAGTACAATATCTTATCAAATTACAGTTAAGTGAATGTTATCAATAAATATTTTCTAAGTAGTACACCAATAGACACACAATCTCAATCTTATAAGTCTTATATCAATAAATATTTTCTAAGTAGTACACCAGTAGACACACAATCTCAATCTTATAAGTCTTATATCAATAAATATTTTCTATGTAGTACACCAATAGACACACAATCTCAATCTTATAAGTCTTATAATGTTGTGAAATTATCCAATTCTGTGTATTTTGGACAAAACACTAATGCCTTTATTGGTAAATGAAACATTTACCATCCTGCAATTTCATACAGCCTAATAATACATACATTTACAAATGTATACAACCTAATGATACATACATGTACAAATGTATACAGCCTAATGATACATACATGTACAAATGTATACAGCCTAATGATACATATATGTACAAATGTAAACAGCCTAATGATACATATATGTACAAGCGTATACAGCCTAATGATACATGTACATACATGTACAAATGTATACAGCCTAATGATACATACATGTACAAATGTATACAGCCTAATGATACATACATGTATAAATGTATACAGCCTAATGATACATACATGTACAAATGTATACAGCCTAATGATACATACATGTACAAATGTATACAGCCTAATGATACATACATGTACAAATGTATACAGCCTAATGATACATACATGTATAAATGTATATAGCCTAACGATACATACATGTATAAATGTATACAGCCTAATGATACATACATGTACAAATGTAAACAGCCTAATGATACATACATGTACAAGCGTATACAGCCTAATGATACATACATGTACAAATGTATACAGCCTAATGATACATACATGTACAAATGTATAAAGCCTAATGATACATACATGTACAAATGTATACAGCCTAATGATACATACATGTACAAATGTATACAGCCTAATGATACATACATGTACAAATGTATACAGCCTAATGATACATACATGTACAAATGTATATAGCCTAACGATACATACATGTACAAATGTATACAGCCTAATGATACATATATGTACAAATGTATACAGCCTAATGATACATACATGTACAAATGTATACAACCTAATGATACATACATGTACAAATGTATACATGTATATGGTCTTGCACAATATCATTTGAGATTATTTGTCTAGATTATTTTTGACATTATGACATAAAAATGATTTAAAAGTACCACAGCTGATACATGTACATGTACTTGAGTCTAGAAGAATTAGTCTTTTTAAAACTTTGTTAATACATGTACTTTGAGTTACATTTTGTAACAGTTGTCAGTTAGCCATAACCTTTCAGACTATACTTTTTATCCTGCTTTTTTTTCTCTCAAAACTGTATCTTCTTATACTAAATTAATTTTGTTAAGCAGTCATTGTGACATATTTTTATTGTTGTCTGCCTTTGTTTAACCACTGATCCAAGATTTAGGGTGAGGGTTGAATACTCTGTTACATTCTACATTTACAAAATCTATCTGTACTTGTCCCTGGGATTTTTGGTTACTTTTGCTAAAATTTTGACACCTTTGTTTCAGGGGCTTTGTCCTTTGATCTGTGCCATGTAGATGTTTTAAAGAGCACCCAATATGAAAACAATCTCTTCACACGATGAATCATATAGAAGACTGTGTCACTGACAATTACTTCATATACTTACATTTTACATTCATCAAAGTTTTTGTCAGATTCAGAATTTTCTAAATAAACAATTGCAATTTTTAAACTTAATTTTTGCCCTTCTTTTATTTCCTAAACTTTTTTCATGTTTTGTCGATTTTCACAAAGCTTTTGATTGTGTTGTGCATAAAGAACTATTTGTAAAACTGATTAAAACTGGTATTATAGGAGGGCCGCTATTTAATAGCAATATGATAAAAATTTTATGCAAATAATAGTTGGTAGTTATTTGACAAAATCCTTTGAATTAAATGTTAGTGTACAAGAAGGAGATACCATACGCCTGATTTGTTTAAAATTTTAATCGATGATCTTCCCAACTGTTTTGAGTACACCTGTGATGCTGTCAGTATTGGTGATTATTAACTAAATTGTTTAATCTATGCTGATGATGTTGTATTATTATCCTAAACTGAGAAAGGTTTACAATCATCTGTTCATGTATTGATAAATTTGAAAAATGATGTAAATTATGGTGCTTAGATAATCCTCATTAAAAAAATAGCAATTCTATAAACGAGGAAAAGCATATGAGAACTTACAATGTGTTAAACTGTGCATTAAATTGTCTAGATATGTTCTTGGTTTAAATAGTAAAACATGTAATATGGCTAGGAAGAAGGTTTATTACTGAAGACATAATCATTAATGTGAAGTTTGTTTAAATATTATGTATGTATACATGGCTTAAATTTTTGTATAAAAATGATTTAAAAATTGATAATATAGAAAATGTTACAATAGTGTTCATTTTGTCCCATATTTTATAACAAATATGCATTTACAAACAAAAATTTCTCAAATTGAGATCTTCGATTGTATAAGCTTGGGTTAGAGCAGTATACTACTGAAGCTAGACTTGTTCAGATTAAATAAATATGAAAGTTGATTAATTTATATTATATGTACAAATTGTAGTTTTATTTCCATACCAATATAGCATTGTTAATTACTGAATATGGGACAAATCGGCCGTATTACATGGCCGGATTGACTTGGGCCGGAATGACTAGGGACGGATCGACTGCAGGCTGGAACGACTGTCTTCTGCCAGGAAACATTCATGCTGATGTGTCGAACAAATTAAGTACACCTGCGTTTATTATATGACCACTTATGTCTTCATTTGTACCTATTTGGGTAGACAGGGTGGGGTAACAAAAATTGGTGCTTGGCAGAAATGATTACTTGCCAGTATTATGGCAGTAACCAGACTTTGATGTCGTGAAGAGGGCGTGTGAGAAAAAATAATAAACAAGACACAAAGTTAGTGTACAGTTCTTGGCTCTTAAGTTATATATGTTTTACCTTTGTATGAACTTGTACCTGTTTCTATTTATGGTGATTCATGCAATATTGTTTAGAAAAAAACAAATATCCGAATGAATATGATGTAAAATGGTAGATTCTAGAGAGTATCGAAAGTAAAAATTGTTTACCCCTTGGTCCCGTTTTTAGCGACCTAACGAAAGTTTTGAAAATAAATGTTCTTTATAATGTTTAATATAGAAACATCGTTACTTGGACAGTCTTCAGTTGGTCTTGGTTACTCTTTCTTCGGCTGGAGTTGACTTAAAAAAATACACTGGTTACTTCTGTTTGTTTAATCGAAAGGTCCAATGAAAATACTGTAACCGTAAACCAGTTTATATTATAATATTAGAACCAGCGCTGGATATACTCTGAATAAAAGTCCGATTTCCTATTCTATTCAATGTTGAATGCAAAGTACCAATTCGGTTTCTATGTTAATCTCCATATTGGGGTACCAAGATATGAGAGAGAAAAAATAAAAATAAAAATTAATTTCTTGAAAAATAACAGCACCTTAATTAAGTGGAAATGTATCCGATTAATTAAATGCAACGAAAATGGTACGTTCCCATGGCTTTTCATGCCGAAAAATGAGGCTCAAAAATGGGGGATAAATTTTTGCTTAAAATTGAGGGGTACCTACTTAAATCATTGAAATTACCCACATTCTTAAAAGCTAGTTTGAAATTGATTTATCTCATATGTTTCGAAGGAAGAACCACTGCCGTTTAAATTATTTTATGTAACAAGAAAAATAAATGGAAATGGTGAGCTGTCAAAAGGGGCGTAAAACGACTAAAATGTATGAAATGCACAAGTCGAACAAAACCAAACATAAAATCGTAAAAAAAACAACAACAAACTAAAAAGTTTAAAATACTCAACGTTTCGACCAATATGGTCTTCATCACGAGTATGTAAAAAAATAAAAATAAAAAGATGTTGACTCTTTGAAACCCAGAGCAAGACTGAGTCCGTACATAAAATGTAAACAAAACAAAAAAATTATTTGACGTGGGTGTCTTCAGTAAAAAATACTTTATAGAAAATACATAAATGGCAAGGTAGATAGTAAAACTATAGAGTAAAAATAAGTAAAATAATATATTGACGTTGTGATTTACAGAAAATGTATCATACATAAGACAACAGTACCGCAAAAAGTTAGTGTGCATACTTAGTAAATGAATTGAAATTAAGAATTTTTTACATTAATTCCAAGGCGTTGTCTGTATTGTCTTCCTCCGTTAACTGTCCTTAAAACGGTTACGCGGACGTCTGTCGAGCTGTGACCAGGCAATCGAAAGTGATTACCAACTGGACAATTAGTTCCATTCTTTATAAAACGCAAGTGTTCTGCAAAGCGGTCACCAAGGCGATGACATGTCTCTTCGATATATACCTTATGCACAATTCGTATAGACGATTGCGTAAACCAAATTATTATCGGTACAGATATGCCCATTTTGAATTATGTATTTGTTGTCAGGGCCCAAGATCCCTTTAGTTTCCATGGTGTAGGGGCATGTCACACATCTGGACCTTTTACATGGCCTGGTTCCCCGGTAGTCAGTTTTGTTCTGAGGAAATGTTGACTTGATCGAACTACTGATTCAGTGGTTGTTTTTTTTTAGACTTTTCCCCTTACGGTAAGCAGTGATGGGAACAGCCTCAAAAATTTCGCACATCAACGGATCTTTCATCACTATGTTGTTAAAATTGTTCATTAGGATGTTACGAATGGCGACATTATGGGGATGGTAAGTAAGGAAATCCTCTTCATTGCTGCAGATGCGTCTAAGTCTAAGAAACTGAGATTTAGAGATGGCATCTTTGCAAGACTTAGGATGACAAGAGGAATAGGTCAGGTAGCAGTGTGCGTCGGTAGGTTTATAAAAGACCGAAGTTTCGATGCTGCTGTCAACCAATTTACATGTCAAGTCAAGGAACGACAATTCCGTTTCACTAACAGAGAATGTGTATTTAATTGATGGGTGGTAAGACGAAACGAAATTGATGAAAGACTGGAGTTCCTCGTCGGAGTCATCAGACACTCCGAAGACATCATCTATATACCTTTTACGAAGAGGAATGGGTCCATCAAATTCTGTAAACATCTTTTCCTCCAGATAGCCAACAAACAGACAAGCAAAACTCGGTCCCATTTTTGTACCCATTGCCACCCCTCCCGTCTGTGAGAAGTAATCTCCCTTGAATTGGAATGTGTTGAGTTTGAGTACCAATTCAGTTAGCCTCAGAATTATATCAGTATTTACATATGGATTGGGTCTCTTGCCCAAAAAGTGTTTAACAGCAATAATAGCATCGTTATTAGGGATGCTGGTGTGTAAAGCTGTTATATCCATGGTGAACATTTTCGGATGTGGGGAGACAGCTTTATAGTTATCGAAAATATTGAGTGCATGAGTAGTGTCCGTGACATATGTAGGTAGATTCTCCACAATGGACATAAATATTTCATGCAGAAAGCTAGAAATATTTTCTGTAGGACAGCTACATGCAGAAACTATGGGTCTTCCTGGGTTCTCTGCTTTATGAATTTTAGGTAACATAAAATATTGAAGTGCGTGGTTCAGAGGTGATGAGATTTTTGTCCAACGACGGTAGGATTCCTGCATCGATAGACGAGGATATAATGCCCTTTACATGTTTTTGATTATCCTTAGTGTTGTCAGAAGATACTTTTTTGATAGAAAGTATCATTAGATAGCTGAAACTCCCCTTCTCTAACATAAGTGTTGGCGTCCCAGGCAACAACAGGACCTCCCTTATCAACCGGCTTAATGACAATGTCACGACGGAGCTTAAGCTGTTTGAGGGCTGTTTGTTCTTCTGGGTTGAGGTTATGCCTTTTAAGAGGACGAGTTTTGAGATTTTTTATCTGGCCCAAAGAAGTAGTGATGTAATGGTCAAGAGTAGGAAACCAGGAAGACTTAGGTGTAAAACTTGAATTACTCTTGTGAAATTTCGCAAGGAGTCCATCAACTTCATCAGGAGTTGACGATAGGTCACGTTGGCTATCCTTTCCAAAGAAAAATGCTTTCAGTAGAAGTCGACGGAAAAATGCCTCTACGTCAATGTGGTTCTGAAAACGGTCGGCAGTAGAGGTTGTAGGTACGAAATTTAAATCTTTGGACAAGAGGCTTTTTTCAGCAGGGGAAAGGTTGACTGTAGATAGCACACATCGGACAGTTTCTTCAGTAAGTGAACTGGATTCGGATGTATTAGGAATAGCTGGCTGGTTACACATAGGCGATGCTGTTTTATGCGAAACCAGGGACTGGCTTTTTTTACTTTTATTTTGATTCAAAAATATGAAAAGTTCGGAATTTAAAGAGCGGATGTAGGATATAATGTCATTAGCGATGTAGTGAATGCAAGAGGAAAAAAGTTTCTTCTTGTAAAATAACTTGTTCTGTTGAAATATATTCAACTTGGTTTGTAAAGCCTGAACAGTAAGCCGTACCAGTGAGAGGGAATATTTTGAAGACATTTTATCCATTTGAGACAGAAATTTCTGTTGGTTAGAAACACATTGTATGGGATTGGACTTGTGCTGGAACCCTTTTGGAACTACATGTTGCCGAAGGCAGAGTCTCAAAAAGTTGAGATGACTGTTATATCTAGTGATTGCAGTGGTAGTCTTGAACAATTGAAGGGAGTAAGTACGGACGTAGTCAGGGTGGTTTGAAACAAATTCCGTTAAACAATTTAGATGTCAGTAATTTTAGAGAGGGCATGGTCGCAACTTGTAGGGAATGAACCAGCACATGCCCCTACACCATGAAAACTAAAGAGATCTTGGGCCCTGACAACAAATACATAATTCAAAATGGGCATATCTGTACCGATAATAATTTGGTTTACGCAATCGTCTGTACGAACTGTGCATAAGGTATATATCGGAGAGACATGTCGTCGCCTTGGTGACCGCTTTGCAGAACACTTGCGTTCTATAAAGAATGGAACTGATTGTCCAGTTGGCAATCACTTTCGATTACCTGGTCACAGCTCGTCAGACGTCCGCGTAACCGTTTTAAGGACAGTTATTTAAACGGAGGAAGACAATACAGACAACGCCTTGAGCAGAAAATAATTTTTAGCCTGGGGACACTCCGACCCCGTGGAATTAATGTAAAAAATTCTTAATTTCAATTCATTTACTAAGTATGCACACTAAGTTTTTGCGGTACAATTATCTTATATATGGTACATTTTCTATACATCACAACGTCAATATATTATTTTACTTATTTTCACTATATAGTTTTACTATCTACCTTGCCCTTTATGTATTTTCTATAAAGTACTTTTTACTGAAGACACCCACGTCAAATAAATATTTGTTTTTGTTTACATTTTATGTACGGACTCAGTCTTGCTCTGGGTTTCAAAGAGTCAACACCTTTTTATTTTTATTGTTTACATACTCGTGATCAAGACCATATTGGTCGAAACGTTGAGTATTTTCAACTTTTTAGTTTGTTATTGTTTTTTTTGCGATTTTATGTTTGGTTTTGTTCGACTTGTGTATTTCATACATTTTAGTCGTTTTACGACCCTTTTGACAGCTCACCATTTCCATTTATTTTTCTTGTTATCTATTGTCGCGTGAGCTGTTTCGCAACATACTTAGTTTTTTAAAATAATTTTATGAATTGGTACATTGTATCCTGTTATTGTAAATTATGTTATCTTATTTCATTTTATATTTATTTAGTAAATGTATCTTATTTATTTTTTTCGAAAATCCAAATTCACGTTAGAACTGTGAGGGCAGCTCGTGTCGATCTTAATTGCTTATCATTTTGCGTGTTGCCTATTCTGGCTTTTATATTTGTTACTGCTTGACGGTGTTTATCAATTTATGCAATAGAATAAGTGCTGCAATTGTATTTGCTTTAGTTATGCGTGCTGTTTAATGTGCTTTTAATGTCTTTTATTTATGCTAAGATACATGTTTGTCTTTTATGTCGTAATTGTCATATATCTATGTCGATCAAAGCCTCAACATAGCTTATGTTGTTGCCTTGTTATATGTTCCATGCCTACTTTAAATAAAGATTTATGACTTATAACTATTTACATGAAACGGAACAAATCTTTGTTACTTTATTCCGGGGAACGTTACAATTTAAGGAAAACTCTGACTATTTGAACCTAACTTGGCCACAGTCATCATAATGGTGTCTTAATTTACAAATCTAGAAGAAATAAATATCCTATCATTTTTCTTAACCGTCATTCTAAAGAAAGAAGGGCCCTCATTCCTAGCTCACATTCCTGCATCGTCAAAGATGATGTTAGTTTACTGGCGCGTAATAGAACTTGTAGGTCTCTCTTGTGTTTTATTTAAAAAAAATCTATAATAAAATTATTTTTTTAAATTCTCGTTCTTTTGTCAAATCTAATGTTTGGCCCCAATCTTCCAAACCGATACTGTGACTTTATGTCAAGTGCCAGACATTACACGCATTTTCAGGACGAGAACTAGTTCATCCAGATTTGGTTGAAAAAGCACATTATACATGTATATACATTTTAAAAGGCCAACGTACATTGGTTGTCGGTGGAAAGGTTTAGAGAGTTACATGCCAAAGGATGGACAATTTAGCCTTTCGCAGACTTCGTTATATATACTATTCCTAGATCGGAAGTATATTGTACAAATTTGTCAATAACTGCAGTTGTTATGAATTAGATGTATGTTAATTTGAAATTGGCGTGTTTCATTCTAAATTAACAAATGATTTTATCTTTTACTTTTATAAAATTACCAGTGATTGCAACTCCTGGGAAAAATCATGACATATTATTTTGTAGCCATCATAGACTTTCAAAAGTCCCGTTTTATTTATTCCCGGTGAAAGCTAAGTCATTAGCATTTTGATCCAGAAAACTGTACATAACATCTTTAATTTTATTCATAACTTTACCACACTGAGTAGAAACGGAATCAAAATCAGAACTTGATTTTATTGGTATAAAATCCATACAACTGGATTGTCACCACAATACAACCAATAAACAATTACAAACAAAAACAGTATTATTATATATTATATGTGCTCTGTAATATGCCCTCCTGGGGCCCTTATTTGGAAATAAAGTATCTATTTGTCTATCTATCTATGTACACAATAAAAAAATGTATGATATTTCACTAAAAGTGGAATAAATGGTTAAATAATGGCTCAGAACTGCTAATGCTGCACTGGCTGAATACTCCTATAATACAGTCAAAGTGAAACTGAAAGTAGAACGTGGCCAAGGGTCAAAGGTAAAGTTGGTATTCATCCGCAATTTTAATAATTTGTATGAATGGATTTGCCCTAGTAAATCCAGTAAACATTTATATGAAATGTGTAACAAATCCAATGTCAAACATCGAAAATCATGGAAACATGAGTATTGCAATAATTTGTATAAAGATAAAGATGTTTAAAATGACATGTTACCTTTCTTAAAATGTAAACAACGTGAAAAACCGCAAACTATTTTTGAAATTTGGTAAATGGTTCTCCTAACTTTAATGTGTGCCATGTAAATCGAAGGTGAAACATAAAAATTATTTTCGCCATATAAAAATTAATTTAAATGTTTTTCATGTTTTAGTTAGAATTGGTATCTAAGTATCTAGATACCAAATAATTTATGTTTTCTTAATTATGGAACTATTTGTTGCATCGCAATCGAGCACTTTAGTTGTAAACAGATCTAATGGCAGGTTGCGGTTGTTGAAAGCAATATGGGCCTTCCCGCTTCTAAGAGGTGGTTCCTGCGGACAGCTTTCGTCTTCTTCCAAATTTGTTTTGGAGGAGGTAAGCATATTTGCGTATTTCCAAAATAACATTTTAATTAATGTTGACATGGTTGGGTTTTTTGTTAAATTCAGTTTGCATGACGGTTCATCGATCTTTCATTCCAGGTTCCGAATATGGCGGATCTATGGAACCAATTTCAGCATCATCAACTCAGTTCCTTACATTGGTTGACAAATTAATTCAGCGCCATATAATTGGAAACCTGCCAAATTATGATGTTCAACAAAAGAATAATTTAGTTAAAGACGGAATCAAATTAAAATTAGGAAATGTGGAAAGATTTTGGCAGTCAGATAGTAAATCTAGTGTGCAGACAAGGAGTGGAAGAATCCGAAGGTCCTATGTGGCAAGATACCCATCTGTTGACCAGTATGACCTACCTGCTCCTATCCCAATTGATTATATTCTTGTTGTGGTAATTATTATATTATTTAACATATTTTATTGCATATTTATTTAGGTACTTTGTTAGTCATGACACAACATCTGTACACTGGGACAATTCAGATTTAAATGAATCAAACTTGATACATGTACAACCTCATCTCAAAACCAGCCATTTATTTTTTTTTAAATTCACAAGAAATTTTTAGATGAAAGATTTGGGATAAGCTGTACACTAAATGCAAGCCTAAAAATTTTCAGGATTTTGACAATTTTTATCCCAACATATTCCTATACTGGGCTATAGAAAATAGTTTTAGGTTTTACTTGAATTCAGGATTTTGGCACCTGATGTACTATGCTATATTATACAAGTTTCTGAATTAGGATCATTCCTTTAGGGCAACACTTTAGACATGTGTATCATGTTCTCAGTCAGTATTAAATTGTTTCAAAAGTGTTCCAGGTAGCCAGATTAGGCAAGTGGATAGAAGAGCAAACTATTCGAACACTTGCACAGGGTGGGTGGGGTTGCTGTTTGACAACAATTTGGATGTGACTGTTGTTTGTTCTTTGGAAGAATAGTGTTCAGGACAAGCAATTACCCAAAACATACTCTATCTTACACTAAATGTTGTAATTCATAAAACTCTACTTAAAGGCAAGTCAAGCAACTAAAAATTTAGGAACAATTTGAAGAATACTGAAAATGAAACAAAGTTGATAATTTATTTCTGTATTTTGAGCATAAAGATGCATGACTAATATACTGTATGTTGTGAAGAAATTGTGGCACTGTTCTACACAACTGTATAGAAATTATTACCCTGTTCTAAACAACTTACAGAAATTATAACCCTGTTCTAGACAATTAAAATGTACAAAAATCATGACCCTGTTCTAGACAACTGTACAGAAATTATGACCCTGTACTAAACAACTGTACAGAAATTATGACCCTGTTCTAAACAACTGTACGGAAATTATGACCCTGTTCTAGACAATTGAACTATGCAAAAATCATGACCCTGTTCTAGACCACTGTTCAGAAATTATGACCCTGTTCTAAACAACTGTACGGAAATTATGACCCTGTTCTAGACAATTGAACTATACAAAAATCATGACCCTGTTCTAGACCACTGTTCAGAAATTATGACCCTGTTCTAGACAATTGAACACTACTAAAATCATGACCCTTTTCTAGACCACTGTTCAGAAATTATGACCCTGTTCTACACAACTATACAGAAACTATGATGCTGATCTAGAAAATAAGACCCTTATTGTGGTACAGTCGTACTACAAAACTTATAGAGTAACCCCCCTGGGTTCTTGCCTTATTTTATGCACAGATCATACAGGTTAACCTTTAAAGTTTTCTTTAGTTTACAAGACTGAATTATAATTTTGTTTAAGATTATGTGTATGTATGGATTTATGATTCATCTGTGTATATTCAGAATAAATGCACAGAAAATTGAATGTATGCATTCTGAAGGCATCTTAGCAAAAAACTCTTTTCACAATGCCAAGCAGATTATATTCCATTAACATGGTTTACATGTATTAATATGTTAATTGAACACAAACATTTATCATAATCAGATGTTTCTAATTAGATAAGAGAAAGACTGCATTTACCTTTAGTTTTTAAAGTTATATAACAGTTATATTCACTTACTGTATAAAACCCTATACTTTGTATACATGTAGGTTATAGATTCATGTTAAATGTATAAGAAATCGCTAAGTACTTTAACTTTGACATCTCATGGTTAAAGATGGTGGTAACTTTGAGTTCAAACTAATAAGAGTTGGAGAAATGTTTCCTTCAAAGCATTGAAAGTTTCAATTAGGTGCTGAAATAATACAATCTCACATTCTTATCCAATTTTTGGTAAAAAATGGGGTTAGGTATAAATGTACCTAAATATAGGCAAGCATAAGAAGTGTTGCAATTTTTATTGTTCACAAAAAATGTTATGTGGCGATTTAAAATTTATGAAAATATGTCACTAGGCAGAGGTTTCATAATCTTTTGAGGGGCCTCGGTGGCCGAGTGGTCTAGATATTTTGTCATTCCTGTCAATGCTGAGGTTGTGAGTTCGAATCTCACCTGTGGCGGGGTGTGTTTGACTCTTAATTGATGAGGACTGCCAATTTTCCTACTGAATGTCAGTGGTTCTCTCCGGGTACTCCGGCTTCCTCCACCAAAAAAAACTGGCTGCGCGAAATAGCCAAATGTGCTGAAAACGGCATAAAACCCCAATTTAACAAAACATAAACAATTTACTTTTTTTATAAAGATAGATTCTTTAAATGATTGAGGAAGATTTCCTTGTTTGTGATGGTATATGTATTAAGAATTGTTCACCATGTTCTTAGACTGTATATTTTATCAATACTTGAGATTTTTACCAATGAATAACATCATTTTGTAAGTAATGGAATGATTTGTTCTTGTTGTTTTCATATACATTGTGCAGCACTGTCATTATCAAGGAATTCAATTTCAAATTTGTGCCAGAATATTTGTTATCAAGATGAAAACCTTATCAAATATTTAAAATTTTTCAAATTAAACACAGCTGGCTGTTATCTTTTGAGTTTCTATAGAAACCATTTAGATTTAAACTGAAATGTTTGAAATTATTAAAATGTGATAGATCTTTGATATATTAGAGTGACTAATTTTCACCAGGATTCTTTGATCTGATTTATATGTAGTTACATTTTATAGCTTAAAACTGAAAGATATTTGGCATGATTTCCCCCTTGTCTTTTGTGAAGAAAAAAAAAGATATATAAATGTAGCAGTCTTACATTTCAATCTTGTTCGAAAGGATATGTTAATTGTTATTTTTGTCTTTTTGGCCCTTCAGATCTACAGTATACATTTTGGTCATGACACTGCTTTGCCTAATAGTTTGCATCTGCTAGGAACAACTTTTGCAGTAATATTTGTGTATTTCAGCCTTAGTTTTAATGTAATTTAACAGACCCCCTTTTAAGACCCTTTCCAGTTTAAAATTAAAAAAAATATTTTAAACAATGATGCAGAAAAATATATTGAATATGCAAATACCTGTACATGGACCCTTTGTGGCATTTTATGGTAAACAACAAAATGAATAACAGGACAGGTCAACAATGATGTATCAATCAATCAATGTCACACAACTGACAGAATCTGGACAAAAAATATAATATCGAAAGAGCGAGAGTTGGGATAGTCTGACTTAGCACAGACACTGAACAGTGGTGGGGATAAACCAGTTTAATGGGTTTTTTTATACTATAAAACATTGGTAGAACTGCAAAAATTAGTTGTATGGTACATAAATTAGACAGCAGAGTCAGACTGATACCTAATACTGAAATTGAAATTACATGTACAAGACAAAATTACAAACGATCAGACAATTAAGCTACAAGACACCAAATAACCCAACAGCCACAATTTAATCTCCAAATTTTCATTTTGAAGTTTGGATAAAAATCAAGAGACATTAAGGTAAAAATTGGTGAGCATCGTCTCCAGTCATGGATAGTCATAGATTTCACCTAAAATCTTGTCACAAATTCTATCAAGTTTCTCCAGAATTAAATGATTTTTTTTGGCCAACACCCAAACTGTTAAAAGCTTTCAGGGGCATTTCTAAATCCAACTATAATTTTTCAGTTTTAATATTTAAAATCTTAAGGATGGAGACTCCTGCACACAACTACACTGGTTTGTTTTCTGAGACTGACTATCATTCTATTTTTCACATTACAAGAAAACATAATTTGTGATGATAGCAAGTAGTCATCTAGTAACAATATGAATTCTTTAACTTCTGTATACATGTAGGGAAACACACACTGATACATGTACCTAATTCCATGTGGACAAAACACACCCAGATACCTAATTCCATGTGGACATGTCAAATTTCTGGGTTAACTTGATAAGCTTGATTCAAGTGTATATATATGCCACAGAGATTATTCTATACATTTTAAAATGGGTCTCCTTAACACAAACTTGCGAATTTTTAACCCATTTAGAATTTTTCCAGCAGACTTGTGCCATACCAAAACAGCTTCAATATGACTTCCACTAGATATCCCTCCTGTCAGTTTCAAGTCATTGACATCATTGTTATGAAAGCATGTACTTACTCAGGGTCAATCTAATCAACTGATAATACAACTAAAGTCTTGTATTTACGTGTACATTTGCAAGAATAAATGTAACATACTAATTTCAAGATTGTAACATCTGCGACACCTAAATGGCATAGTAGTGTCAACCATGATGCCAGCATTAACGTCAATATTCTAATAACCCTAGAAGTTTTCCTATGTCTTAAGGTCTATTTAATTTCTACATTTTATTCTATAGTATATGAAATTGCAGGTTAAGTAGTAATCTATTATGGACTTCTCCTGAAGAATCGTTTTCCTGTAGTGTTGTCTGGTGAGGTATAGTGCCCGAGCTGTATTGTCTGGTCAGGCATAGTGCCCCAGCCATATTGTTGTCTTGACAAAATAAAGAAAAACATTCATTTTAACATGTATATGTAACAAAAGCAAATTGTTAACATTTCGAAATCAGTAATCACATAACTTGTCAAACCTCTTCTTCGGCAGCTCAGCCATGTTGTAGCAAATGATAACTAAATGTTATGTTACACCCTCTATCAAAGGGGAATAATTGTAAGTAAATTAATTTTTTTAAATTGCAGTAAAATAAGTATTGTCCCAGCATTAGGTATAGTGCTCCCGTAGTCAAGATTAACAAAAGACTGTTCAAAAATAGTGAATGCTCATTGTCCAATCAAATGTACAGATTTTTACATATTATGTACTAATACACATGTATACCTATATCTTTATGCATAGAGTTCATGGTTGCACATCATATATGTAATTTCAAATGATTGCTATAGCCTGTGAGTTCATGACAAGATGTTTTTAGCTCAATCTTTATTCATTTAGCTTCTTCGTTTTGGTGTCAAAGGTTTTTTGGGTTTTTTTTTTTGCAAGAATCCAGCTTTTTTGACCAATAAAACTTGCATTAAATTATGAGTTTGATTTGGAAATGCAGACTCTCAGTTTTTATTAAAGTTCTACAGGTGAAATATCACAGAAAATGGGCTACAAAGGACACACAAATAAGTGGTTAAAATGGGTGATAAGCAAAAAATAAATGATGTAGATTAATGGGTATAAAAAAATCATGACCATGCATCTTTGAGATGATGAGGAAAAGTGTTAAAAGCCTGTGGAAGACTTGTACTTCCAATGACATCCATTAATACTAAGTATTTAATGGAAATACTGAAGCCTTGGGCTACCATTGATAACTATTAAAAACAAAGTATTTAATTGACCATCCATTATTTATCATCTAAAACACATCTGAAATCCTGAAGATATTGATGTGTGACTTCCAATCACAGCCTTTGACAGTGTTTATCTTGTGCGTGGGTGTTAAAATTTCTGGTCTCTGATGACCCTGCAGTATTGATTGGAATGGTTTGTCATCTTATTTTCATGGTATTACCATATTTATTTAGCATTGTCATATTAGATTGGGTAGTCCATGATCAAATTTTCTACAAATAATAGAACTCATTTATGTTTCATCATCAAATGTACTATTACTGAGAATAATA
Organism: Mytilisepta virgata; assembly: GCA_028015205.1. Lineage (NCBI taxonomy): Eukaryota > Metazoa > Mollusca > Bivalvia > Mytilida > Mytilidae > Mytilisepta > Mytilisepta virgata. The sequence goes on from CM051515.1 coordinate 46,925,672, forward strand.
GGTTCTCACAAGAGTTCAAAATTGAAGATTGGAAAATCTTCAACGATTTTTTAAAATTCACGTCTTTCCCAAGTGGAGCGCAACGGAATGAGGGCAAAGACGCTGAATTTTAAATACGAGTTGAAGATTTTCCAGTTCTTCATTTTTGAAAGAGTGTAAGTACCTATTTCTTCCGTAAAAACAGGGGGTTTAGGCTTTCAGTATGAACAGTCAAAAAGGTATAGTGATGTTACGTTTGATTGGTCAAGAGTCAAAGTAAACGAATGTATTAAGGATTCTCAATGGACGTCATACCGAGTTAAGACGAGCGCACGTGAACTTGTGTCCACTCAAAAATGGCCATTTACGGAAGAAATAATCATTCTTCCACACATGTTGGCCATTTACGGAAGAAATAATCATTCTTCCATACATGTATGTTCAATACATGATACATTGCATTGAAATTGGTATATTTTTATTATAAGAAACCTACAAATGTATTACTAAAAAGCAATCATCTAAAAAGAAATTTTGACCTTTTTATCTTATCTTTGTAGATCAGTTGATGAGAGGTCAGTTTAGGTTGCTTCTGTCATGTTTTTGTGGAATTTAGTTTACATGTATATCGTAGTTACTGTATTTGCTTAAGCCGACAAAATGTAGTAGAAATATTTTTGAATATGTGTTCAACCGTGTTTTAAAACAAGAAGCTGTCTGACAGACAGCAAACCTGATTATGCTTCTTCAAGGCTTGGAGCCCTTCTCTGTACTTTGCCAAACTTTTCTTCCAGGCTTGAAGCAATCCTCTGTACTTTACCAAACTTTTCTTCCAGACTTCGAGCCACCTGCTGTACTTCAGACTTATCTTCAATGGCTTGGAGCCACCCGCTGTACTTCACTAAACGTTTTCTTCAAGGCTTGGAACCATCCGCCCTACTTTGCCAAACTTATAACCGCATTATAGCCCGTCAAGACTGAGTTGGAATCTCATAAGTGGCGGGGTTTCTTGACTCCGATGTAAATTGACAAGGATTGCCAATTTTCCTACCGAATGTCGGCAGTTCTCTCCGGGTACATCGGCTTCCTCCAACAAAAAAACTGGTCGCTGCAAAATAGCCAAATGTGCTGAAAACTGTAAAATCCCAACTAAACTAAACAAAACACATTCAAGATTTATTTCTAGCCAAATGTATCAATTTGAAAACATAAAGAATAATCATTTAGTCAATTTCAGTTAAAAAAAATCATTAATTGCCATAATTTTATTTTTGCGTGTTTGGTTGATTTTGTGGGGCCATTTAGGACTCACCACATCATGTAATCTTAATGAATGTGATGGATATCTTTCTATCAGGTTTGTTCAGTTTGGAGTTGGGATGTTGGATTCTTCAAATTTTACTGCATATTCCTTCTTTTCATATACATTGTGTTTCATTTTAGATTTTCTGTTCGTTTATTGAAATTTCCATAGGTTTTTAAGTGTCATGTCATCTGTGACCTGTTTAAAAAAAATATTTTCATCCTCACTTTATTACTAATTAAGGGTTTCTAATCATACAGATATTTTGTTTGGTTATACAAGTATTTAGATATGACACGATAGAACAAATTTCATTTTACACATGTAAATGCGTTGTGAGATATTAAATGGAAACCTTTCTAAAAATTAATAAAGATAACAGTCAGAACCCTGAAAAAAACATGGACGGGCAGATACAAATTAAAGAATTTATTTATTATGGACTAACAAATGTGATTGTTTTGCACTTTAGATGGTGAAACTCAACTCAACTCCTCCACTTACTACCAAAAGTGCTTCGATTTTTCTTGAAATTGTTAAGTCTTGTACCAAAATGTATTCAAATCTTTAAGATTCTTCGTTGCTTCTTGAAGTGTCACCTCAAAGAAATATCTTACTCTTGAACATTTTTAAATTTTCAGATGTGATGTCTAAAAGCCATTCTGTTTTAATCCTTATATAGTGATCTTAACATCTGAAAAACTTGATCTATAAAAATTAAAGTTAGAGTAATTGATAAACAGCTGTACATACATGTAGTGTATGCTAATAAATATTATTCAAGCCCAATACTATAACCTGTAAATGGCTAAGAAATTGGTTTTTCAATGTATGATGGGTTTCATATCTTTGACTTCAAAGCGAATATTCAACATCGATATTATATTAAAGAATTAATAAAATGATTGAAAAAAGTGATTATTCAACTCAAAAGGCAGGAAATTTCATTGATTATATTTTTACGATAATGTAGACATCGAAAAACCATAAATATCTCACTTGAGCTCTCACAGAGGTCAATTCGGTATAAAAACCATGCATTATTAGTATCTATTAGTTCTTCTATGTAAAATTGCGGAAATGACTTATTAAAGATGGGATGTAATAACAAAGCCTATTGCCTGTTCAGGTGAAATATCACACTGTTATTGAAAATGTTGGCTTAGAAGCTGAGAGGAAATAATTGAACTTGCTCTAGAGAAGACTGACTTATCCATATTTCATATACTTTAGTAATGACAAGTGCTCTGTTGTTGATATAAATCAACTGATTGGATGAGGAGAAATGTCATAAACAAATTTCGTATAAGATATACATTGCACATATATATTGTATCCATCAATAATTACAGGATGGATATTATGAATTAAAAACACAAAATTCGAAATGAGTAAATATCCTACACATGTGTCAAGGGGCAGATGAGATCTTTGACTTTTAATAAATTTTTTATGGGGCTATAAACTTCACAAATTTTTTCCCACTCCCAGGTGCCAAGATCAGTTGTTTTAATGTCTGCATGCTGAGATTGTACTTTTTTTGTACTGACACTTTTAACCAAATGGACCGAACCTTTACAATATTAGTTGAAAGGTCATTGTAAAGTTTACATACATTCAGACATTATATGACATTATATGACTGCCATAGACATATAATCTGATCAGTCTAATTTAAAAAAAAAAAGTCTTTTGCATAGGTCTAAAATACTTGAAATGATACACTGAGGATAGTTTGGAACTGTTTTGTGAGTAAATATAGACTAAGTTCCAAAGCTCTTAGTTAATTTGTTATCCTGTTATGTAACAGACAAGTTTTCCATTGCAAATGTACTGAAACATGGATTAAACATAATAAATAACCACATGGCCTCAATATTTTTGTTACCTGAATTAAATGGAAGTTGTAATAACATCTTCTATCAATGCTGTTCATCTGTTTAACATTGGTTTTTTGTTTTGTATTGTAATTGAAGTCCATATTAAGGAATTTATTCAATAAAATTCACTTATTTAATTTCTAAGGGACATGCATATCTCTTTCTTAACCAGTTATTTACAGGAGAATTTTTAAGGCATCTCAAGTGTTCCATGGAATGCTCAGACCCGATAAAAGTTTTGAGTGAGAATCTAAGATTTATTTTTTCATGGCCTAATTAGACATTATTCAAGAATACTATTTTATGGAAGGTTTTTAATTTCATTGGAAATAATGTACAGATTGTATGGCTATATTAATTTTTTTATTGATTGAAAACAGTGCGTTATCATGGTTAGAATAAATGGATAAATCTATGTATGCATGTGCGAACAAAACAACGCAGGTGGAATTGTCACAAGTGGTAAAAATAAGCCAACTGATTAAACACACACTCAAAAATACATAACTTTTAATTTTTTTTACAGAATTTAGGCATACCTGTTCAAAGTTTAAACGAGACTGCCCTACGATGGCTTGAAATTGCCTTTGCTAATAACCTTAGCCTGCCATTAGAAAATGTGGTTACACAGAAAGTTGGGGTAAGTTAATGGATTTATAATAGTAGAAAATATTGTTAATGCTTGCATACAGACAAACAAACAAACAATTAAAAATCATAAAAGTTAAACAAAAGATGTAACTAGATAGCTTTAACAAGCGTAACATCATTGTAGTTGAATGTGAATAATTCAGTGTCTTTGAACCAATTTTTCTTTAACAAAAGTACAACTGGACAAAATTTGCACTTTTAGATTAGAAACGAAGCATGTAACAGTACACTATTATTAGCCAGACTCTAATTCCGTTTATAATTGAGATTTTATTGACTTTGTGTACAAAATCTAAGTCTACAAAAACAGTGTCTGTTATGTCAGAACGGACATCAATACTGGTCTCCTCTAATTACAGTACAATGAATATTTCATTAGGCCAAACTAACTGTATATATGTTTCTGGTTTTTATTGCTAAAGATCACATTATGATTGTTATATTTAGAGAAATATATAATTTATTACTTATTGTGAATTCAATACAGGCCTTTCAGGCCCTGTCTTACATGGAAAGCATGTAATTATAGAATAAATCCTGCAATTGTACAAGTAAGAAATCATTGTTTACTGTACAGTGTTATCTACAAATGTACATGTTTCCAAGAAAAGTCAATATGGCCCTCTTTTGGTATATGTATTTTTGTTTCATCAACTTCAAGTTGAGAAGATACTATTGAGTTTGATAAGATTTAATGTTAAATTGACATCTCAGTCATAATTCTTTATGTTGGGAAAAACAAGAGAATATGTTTTGAGGGTGAGTAGAAGGGATGTTTACATGTACATATATCTGGAATTCTTGATGAAGCAAGGTTTTCAGAGGTAAAAAAAAATAATGAATTTCCAGATAGTTTAAAATTCTGATATCCCAATATTTTAATGGATGTAAATCCTGGTCTAAATAAAATCTAATGACTATGATTTCATATCTTAACATTAGAATTTACATGTATGTACTGATAAAGTCATAAGATTCTTAGTTAAACTAGGCTCTGGGAAACAAAATAGTCCCAAGACAACAAAAAGTTCATTCTTGTCAATTTTTAAAATTTTACCAAATTGACGAACAGTTAGATCAATAGTGATGCATCTCTCAACTGTTTAGCAAATGAAGGGTGTATAGAACTTTATAAAGCAGTACAACATGGTTTTTGGTATAAACTCACCCAGGTGAGTCGTGGACTAGTCATTTTAGCTTGGATTCACCTGGATTTAAATGTATTGTTGGACTGGCTAGTATTTGGAATAATGATTTGGGACTCGCCAGACTGCGATTCTACCAAAAGCCTTGCACAACCCATTAATAATTCTGTCAGCAAAACATTTATCTTAAACATGACATAAAATCTCTTGTCATCATTTATTTACCTAGATGCAGGTTCCCTGAAGACCCTGATGTAATGTGAATTATTAGATCTGTTTATCCTGATAAAAGTACATTTTAATGAAATAATATTGGAATCTGAAGTGAAACACATTATTACGAACTTTTGCAGATCAATACTTTTGAAATTTTAACAAGTTACATAACCAGCTCCTGATTGTAAATAAAAGGTTTTAAGAAGTCAATATAGATCTCCATAATAAGCTTAATGTATTCCTACACAGTAATGTGACACTAAGTAGTTGCATGTAAACAGTAAGCCTTTTAATTCAGGTATTGTTTGTTTATGTTTTTGCAATTGGTTTATTGGAGTATTTTACGACTTTCTTGGCAGTTGGCTATTTTGTGGTATTTTGAAGGTCACAGGTTTGATCCCTGGCCCAGTCAAACCAAGGACATTATAATTGGTATTTGCTGCTTCTCCGCCAAGCAAACGGCATCTAGGAGTAAGAACAAAGATGGACTGGTTGGCTCCAAGTCAGTATAATGCGTCAGAATGGGGTGACAGTTACCTTGTTAGCTACATTTGTAGCACATTAAAAATCCGGCTCAGCATTTGGGTCTAGTACAAATCAAGCATCATATTCATTATCATATCAACATGTTCTTGTCCTGATATGTACCTGGTTGCCATTGGAAGTTAAACATTAGAATAGGAACTGTTCAGCCTTGGATTTTTTTGTGTTAATCATGTCTGTTTTATATAATTTATATGTATATATATTTAATATTATACTGAAAAGTGGTATATACCCCTCACTTTGGAGGGAGAATTTTATAAAATCATTATTTAAAGGTGGAGGTATAGCTATCTCTAGTTGCTTTAGTTAATTTTTTTACAAAAATACTTTCAAATAGACTTGACAAATATCTAGAGCAAAACGACATAATTTCCAGTGAAAAATTGGTTTCCAAAAGAAGGCAAGAACCAATGATCACACTTTCACTCTAAAGAGTATGACCTATAAATATTTCAGAAAAAACAAATACTTATTTGACTGTTTTATTGACCTAAAAAAGGCTTTTGATACTGTAAACAGAGAGGCACTTGGGTGAAAAATGCAATGAGCTAAGTCATAACTGAAACAATTGAAATTACCTGATTTTGTTCAGTCATGTCATCCAGAGAAACGAAAAACATCTGCCTGTGGAATTTTCAATGTAAAAGGGAGATAACTCTTCATATGAGATTTTATAAAATTAAATATTACAACCCCGTGATGCAAGGTATATGCACAAGGTGCATTAAAAATATTTAAAATAACAGTTTTACATATTTTAGGATAGGTCTCAGTTGATTAATTCAGACTATTTATTATTTGAAATTTTCAAGTGCATTAATTTTTCTATTGGAAATTCCCCATTTAGAATCATTTGTGAGGTATATAAACATAACCTTTATAAGAAGCTTTATATTTCATATGTTTTCTTGGACGACTCATTAAGGTTAATTAACCAACAAAAGATTGTCTATTAATTCTAACGTTTAGACTTTCAAAATGTGAAAAATCCATTTTATGTACTGAGGTGTCCAGATATAAATTCATATTGGCTAGATATAGATTTGAGGATAAGCCGTTTTAACCCTAAGGCCTGTTGATAAAAATTAAGCAAAAACATCTGGCAGAGAATCTATTCCATGTCCAATATGAAAACAGAATTAATAGCACATCTATAAAATGACCAGAAAGTAACACTTTCCTGAAATAATCCCTTTACGGGTTCAGTTCAATTCAAGCATTTCAATTACCGTATTTCCTGCCTTGAGGTCGAGACTTAAAAATGACCATTTTATCATTATAAGTCTATGGAGAAAGTATCAATTAGACGTATAGTCCAGAAAATACAGTATAAAGGTTTATTAAAACTATAGTAGGGTCAATAGTATTTAACCTTTTGATAAAAAGTTGTAAGACTGATTTAATTGCATTTAATAAATCTATGCAGTATAATATAAGGCTGTTTTATATAAGCAGTATAACATTAAACTAGAAGTTTTTGTTCATTTAAAAGTTGCCCAATATTTTGAAATTTTCGTGGGCTTTTTCTGTTTCAGTACCATGGAAATACGGTGGAGATGTTTTTTGTACGGTATGGACGATCAGTGACCACATTTAGTTTGGATGATTTAATTCCAGTAAAGGAGATTATTACTCCAAAGTTATTACAAACTCTGCAACAGAAACTTCCATTCTTGAACATCACCAATATAAGACAACAGGTTCGTAGTTATAGTTTTTACAATTTATTATAGATGGATGATTTTATTCCATTTTTTAACAGAATTCCCCTTTTTGCATGTCCAGCTTTGTGCTTTACACTTTCTTATACGTATCAAAATAGCTAAATATCCGTATTTTCTGTCTCCTGCCCCAACGCGTTTTGCGGGAGACATAGAAATGCCGGTGTCTGTTCGTTAGTTTGATTGTCCATTCATTCATTCATCTGTTCGGGATTTTGTTAGCCCTCTCAATTATTCATTATTTGATAGATTTTAACCAAAATATTGATGGTGTATATTGGCGAGATCTTGATCAAGTTCAGATGAGCGCTCTCGGATAATATTTGTGGTAGCTCCTGCCCTTTATTTAGTTTTTTCCTATCAACTTCTTGTTTGCGCTCTCAAATTCTTCATTTTTCAATGGTTGTAATCAAATTTATGTGAAAGGTTTATATTGACGATACCTTGATCAAGTTCAAAAAGTAGTGCTCTTGGATAATTTTTGTGGGAGTTATTGCAACTGACTTAGTTTTTATCCTATCAAATTCTTGTTAGCACACTCAATTTTACATTTCTCAATGGATTTTAACCCAATATACCGGTACATGAAAGGTGTATATTGACAATACATTGATCAAGTTCAAACACGAGTTCTGTCGGATAATTTTTTGTGTGAGTTACTGCCCGTGAATTAGTTTTTTCCTATCAAAGTCTTATTAGCACTCTCAATAAACTTAGTTCAACACAGTATATAGGGCATGATATTCTTGTTGTATCCATATATTCTAATACATAACAAGGAGCTGTCAAAAGGGGCATAAAACGACTTAAATGTATAAAATACACAAGTTGAAAAAAAAACAAATATAAAATCATAGAAAAAAAAACCTAAAAAGTTAAAAATATCCAAAGTTTCGATCAATATGGTCTTGATCACGAGCATGTAAAAAACAAAAAAAAAGGTGTTGACTGATTTGTTTTTTTTTTTACGATTTCAGCTTTGATTGCTTTTTGCAAATGTTTGTTTGTTTGTTTGTTTAGTTGGGGTTTAACGCCGTTTTCAGCACATTTTGGCCATTTCGCGGCGGCCAGTTTTTATTGGTGGAGGAAACCGGAGTACCCGGAGAGAACCACTGACCTTCGGTAGGAAAATTGGCAATCCTTGTCAATTAAGATCGGAGTCGAACACACCCCGCCACAGGTGTGCAAATGTTATTTGCCCTTTTCATGTCTTTGTGTATGCAACTAGTTATTCATCTTTTGGTAGATTTTGTTCATATTTTAGCATCACCTGAACATGTGGATATTTTTACTGATTTCATGGTTGATCAATTTTTCTAGGAATTATAAGAATTTTCATTTATCTTATATGAATATCATGTGTGAACAAATAGTCATTCATCTTTGTCTTTGGAGGACTGTGTGCACATTTTGACTGATGGGTAGTGATTGGGGGTATAGCAGTACTAAAAGGCATGCATTTTCATTTTTATATGACCACAATATTTTTTTTTAATGAGTGTTTTCAGGTATTGTCAAACAATTGTAAATGTACAAAAATTCTATATATTTCTATCTTTCAACTTATACAAAAAGTGAACATGATAGGAAGTTTTATTAATATCCTGAAGGAATAATGAGAAATTATTTACTGCATTTGAATGCAATGTATGCAAAGATTTTTATTTTACCTGGAAGGAAACTGTTAAGCTTACCTTGCTATTGTTATAGTTACTAAACAGTTGCTGCTTAGTTTATTTATTGAGAAAGTTGGAGTTATTTCCCTTTTGTTGCTTTTGTATATTTTGATGTGATTTTGACTCAGGAGAAAGAATATAGATTTATACCTGTAAAATCAATATTCAACATTTTATAAGAAATGTTTGAAATGATTGAGGCTTTCTGATTTTCATGTACAATCAGAATAGAACTTTAATATATAAACTGCTGTGACTGGTCGGCTCGGAGTCAGTACAATGTGTCCAAATGGGGTGATATGTCTTCCTGCGGACAGTTACCTCGTGAGCTAGCACATTAAAAATCCGCCTCAGCGTGTCAGTCTAGTTCAAAGCAGGGATCATATTCATTGTCATATCAACATGTTCTTGTCTTGGTATGCACCTGGTTGCCACTGGACGTTAAATAGTATTCATCCATCCATCCATCTATAAGCTGCTGTGGAAAAAAGTTGGCTTTTACGGTACCTGTACATACATTCAATTTGATTACTCCAACAATGGAGCAACGAGGGTAAATTTGGCAGAAGAGTTGCTGGATTGACATTAAAACACTTATTCAGTAACTTTTATATTCTGGTACTACTACATGTAATAATATACATGTAGCACCTATGTGTCCCATGTAAACTGTAAAGTCGTTTATTAGTACAATCTTGACCGTACCTTTTGTCATAACTAATTAATGCCTTTAAAAGTGGTAAAGTGTCTAAAATTTTTAACGAAGGTAGAGTTTTGGTTTTCCATGTACAATTCGGTTATTTTTAAGAAATTTTAAAATATGATTGCACAGCATACATTGTACCTAGGCCAAAAAAAATAAATGTGTATTTACTAAACCATCCTAAAAAAACCAGGGTAATTGCACTATGGTATATTTATTGTGTCACCTGCGTTACGCTGAGGCGAAATATAGGGATCACTATCCGTCGTCAGCGTTGTCGGCGTCGGCATCACAAAATAATTTCTGTCACATTTTTCTCAGGAACCATACTAGCTAGCTTCCTGATATATGGCATAGAGCATCAGTATGTACATGCAGATCTGTATCATGTACGGCAGTTATGAAGCTGTCGCATGTCCACTTCCTGTTTGATGGAACTTAGAATAGTTTTGAGATAGAAAAATTTCTGTCACATTTTTCTCAGGAACCACACTAGCCAGCTTCCTGATATTTGGCAGAGAGCATCAGTATGGAATAGTATGCAGGCGACACATGTCTTCCCTGGAAGACTAACTACTAAGTTGTAGAAGTAATAGCTATATTCTGTAATGTTTGTAGCTTGCAATAAAAAGTGGGCACAAATAATTTACTGACCTGTTAACGACAAAACACTTGGTTTTGTGCAGATAGTTGTTTTTGTTTTATATTTGAAATAATACCGTAATCAGATCTGCAACAAGACAAAATTTCTAGAATAGGAACATGACAAAATTCCGGATTTAGACTTTTCGGATAAAAATTTTTTGGGTCGGGGCAAAAATTAGGGTCAGTCAGGGGGACGTAAACACAAATATTTTTTTATTTGGCTTAATGTGACATTGTTGAATGTGTGCAAAGTTTGTTCCCTGGAGTGTAAACCATGATGGCCTTCTAGATATGCCTACGTAATCCTTGTTGGGAATGTATAACAATTTAGCAAATACACGACAATGGTTAGCTGGCTTAAATACCTTTGATAGATTACATAAATAAGGTGTGGGAAAAGATTAAATTGAGAATTTCCCTAGTTAAATTCTCAGATTTATTAAAAACTCACAGCATTCCATCTGTGCATGTACATCTATATAATAAATCTACATGAAGTATTTGTCAGTGTGTGGCTTTAATCTGAGTCTAGTAAAATTTTACTTGGCCTGGTAAAAATTTTACCTCACTAGTATGACTTTTCTTCTTATTCTCATTGATTTAGTGTGGTAATTTTTTGTTTCATCTTTTAAAAGTTACACAAGGTTTTTAGTGCAGACTTTTTGATAAACTTTGAAAGTGAAGTACCAATTTTTTAAGTATTGCATAGGAACATAATATTTTTTTTAACACTTAAGTGGTATTGTTGATAATATGGATAAGAGTTAATTACTTGCTAAAAGAATTTAAAGAAAATATATTTATCTCTTGTGTGTTCATTTTATACTGAGTTGGATATATACGGCAAGCAAACTTGTACAAATGAGTCATCGGATGTCAAAAGTGGAAATTGACCATCATGTTACTTCTGGTTTTAAATTTATTTTAAGTTGCACTATTTTAAGGGCATATGTTTATAGGTTATCTTCCTCTAGTGTGTTCATACAGAAGGGGACTGTGTTGCAAGTGAAACTGTAATCTCTATGTACAACTAAGCTCCCTTTGAAATATACACTAAATTTGGAAGTTAATGCAACAATCAGGCAAGAGTAATATTTTTGTTGTTGTCTTCACACTTTATCAAATTTAATAGCGAGCGCTATAGGAGCATATGCATTTTCTACATATGGGTCATTTAGAAAAGTCTTTGTTTAATGGGGGCAGCCATACTGTGCTACATACTAAGGCTAGAAAAAGTTTCATTCACCAGAAACGGAAGTAATGGAAATAACTTGCTTCAAATTATAATTTTAGAGTCAGAATCGTGATACGGAGAATGAGTTTAAGGAAAGGGCAATTGCTGTGCTCGCATTGGCCACACCAAGCATATTAACATGGTATTTCATTTTTAGCTCACCTGACCCAAAGGGTCAAGTGATCTATTCTCATCACTTGGCGTCCGTCGTCCGTCGTCTGTTAACTTTTACAAAAATCTTCTCCTCTGAAACTACTAGGCCAAATGGAACCAAATTTGGCCAAAAGTATCATTAGGGTATCTAGTTTAAAAAATATGTCCGATGACCCCGCCTGCCAACCAACATGGCCGACATGGCTAAAAATAGAACATAGGGGTAAACTGTAGTTTTTATATGACCGCAAAATTTTTGCGGTCGTATATTGGTATGACGTTGGCGTCGTCGTCGTCGTCGTCCGTCGTCAGCGTCGTCGTCCGAAGACATTTGGTTTTCGCACTATAACTTTAGTATAAGTTAATAGAAATCTATGAAATTTAAACACAAGGTTTATGACCACAAAAGGAAGGTTGGGATTGATTTTGGGAGTTTTGGTCCCAACAGTTTAAGAATCAGGGGCCAAAAAAGGGCCCAATAAGCATTTTTCTTGGTTTTCTCACAATAACTCTAGTATAAGTAAATAGAAATCTATGAAATTTTAACACAAGGTTTATGACCACAAAAGGAAGGTTGGGATTGTTTTTGGGAGTTTTGGTCCCAACAGTTTAGGAATTAGGGGCTAAAAAGGGGCCAAAATAAGCATTTTTCTTGGTTTTTGCACAATAACTTTAGTATAAGTAAATAGAAATCTATGAAATTTAAACACAAGGTTTATGACCACAAAAGGAAGGTTGGGATTGATTTTTGGAGTTTTGGTCCCAACAGTTTAGGAATTAGGGGCCAAAAGGGTCCAAAATTAAACTTTGTTTGATTTCATTGAAAATTTAACTATTGGGGTTCTTTGATATGCCGAATCTAACCGTGCATTTAGATTCTTAATTTTTGGTCCCGTTTTCAAATTGGTCTACATTAAGGTCCAAAGGGTCCAAAATTAAACTTAGTTTGATTTTAACAAAAATTGAATTCTTTGGGTTCTTTGATATGCTGAATCTAAACATGTACTTAGTTTTTTATTATGGGCCCAGTTTTCAAGTTGGTCCAAATCGGGGTCCAAAATTAAACTTTGTTTGATTTCATTGAAAATTTAACTATTGGGGTTCTTTGATATATCCTGAATCTAACCGTGCATTTAGATTCTTAATTTTTGGTCCCGTTTTCAAATTGGTCTACATTAAGGCCCAAAGGGTCCAAAATTAAACTTAGTTTGATTTTAACAAAAATTGAATTCTTGGGGTTCTTTGATATGCTGAATCTAAACATGTACTTAGTTTTTTTATTATGGGCCCAGTTTTCAAGTTGGTCCAAATCGGGGTCCAAAATTAAAGCTGAAAAGGGGGTAAATTATTTTTTTTTTGGGGGGGGGGGGCAATTCTCCACAGCATATTGTATTACACAAAAGCAAAAAATTGAATATAAATTCAAATCATATGACCAATTCTAAGTTCTTTATTTCAGTTATTCTGTGTCAGAAACCTATTATGTGTCAAATATTTGAAGAAATTTTCAATTGCACTGTATTGCGCAATAGCAAGAAATTGATATGTGTGCCCTGTTATCAAAACTTTATTATTAACAAATTCCATTGGATATTTGCCAATATAAAATGTGCTGATGAAGCTTTTTTGTTTATCTTATCTAAACTGCTTTTAAATTATGTATATTTAAAATTTGCCATCCATGACTATGATGTCATTTTCTATTTTAATATGTTATGGTGTATTTAAATGGGCTGTTATGGTTGCAAAATATAAAGAAATGGGAGGGGGGGGGGGGGGTTGAAAACAAAATTTGGGGGGGGGTAAATGAGAAATTGTGGAGGGGGTAATTTTTTCTCATTTCATATTTCATAAATTAAAAAGAAAATTTCAAATTTTTTTTAGCAAAAAAAGGGGGGGGGTTACAATAAATTTTATTGTTTTCTGTTTTTTTTTTTGGGAGGGGGGGTCAATGTGCAACTTCATAGTGTATTGCACAAAAGCTAAAAAAAGGGGTAAATTATTATTTTTTTTGGGGGGGGGCAATTCTCCACAGCATATTGTATTGCACAAGAAGCAAAAAATTGAATATAAATTCAAATCATATGACCAATTTTAAGTTCTTTGATTTCAGTTATTCTGTGTCAGAAACCTATTATGTGTGAAATATTTGAAGAAATTTTCAATTACACAGTATTGCGCAATAGCAAGAAATTGATATGTGTGCCCAATTTTAAATTTTAAATTGGTTATTTCTGATTTATATATAAAAACAAATAATACTGATATGGTTTGAATGGGTAAATTAAAAATTTTTAAGTTCTTAGACAACATTCATTCTGTGTCAGAAACCTATGCTGTGTCAAATATTTATTCACAATCCAAATTCAGTATTGTATCAAGCTTGAATGTTGTGTTCATAATTGCCCCAACTATTCAGGGTTCGACATCTGCGGTTGTATCTAGCTGCGCCCAGTGGAGCATTTTATTGGCTTATATCTCTAAAGCTAAAGCATTTAGAGCAAAACTGACCTGGGATAAAAATGTTCATCAGGTCAAGATCTACCTGCCATGAAATTTTCAGACGAATCGGTCAATCGTTAGTTGGGTTATTGCCCCTGAATTGTTAATTTTAAGGAAATTTTGCAGTTTTAGGTTATTATCTTGAATATTATTATAGATAAAGGCAAACTGTAAACAGCAAAAATGTTCAACAAAGTAAGATCTACAAATAAGTCAACATGACCAAAATCATTGATTGACCCCTTATAGGAGTTTTTGCCCTTTAAAGACGGCATCCGTTGTAAACTTTCCTTTAAAGATCATTTCCTCTGAAACCACTTGGCCAATTGGGACCAAACTTTGATGGAATGGTCCTTGGGTGGTCCCCTTCCCAAACTATGTCCAGCATTCCCGACTTCCAACCAACATTGCTGCTGTTATTAAAAATAGAAAAAGGGGGGATGAATTTCAAAAATCTTTTTCATGAAACTACAGGGCCAATTGGAACCAAACTTGGCAGTAATGGTCCTTAGGAGGTTCTCTTTCAGAAATATGTCCGATGACCAGGACTGTTAACCAAGATGGCCGCCACAGCCGAACTTAGTTTAACATAGGGCCCTATGGCAAATTCATTGAAAAATCTTCTTGTCTGAAACAACTTGACCAATTGGAACCAGACTAGGCAGCAGTGGTCCTTAGGAGGTCCACTTTCAGAAAAATATTGGATTTTGTGGACTGTGAACCAAGATGGCCGCTACAGCCGAACTTAGTTTAACATAGGACCCTATGAGAAGTTCACTCAAAAATATTCTTGTCTGAAACTACTAAGCCAATTAGAACTAGACTTGGTAGCATTGGTCCTTAGATGGTCCTCTTTCAGAATGATGTCAGATCACCTGGATTGTCAACCAAAATTGCCGCCACGGCCTAACTTAGTTAAATATAAGATTCTATGGGAAAATTCATTTAAAAATCTTCTTGTCTGAAACCATTTAGCCAGTTGGAACAAGACTTAGCTGTAATGGTCCTTAGATGGTTCTCTTTTTAAAATGTGTCCATTGACCTGGACTGTCAACCAAGATGGATGCCACAGCTGAACTTAGTTTAACATAGAACCCTATAGAAAAACCAACCAAATTTACTGCAACACTTAAATTTTTGGTACTGCTTAAGGTGAAAAGTTAAATCCAGGTGAGCGATACAGGCTCTTGAGAGCCTCTAGTTTTCTTAGTACATGTACATTTATACTGTTCAAAAAAAGAAACGCATAGCTCGGATGAATTTTTCAAAATGCAAAATATATATTTTACAAGGTAAATTGAAACGGTCAATTGCATCTTTTTACAGGTAAGTTTTAAACTTTAAATGCCCGTTCTTTTGATTTGGCTCTCTGCCACATGAAATTTGCGACTCGCTAAAAGTGCATATGACATTTTTCACCGCGAAATTGTGCTAACGTTTTTCACGAGAATTTTGTGGTCAACTCAACTGTTACACTTTTGCGCATATAAAGACCAAGTTTGAAGATTTAATTCATCACAACATTAAAACGCTGCCATGCCAAGGTTGGACCCTGCTATTCGAAATATTGTCATCGGCCGTCTCCAGGCCGGAGTGTCCCAAAGTGAAGTAGCAAGAACTGAAAATGTTAACCAGAGCACAATTTCGCGACTTTGGAACAGATACCAGCAGACTGGCTGTACTAAGGACCGCCCAAGGAGTGGACGACCTCGCATAACGACTCCTGGACAAGATCGCTACATCCGGGTATTTCATCTACGGAATCGAACGGTTGCCGCAACAGCCACTGCAGTTGGGATACCATGATTGAGAAGAATTAGCTCACAAACAGTCCGCAATCGACTGCGACAACATGGCATTAGACCCAGGAGGCCGTATTTTGGACCCGTTTTGACGCCGTTACACAGACGGAATAGAGTCCGATGGTGCAACAGATTGAGGGGCTGGACATTCCGCAACTGGCGCAGAATCTGGTTCAGTGATGAGTCCCGTTTTATGCTTCAGAAACATGATGGAAGAACTCGTGTCTACCGGCGCATGAATGAACATTTTGCTTCCTCGTGTGTCCAAGAAGTGGACAGCTTCGTTGGAGGAAGTGTCATGATGTGGACGGCTATCTCTAATGACCGTAAAACGGAATTGGTACATGTTCCGGGTAATTTAACGGCTCAAAGGTACAGAGACGAAATTCTCCAACCTCACCTTATGCATGTTATTGACCGACAGAGGGAGTTATTCCAGCAGGACAATGCTAGGCCTCACACAGCATGTTTAACAATGGACTACCTTGAACAGAATAACATCATTGTGCTACCTTGGCCTTCCAAATCACCGGACTTGAATCCTATTGAGCATCTATGGGACCAACTGGATAAACATGTGCGCCAGCGTCAACCCCCGCCTCAGACCCTTGATCAGCTCCGACAAATGTTGCAACAGGAATGGCGAGCAATTCCACGCAACAACATTAGAACATTGATAGCATCCATGCCGAGGAGATACGTAGCAGTCTTAGCAGCGAGAGGTGGTCATACACGGTACTAACTTTAATGGCACCGGAAGTAACTCTAATTGTGATAAATTGACTTTTATTATCCCCCCGCTTAGCGAAAGCGGGGGGATCATGTAATACAGTCCGTCCGTACGTACGTACGTACGTACGTCTGTAGTGGCAAGGCATATCTCTGAAACGGTAAAAGATAGAAACTTGAAATTTGGCATCATGGAAGAGTATATGACCCACTAGGGAATAGACCCCTTAAAATTGGAATTCGACCCCTTGGGGCCAAATTATGAGCGAAAAACGAATTTCGCGATATCCAATAAATGGAGATATCTCCAAAAGTGTTAAAGCTAGGATATTGGAACTTATGTCACTACTTATATTGCCTTTCCCAAGTTGAAAGAGGGTATCAAAATTTTAGTCCCGCCCTTAGGGGCAATGCCCTAAGGAGTTAAAAAATGTCTAAACACGATTGTCCAAGAACTCCTCCTACACCGTAGAAGATAGAAACATGAAATTAGGTACACTAGTAACACTTGAAGAGTTGTCTGTGCCAAAGGTTTCGGAATTTTGATTTTTGCCCGGGGGGTGGGGCTACACCCTAATATGTAAAATCTCAAAATATGGTAAGATCAGTTCATATCCCCACCCCTTAACCATATATATTTTTATTCCACATTTAAAGACGAGTTACATGGTCACCCCCGGGGGTCAGCCCCACCCCCCTCATTTGGAAAATTACAAGATATCTCAAAAACAGTTAAGATCCCCACCCCTAAACCATATATATTCTTAGTGGGCATGACAAGACAAGTTTAATGGTCATCCCCGGGGGTCGGCCCCACCCCCCTAATTTAGAAAATTACAAGTTATCTCTAAAACAGTTGAGATCCCCACCCCTAAACCATATATATTCTTAGTGGGCATGACAAGACCAGTTGAATGGTCATCCCCGGGGGGTCGGCCCCACCCCCCTCATTTACAAAATTACAAGTTATCTCAAAAACAGTTGAGATCCCCACCCCTAAACCATATATATTCTTAGTGGGCATGACAAGACCAGTTTAATGGTCATCCCGGGGGTCGGCCCCACCCCACTTATTTAGAAAATTACAAGTTATCTCTAAATGAGATGCCCAACCCTTAACCATAGCTACTTGTATTCGTTATTAAAAGATCAGTTCAGATATTTTAAAATGTTTAATATTGGTGTTGTGTATTTTGTGAAATCTATAGTAAACATTTTGCATTCGACTTTGTCTGAGCAGTAGAAGTCCAATTTCATATTTCTGTGTTGTTTCTTGATATCCAAAGATCAGTGTCAAACTTTTTCTCTATTTATGCAATTTGAAATTATGAGGGGTTCAGACTTTGTGCATTCCGACTTTGCTGGGAGCGGGGGGATGTGCAATCTCCGATTGCTGCGTTTCATTCATCAATCTTGAAGGAATTGACTGTCCTCTTCTCAATCAAACACGTTTTGAGTGAATATCTTTATTAGTAATTGTAAAATTTCCATTCAAAATACATGTATTAAAATTTTTAAAAATCCATTATGCGTTTCTTTTTTTGCAGAGTATATTATTAAAGTTGGGTTATGGTAAATAAACCTTTATACAAATTTTTATGCAGGGGAGCAGTACTTTTATCTGTTATTTGTCTGAATGTCATGGTGAGACCTTAAACACAAAAGTTCAAGATTGCCCCTAATGCCCTAATACTAGTTTGTAAGATCACCCATCAGGTTTGCATTAATTAATTGCAATCTAAATTAGGACAGTCTAGAAATTCTGTCTTTTAATAAGTAGAATTTGTCGTCTTGGAAAATAAAAAAATTGTCGGGGAAGTGACGAATAACAACTGGCCATAAATTCAAATCTAGTACATGTAGTACTTCCTCTTTATTTTTGTGAATTCACTCTTCCATTTAAACATGTTAAAGTTCCTTTACCCCCGTAAGTTATACATCCCCATAACATTGTACTTAGTCTCTTCCCGGGGGAGGGCATATACAAAGTTGATAAAATGTACCAGTCTTCACCTACTACTATTCGCCACACATATTCACGATTGTCAATGCCAATTTCTATTTTGGATTCATCACTGAAGATTATTTTATCCCAATATCCATCTCCTGGTGATCTCAATTCATCACGACACCAGGCAACAGGCTTTCTTCGTGACATTGCCAAATCTGGATGTTCGTAACATATCTGTGATAGCCTTCCCAATATAAAACCCATTGGACAGTTCTCCTAGAAAAAAGTCTTTGCCTTCATTAAATTTATTGGTTATCTCAGTGTCAACCTACAATTAACTTTAACTCTCAAATTAATGCATTCTGACCCTGCCTACTCAGCAGACTTGGATATCTTTGGGGGGAATTTTCCGTGTTTCCTGTTCTTCATACAGATGAATTATATCTGCTACGGTGCTCCAAGACAAACCCAATGACTTACCAATGTGTGATTTTTTCACTCCTTTCAAATATAAATCTCCAGTGATTTCTTGTCCGGTGACAATATTGAAAAATTTCTCAACTGTACTGGAAATATGCATAAATTAAACCTGACAGAAATTACATGTAATACGTCACAGGATAACATCAACTTTGTTAATTTTAGACTTGTACAACGCATGGTTAAAAAATGCAGTCAAGGAAACCCCAGTGTAAACAAATAGGGGCGTGTCACCGGTAATACATTTGTACATAAACTTATGACACATCAGTGTACATGTACCAGTAGAGTTTTGATATTCCTTGAAATGACTTCAGTTGTGATATCATGAAGCCTTTCAATTTTCAATACAGTCCAACTTCTGAGATCAACAGAACAAGAATGTTTGATTCGTTATCTATCTGTGTTAGAGTCTTGTAAATCCTTCTGTCTTTAAATCCTGTATTACAGAAGAAATCTCTCCCTGTACTGCATTGCACATACTTGTAAAAGGGATGATTTTAATTTTCAAATTACTAATTTCCCCTTTTCTTGATGGAGACATGTCTGTGGCACCATCATATTGTTTGTACGTATCATGGCTTGTAAGTCTTGCACAGATTTGCTCAAGGTTAGAATATTTTAATGAGCAAAACATACCATGAATTATTTATACCTCTATTTAAGTCTATTACAAGGTTACAGATTAATGCTTTCAAAAAGTTTTATTATAGCTATCAATACCTGGCTTCAATGAAAGCACTTATTACAAATTGGTTTTTCCCATCATAGTTTCTATTGCAATATTTGTGAATAAATGAAAATGTCTTGCCGGTAACCCGAAGAAACTTGGAAGTAACTTCAGATCTTTCACAGAAAGAGGTAAAATATTTAAGTTTTATGTAATTCTGGAAAACTTGATCATTCTTCCAGTGACTTAAAGACTTTTAATTTATATAGTGGCCTCTCACAAATACTTGAAATTTATAGTGGCCTCTCACAAATATTTCTATTGAACTCCATGTCAAGATAATGGAAGTGTTATTTCTGAATATTTCATTCAATAGATCGACAGTGTCTGACCAGCAACTATGAGAGCCTTGGCTAGTTTTACAGTTCAAACAAATACATTTAGACCCATCCAACCAATTTTAATGTTTATGACTAGCGGTAACCGTGTTTGTAATCATGCTGTATTAGCTTTTTTAGTGAGTTTAATGCACGAGTGGGTCAGGAGATATACAAAAAGGGGAGGTTTGCATACCCATAAAACCAGTTTAACCATACCAATACTCAGTAACTGTATCCCACTATCCTGACTTTTTGTTATTTGTGTGTTTGTGTTTTGTTCTCTTTTTGTCTGAAGGTCTAGATGGTATAAATTAATTGTTGACCTTTCCTGTTATTTATTTTGCTAAGTAAGTTTAAAAAAATAATTGATCAGGACATGTAGAATTTTAGAGCTGCCAAAGTTCAAGATCGAGAATTGTCAGACACCGGAGGGTAAGATTTCAACTGTTCTCTGATGAGTCGGAGACAATTGAAATCGTAAGAGAAGGTTCAAAGATTTCTCCATCTTGCACTTCCACTTGTTTGATTCTTTTTCTTACATTGCGGCAAACAAGTACCCTGAGTAGCAAACAACTATTTTTTATACGACCACATTATTTGTGGTAGTTATTATAGTATGAGCCTGCCATCGTCAATTTAATGGGGATTTTTCCTTTGAATTCATCTTGATGAGAGTTTTCAGTAGTATGTCCACAGATTTCTTCTATTTATTACGGTTTTATAAGGGCTAAAAAGACAATGTACCTTGATACTTAAATTTTTTAATTTTTCAACCAATTTTAATGGGGATTTTTTTCTTTTAATTCACATGGTGAATGTTTTCATTAGTATGTAAACAATTTTTTTTCTCCATCTTTTAATGTTTCTAAGATACAAGGGGTCAAAGTTAGCAATTTGGGAGAAACATAAATTTTTTTTTATCCGATTTCAATTGAGATTTTTTCTTTCAATTCATCTTGATGAGTACTTTCAGTAGTTTGTCAACAAATTTTTACTATCTTTTACATTTCTTGAGATAAAGGGGGTAAAAAGTGCCAAAAAAGCATGTTGTGGTCGTATCATGATGTGCTAAGCAAGGCCCTTTATTTTTATTTCAGTGAGTTACTTGCCCTTTTTTATAACATCCTAATAAATGGATCATGCATCCTAGTGCATAAATTTTCTGGATAGGATAGTGATTTTAGCGTGTTTTATTGTGGATTGGGCTGTAATATTATTTTCGGAGAAAAAAGCTCTTAAATATTTTTATTCACTATATAGTAAAAACACCCCCGCCCAATACAGGACAGAACAATTCCTTTCTGAAAATCAGATGCAGCTCTGTATAGGGGTAAGAAAACATTAAACATGTTAACAGTACTAGTTTATTGTTGTGCTGCTCTGGAAACTTAATTTTCAAATGTTCTGAAAGGTCTTGAATTTTTGGGTAAATAAAACCCATATTATATGTAGTTATAAGTAATAAAACGTTGTTTGATGTCATGGAGGAGTATTAAATAGTAATTTAAAAAGAAGATCTTTGTCCAAAATTTAAAGTTTCTTCCAGTATCTCATGTTGGCCAATCATTTGAAATTTAGAATTTATAGGGACCCCTAAACAGTAAACATAACCAAAATCATTGATTGACCCCGTATAGGAGTTTTTTGCCCTTTAAAGACGGCATCCGGCATAAACTTTCCTTTAAAGATCTTTTTTTCTGAAACAACTGGGCGAATTGGGACCAAACTTTGGTGGAATAGTCCTTGGGTGGCCCCCTTCCAAAATTATGTCCGACATCCCCGACTTCCAACCAACATGGCTGATGTTAATAAAAATAGGAAAAGTGGGGGATGAATCTAAAAAATCTTCTTCAATGAAACTACAAGGCCAGTTGGAACCAAACTTGGCAGTAATGGTCCTTAGGAGGTTCTCTTTCATATATGTCTGATGACCCGGACTGTTAACCAAGATGGCCACCACAGCCGAACTTAGTTTAACATAGGGCCCTATGGGAAAATTCATTGAAAAATCTTCTTGTCTGAAACCACTTTCAGAAATTTGTCCGATTTCGTAGACTGTGAACCAAGATGCCCACTACAGCCGAACTTACTTTAACATAGGACCCTATGGGAAATTTCCTCAAAAATATTCTGGTCTGAAACTACTAAGCCAATTAGAACTAGACTTGGTAGCAATGGTCCTTAGATGGTCCTCTTTCAGAATTTTGTACGATGACCCGGACTGTCAATCAAGGTGGCCGCCACAGCCAAACTTAGTGTAACATAAGGGCCTATGGGAAAATTCATTGAAAAATCTTCTTGTCTGAAACCACTTGACGTATTGGAACCAGAGTTGGCAGCAAGGTCCTTAGGAGGTCCTCTTTCAGAAATAACTCCAATTTCGTGGACTGTGAACCAAGATGGCCACCACAGCTGAACTTGGTTTATCATAGGACCCTATGGGAAATTCACTCAAAAATCTTCTTGTCTGAAACTACTGAGCCAATTGGAACTTGACTTGGCAGCATTGGTCCTTAGATGGTCCTCTTTCAGAATTGTGTCTGATCACCTGGATTGTCAGCAAAGATGGCTGCCACGGCCGAACTTAGTTAAATATTGGTCCCTATTGGAAAATTCATTAAAAAATCTTCTTGTCTGAAACCACTTAGCCAGTTGCAACAAAAGCAGTAATGGTCCTTAGATGGTTCTCTTTTAGAAATGTTTCCATTGACCTGGACTGTCAACCAAGATGACTGCCATAGCTGAACTTAGTTTAACATAGAACCTTATAGAAAAATCAGCCAAATGGACTACAACACTAAAATTTTTAGTCCTGCTCAAAGTGAAAAGTTAAATCCAGGTGAGCGATACAGGCTCTTGAGAGCTTCTTGTTTATATTTTAACATATTTATAAGCCATTTGGTAATATGGATGTTTAATTTGGGTTTTAAGTTGCCTCGTCTTCAATTTATTGTAATCAAATCATTTGACATTTTGTTAAGGTATCCGGACCATAAATGACCACGTGATTATTCAAAAGTTCCCGGATGTTCCATACAACGCAATTGAAATGACCTCGGTAATTACCGGCAAACTTCGGAAATGCCAATATAACTAATTTATTTTTACAGATTCTGCATATAAGCAACAAAATGTGTTTCAACTTGAATAAATTTATATACAAAATTCCTGCTTTAAATTTTTTGGTTCAGCCATTCACGGTCAAAAAGAGATACAATTTTCGATCATGATCTATTATGGTCCGGATACCTTAATGGCCCTTAACTAAGTTCAAGTTAAATACACAGCAGAATTCAAATAATTATTATACATATAATTTATTTTTTCAAGTAATTTCCCCTTGATAATGCTTAAAGATGTGTTAACTTGGGAATTTTGTTTCCTAACTAAAACTGACTATATTTACAAGCGTGGAAAACTGTAACCTTAAGACATATCTTGTCCGAACATTTATCTGACAAGTTACAACAAAAGAGGGCTTTGTAAAAATTAAGTGACGTATGGGAAGGCAACAAGTCAGAATATTCAGTGTATTTTCAAACAAGAAGATAGCCATTAAAATTCCTCCTCATTGAAGCTAGCCTAATAAAGATGTCTTTAAAACTGATTTCATAAAGAATTTTCTACACTGCAAATTCTATGAATTATACATATAATTTATTTCATTACATCAATAAATGTTCGTTATTGCAAATTTCTATAAGTAGTTTATAGCAAAATATCTTCACACTGCCAAGAAAAATTTCATATTCAAAGACCTATGTATACATTTTGAAATGGTCCCCCTCATATAATTTCTGCTTGTTAAACAATGATATTAAGACAGGATATGAGTGGGAGGAGGAATATGTTTAACACATAGTTATTTGTTTTCTATGTAAGTATTAATGAATAAATGAAGCAGAACAAACTGTAAGTCTGTGGGTTGCTTATACCAGATCAAACTGCAATGAAGTGTGACCGACAAGATTTCAGTCTTGTAATATTTGTGGGAGAGCTGGAATGTGAGAATTTTGTATAGTCATTATATGGACTTTTAAAATTTGGAAACGTATGTATGAAATTTGATTAATTTCCTTGTTTATTGTGTAGTTGCAATTTTATTTTATTGTTGCTTGAAAATTTTTGCATGCTAAAAACTGAAAATTTTCTGTATAATTACAATTTTTCCTTTTTATAGATTGACAGAATTTTTCCATATTTATTGAAAAATAAAACAAAAACGCTTTCAGAAAGTTTCAAAAAGACAAAAGATGCACAGGAATATACTGCAAATGTTCACATTCAAAACCTCATTTAATATAATTTTCTCATTTTTTAAAGATTTTTTCATAATTTTTATTCATTTCATTCATTTTTTTAACCATTAAAATTGTAATATTAAATGAAAAGACTTTGGATGTGAAAAAGTTTTCCTTTGGATAATATACCAAAGACATTTATATTTCTTTTACTTTATAAATTTATTGTTAATTTGTAAATTATTGAATGATTAGGAATAAATTATTAAAACGTTCTTAGAAAATATAAGAAAAGGCAGATGAAATTTCAAATGATTAGAAATCTGTGACACAAACTAACAGTAATAAGAGTGATAATAATCATTATTAGTCCCAGTTCATACTGATGTTAAGGTATATAAATGATATAGATCATTTCGGTAATTTTTTTTAATTTTCTGATGAAAAATAACTTGATACAGAAACTTAAAGTCAGAATTTTTTAGATTTACTTTTTTCATAATAAAAAATACTTCTTCGTTTGTATGTGGTGTTGACAAAAATAAGTTAAATTTATGGTGTATGCGAAGTTTGATGATAATAATCGAGGTTGTTCCCATGATGGAAGAATTGTGGTCATTTATGGTCCGAGTACGTAAAGTTTGTCAATCTATTGAAAAGTTGTCTTCTCTTGGATACAGGATTTTTTACTGTTCTGTTTGGCAAAGTTGATTTTACCTGGATTCTTTGTTGCTGTTCTGCTTGAAAAGTTATCATCTCCTGGATACACGATTTCTGACTTCTGTTTGGCAAAGTTGACCTTTCCTGGATACTTTGTTTTTGGGGTCCTTTTTAAAAGTGTCTTCTCTTGGATAAAGAATTTTTGACTCTTCTGTTTGACAAAGTTGATTTTCCCGGATTCTTTGTTGCTGTTCTGCTTGAAAAGTTATCTTCTCCTGGATACACAATTTCTGACTGTTTTGTTTGGCAAAGTTGACCTTTTCTGGATATTTTGTTTTTGGTGTTCTTTTTGAAAAGTTGTCTTCTCCTGGATACAGAATTTCTGACTGTTCTATTTGGCAAAGGTAGAGGTTTTTGTTGTTCTGTTTGGCAAATTTGGCTTTTTCTGGATACAGGGTTTTGGCTATTGTAAAACATGAACATAATCAGGAAATTTCCCAGTATTATATAAAGAGCAGCCATTGATGTCCCATGGCCCCTTCCAATTTTTTAAAAAAGGGCTGTTTGATGTCAGAGGAATCTCGGACTCCCAGGATACAAGATTCTGGCTGTTTTGTTTGGTGTGTTTTGCACTGACACTGTTTTGAAAAGTTTTGGTTTTCTAAAGTTTAGTTCATATCTAAAGCTGGTAAAGGTTTATCCAGAAAAACAGATCCTTCATATACAGTCAAACTTGTCTATAAAGGACATCCAAGGGACCAGAAAAAAAATGCCCTTTATGAGCAGGTGCTCTCTATACAGAGGTTAATTTTACATGCTTTGTTTATGAATGGGAATTTTTCACTGTGGCCTTTATAGACAGTGTTTTGCTATATAGAGGCGCCCTTTAAGGCAGGTTTGACTGTACTTACCAACTATGGCATCTTGACTCCATATTACCAGTAATGCCACTGAAGTGATGTTTTTGTTGGCAGTCTGAAAGTCCTTTTAGGTAATATATACCTTTATAAATGATAATTGTCACATTAACAAAAACTTTCATGTTTTAAATTTGCTGTGAATAAATTACTGCCGGTTCATTTAATTTGATGGCCCCACTAAACAGAAATTGTAACAATGCATCTATCTCGTCTTAAAGTTTTAAACCTTTCTTTGAGCAATCTGAAAATCAGATATTTTATTCAGGGAACTGGTAGCTATTACGTTAAATTTTGAAATAAATCTGCACTTTTAGTCATTGGAAATAATTATTTGTTGTTACAACATAAAGCTCTGCGGAAATTGGCTGTAGAATTTTATGATAATTTAAATTGCATCTTGATGCTGAAACCCATGAAATTATTGTTTAACATATGTGGGAGGAATTTGCAGGTTTGTGTTCAAAAGAGATAAATCTCATCAAATGTTAATACTTATTGCCGGAAAATGTTTTAAAAATCCAAGGATAAATTTAAGAAGTATAATCTTGCATTTTATGTGTTAGTATTGCATTGTTCATAAAAATGTTACCAGTATATTAAATTGGAAGTGGAAAGTTTATCTCCGTTAGAGAAGCTGTGTGAAAATGAAAAGGTTCTGTAGATTTTCCAATGATACATGTACATGTATAAGACAAAATACTATTACTGTCTAAATGTCAAATTATTTTTTCATATAGAGGCAGAGTGGTTTAATTATTGACCAAGGGAAATAAAAAAAACATACTCCGAACCTTATATATTAAACTTTTAGAAGTAATTTACTTGTTTATGATTTGCTGACCGTGACGTAAAAATTATCAAGACTATTTGTTCTAAAATACTCAATTTACTACCACCAGAACAAAGAAATGATGTCATATAACTTGTGTAAGAAATCTTAATATTTCAGGACATTGTATTGGTGAATAATATTGCATGAAAATGAGTTATTCTGTTATTTTACTCAGCATTACTCGTATGTTGTAGGTTTTTCTCATTAATCCAGTGCTGTACTTAAGCATTATCTAAACTAAAATAAGGCTTCCCAACCGTAAAAAAAATACAGGCTGTCCCAAATCATTTCCTAGGTCAGACTCAGTATATATGAAATCTTATGTTAAAATGGTTTCAGTATGTAATAATGTTGTATTCTTTAATCTTCTAGCAAGAAATATTGATAAGTGCCGACCAGCAGCAAGTGTCAGCTTGGTTTGAGAGTTATTTCCCTTACATAGCAGCAGCTTGTAGTGTGTGTGTAATACTGATGACAGCAGTTTTGGTAAGTCTGTTTGTTATGTAGAATCTATAGCTTGAATGACTAGAAGATGCTTTAATGTTGTAAAATTACAGTCTTTCTATGTACTGATTGTTTGGCAAACATGCAGTTTCATCCACATTTAATGAAATGACACACGACATATTTTATTTCACTATTGGAAAAGTTTAAAGAAGAAAGTTAAGGTGTGTAATTTTGGGAGTTGAGAATAAAGATTGCTTATAATTACAATAGAATATAATCATTGTCATTCTTTTTTCACTCCAACCAAATGAAGTTTTAACAATTTGTTAATTTAAACCATTTTTAGCTCACCTGGCTATGGCCAGGGTGAGCTTTTGCCATCACTTGGCGTCCGTCGTCCGTCCGTCGTCCGTCGTCCGTCCGTCGTTAGCTTTTCATTCAAACATCTTCTCCTCAGAAACCATTTGGCCAATTCCAACCAAACTTTGCATGAGTGGTGTATGGAAGGTCCTCAACAAAGTTTCCTCATTTAGTTCTGATTGGTCAAGAAACATGGCCACCAGAGGCAATTCTTGTTTCTGATTGGCTGATTTTCAAAAATCTTCTCCTCTGAAACCGCTGGGCCGATTGGTTTGAAACTTAATAGGAATGATCTATGACATGTCCTCTACAAACGATCCTCAATTTATTTTGATCTGACATAAAACATGGCCGTCGTAGCTAAAAATAGAATATAGGGGTGCATGTATTGTTTTTAGCTTATAACTTAAAAACCGTTACAGATATCAAAAATCTGACTAGGGTAAAATTGATCAGCATGACAAGATCTACCTACCCTGAAATTTTGAAGGAAATCCCAAAACCCGTTTAGGAGTTATTGCCCTTTTTTCGTCAAATTTTCAAAATTTAACATTTTTCGTCATTTATCTCCAAAACTATTTGAGATAGAAGTGAAATGTAAATTTGAAAAATGTTTGCCATGTTGAGGTCTACATACCCTGAAATTTTAAAGGAAATCCCAAAACCGATTTAGGAGTTGTTGCCCTTTTTTGTTAAATTTTCAAAATTTTTTCATTCAAAAATCTTCTCCTCTGAAACCGCTGGGGCGATTGGTTTGAAACTTGATAGGAATGATCTATGACATATCCTCTACAAACAATCCTCAATTTATTTTGATCTGACATAAAACATGGCTGTCGTAGCTAAAAATAGAATATAGGGGTGCATGTATTGTTTTTGGCTTATAACTTAAAAACCGTTACAGATATCAAAAATCTGACATGGGGTAAAATTGATCAGCATGACAAGATCTATCTACCCTGAAATTTTGAAGGAAATCCCAAAACCCATTTAGGAGTTATTGCCCTTTTTTCGTCAAATTTTCAAAATTTAACAGTTTTCGTCATTTATCTCCAAAACTATTTGAGATAGAAGTGAAATGTAAATCTGAAAAATATTTGCCATGTTGAGGTCTACCTACCCTGAAATTTTAAAGGACATCCCAAAACCCATTTCGGAGTTATTGCCCTTTTTTGTCAAATAAATTTTCCCTGAACAATTGAACCAATTGCAACAAACTTGGTCAAATAGTTGATTAATTGTCCAATGAAAACCAGACTCCAGGTGAGCGATACAGGCTCTGGTGAGCCTCTAGTTACAGAGGTTCAATTGTGTAGCATAAAAAGAAGTTTAATTATTTTGTACCCAGGTTCCAGAGAGTTTCATTAGATAATTGAACTTGAAAACATGGATAAAAACTTACTGTCCACCAGGGGACTAAAATTTGAGTTGGGCAATTGAATCGTCGGCATCCGGTCGTCCAGGTGGGAACTGGACATTTTGGACGTGGTCAGGACAATTTCATGTTTTTAGTTGTATTTTTAAGATGTTTTTTTTAAATAAACCGAGAACGATTCCAAATGGGGCAGGAATGGAAATCCTGAACAGCTACTATAAAGAAATTTTGATGTTACGCTCATGTAATTTATGGACAGATCGTGATCTTTGGCATAAATTTATGAAAAGTCACTTTTTAACTTCAATTAAGACCATTATGACATTAAATAAAATTATAACATTGCCATTTTATTATTATTATGCAGCAAAGAATTCAACTCCAAACTGACTCATTAGGGTTGTTGAATGATCATAAAACAACTTTAAAAACATTTACACTTGATTGATTTATAGGAAAGCCTCCAACTACTGAATACTAATGAAAATATGCAGAGTGTTTTAACTGGCCATAATAAATTTTGATAAATACAAATTTTAACACTGGATTTTTATACCTCTGTTCCAAAGTAGAGGGGGGTATACGGTTTTACCCTTGTGGTTTCCATCTGTCTGTAACAAAATTTTTTCATCACACTTTTGTCTGCAACCAATTATCACAGCCACTTGATATTTTGTCACAAGCCTTCTATATGTACGCCATATTGTGGGTTACATTTTCGGACCAGGCAATATCAACTTCCTGTTTGATGACTTCATTTATTTTTTGATTTTCTCGAAAAGCAGGGGTATCACAAGTGAGCCATGGCTCCCAGTACATCTTGTTATACCCCCGCTTTGTAAAGCAGAGGTATATAGTGATGGGGGGGGGGGGGGTTGTTCTGTTCGTCCGTCCGGTAACAATACTTGTTATGCCCCTGCTTTGTAAAGCAGAGGTATATAGTGATGGGGTGGGGGTATGTTCGTCCGTCCGGTAACAATATGCTCCACTTTAGTATCCGCAGCTCCTCCTGAACTACTTATCATAATTTAATGAAACTTTCTCAGATTCTTTATCATATAATATGGCATTATATGATAAAGAATCTGAGAAAGTGCACCTCCTTTTTTTATTTTGGTAAAAATATTTTTTGGGGTTTCTTTTCCCAAAACATGGAGTTTGTCATTGACTTATATAAGAAATCTTACAGGCAAAGGATGATAACCTAAAATATTGACACTTTTCCATCAGACCAAATCACCACTTTTACTGATGACATGAGATTCAAACTTTTGAAAACATCTACTACATGTATAAATTTAGAAGGGGCAAAAAATAAATATGGCAGAAATAACTGTATTTTCATAGAGGGGAAAAATCCCCATTGATATCAGATAAAAAGTAAATAATTTACCTATCCTGTGACATAGATCATTTGGCCCATTGACCAAGTTAATCTCAAAACCTTTGAAGATTTAAGAAGTCAGTTGACAACTCAGAAACATTACAAAAAAAAGTTCCTGGAATAGTTGTATTCCAAAAACAATCATTATATGATCATTCAGATCTGGTTGGAAACTACAAACCTCCACTCTGCATTGGCAGTCTACACCGTTAGCCAGTAGTCCGATGCCCCAGACTAGTAAACAATTATTATATGATCATTCAGACCTGGTTGGAAAAAACAAACCTCCACTCTGCATTGGCAGTCTGCACCATTAGCCAGTAGCCCCAGACTAGTAAATATTGATTCGGACTAGTGAAAATTTTCAAACTTTTATATAGGTATATAGAGACAAATGTTTATATTTAGTTTTCAGACTAGTAGATGAAAAAGTTTTTGGGGCAGACTGCTTTGGTCGTTAGTTTGTCTACCCAGTTCACTAGTAAGGCACTTGGGACAATTACTAGAAACAGCTTTTGGCCTAACATGAAGTCATTTATGATGTATATAATAAGTTCAGATATTATTGTTACATGTATTTTGATTTGGTATAAAAGCAGAAATACTGATAAATTTGTGAAATTTCTACCAATCAGATAAAAAATAGTTAAGTAAAGGGACAAAAGAAAATAATTGTATGTTTTTGTTTGAACTTTAAGTTTCCGATTTTTCACTCGTAACATAAAAGGCTACAGTAAGAAAGTATTGTTAATATGTAAATTTAACCTTCTTATTGCTAAGTACATAAAGGTCAAACAAACATTACTATAAATTTTTATGTGACAATATTTCTAACAATAATTAGTATTGTTTTTATACTTAAGTATACAGGGAATTGTTGTAAGACTGTATGGTAGAGTGGGTGTAGGGGTATAAATACAATCTAACATAAGTTGGAATGTGGGTTGTTATAATTTTTGTAATGTTTTGGAGGTGTAACACTTTTGATGTAACAAATACATGACATTCTTTTCAGTTTTAAGATGTTAAACATGTGTTAATTTTATTTTTGGTTGTATCAGACTCTCGAGCAATTCTCATTGTCTTATACTAGTGTTAGAAAAGTTATTTCCACCACTTCAGCATCTTATGTTTTCAATATTTTTGGCCTTGAGCTTAATATGACATAATATGACAGGCTGAAACTAACCTTGTGCATGAAAACTGGTGTCACATAATATATTTACTATCAATGAGTTTATGTAACTCTGCTTATTGACTCCTATGATCTATGAACGTGGGTTAATGCTTCATTTTATTAAATTCAATATCTGGACTTTTCATATTTTTGCAATGTCAAACCTTAAAACTATAGTTAAAAATGGTGTATTTTTCACTGTTCATAAATGTAGTTCCATGTGTAGGATCAGCTCAGTTACATGTGTTCTGATACCAGTTCCAGAATTGACTGTTATTTATGGAAACCTTGGATACATGTAGCTGAATCTGTTCTATAGCATTTTGGATTATGGATTCTGATTGAAGATATTTTGTCTTTGATAATATTAAATTCTTTGATACCAGTTTTGATGCACAAGATGTGCACATTTCATCCATATGCGACTCATAAGTTGTGCTCATTGCCTCACATATTGTAAACCAAAACAATATAAGAGAAGTTGAAGACCAAATTCAAGAAATGGCCAAAAATATCTATCAAATATATCTAAGGACAGAGCTACATGTATGCATGAAGGAGATATTCCTTAGTTTTTACAGATTTAACAATTTTGTAACTTTAAATTTAAAGTATCATTTTCGATCAAAATACTAACTGGGGATACCTTCAGGGACTTGGAGTCGACTCAGAATAAATGTTACAACTTATGCATAAAAAATATGTTCAAATATGTATGGATATAAATGCTAGAATATTTATGGTGACAATAGTTTCAATCTTTTAGATGCCTACTTCATATACAACAAACAACTTACTGTTACATCATTTGTTATTTGATTAAATATCAACTGTTTCCATGAATAATCTAGTTCAAAGTAATGGAAATAAAAGGGATTTTGTCAGTATGAACATCTTAGATAGTAACAAAGGTCCATGCATGAATTAATAAATATGACCTACATTTTATGCTTGAATGATTTTGGTTAAGTTTTGTTGTATGATATCAACACTTAAAGTCACTGCTATGTATAGAACATTAATATTCTAATAGATAGTAATGAAGTACATGTACTTGCAAAATCTAATTCACCATGACCTACAGTTTACCCATGAATGACTAAGTTTTTCAAAAGATTCATGAATAAGTTATATTTAACTTTAGTTACTCTGGTGATATTTTATACTGTGATCAGCATCAAAGTAATTAAGTTATATAGGAATGCTATTTTAACATTATGAACATCTCAGATAATAAAAAGGTCCATGCATTAATTTTTGGTATAATTGACTTGGGTTCTGATCATTGAAATTGAAAATTTGGGTAACTTCTACCTTTCTTCATTCTGATCTGTAAAACTGAATTTTGACCTTTTTATTACCTGAATTTTTATAGCTGAAAAAAATCTGGTTATAGGTTTGGCAACATACTGCAAACAGGGCTGCTCCAAACAGTGATGTTTAATTTTTTAAATAATCGTTTGCATCCATATTTTTGTTTTAGATATACTGTTGTTGTAAAAAGAAAAAAGAACCAGAGGATGACAAAGGAGGTCAGAAACTGCAACAGATTTACTTCCCTTCTGTCAAACCTGACATGAAAGACCCAAAGATGATACAGCCTGGGGGAAGTCCCCTCTATACATCACCTGGATCTATAACTCCTGTACAGACACCAACAGGGAGAGTCAAGGCAAAGGGACTGTTAGAAAGGTAGGTCCCAGTATAATGTACATCCTGGGGGAAGTCCCCTCTATACATCACCTGGATCTATAACTCCTGTACAGACACCAACAGGGAGAGTCAAGGCAAAGGGACTGTTAGAAAGGTAGGTCCCAGTATAATGTACATCCTGGGGGAAGTCCCCTCTATACATCACCTGGATCTATAACTCCTGTACAGACACCAACAGGGAGAGTCAAGACAAAGGGACTGTTAGAAAGGTAGGTCCCAGTATACTGTACAGCCCAGGGGATCCCCTCTATACATCAGCTGGATCTATTACTCCTGTACAGACACCAACAGGGAGAGTCAAGACAAAGGGACTGTTAGAAACATAGGTCTCAGTATACTGTATAGCCCAGGGGATCCCCTCTATACATGAGCTGGTTCTATAACTCCTGTACAGACAGCAACAGGGAGAGTCAAGACAAAGGTACTATTAGAAAGGTAGGTCCCAGTATACTGTACAGCCCAGGGGATCCCCTCTATACATGAGCTGGTTCTATAACTCCTGTACAGACAGCAACAGGGAGAGTCAAGACAAAGGTACTATTAGAAAGGTAGGTCCCAGTATACTGTACAGCCCAGGGGATCCCCTCTATACATCAGCTGGATCTATTACTCCTGTACAGACACCAACAGGGAGAGTCAAAGCAAAGGGACTGTTAGAAAGGTAGGTCTCAGTATACTGTACAGCATTGGGGAAGTTCCCTCTATACATCACCTGGATCTATAACTCCTGTACAGACACCAACAGGGAGAGTCAAAGCAAAGGGAATATTAGAAAGGTATGTCCCAGTATATTGTACAGCCCAGGGAATCCCTCTATACATCACCTGGATCTAAAACTCCTGTACAGACACCAACAAAGAGTCAAGGCAAAGGGACTGTTAGAATGGCATGTCCCTGCTCTGTACAGCTCGGTTGAGTATCCTAAAAAATCACCAGAATCTATAACTCCTGTACCGACACCAGCAGAGTCTAAGCAAAGGGACTGCTAGAAAGTTAGTTGCCAGGATACCATTAAGCATTGGGGAAGTCCTGTTTATATGTATCCAGTATAACTTTTGTGCAGACGTGGTGCACAAGGAAAATGACATCTGACTAGGAGATTTGTTAGCCTTTGAGAAGTCCTGCATTCCACAATCAAGGGCAAGGTCTGTAAATAATGTACAGACACCCAACAGGGAGGGTCTCAGAAAAAAGGGACTGTCCAAGGATATCATACAGCCTGGGGAAAGTCCCCAATATGTATCCCAATTTTCTGTAACTTCTGTGCAGAAAGGTAAGTTGCCAGAAATTGTTTAGCCTAGGTGTGTGGATTTCAATACTGTGACTTTTTGCCGTGCTCAACACAAGTCACACATTTTGTATTATGGTGTTACTAACTTGCTAAAGGCCTTGGGACCAATACAGCTGACCGAGAAACAATACAGGGGCAATACAGAATCAGCAAGTTTGTAACACTTTTATTAAATAATCTAAACAGATTGTACAGCTGGTCTGTATGATCAGTCCATGTGACAAAATAGTCTGTAAATTCAGTATTGTCCTGTTTCCAAATTGCTGATCCATATTGAATTCCATATTGACTTTAAAATCTCTATTCAATTATTAACTGGATAAAAATGTAAATACCGGGCAACGTAAAAGTATTGGTCCCGCCAAATTTGCAGTATTAAGGCTATTTTTATCAGATTATTTAATAATAAACGATCTTACAGTCCAGTTCATAATGTTCAATATTTCTAAACATATTGTAACTATTTGCTTATTTTAGGAGAGGGTCAAATGCGTCTTTAACAATAGATTTAAATGCTTCACCGGAAATGGGCCGCTGGGACGGAACACCACCAAAGGAAAGGTAATGACTATAATCAGATATTCAAAACATAAATCCTTCTGAAAGCTATACCTTAAACAGAAAATGGCAAATATGTCTTTTTATCCTCCCTCCTGTATAGAGTTGTCATAATCAAATCAATAAACATCATCAGAGCTTCTCAGAAAACAAGATTAAAACCCTTGCCGTGCTGAGTTGTTAAACCTGGTTCAAGTGCTCAATGCTGCATTGTTTTGAGAAAAAACAACAAATTGGTGCTAATCAATTTAAAATAACTGTAAAATCTATAAATATCAACAAATATTGGTGAAAATTACTACAGTGGTACAATTATCAATTCTGTACAATATAAAACTTTTTGATTTTCATAAATGCTAAATATAGTTGCCACGGCAACCTGTGATATTCCAAATTTTTGTTCTAAATGACATTTTTCCAGTTTTTTCCAGTATTTTGTTAAAAAGTCTAGAACCTTTTAGAATGAAATCAACAAAGATGAAGAAGAATGACTATTTGACATAAGTTATGCATTATTTGTATTATTTTTCCCTCAATATATGATTTAAAGTCCGTTAAAATGAGATAATTTTTCACAATAATTGTCAAAAAATCTGCATGAATTTTAAATTCCATTCATACACTTACACTAGTGAATACATTTGTAGCATGTATATTTTGCAAGAAAAATTAGTAAATTTAATGATTTATTGTTGTCATTTCATGTCTATTCAATAAAAACTACAAACTGCAAAAACGTATTAGTCAAATGCCCTGATAAAAAGTTCACTGATTTATTCCTCAGTGTTGGCCCTTTTCCAACGTTTATAAGCAAGGACATATTCCTGTTTAGTATGATACATTTCAAAACACGGGTGAACACATAATGTCACTTGACACTGGCCACACTCGTAGGAGCTCTCACGACCGGGATGTTTCCGTTTCTGTCCTGCTGCTGCAAGTAGCTCGCGCTCTCCCGGATTGCAAACCATACACTGTCGGGAAATTGTACGTCTTTGCCGTTCAACTGTTATTTTTTGGGGAAAATGTCTTCCAGAAAGTCTACTAAGTTGTTGAGCAGATGGGCGACCAGAAGTCTTGCGATCAATTGTACTAATTTCAATAAGTTGGTTGATAAGTTTACGGCGAAAGATACGTTGTGGCACTGGGATTCTGTCAGTGCTGTTTTCCTTGTATAGAATATAAGAATTCAGTGTTGCTAAGCTGAAAAGATGGAAAAATATTTTTTTCCACCACTTGAGTGTTTTGATGAGCACCCTACCATATGAAACCATCTGATCAGTTCTGCAAAATATTAAGAACAAATATTTAAAACTATTCAACTGTGCATTATTATACAATTTTTAAAAAAAAATAATTTAAAATTTTTTAAAAAAGTATTACTTTTATTTTGTTCAAACACCTAAATCTTTAAAACTTGGCAAGAATAAGTATACTTCATATAAGAAATTAACAAGATTCTCACTGAGCATTTGTTGCACCAATCCGGATATATCCGGGCGCAGCATGGCAAGGGTTAAGTGGCCAGATAAAAAATGTGTGGCATGATACAGACATGTTAAACCACTTTTATGGAACCCCCTCCCATAAAGACAAACTGTGAACAGCAAAAATGTTCATCAAAGTAAGATCTACAAATAAGTCAACATGACCAAAATCATTGATTGATCCCTTGTAGGAGTTTTTGCCCTTTAAAGACGGCGTTCGGCGTAAACTTTCCTTTAAAGATCTTCTCCTTTGAATCCACTGAGCCAATTGGGACCAAACTTTGGTGGAATGGTCCTTGGGTGGCTCCCTTCTAAATTTTTATCCGGCATCCCCGACTTCCAAGAACATGACTGCTGTTACTAAAAATAGGAAAAAGGGGGGATGAATTTAAAAAATCTTCTTTCATGAAATTACAACGCCATTTGAAACCAAACTTGGCAGTAATGGTCCTGAGATCGTCCTCTTTCAGAAATATGTCTGATGACGGGGACTGTCAACCAATATGGCCCCCACAGCCGAACTTAGTTTTACATAGGACCCTACAGGACATTCACTCAAAAATCTTCTTGTCTGAAACCTGACTTAGCCAATTAGAACTAGACTTGGTAGCAATGGTCCTTAGATGGTCAGAATTGTGTCCGATGACCCGGACTGTCAACCAAGATGGCTGCCAAACCCGAAATTAGTTTAACATAAGGCCCTATGGGAAAATTCATTGAAAAATCTTCTTGTCTGAAACCACTTGACCAATTGGAACCAGACTTTGCAGCAATGGTCCTTAGGAGGTTCTCTTTCAGAAATATATCCGATTTTGTGTACTGTGAACCGAGATGGCTGCCACAGCTGAACTTAGTTTAACATAGGACCCTATGGGAAATTCACTCAAAAATCTTCTCGCCTGAAACTACTCAGCCAATTGGAACTAAAGTTGGCAGCATGGGTCCTTAGATGGTCCTCTTTCAGAAATGTGTCCGATCATCTGGATTGTCAACCAAGATGGCCATCACAGCCGAACTTAGTTTAATATAGGACCCTATAGGAAAATTCATTTAAAAATCTTCTTGTCTGAAACCACTTAGCCAGTTGGAACAAGATTTAGCAATAACAGTCCTTAGATGGTTCTCTTTTAGAAATATGTACATTGACCTGGACTGTCAACCAAGATGGCTGCCACAGCCGAACTTTGTTTAACATAGAACCCCATAGAAAAACCAGCCAAATTGACTGCAACACTTAAATGTTTAGTCCTGCTCAAGTTGAAAATTTAAATCCAGGTGAGCGATACAGGCTCTAGAGAGCCTCTAGTTTTAAAAATAAAGACAAAATAGGTGAAATGAGTAACACTTGATTATTGATCAAAATTTTTTAGTTTTAAGTTGTTCTTAAATTTCAATGTTCAAAATATAACTGAAATTTAATACACCATTTATTTTAGCACTGGTGTGGAATATTTACTCACTGCTGGTCATAGACTAAGTCGTCAGGATTTAAAAAACGCTGTCCGAAATAGCAGAGCTTTGCATCAGGAATTCTGGGTAAATTTTAATATTATTTTCAGTGCCTTCACTTGCATTAATATAGAACAAGATGCCACCCTAAGTGCAATTGCCTATAATTGTGGCATGCAATTTTTATTGGTGAGGAAGCTGGAGCATCCAGAGAGAATCACCAACCTATGACAGGATTGTCAGTTAAGATTGGAGTTGAATGCACACTAGAGATTATAAGTAGTCATAATGAACCACTTTGACCACTCGGATGCAGTGCCCACTGAAAACAGGATTTAAATATTTTATAAAATACCTATTTCACGTTGTCTTATTTCTGAAAAACTTCTTGACAAAATTGGATATATACTTCAGCAATGAATTTTCACTAAATATAGAAATAAATGTTAAAAGAAAAAAAAAGTAAAAGCTTGACTGTTATGACCCTTTGTTTTGGAAACTGAATAAAATTTTTATTGCATATGAAATTTGAATATACAAATATTGTTTAACAGGATGAAACCCAAAATCTATTTTTAAAATTTGGAACAGGTTTAAATTTTAATCAAGACCAACAATAATCCGCTATAATTTTTTTTCATGTTTTAAATGAGCATTCTGTTATGGTTTCTTATTAAGAATAGCAAAATCATCTTCATTATATTATTTACATATTTCATCTGACTGGCAAAATCATCTGAATACTACAGTCCTATTTGGAAACTTTTAGGAGTTGAAGTCGGTGAATTAAAATAAGAAAAGGATGATGTATTACTTTATAAATTACCCTCAGTACCCTGTTACATTGTACCACATGATTGATACAATGATTTCAACTACTCATGCATTAGTCAGAAACAAATTCTGAACCATAAACAGGAGGACCATGTACTTCAGTAAATTATATTGTGAACACCCATATGTTTTGTTCTAGGAAATTTTTATGAACCACCCCGAGAAGGTCCATGTTGCTGGTTCTGGTATGAAGAACAGATACAGAACCATCATACCAAGTAATTAATTAATCTGTGAACTCTTCTTTGAAGGATCATAAACTTTTAAATTCAGGGGAGTGGGAAGGGTAATATAATTGACACCAAAGTTGATTTTGAACAGATATATGAAAAAAATATCTCTGAAACAGTAATTTAAATAATAGTGGCAAGGATGTATAAAGAAAATAGTGGTGAGGAAGTAGATCTTACCATCCCACTCATGCTTTTAAGGAAATAATTACACATAAGAAAACAGTCATATGATGCAAGCACAGCTGTAAAAATTTCTTACCAAGTGTTATTAATTATACGAGTTGCGGAGGGTATAATGTTTTTGACCCATCCGTCCGTCAGTCCTGTTTCTTGTCATCGCAACTCCTCTCAAACCACACAACAGAATTTCACGAAACCTTTTTAGATAATGACATACTATGTAGTTGTGCATATCGACAGGAAATTGCAATTCAATTTTTTTTCTAGGAGTTACACCCCTTTGAACTTATTTACTTTAATGTACTACTGCAACAGTTTGTCATCGCAACTCCTCTCAAACCACACAACAGAATTTCATGAAACCTTTTCAGATAATAAGGACATACTACGTAGATGTGCATATCCACAGGAAATTGCGATTAAATATTTTTTCAAGGAGTTACACCCCTTTGAACTTATTTACTTAAATGTACTACTGCAACAGTTTGTCATCGCAACTCCTCTCAAACCACACAACAGAATTTCATGAAACCTTTTCAGATAATAAGGACAAACTACGTAGATGTGCATATCGACAGGAAATTTCGATTCAATTTTTTTTCTAGGAGTTATGCCCCTTTGAACTTATTTACTTTAATGTACTACTGCAACAGTTTGTCATCGCAACTCCTCTCAAACCACACAACAGAATTTCATGAAACCTTTTCAGATAATAAGAACATACTACGTAGATGTGCATATCGACAGGAAATTACGATTCAATTTTTTTTTCTAGGAGTTACGCCCCTTTGAACTAATTTACTTTAATGTACTACTGCAACAGTTTGTTATCGCAACTCCTCTCAAACCACACAACAGAATTTCATGAAACCTTTTCAGATAATAAGGACAAACTACGTAGATGTGCATATCGACAGGAAATTTCGATTCAATTTTTTTTCTAGGAGTTACGCCCCTTTGAACTTATTTACCTTAATGTACTACTGCAACAGTTTGTCATCGCAACTCCTCAAACCACACAACAGAATTTCATGAAACCTTTTCAGATAATAAGGACATACTACGTAGATGTGCATATCGACAGGAAATTACGATTCAATTTTTTTTCTAGGAGTTACACCCCTTTGAACTTATTTGCCTCACTATACTATTACTGTTGACTCCTCTCGCTTGGAATTTAAATTTCCCAACATGCTGCCATTCAAATTAGGATAAATATGTGAAGGTAAGCATTTGATTGTGTTCATTTTACTTGTGAAGTGAGATTTTGTTTCTCCAGTGACAATATGAAGACGTGGGGTATGTGAGCGTGCTCACAAAGGTTCTTTAATTAACTCATGTATTTGATGCATTGTATTGACTTGAATTACTATCTTATAGAACGGAACAGAATTTGCTTGGTTTAAAAATCCATACAATCAGATTTTCACCCAAACATTTTCATTTGTATGCATTATATATATATACACATGTAATATACATAAAAGATCGCTGATTTGCATGCCTCCATTTATTTTCCTCCATAGTATATATTTGGGCAAATAAAATTTATTTTAAATAGAACTTTAGTGTTCAGACACTACATTTTATTTAAGCTGCATCTTAAATGTATACAGTCAAACCTGAGGGACCTGAGCAGGTGCTCATTATATAGAGGTTTAATTTTACAAGCTTTGTTGATACAGGGACATTTTTAAGTACCCTTTATAAACAGTGATTTGTTATATAGAGGTGCCCTTTATAGCACGTTTGACTGTATATTGTTCATACCTATAATTATAATGAACATGAAGGTCATTAGATCTATCCCTTGACAAGTAGACAGTAAAATTAATTATTTCTAACTTATACACAGTTCTAAACATTAATTCAAAATTTTGTACCAAAAGGTACATAGACATATAAAAACATATGGACTTATTTATATCAAGTTTGATAGAAGGAAAAAAACGAAGAAGAGTTATATGTTTATTGACAATTTTTATATGTTCAAATTTAACAATTTGTTGGAGTTTAATATCAGTGGTGTTAGAATGTGGCAAAAAGTAAGTAAAGT
Source organism: Mytilisepta virgata (assembly GCA_028015205.1). Lineage (NCBI taxonomy): Eukaryota > Metazoa > Mollusca > Bivalvia > Mytilida > Mytilidae > Mytilisepta > Mytilisepta virgata. The sequence goes on from CM051515.1 coordinate 46,967,235, forward strand.
TGTATAAATCTTACAAATATTGACACCTATCCTAGCAGTTAATAATTTATGTGTAATTTTAATGTTTTGTAGATGAACACAGCAGAGTAGTATTACCAGACAGTGAATGGGATCCACTGTCATCATATATCAATGCAAATTATATTAGGGTATGTTTATACAAATGTTTGTAGGAATATGTACCTAGTAAAAAATCTTATCCAGCTACTGTGTGTTCCACATATTTTTGCAATTGATCTCTTGACAACAAAAATTCTGGCTTTATATATAATTCTGCACATTTCACACAAATATCAGGCAAATCATGAATGTCAACTTGTTTTGAACTTTTTGAAAGAAAACTTGGTCTTTTTTTTACAACATCAGTTTAGTATATGGTGATTTATTTTAATCAACAATAAAAAAAAATGTACTGAAAAAGGACATTTTGCTCTTGTTAAACACTTGAGGTATCTAAGCATTGAAAAAGGTAATAAAAAGCTATAACTGAAGGAAACAAAGGGTTGAGTTACTGTTTCATTAATAATTTGCAGACATTATCAAGATATTCCTGAAAATCAATTGAAGGTTTTTTTTGGGAAAAACATTTTAAGATATGTAATTTGAGAATAAAATTTGTATAGCCATCTAATAATATCATTTCAGTGGCATCAATATTTGTATTCTTCATTGTATCATTCCTACAGTTAATGACTCATATTTCAGTGCTTAACATATATAGTTCCTCCAGTTTACATGTAACAAAATTCTACATGTTAAAGGTATTTTCAAACTATAAATTTATCATAGGGAATGAGAAGCATAGTCAGTTACTTCCTTAATAATGTGACCAAGGGGAGATAATAAAATAGCCTCCCTTTAATCCTTCAGACCAAATAGAGATAATTTCAGTTATCTCCCCTGCTTAAGTTGGCTAAGATAGATAACTGACAAATATTTCTTGTTCAGAATGATAATATAATTGACTGATGTTTCAGGGATATGAATGTGAACCACATACATATGTAGCCACACAGGGACCTATGTCACATACAATTGTAGATTTTTGGAGAATGGTTTGGTTTGAGAAAGCTCCAATCATAGTTATGATTACAAAACTGAAAGAAAACAATAATGTAAGTATAGCAGATATTGATACATAGAGCTTTGTGCAAATTAACAGTGATGTATAAATTAATTCTAGATTTACACCTCCGGCAAACCTTAACAACACCCTCCAGGCTTTATGTCACACCATAAGTCTCAGTATCTTTACTCCTAGTATACTATCATAGTATAATGCAGGCCATGTTAAAGTGAACACAGTCACTATCAGTGATTTATATTTTTTACCAATTAAAATTGTTAAAGTCCTGAAATTTTGTATTCACCCAAAGAAAGCAAAATATTGCATTTGCATGTGAACTCAGTATAAACAAGATTACAGAATTTGCAGGATTGCAAGATTTTTAACATTATTGGTCCCAATATCTTCAAACAAAATATAAAATTCTTCCATATTTCTGGAATTTGGCACCTGGTTAACTTCAGAATTGGTCATTATTAATATGTAAATGAAGTTTGATCTGTTTTTTTTTTTACAGATAAAATGTGAAAATTATCTTCCAGAAGATAATGGTTCGTGTATGTTTGGTGATATAGAAGTCCGAGTGGAGAAAGTAAAAATAAAACAAGGTTATACAGTTAGACATTTAACATTAAAGGTAATTACCGTAATAACCCTAATTATTGGACAGCCTAATTATTTGACACTTTAGAAAATTCAAGGAAAATTGAATTTTTTGATAACTCTATTTTTTCGACGATTTCAAAATTGTCAAAGTTACAATCGTTGTTCTCAGGTGATGACAGTCAGTAATTTTAACTTCTTAGATAAGTTAATTACTTTCAGTCCTCATCGAGTGTTTATTTCGTCTTTCTAAACCATTTAAACTCTCTGTCTTAATAAATTTGATTGAAACAATATCGATTTTTACGTAAATTTTATTGAATTTTCTTTTGAAAAGAAATCTGAAACGAGTTTGGAACGGAATTGCGTATTTATGTTTCTCAGAGAAATAAATTTAAAAATTTCAAATGAAATGAATAATGTTTTTACAAAATAAATCCTCTTATCATTGTTTATTAGACATTTAAATGTAATTGTTATAATATGTTCTTACAAGACAATGAGACTACAAGCGTAACATGTGTTGTAAAAATCGTTTGTGAGATGCTCCAAATCCAGATCGTAAAAATCGTTTGTGAGATGTTCACATATTATTATAATTAGATATTATTAATGTAATACTTTTTCTACAAGAATTTTTCTTAAGTGTCGGAAAATGCATTTCAAAATGGAGAAAAAAATATCATGCTAGTTTACATAAGTTTTAAGCAATATTATAGATAAAATGGCTGCTCATTTGGGTTAACATTCATATCTGGAGTCCAAATTCTGTTCAAGGACCTGTGTTTGGTAAAATGTATAGGACATGTTCATTGCTGCTGTTGAACAAAGATTGAATTTCTTCAAAATGTAATATATTTTCAGTGTGATGGAGACACATTACATGTATTACATTATTGGTATACAGCATGGCCGGACCATAAACCACCACAGTCAGCTAAAATGTTATTAGAACTAGTCAAAGATGTAGAAAATAAAAGATTAAAAGAGCAACCCAGTAAAGGACCTGTTATAGTCCATTGCAGGTAATTTTAGTTAAAAGAGGTTTATTTACTTTGTCTCATGGTAAAGTATTCATTTATTGGTATAACCATGAATAACATGAATAATGATAATGTGTGTCCTAACAGTCAGCAAGGTTCAACCTCTTGGAAACAAAATGTTCACATATCCAACATCTCATATTTGTTTTATGACATCATATTTTATGCAAAAAAATGAATTGGACAGAAAGTTTGAGGCATTTTATTTTTGAAAAAAGGCACATTTATTTATGACCAGCAATATGATTTTTACTTAAATTTTAAACAAAATTTTAGATATTCCTGAAAAACGATTAGCATTTAATAAAAGACACACAGTAGTGTCACCATAAGTGCTTGGATATAGTCAACATAACATAATGAATGAAGTAATTGATTTGTGAATATTTTACAGTGCTGGTATAGGAAGGACTGGTTGTTTTATAGCTATAACTATAGGTATGAGACAACTTAAAGAAGAACATTCTGTAGATGTACTGGGTATAGTCTGTCATATGAGAATAGACAGGTAAGTTATTAATCTGGTAAGAATTTATAGCTTACCTGGACCAGGATTGCTACTGAAAATCATATTTGCCAAAAAAGTTACCTAATAAAAATTTTTAATAATGTTAAAGTGTAACTGCGATTGTCCCAAGAGGGTGGTCAATCAATCGAGCAGTCAAGTGTAAAAGATCTCAGTGCCATGTGCAAGTTACTGATTTTCATTTGTTTGTTTAATTTGAAATACCTGCTGGGTTAATAAGCCTGAAGTAAACTGTTCAATTATCATAGATACAATTAATTATATAAAACTTACAAATAAAGTTTTTTAGTCATCTTTTCAAAATGTTTATCATGTGGGTGCCAGATTTGCCCGATAAAATTGCCAGAAATATTGCCAAGTATATAAATCTGTGGCCAGATCGAAAAAAAAGTTGCATTTTGCAACATTGGCGATGCCCAATGCCTCCCTGGCTACAATTGATAGATGTTTTTTTAAGTTTATTTGTTCTATTTAGAATTAGACTGTCTTCAAAATTGCAAAAGAAAGAAAAAAAAATGAATGAAATAAAAGAATTTGCCCTGCAACATTGATATTTGATAGTAAATAAACAAAATCAATTTGAGAGAAAATGAAATTTTGATTTCAGGGGAGGTATGATCCAGACTCACGAACAGTATGAATACATACATCAAGCCTTATGTGAATATGAGAAAGAATTAGCTGAACCTGATCAGACATCAGTAAATGGTTTCCCTGGTGATTGATGTAAACATATCTCTGACCATGGTCCTTTCTTCATTAAACTCTCATTCCAAGTTTGTTGTTAATATGTCACAAAAGTTCAAAGTTCAGCTGTAGTGTTCACTGAAAAAATGGCATTTATTGTTATGATATTTGAAGAATTTAAATCTTATAAATTATAATTTATTGGAAATCTGATAAAAATGGCAATTTGGACTGCTATTTTAAATGTTACTCAAATCTTTTTGTATTGAATGTTATAGAGGTATTCAGAGGAAAAACTTAAATGTTTACGTGTTCGTTAAATATTATTTATTAAATAATGTACAAGCCAATACCTTAATTATATCCAAACTATTGTCTTGTTTCTATGAATACGGTAAGAGCTAGATTTACTGTAAGGCTAGACAATAATTTATATCTGTGTCCTGGTAATCAATGTAATTTCCACAAACTGAAAGACTTTAATTTACAAAACATACAAGTTCTATTTAAACATGCGTCTAACAGCATGTTTGGTTCATATAATTTCTAACGTCTTATGCCATGGGAATATGCCCTTCATTTTTTTTTAAATTATAGGTTGCAGAAAAGAATGTGTCCCTTTTTTGGATATTGGTAAAAAAAAATTATTTTACAATGAACAGGAAACAGAGATAAATTTTTGTTTGGCCTAAAAATAAAAAGATTTTTTTTCTATTTAATCAACCACAATAGGATAATGTTTTAGATATTTGTGTTTCAGTAAAAAATGTGTGCAGAAAATTTGTTAATAATTTATGATAAATGACTTTTTAAATATAAATTTTATGCAGTAAAAGCCATTAAACAGGAAATTATTCTAGTAAAGCCTAAATAGTTTTCTGCAATTGATTATTTTGTAATTTTGTGTACATGCCTGATATTTACATTGAATGAGATATACATGTGGATGTGCACAGAATAACTATTTGTATTTGTTGAATGAGAAAAAATGGAGCACTGATGCATGAAGCATAACAAGATAAAGAAATATTTCAAAACATTTATCTTGCAAATTTGTACATATTGAAAAATTCTTTTACTAGTAACAATAAATTGGAACGTTTTGCAGCCTTTTCTGTATATTTATAACTCTCTTTTTTTTTTTTTTTTTAAAGTGTCCTGACATTTGACAATTTTGATAGCAACCAAACATAAGCTTAATAGGACAAAACCAAAGAATGAATTCATTGGATATAAAGTAATATACATAGGAAAAACATTGACATTTAATTTTGATAAAGGAATTGTAACATAATCTTCATCAGTGTAACTTACAAAAAGAAGAAGAGCTTGAATAAGATTTCTATATAACACTTGACTCTCATAAAGTGTACTCTTAATCATTGACATGTAAGTTATCATTATATGATGTTACATATAGCTGTATGAATGAAGTCACATGATTGTCATGTGACCGTTTTGTTTGATACCTGTGATATGTACAGTTTTTATCCCTTTGTTTATGTATTAAATGTTTGTAACCTTAACTGTGCTTGTTAATTATTGAATTTGAGTCATTGTTTTTCTCAAATGAAAATTAAGATACATTTTTCTTGTGGTTGATATGCTTAAAAGTCTTCATGGTAATATTCACTTCCTTTGACCTTTGACTCAGTAATGACAATGTATTTCATATTAAAAATATGATATAAAAAATGTTTTCAAATTTTTTCAATTTGTAGTTAATTTGGAGCGTTGAAGAAATTACAACAAAAATTTTATATTTATTGTAAGAGGGCAAACAGGATGCCACATGACTAATATCTGGAACCTTAATTAATGAACAAGGGAGATAAATATTTTATGGAATTGAAAGCAGTTAAATTATTATTAAAATCATGTTTTTTATGACGGTAATTTGAAATCCAACAACAAAACAGGGTTGGGATGGGGGTATTGTTAATTTAACAGTAAATCCTCTAGTGGTTTACTATTTTAAAAGTTAATATATCTTATGATCATACCTTTCCACAGAAATGTCTATTAAAGTTAATGTGCATTGTAATATATTGTCATTTTAATATTTATACAAATTTTCTCCAATCGTAATTTTTTTGGTCCATTATTTGTATATATTTTTGTTAAAGTTTATACTCACAATTAAGTGCTTTAGACTTCATTAGTGTTATTGCTTTATCATGTGTATGGAAAGGGAGGGTTGTTTTGGTAATATGAGAAGATTTTGTATTCTATTCAAAATATTCTGATGCATTTATTGACAATAAATATTCATTACTCCTTGCAACATGATATTTTATCTTATAGGTTGATTGTGGTCATTTTGTAAGACAGAATTATGTGTCCACACTTACTTCAGTGTTCATAACTATTGTTGTATAATTCTTTATTTTAAAAAAAAAAACCTTGTGATTCAATTTTTGCTTTTGTAAGATTTCATAGGCAGTTACCAAATTTCATTCTTTTCTAAATTGTATAGTGAGAATGTTTCATTTATCTTTCTTTAACCAAGGTATGAAGGGGAGATAATAAATTGTGTCCAGTTAGTGCCAGAAAATTAGAATTATCTCCCTTTAGTCACCTGTTGAGAAAGATACATCACTAAAGTTTTTTGTATAAGAGATGTACCTAAATTTTTTAATATTCCATGAAAATTTTAGAATTTCATATGAACATTAACACTGTATAAAGGACATTATATATCTTTATATTGTAATCGTCATCACATATATATTACTACAAGCTGGACTTGTAGGTTACATGCTTTATTTTAGTTTGATCTCAAGGCCACAGTAGTCAGTCGGTTCTTTTAATTCAGTATTTATTTTTTTTAAACCAGCTGATTGTATTAAGGTGTTACTTTGTACCTGTAGAATTCAATAAAATTTTATTGTATAGGCACCTAGCCTGTCAATAGCTGGCATAGTTTTTGGATAACACGAATGTCATCAGGAAGTGCCATCGTTTTCCAGTTTTGTACCAGAGTGCGGAAGAAAGTGGAAATTAAATTATCCTACGTTATTAGATCCTATAATTTTATATTGGCTTAAACATTATTGCCTTCCTGATATTTCTTGGTTTTCAAGGGTAACTCATTAAATAAATTGTTAATTAATCACCAAAACTGCCTTGCAACCTAGTAATAGTTTGTATACCTGTGTTCAACAAACAATGAAATGTCACTGTAGCATGTTAAGGGTAATTGGTCTGCATGTATGATAACATATTCTTGGTGAGCAGTTGACCACATTATTCATTTGGACAAACAAAAAAATTACACGATTTCAGCCAGGACACAATTAGTGGAATTTGATGCAGTACAACAATTGCAAAAGGGTAATAGATATTGCATAATGATAAATTTAAAATGGTTGATCATGGCTCAAAGGCTCAAATAAACAAGAAAAACGAAATTGAAATTAAGATCAAACTGAAGAGAAGACATTGAAAAATGTGTGCATCATCTAAGATATTGTAAACATAACAAAAATGATGGTCTTTTTGGTGACATAACTCATACATGTATTTCAAGACTAAGAAAATACCTGGGATTTCAAAATCCAAATCAGGAGACTTGTTCTTAAGTTTAGGATTCATATCAGTAGACTATAGTAAATTTATATTTTAAAGCGAATTATCCCATGGAAAAAATCTTGTCTTTAGTTTGGAAAAATAGGGCAGATAGATGGACAGGCTGGTGTGCAGCTCCAAACTATAATGATGGAAAATCTAGTTTGCTATCACTCAGACTGCTTATTGTTAAAATTTGGTCAGATGGATGGACGGGCTGGTGGTTGGCTCCAAACTGCAATGACAGAAAATCTAGTTTGCTATCACACAGACTGCTTATTGTTAAAATTTGGTCAGATGGACGGACGGGCTGGTGGGCAGCTCCAAACTGTAATGACAGAAAATCTAGTTTGCTATCTCTCAGACTGCTTATTGTTACAATTGGGTCATATAAACAGGTGGGCGGCTCTAAATTGTAATGACGGAAAATCCAGTTTGCTATCTAATCTCTCAGACTGCTTATTGTTAATATTTGGTCAGGAGATTGTAAATTTTTATTAGGAGAAGCATCTGAATATCAGATTTACACCTCCAGACTGGAGGGTCACATGTATGAAAAAGGAGTAAGACTATTTAAAGAATATTAGACCCATTTATCATGCAGATTTATCTCCGACAGTTTTAGGCGGAATAAGACTATCTATGGCCAGATCTTGTCTTTACATCAGGGATATTTATCTTATCTAGTCTTAAATGTATTTACCGTAATCAAATCATAATATACTCTTCATTTTGTAAAAACTCATTCAAATTCATTCAAATCAACTTCAGTTAAAGATTTTTCTTAGTACAATCTACTCATATATGATAACTTTATTTGTGTGCAATCCATTATTATTTTGAAATGATGCATAAAACCACCAAATTTTGTTTAAATTTAGTCTTTTGTCAGTATAACAGCATTTTATTAGCATTTCTGTAATTTCTGTAATTGTTTTTATAAAAAAAATTCCATTTGAAAAAGTTCAGTCTAAGCCTATTTAGTACCTCCTTCAAGAAATACAGTAAAGATGCATTACCAGAGTCAGTCCAATGAAGAACGTGATCATTTATCTGTTTCTGGACAAAATTACTAAAAGGAAATAATAAGCATAAAATTTAGTTCTAAAAATAATTATCTCCCTTAGGTAATGTTATAAAGGGAGATAATTGTATTTTCTTTCTCATTACTACAATGTGTCATGATAATATTTAGCTGAATCAAACAACGGCTTTATGTCTTGTGAGCTTTAAATATGTAATAGAAAATTTATGTACCTGTAAACAAAGGAATTATACAGTGAAATTATAGGGTGTTTAAGTAATTTCACCTATTTATCTGTCTTTCTTTTTTATTTTTTTGTGTAGAGATGTAGTCTTATTTATGATCTAGAGGTGTGGTTTTATTTATGTTCTATCTTTTGAAAACATCTACTGATTTTCTTATAAAAATATACATTGATAATGATTTATACCAATTCTACTTGTGTTAGGAAGGTACATCCTGAAATAAATGTCACATCTGAATATCTTTGAAATTTTGACTGTAGACCTCTCTGTTCAAGGAAAAGGACATAGCTGGGGATGTCTTGGGAAGTTATATATGCTGATATCACTGTTCAAGGTGATAAATTTTATGTGAAGGGGAGGTTGGAAAAATATGTCTTAGGAGATTTAACTGAACACGTCTCTGTTGAAGGAAAGGGGATGGGGAGTGGGAAAAATGTATTGGGATCTTTTAACTGTATATACCTCTGTACAAAGAAAAGGGATTGGGAAATTTGGAAAAATTTAATGATACACTGTAATTATATCATTATTTAAAATGATGTTTAGATAATACATGAGTATTCACTGTATAACTCTTTTGTACCCCATGTGATATCAGGAGATAGTAATACACCATTTACACAATTAATGTTGTATTATATTGTTGTTATTTTGTGCAATAAAATAATCTCTCATTGTTACTCTATGTTTTGTATTATTCTCAAAATGACAGAGATCCTGAAATATACTAGAATTAACTGGACTTTTTTTCTATAGCCCAGTCGTGCATTACTGCTATTTTACAAAAATGTAAATGTAAAAAAAAAACTTCAAAAATTCTTTATACTGACTATTCTAGTGCTCACCTTATTAAATGACAGTGACCAGTATTTTGTTTGCTTCAGTGTTTTAATATAAATAACACATATTTGAGATTTTGTTTGCTTCAGTGTTATAATATAAATAACATATTTGAGAGGTATTACTATGAGAATTTCAATTCCAAGATGAAGCTCACGTTACTTCGCATGATTTGCATCACATCTCACTAAAAGTTGATATTATTACATGTATAAATGTAAATTCTCTGATCAGACAAATTTTGATGCAGACGATGTGCAAATTTCATAGATCTATGACTCATCAGTTGTGCTCAAGGTCAAAAATGTTGAAAACCAAAACAATAATAATACAAAAATGGTAAAGCCAAAACCATCTAAGGACAGAGCTATGCACCAGGGAAATACTCCTTTGTTTTCACAAAATTCAAACATTTTTGAGCAGTAAATATAAAGTATCAATTTTGGGGCTAGTATCAAAATACTAGCAATTGAACTGGTGATACTCTTGGGGCAGTATCGACTCGATGGTAAAATTAAATTCTCTGATACCAATTTTGATGCACGAGATGTGTACATTTCGTTGAATTACAACGAGTCAGTTGTACTCTAGGCCAAAAATGTTTGAAACATGAATTCAAGATCAAGGCTCAATAATTTGGGAACAACATAACTGCAGAAATTTTGGCAAATTGTAGTCGAAAAGACGGCATGTTAAACCCTCAGAATTATATAATGCCTCAGAAGAACTGACTTAAAGACTTCATATGGCATGAATCACAAGTTATCATACCAGGACCCAGATTGGCTGTGCAGTTAGGTCAACATAAGTTTTTAAGAATTTGATTCTCAGCAGTCTGTTCATACCCAAAACTTTTAATCCTTTTTAACTCACCTGACCCAAAGGGTCAAGTGAGCTTTTCTCATCACTTGGCGTCCGTCGTCGTCCGTCGTCGTCGTTAACATTTTACATTTTGAACTTCTTCTAGAGAACCACTGAATGGAATGAAACCAAACATGGCATGAATGTTCCTTATGAGGTGCTGACCAAGTGTTGTTACTTTGTAGCCGATCCATCATCCAAGATGGCCGCCAGCGGGGAACTTAGTTTAACATAGGACCCTAGGGGAAATGCATGCAAATGACTTCTTTTAGAGAACCACTGAATGGAATGAAACTAAATCTGGCATGAATGAACCCTTATAAGGTGCTGACCAAGTGTTGTTACTTTGTAGCCGATCCATCATCCAAGATGGCCGCCAGAGGGGGACTTAGTTTAACATAGAACCCTATGGGAAATGCATACAAATGACTTCTTTTAGAGAACCGTTGAATGGAATGAAACCAAACATGGCATGAATATTCCTTATGAAGTGCTGACCAAGTGTTGTTACTTTGTAGCTGATCCATCATCCAAGATGGCCGCCAGCGGCGAACTTAGTTTAACATAGGACCCTATGGGAAATGCATACAAATGACTTCTTTTAGAGAACCACTGAATGGAATGAAACTAAATCTGGCATGAATGTTCCTTATGAGGTGCTGACCAAGCGTTGTTACTTTGTAGCTGATCCATCATCCAAGATGGCCGCCAGCGGGGGACTAAGTTTAACATTGGACCCTATGGGAAATGCATACAAATGACTTCTTTAAGAGAACCACTGAATGGAATGTAACAAAACATAGCATGAATGTTGCTTATGAGGTGCTGACCAAGTGTTGTTACTTTGTTGCCGATCCATCATCCAAAATGTTTAGAAGTCTATCAGAAAATTGTAAAAAAAATTCTGAATGGTCACAACTTGACCACATATTCAAAAATAATAATGATAAGATGTCTTCAGTAGCTATTGTAAGACTACACTAAGTTGACCTGTTTTTAATTTTAAATACTGTGTCAATTTAAACCAGTCTTGGTCTCAATCATTATATAATTTTACATAATTTCCAAAATCACATTAGATACAGGTGAGCGACACAGGCTCTTGAGAGCCTCTAGTTATGTTAAAAATGGTGGACCATTAATGGCCAAATTTTGCTTTTCTGAATAAGGTGCAAAACTCTAAACATTGAACAGTTGAGGAAGAAATTCCACCTCTATAGCTAACAACAATGAAACTTTTGTAATGTATTATAGTATTATTGCATAAAGTTTTCCATATTGGCTTAGTTATTGGTCCGAGGCAAGCCATATTGGACTGAGCCAAAGCCAAAGTCCAATATGGTTAGCCAAGGACCAATAACTAAGCCAATATGAAAAACCTTGCACAATTATACCTTTATTGACTAACCAGTCCAATATGTCATATTGACTAGTCAACATTGCATATTGGACAGGTATGTGCCGTATTGGCATACTTTGACATTTTGTATTGTATTGACAGGTTTTAACATATTTAGTCAATAATTAAATTTATTGAGCAGCTTATTATTATGGTAGAAAATCATATAACAGTTCAATATTCAAAAATACTATCACCTAATGTACCCATATAACCACCCCATATCTGTTTTTCCGGCGGAAGAAATTTTAAGTTCGTTATTTTATTCTCGTTGAAAGAGCTCTTCATTTTCTTGTGAATTGTCACATTCATATGAGTGTACATTTCGTTTTCAATAATGTCTTCTAAACTAAACTTGTAAATATCTACGTCAAATTTCATTTTTACGAAGTGTGCATATTCATCACGTAGAATTCCAACAGATACAAGATTTACAATAACATCCAATCTGCCATCACCGTCCACATCACCAAGGGCACCTGTAAAAATAATATTGGCAGCTACTTCTAATATCTTTAACATATCAATATTTTCAATTCATTTTTAAAAACATATAATTATTTATTTTATGAAATTCCTACTCATATTCTGTTTTGAGTAGGAATATTTGCCTTCTTTATCAGCAAAAAAAGAATAATTGATGTATGTACATCTGCTGTGACTGTATGATGAAGAATAGTCATATAAGTGCTATTCCTTTGCTTCAAGTTTAGTCAAGTGCATGTGTCATCTTACTGTCAATATATTTTCAATCATATCCTTTCTTGTCCATTACCTGCTTATTAACACCTCGCCAACAAAGTTGCGAGGGAATATATTAATGCTACCGTCCATCCATCCTTCTGTCCGTAACACCCTTGTGAACACTCTAGACTCAACATCCTTCAAGGGATTTTGACCAAACTTTGCACATACATAGTCCTTATGAATATCTAGAACACTATTGAGTTTCAAGGTCAAAGGTCAAGGTCACAGTGGAACTTGTAAATACTTTACACCCTTGTGAACACTAGAAGCAACATCCTTCAATGGATTTTGACCAAACTTGGTAGATATTTAAATCCAACTATGTACCACTTAGTCCTTAGGAAAACTGGAACGCTATTGATTTTCAAGATTAAAGGTCAAGGTCATAGGGTCAAAATTGTTCATAACATCCATGTGAACAGTCTAGAACCGACAGCTTTCAATAGATTTTTACCTAACTTTATACAAAGTTTAAATTTTTCAAGATCTAAAAGCCTAAAGATTTTGATGGGATGGTCATGAGTTCAAGGTACTGTAGGACTTAGAATTTTTGATGTGATACATCTATGTGACTTTTCCTGGTACATGTATATTGTTTGTCCTTATATTAAAAAATCTTTTTTCTTTTTCTTTTTCAGATGAAAATCAAATGAAAAGAAAATATTATACATGTACAAATTTCAAGGCCAAACTTTTCATAGTGAGTGGATGCCACACTTTGCATTGCCCTTGTTTAGTTTAGAGACGTATACTTTTTTACTCCGTTTCTAATAATACTTTGGTTGAAAGGTCTGTATGGAATATGTATTTATGTGAATAATTTTGATAAAATTATCCACTAGATGCATGACTTCTTTTCATCTCTTCATTGAAAGTTTGTATTTTTTCTGCTTCTTTACCACCATAGAAAAACTTGTTGGAGAAGATTCTTCAAATATAAATTATTGTGATATTTTTTTTTTAACTTTAAAACACAAATTGCTACAGAACCAAAGTTATGAGACTATAGTTTTAATTAAGGAAAATCCAGATTTTACATACAGCAATGCAAGAATATGTAATTAATTTGGTTTTTTAATGTTGCTGTTTGCTTATATTTTTCCAAACTCCTCCTTCACACCTTTTAATGGTATTTGCTACACAAATATTTGAGATTAAGTCAATAATATTATTTATTTGTACATTAATGTGTATACTATTATTATTCAAAAAGAGCTTTGTGAAAGTAATAATAATAATGTATAAACTATATATGAGCTCAATTTTATTATTGGAAACAGTATTTGTGTTTGACCTGATCCTGTTCTTCCAAACATATGATTGCTATTATTGTTTTTTTCTATGTTGTCTATATTTTCAATCATACATGTTGTATATTGTAAAGTGTACTGCCACTTCATGACTCTCGTGGGCTCTTGATTTGAAATAAACCATTCTTATTCTTATTCTTATACTATAAGTACCTGTTGTTCTTTCATCAGGTTGTACCATTATACACATGGGTGCTTTGGATTGTCTCTTTCCTCTTGTCCATGGAACTTCTAACTCTGTCAAAGTATGGTTATCTCCAAATGTCTTCACTACATGTTCTACAGATGTCTGATCTTTTTCTGTTAATTCTATTGAAAAAAGATAACATGAAAATTTTTGAAATACAGTGCAGTATCTGCTGGCTATTATTGATAAGATAAGTTAAACTTAAAATTTAAATTTAATTACAGTTATTTGTGGTCTTAAGATTTTTAATGACAAAGGTTCCAAACTTCAAAATCTGGCAAAAAAAGGCAGGCTTTAAAATACGATTAGAAAAATTCAGAATTCAATATTCCTTGGTTACAAAGTAGTTTCAGAGAGAAATGTGGATACACGTGCTCAAAAGACCCTGAATAATTATTCCAGAATCTACGATCACTTCCATGCTCACCCTAAATACCAAATAGTTCTTCCATAAATAAGATGAAACAAAACTCCATGTAATTTAGATTTTATGTTTTAAATTAACCTGAGGAAAAAAAGAGGACAGACAAAAGCTTTGGACTGAACAAGAAAAAAAATTATTGAAACTGGAGATGATTTGGCATGTGTGGCTTTCAAAATAGAAGCAAGTTCCCTGTAACAATAGCCCTCGAAACAATGGTTTAAAATTTAACTAAAAGTAACAGCAAATCTAAAATAAACACTGTATTTAATACAATTACTTCAACTTTGCTTAATACTTTCAAAATTTAGAAACTGAAAATTTCAAAGCAAAAATGTGATTGCCAAAAGAAATGGCTATTGAAGAGATGATACAATAATAGACTAACAGTCCACTACAGTCGTAAGCTTCCAAATAATTTTGGACTTTTATCATATTAATCCATGTTATATTGTATATAACAGGGGAAACTGCATTTAATAAATCTAACAAAAATATTTACTGTAATAATGTTTTTCTGATCCTTTTTCCCATAGTTTGATTGGTGCTTCCATGACAGTTCTGTCGAGGGCAAACATCTCGGCAATCATCAATGTCTGATCTGATTCACATTCTACAAAGTCTTCACTGACTGCCCTACCTCTACGTGTAAAGTGACTTTTTGGTAATAAGACACCTGCCATCTCCATGTTGTCTTCATCAATAATTATTTCTTCTAGTTCACTAGGTTCTGAACTACGTCTGGTTATCTATAGAATATAAAAGGTTCATTTTTAAATAGGACTGAATACATACAGTATATGTGATATATCACACACTTAAGGGTCTACCCAACCCTTTTTGGTTACAACCTCCAAAAATGCTTACATTTTTGGTAAAATTCTGAAATCTCACCCCTAATATTCCTGAATTCCTTAATATTCTATTTTACTTTTTTCAAATCCATCCCTAAATTTGAAAAAGTTTCACTCCAAATTATTTTGGATAGATCATAACATGTGAAAAACGTTTGTTTATATAAATTTCAGAATTATTTTGTTCTACATGTATATAATGTATATCTAAACACCTTTTTTTACCAAAAAAAATATATCATTATCCTTATTTTTTAATAAAGGGTATATAATTCTTATGTGTGATCATATTTTATAGTATGTTAACTGATTTACTCAGTCTTATTACTTTAACAAAATTAGTATGTTCTTTTCAAGCTTTTCAACGACACAAGCAGAAGACTTCAGCTTAATACAATATTTTATTTTTCAACATTTGTATGTTTCTGGAGAATACTACTAGCAGTTTTCACATTCAGTATATTAAAATTTTATGAACATTTTTGTTCTACAACTGACTAAGAGCAAAATACCGTTAAATGAAATTTCTTGACCAATCAACTTACAACTCTCTGAGCACCTGTTGCCCCGTGTATGGCAGCCTGGTTTAATGTCCCATCACCTCTGCGACCTTGCATTCGGAACAAGAACACATCTCTATTATAGCTACTAGTCCTGGCTGTTAAATCAGATGATACATCATATCTGCCACTGGTGGTGTTCCATAATACTGTACCATCCTTACCATCCAGGACATATACCTGCAAGGAAACTCAAATAGTGTTACTAATTGAATCATAGGTCCTTACATGAGTTCTGAAGAAAAGTCTTGGATATCTTCAAAAAGTAAGAAATCATGACTTTTCCTTTGTGCAGTGCTGTGGAACTAGGATAAAAGAGGAATTTCTCATATTGGATGAACATAAAACTTACAATGTATATCAGTCATAATAAACTATGATTTTTTTAAAAATAAATTTCCACTAGACCTTTCATCATGAAATCAAGGAAAATAAAACTGCAAACTCATAGCATAAAAATAAAGCTGTGCCATTCCCATATCCATGCTGTGCTCAACAATTTATTAATTTCTGTTCCTACCCATCCAGTTTTAATTTTAATAATGTTTCGATGATAAAAGTTAATCCAAAAATGTTCAGTGTATGCAAGAAGGTTAATATTTGAGTGAATTTTTCTATATATGTATCAGTATAATATTGGATGAAGCTTGAGTCACATGGTTATGAAAAGTGTATTTTATAACCCAATAAAATCAAAATTTTGTTTAGCATGTGCTTCCATGACAACGACAAGGCAGCGGAGTAATATTTTAAGACATTAATGAGAATATTCTAAAACGCAGTTAAACTTTTAAATTCTAAAATATAAAATGTAATTATAAGAATTAAATGCATCATTTTAGTATTTTTTAGGGTTGTAAAAGCTTGACTGGGTGCATTTTTTTATATGAAGCGCTTTGGTCAAACTTTAACACCCCCCCCCCCCCCCCCCCCAAAAAAAAAGAAAACTACCAAAATGAAGCATTTAATTTGTTTAAATGATGGTTTTTCGGATAATCAATAAATCTATTAAACACTTACATCAGTACTGTTGTAATATGGCCAGCTTCCTTTACTCCAGTGTACTATAAAATCTAATACATCATCATCGTTAAAATATCCTGGAGCTGGAGTACTGAAAAATAGAAATATCTTCATAGAGTAGTTATAATTTATAATTGTTTCAAAGTCAAAGAATCTCACCCTGGAGTAAGAATGTTCTGGTGTTCTGACCTAAGGACTAGATCAAGTAAGAATGTTATGGTGTTCTGACCTAAGGACTAGATCAAGTAAGAATGTTATGGTGTTCTGACTTAAGGACTGGGCTGAGTAAAAATGTCGTGTTCTGACCTAAGGACTGGGTTGAGGAAGAATGTTTTGGTGTTCTGACCTTAGGACTGGACTGAGTTAGAATGTTCTGGTGTTCTGACCTAAGGACTGGAATGAGTAAGAATGTTCTTGTGTTCTGACCTAAGGAGTGGACCTAAAAAGAAAGTTCTGGTGTTCTGACCTAAGGATTTCAATTTTAGTCGTTTACTAATTCTGTTGATCTTTCTAACAGCAAATATACCTGTATGATTCTGTATCCTCAAATTTAATCTTCCACATAACATCAAGTGTTTCTCCATCAAACAGAATCATTGTTCCATCAAAAGCTGACATCAGAATGTCCTTGACTCCATCTTTGTTCATATCAACCAGTACAGGTGGTACCATTACACCATTTTCTTCAGATCTGAAAAGTTTCAATAATATACAGGTATATAATAGGCTCAAATATGAATGAAAATAATAATATACATGTACAAAAGAACTTTGACTCAAATCAGTAAAAGGCACACTGATGTTTCAAACTAGACACTGTAGTTTTGAAGTTCAGTGAGTCACCTTATATATACTGAATTATCTCCATTATTTTCAAACCTATCTGTCTGATATTTTGGCACCTGAGAAAATAAATAGTATAATTAAGTAGACTTTAGTGGACTAAAAATTTTTAAAATATTTCTTGCACAGGTTAATTGTCATGAAGTCAAACCGAGATTGGTTGTGTTCAGACAGACCAGTATAAACATTTCAAGTCATTGGGAGAAAAGTGTCATTGTAACAGAATTACATTTTCTATCTTTGACATGATCTTAAGGTTTGACTGAGATCATACATGTATATAATATGGGTAAATGTTTCCATTTGTTCACAAAAAAGAAAATTCTTGCAGCATTATTGTTTAAAATGCCATAAACAATAATATCATATCAATACTGACCTAAAAAGTTCAATCTCTCCTTTGAAGTTAGGTTTTCTGTATCCCCATGGTTTATACTGTCCTTTGACATTAAGTATTCTATGACTGTGATCTAGATTCTTTACATATCTGTAGAAATCAGGTATGGAAATCGCCAAGAATAAACCTAAAATGAAAATTATTATTGACAAGCTAAGCATTAATGAGATTGAAAATTTTTCTGTTAAAATTTGTTTGTCTGTATCAAATGATGAAAAAGAAAACCCTTCACACAATGACCTGCATACTGATAATATCAATTCAATATACAAGTGATCCTATAAAATTTATATCAATACTTACAACTTCAGACACAATTATTTATCATTTTTAGCTTGCATTTCTAGATATATCCAATTCTAAATGGGTTTTCATTTGCTACAAGAAAACACACAACTTACTTCTGAATCATTTTTAAATGAGTTGTCATTTAAATTAGAAGCATAAATCAAGAAAAGCTTAGTAACATCAATTTCTCACATTTTTTCCTGAATGTATTTATGAGAAATCTTGGTTTGCTTTGATGTTATTATGCTCATAACGTCATTAACATATTGAAACAAATATGTATTATTGTCTATTTAAGACCTTTTTCAGCCAGTAAAACTGCATTTGTGACCTTCAAATCCCTAACTGATAGTGACAAATCTTCAAACACTTATAAACTTAATCTTTTAATTATCCCTTTTAATAAGAACTTACCCCCAACTGTTTCACCACCACTACCATACAATATATATTGTGATCCATCCTTTCTCTTATGTATAACAGGAGATATGTACGTCTCCTTCCTTTCAGGCATTTCTAAATAACGGCCAATCGGTTGTCCCGTGGCTCCATTTATCATCATCAGCCACCCAGGATTACGTGTATGATTCTGAGAAAAAGCAGCTGTGTATAAGATAAGGTGAGAAAAATCTAAAGGGACATCCGACAATCATAAATCCCGAAACAGAGACAAAACCGAGATGAACAATTTACCATGTACAATTTTTATAGATGATAGGAATAAACCTATGAAAATTTCCATGCTTTATTTACAGAAAAGCAGAGTCACACTACTTTTTCAAATAAGATTAAGAAAGTCAATAGATGATATTGTCAAGTAGGCAATAAATCACTTAAATAACACCTAATGATGTGATAAACTACCTCAGCTGGTATAACTGGATCCCCTCCATGTGTAATGACAATTTCACTGATACCATCATTATTCATATCAGGAATGGGTGTTGAGGTATAGATGTTCCAACCATGTCTCAGATGGATTGGATCACATACCCACAGTGTTTCACCTATAAAACACAGACTTCCAATAAAGCAAAGTTTGTATAAGAAGACAACAGGAATGATGAAAAAAAAACCAAAACATCAACTAATTAACTGAACCATTTCACATTAAAAATTCTTTATTACCTCCCCTTATTTCTCACTTAAGTTAGGCCTTATGATTCATTACAATTAACAGAAACTGTATGGTAAATTGCTGCAACAAACAACTTCATCTGGATGAGATTATATTACTATGGATGTTTTCACACCATGTCACATATAGAGCAGGTTTTTCATACTATATATTGCATACATTACAATTTGTCCCATTATAAAACTAGAGGCTCTCAAGAGCCTGTGTTGCTCACCTGTATCTAATGTGATTTTGGAAATTATGTAAAATTTTATAATGATTGAGACCAAGATTGGTTTAATTTGACACAGTATTTAAAATTAAAAACAGGTCATCTTAGTGTAGTCTTACAATAGCTACTGAAGACATCTTATCATTATTATTTTTGAATATGTGGCCAAGTTGTGACCATTCAGAATTTTTTTTACAATTTTCTGATAGACTTCTAAACATCTTGGATGATGGATCGGCAACAAAGTAACAACACTTGGTCAGCACTTCATAAGGAACATTCATGCTATGTTTTGTTACATTCCATTCAGTGGTTCTCTAAAAGAAGTCATTTGTATGCATTTCCCATAGGGTCCAATGTTAAACTTAGTCCCCCGCTGGCGGCCATCTTGGATGATGGATCGGCTACAAAGTAACAACACTTGGTCAGCACTTCATAAGGAACATTCATGCCAGATTTAGTTTCATTCCATTCAGTGGTTCTCTAAAAGAAGTCATTTGTATGAATTTCCCATAGGGTCCTATGTTAAACTAAGTTCCCCACTGGCGGCCATCTTGGATGATGGATCAGCTACAAAGTAACAACACTTGGTCAGCACTTCATAAGGAATATTCATGCCATGTTTGGTTTCATTCCATTAAGTGGGTCACTAAAAGAAGTCATTTGTATGCATTTCCCATAGGGTTCTATGTTAAACTAAGTCCCCCGCTGGCGGCCATCTTGGATTATGGATCGGCTACAAAGTAACAACTCTTGGTCAGCACCTCATAAGGAACATTCATGCCAGATTTAGTTTCATTCCATTCAGTGGTTCTCTTAAAGAAGTCATTTGTATGCATTTCCAATAGGGTCCTATGTTAAACTAAGTTCCCCGATGGCGGCCATCCTGGATGATGGATCAGCTACAAAGTAACAACACTTGGTCAGCACCTTATAAGGGTTCATTCATGCCAGATTTAGTTTCATTCCATTCAGTGGTTCTCTAAAAGAAGTCATTTGTATGCATTTCCCATAGGGTCCTATGTTAAACTAAGTTCCCCGCTGGCGGCCATCCTGGATGATGGATCAGCTACAAAGTAACAACACTTGGTCAGCACTTCATAAGGAATATTCATGCCATGTTTGGTTTCATTCCATTAAGTGGATCACTAAAAGAAGTCATTTGTATGCATTTCCCATAGGGTTCTATGTTAAACTAAGTCCCCCGCTGGCGGCCATCTTGGATTATGGATCGGCTACAAAGTAACAACACTTGGTCAGCACCTCATAAGGAACATTCATGCCATGTTTGGTTTCATTCCATTCAGTGGTTCTCTAGAAGAAGTTCAAAATGTAAAATGTTAACGACGACGACGACGAGCTCTGGCACATGGTACCTCCATTCCTTAACAATAAGAGAATATGTAATTTTATGTATCTAATGTGATTTTGGAAATTATGTAAAATTATATAATGATTGCGACCAAGATTGGTTTAATTTGACACAGTATTTAAAATTAAAAACAGGTCATCTTAGTGTAGTCTTACAATAGCTACTGAAGACATCTTATCATTATTATTTTTGAATATGTGGTCAAGTTGTGACCATTCAGAATTTTTTTTACAATTTTCTGATAGACTTCTAAACATCTTGGATGATGGATCGGCAACAAAGTAACAATATTTGGTCAGCACCTCATAAGGAACATTCATGCTATGTTTTGTTACATTCCATTCAGTGGTTCTCTAAAAGAAGTCATTTGTATGCATTTCCCATAGGGTCCAATGTTAAACTTAGTCCCCCGCTGGCGGCCATCTTGGATGATGGATCGGCTACAAAGTAACAACACTTGGTCAGCACCTCATAAGGAACATTCATGCCAGATTTAGTTTCATTCCATTCAGTGGTTCTCTAAAAGAAGTCATTTGTATGCATTTCCAATAGGGTCCTATGTTAAACTAAGTTCCCCGATGGCGGCCATCCTGGATGATGGATCAGCTACAAAGTAACAACACTTGGTCAGCACCTTATAAGGGTTCATTCATGCCAGATTTAGTTTCATTCCATTCAGTGGTTCTCTAAAAGAAGTCATTTGTATGCATTTCCCATAGGGTCCTATGTAAAACTAAGTTCCCCGCTGGCGGCCATCCTGGATGATGGATCAGCTACAAAGTAACAACACTTGGTCAGCACTTCATAAGGAATATTCATGCCATGTTTGGTTTCATTCCATTAAGTGGATCACTAAAAGAAGTCATTTGTATGCATTTCCCATAGGGTTCTATGTTAAACTAAGTCCCCCACTGGCGGCCATCTTGGATTATGGATCGGCTACAAAGTAACAACACTTGGTCAGCACCTCATAAGGAACATTCATGCCATGTTTGGTTTCATTCCATTCAACGGTTCTCTAAAAGAAGTCATTTGTATGCATTTCCCATTGGGGTCCTATGTTAAACCAAGTTCCCCGCTGGCGGCCATCTTGGATGATGGATCGGCTACAAAGTAACAACACTTGGTCAGCACCTCATAAGGAACATTCATGCCATGTTTGGTTTCATTCCATTCAGTGGTTCTCTAGAAGAAGTTCAAAATGTAAAATGTTAACGACGACGACGACTAGCTCTGGCACATGGTACCTCCATTCCTTAACAATAAGAGAATATGTAATTTTATGTATCTAATGTGATTTTGGAAATTATGTAAAATTATATAATGATTGCGACCAAGATTGGTTTAATTTGACACAGTATTTAAAATTAAAAACAGGTCATCTTAGTGTAGTCTTACAATAGCTACTGAAGACATCTTATCATTATTATTTTTGAATATGTGGTCAAGTTGTGACCATTCAGAATTTTTTTTACAATTTTCTGATAGACTTCTAAACATCTTGGATGATGGATCGGCAACAAAGTAACAACATTTGGTCAGCACCTCATAAGGAACATTCATGCTATGTTTTGTTACATTCCATTCAGTGGTTCTCTAAAAGAAGTCATTTGTATGCATTTCCCATAGGGTCCAATGTTAAACTTAGTCCCCCGCTGGCGGCCATCTTGGATGATGGATCGGCTACAAAGTAACAACACTTGGTCAGCACCTCATAAGGAACATTCATGCCAGATTTAGTTTCATTCCATTCAGTGGTTCTCTAAAAGAAGTCATTTGTATGCATTTCCAATAGGGTCCTATGTTAAACTAAGTTCCCCGATGGCGGCCATCCTGGATGATGGATCAGCTACAAAGTAACAACACTTGGTCAGCACCTTATAAGGGTTCATTCATGCCAGATTTAGTTTCATTCCATTCAGTGGTTCTCTAAAAGAAGTCATTTGTATGAATTTCCCATAGGGTCCTATGTAAAACTAAGTTCCCCGCTGGCGGCCATCCTGGATGATGGATCAGCTACAAAGTAACAACACTTGGTCAGCACTTCATAAGGAATATTCATGCCATGTTTGGTTTCATTCCATTAAGTGGGTCACTAAAAGAAGTCATTTGTATGCATTTCCCATAGGATTCTATGTTAAACTAAGTCCCCCGCTGGTGGCCATCTTGGATTATGGATCGGCTACAAAGTAACAACACTTGGTCAGCACCTCATAAGGAACATTCATGCCATGTTTGGTTTCATTCCATTCAACGGTTCTCTAAAAGAAATCAATGTATGCATTTCCCATTGGGGTCCTATGTTAAACTAAGTTCCCCGCTGGCGGCCATCTTGGATGATGGATCGGCTACAAAGTAACAACACTTGGTCAGCACCTCATAAGGAACATTCATGCCATGTTTGGTTTCATTCCATTCAGTGGTTCTCTAGAAGAAGTTCAAAATGTAAAATGTTAACGACGACGACGGACGACGGACGCCAAGTGATGAGAAAAGCTCACTTGGCCCTTTGGGCCAGGTGAGCTAATAACACCACCATAGCCTTTGTTAGAAATCAGCAGATGTAATAAGTGTTCAATAAGAAATGGTCAATTATAAAACAAATGAAGATGCTCCAGAATTGTTATTCTTATTGTGTGTCATATCAACTATAGTGAAAAACATGTACAACAGAAATTGGACAAAAAAGACGTTAAAAGTCTGAGATTTTTGTTTTCAATAAGATGGCTCATTTGTTCTTTTGTATTTTACATTAATTGACACATAAATGCATGTTGTAAGTTTTCAATAAAGTAAACAAAATAACTTTTTTTTCATTTGCTCCTTAGGTATATTTGTCGTCTTTATATATAAATATGTAAATATCTAACCAGTTTTTGGATCAAGGGCCCGTAAATCTTTAAGACGTCCTGAAACAATACAATCATCGTTGCCATCCCGATTCACATCAACACCATGACAATTAATGGCAAATATTTCAGAATATGTTGCTGTTTTCCATAATAACTTCCCATCATACCCACGCAATGCTACCACAGCTCCGGCACATGGTACCTCCATTCCTTAACAATAAGAGAATATGTAATTTTAGTGGAAACCATGTAAACTAGTTAGGTTCTTAAATTTCATATTTACTGCTTATAATTAGAGTTTTGAAACAGGTCATGACAAATTTTTTAATTTTGATTTTTTTTAATGAATAATAAGATTTTTATTTGATTTTTTTTGGTGATTAAGATTTTATCTTTTTCATAAAACCCAATCTATAACTTTTCAATAAATAAAGTTTAACTTCAATTACATCCATGAATTCTACTATATACCCACATGCTTACCATGTTCATGACAGAATTTGTCCATAGAAGATTCATCTACCATTGTTGTAATGTCTTTCCCTACAGCCAGACCAGTAATTATATCCTTTAGTCCATCCCCATCAACATCCACCAAACGTATACTTGACTCTGATCCTGTCAAAATGATAGGCAGAAATAAATGACCCAATCTAAATTTCATCATGAATGATATACTCATACATTTATTTCATTGTATGATATTGTGTATTATTCTCCATTTGCAAGTTACTGAACTGAGTTGTCTCCCATACTAACAGTTACTTGCAGTTCAATATAATATTGAGAAACCTTTTTGCTTTAGCTACATTATTTCAGCATAATGAAAAATAACTAAAATGATAAACAGTTGATGAACCTTTTTAAAGATTTGATGTTTGCAATAAGTTTTTTGGTGAAAAAACATTCTTCTGTTCTTATATGCTTATACAGATGAAAATACTCTGTAACAAAAGAACAAAAGTGGACACACATAATGTCTTGCCTGTGTACTCACATGGACATAGAATAAAGATTATCTGATACACTACATTGCAAGTCAAAGGAAAATGTGTTAAAATTAATAGTAATGGCCAGGCAACATTTGTCTGAAAAAACTCATGCATGTCATTCAACCCGAACACTATGTCCAAAATCAGCTGACAGATCTTAGACTGGTATGTACTCACCAAAAACTCTACAGACTAAACATGGTGGGTCTACATACATTTATAACATCTAATGAGAAATGGACTTATTTGTAAAAATGGGATGAGAGTCACTCAAGCCTAAAATTGTGGTCAAGGTCTACAGACCATCTATACAGTGGATATTGGTATCACGACTACAGAGAAATGGACTTAATCATGAAAATGTGACTCAAGTTTGAAATTTAGGTCAAGGTCTCAGACAGCCATGTACCACCAAGGACCATCTATAGACTAAATATTGTTGGTCTTTGTATTAAAGTTTCTGAGAAATTGACCTAATCACGAAATTGTTACACAAGTCACTAAAGCATGTAGTTGAGGTGAATGTCCAGGGACAGGTGTCAGACTGGCATGTGCCTTCTAAGAACAATCTATTGGCCAGATATGGTGGGCTTAGGTATTACAGTTGCTAAGAAATGGACTTAATCACGAAAATGTGATGCAGGTCACTCAATCAAGACATTGAGGTCAAGGTAAAAAAGCAGGTATCAGACTGATATGTACCTACCAAGAACTATATATTGGCTAAATATGGTGGGTCTAAGTATAATAGTTGCTGAGAAATGGATTTAATCACGAAACTTGGATGCAGATTTTACTTTTATGTGTATGAAGTCAGTGAACCATGAAAACAAGATCAGGGTCACAAGACAAGTATACTGCGGCAAACTTTATACGATAAGGTATCTGTGGACCAAAAATCTAAATTGTAGGTATTATGTGTGGTAAGTTATTAATGGTTTAAAAAAGTTGACGCCACCGCTGGAAAGTAATACCTATATCTCGCAGGCGAGACAATAAAAACAATGTTAATTTACATTTTTTGCCAGCATAGATAAACTAAATATCTTTTACCAATCCTCTCTGATTTAGATTAAAAGTTTATTTCAAATCATTTTTTATATTTTATTCCACAGATAAAATGTAATTAACTTACCCCAGTCAGCCAGTTTAACATGCCAAGGTCTAGATTCTCTCATAACTTTTGGTTTCAACAGTTTTGGTAAGAAACGTTGTTTAATCGTGTTTGGTGTGAAAAATCCTGCCATATATCCTACTCCAAAGAAAAGAAGTGATAATGCCAACATGACAGCTCCCCGTGTGGGTGTACACATGGGATCCTGCTTACGATGTGGCTGACGGAAATTATAACCGTGTCCATGGCCATTCTTTAACTTTGAATTTATCAGTCCTAATTCAGCATCCTCTACAATTTTGACCGTTGATTTGTCTGTTTCTGTATTTTGTTCCTCACCAAAATCATCGTCTTCACTTTCACTCCCCATGGGGAGGAGATGGTTATAGTCTCCACCTGAACCTCCCCTTCTTCTGCCTGTTAAAGTATTATCTTATAAATGAATACTTGTTCCATTTGGACATTTCATCATAATAACACTGTAACTTCGCACACTACATTACACAATTTGTAGTAGCATTATTGACACTGGATATATTAATTCTTCAATTTTCATTCCAAAATTACCTTACTTTTTAATAAAACTTTGAAAATAAACCCCAAAAATGTTTAAAAGATTCTTTTTTAAAAGAGTTTGCTGATTATCAAAAACAGCATCCCATATTAAGAAAAAAATCTTTACCATTTTTAATAAGTCTTCTTTAACTACCTTAAAAAAAAGACAATAATAAGACTATATTTACCTGGCATTATTATGTATAACTGTACTACAGAACCTCTGTTCAGGTCTAATAGAATCTTATCTCTGATATCTTAGTTCTAGAAATAAGACAGTTCTTATCAAAATCAGATAATATACGGCACAATATAATGTCTATATATTACATGACCTTCTGCAGTTTCAGCTTATGTGGATACACAGTTTCAAAGGAGATTTTTTTTAAACAAATGATGGCCATATTTAATACCTATCCGAGGACAAACTACTTTTAGTTTAATAGAAGCTTCATACACAGTATCAGTTAATTTGACATGCAGGTTTCAGAGATTTTTTAAAATTTGACAAATTGGAATTATAGGAATGCATAATGGCATTAATTTTAGTTCATATTAGTCGTCTGACAAAGAAAACATATGCTCCCAGTAACTTCCATATAACAGTCTGTAAACTTCAGTTCACATAATGGGATTTTTTGAATTTTGAAAGTCTAAACTTTAAAATTACAGGACAATTTTTTGCAGGTCAATTAACCTTAATGAGTCTTCCAAGAATACAAAATAATTTTAACATTTTTATAAAGGATATATTTTTAACTGCCAATCTTATTTTGAATGGGGAATTTATAATGGAAAAATAAATGCACTTGAAAATTGAAAAATTTAGAAATTTGAAATGTCTAACTCAGACCCTCAGACCTGTCTAAATTTGCAAAACCATTATTTTTAATATTGTTCATGCACTTTGTGCATATTTGGTGCAACCCAGGGATGAAATACTTAATTTAATAAAAATCTCACAGGAAGAGTTATCTCCTTTTTTAGATTGAAAATTCTAAAGGCGAAATATTTTTGGTTCTCTGAAAGACATGTTTGAATAAAATCAAGAAAGTTCAATAGTTTTAGTTACGACTTAGCTAATTGCACCTATCTGTGAAGTACTAAGACAATTTAAAATGATCAAGGTACTAAATCTGTTCAGCGGACTGAGGTCTACAGACATTAGCTGCTTCATACACAATTTTATTTCATTTGGACTTATTTCAGTGTATGAAAAGTAAACATATCTACCGGGGTATAATCATTTTATTTGGACTCCATTTTTTAAATTTTGGTATCTACCAGTGTACTCATGATCAGAATTTGACCAGTAACATAAAAATGTACTTACACTAAAGTTTCTGCTACTTACGATTGTTTCTCTCCTGTTCTACTTTCCAACAGCATGTTTTATTTTCAGAAAGTAAATATATATTTTTTCACTTAATACATTCATACCTAACTACATTATAATATAATGTATTATATAAATTATAGGGTTCTGATTTCCATTTCACTCAGGAAAATTAAAGAATATGGGGTCTGGTACATGAAACAACAACACTGCAGAAGTTATCATGTGTCCTTCAAGAATTGCATCAAGTCGAGACCACAGAATAACCACTAAATGGCCCCCAAAAGCATTTTTTTTAGATATTCAGTAAAGGCAACCAAGGAATTATTTTAACTGGTTTGCTCAACAATATACAAAGTTTTATTGAGAATATTTCTTTTTTTCTGAATGCAGCTTTATAATCACTTGATGCTCAAAATATCACAGGTATTTTCAGGATGAAAACCACAACAATAAATGTATTACAATTATAGTAAATATGTCTGGAAGCATTCTGCAAATTTTCAAAGATCTGTGTTAAAAACTGTAGGAGGTGTTGGTTACACAAAATTGGTACCCTCCATACATATTTGTTGCAAAGAATGTACGTTCAACAAGATGGAAAGAATTCTTCACATGACATCATACTCCTTCATGCATATCTTCAAAATATCCGTAAACATTCTGCAAACTTTCAACAATCTGGGTTAAAAGCTGTTGGAGGATTTGATTACACAAAACAGCCACCCTATCTTCACTGCCAATAATCTGCAAAATTGCCCACCTGTCTGACATTCACCACACTATAAGCCATATTTGAACTATGTGCAACCAGGCTGATAAAATATTAGTCCAAGGCAATAATCCATGGAACAAACACAGAAATAGGTTGATCACAATTGGGCAAGTTTTTCAGAGAAAAAGATGTATAATTATAAATTTTTTGGCCGATTTCTCATTTTTTTAGGAATGGCAGACATAAGGAATCCAAGGTTCAGAAACCCAGACATAATTTTAGAACGTTTGTCTCAACTGACCCAGAAGTCTTTCAAGAAAAGATTTTTAAATATTTTTAGGCAACTGTCTATTTTTTGTAATATTGGTAGGAGGCCAGACACTCCAGCAGACAGGTTCTTAATAGGGACCATCAAAGGACCCTCTAATCAAAGCTTGGTCTCCAAGATTCTTAAAGCAAAGTTCACAATAGCAGATCATAATACCAGTCAACGACAATAAGGATCCAAAGTGATGACAATAGCTTGCAAGGTCCTTTGGGCCAGGCAAGATAAAAATATGACAAACTGAGTAAGAAAAACAAGATAAAAGTACATATACATATATATTAGTATTTTATTGAGAATAATAAAGCTCTATATAGGTAATAAAACTCCTGAGTTGTGACATAATGGACACATCAGAATTGCAAACAATGACAAAAACAAAATTAACATAAAGTTAAAATAAAACATTCCTAAATGTCACTGTTATATGCACAGCTGTAAAATAAAGCTTGGAGATATAAAATCTTGCATGGCCAGTAGAAGAACAGCTTATTTGGCTTTGCACAAACATTTAAAAAAAAAAACATCCTAAGGTCAGGGAATTGATACAGAACTATTTATGTATAATTTAAAAACTACAAAATACTTTGTGTTCCAAATACAGTAGCATATGTAAAAATATAGATTGTGCCGAATTCAGGAAAGTTATATATTTTGTATAGGAATATATGGGAAAAAAATGTTTTTAAAAATCCTGAAATCTGGCAAATTCCAGGAACTTTTAGGCATGCAGTATATTTCTACTATCCTAAAGTAGCAGAGACCAAAATAATTTGAAATAACCACAATTTTGACATATCAGGAATAAATACAGTACAAAGTATTAGGGACTGACAAATTGCTTTGAGTTATCAGGAGTTAGGAGATAAAAGTATGACATAATGAATTTAATCTTATTGATTCTGTGATGCAGAATAAGTGGCTTTAATGAAATTCTTTACATTTCAAATGAAATCAATTACTTTCTGTAAGCAAAACTTCCTGTAAGTGACTATAATCAGTAAATTTGAAAGCTAAATGTATATGGATCCAATTACCAAATAGATCTAAATGTAAAATGAAATAAAAAATCACTCAAACATGAAATTTATATACTGTAAATTATTGACACAGTATAAATGAGTGGTATTAATGTCACTCTAACTTGAAAACTCTGGATATCTCACTACAACAAATTTCTAGTCTTAATAATTTCAATTATTTAAACTACACACTATGGCTCAGACTCTTGGATATATGAGGAAAGGAAGTCCTACTGTAATAAATGTTGAACTAAATTGTAACATTGTCTAAATTTGGATAGGGTCATAAAAACAAAGATTAACTGTTAAACTATGGCAAGATGAGGCCAATTCCAGACTGATGTAAACAAAAGCAATGCTGAATTACAATTTACATGACAAAATTTAAATGTTCTATGTCTAAAGTGTCTGTAGTAAGATTTTACAATGCTTAATACAATTTGCTTTTATTTTAATCAAACAATACACAAATTTTTTATGCCAATCCCCCTATTTTGTACATATTCCTTATTAATTATGATTAACTATCCATTTATAACTATACCAAAAACTTGAATTAACAATGGTACATAGTTATTAATTTTAAGAGTTTATCATGACTACAATCCATGTTTGAAGCAAAGGAATATAAAGAACTATGAAACAAAAAATAATGGTGAATTTCATTCATTTCAACAGAGAATTCAATCTCAGACAAACAGTTTATATATCAAGATAATTTATCTGGTCTTAAGGATTTCCTTACAATGAATAGGTTCCTTCTGGCACAGAGTAATTATCACACAATAATGGCTCAGAAAAATAAAAATGAACAATGAAATTCTTACAGACTGCTAGATATTTTAAGAACATATCTGTAAATATCTATGGACAGATGATATCTGTTAAAGCTAAAGAAATTAACAAAAGCCTTAACATTACAGAATTACATACACAGTCAATCTATCATAGCTGCATTTAATATACTCCATGATTGTCAATAAAGAACAAAATTATCTAAAATAATACTACAATTGTTCTAATGATAATCAGATAGTTTATTCTAAAATAATCCAACAAATAAAAAACACTAAAATTATAAGTTGCTTATTTATTTAATTATTACAGTGTATTATATACATGTATATGTGTATATTAAGCATTTTACTACAAACCAGGGGCTTGTTACTAAAAATGCTGTCCCTTTTTTCCTGTGCAGTGAAAACAAATCACAGCTTTATCATCTACAAATTTAAAAGTATGATATTCCTGTAGAACAGTTACCAATGCTATGAATTTATCAAATATAAAGAATAATATTCCTGCAGGAGAAAAATAATTTTTAAAACAAGCATTCTGGTTTGAAATTTTGTATGAATTGATACTAGTAACTTTTTTTGGCTTAATTATTACAATGTTTACAAAATATTTATGTTGTGCATACCATCAAGGTACTTATTTTGACCACCATCTGGACTTTTCAAAATATAACTATACACAATTTTTTTTTAAATCAAATCGAATCAAAATATATAAAGTCAATTCAGAAATCAAGAACTAGTAAGGAAGGTGATTTGCAGTAACAAGCGTCTGTGAATGTACAAATAAATCTGTTACAGAAGTATTATGACTACACTATACATAGAACTAACAATGTGATGACCAACAATCTTTATATTCTAACATTATGGCACAATAAAATGCTAAACAAAATGACCATCTATCAATTTATATACTCTGAATTTATTCTATATTTGTAAATCATGGTGGCTTCAAAATATCCCGATTTTAACATTGGTAGGCCATTTATGCCAAATATTTTGCCACAAGCAAAAGCGAGTGGTAAATTATCGGCATAAATGGCCTACCCGTGGTAAAATCAGGATATTATGAAGCCACCGTGATTTATTTCCATTCTAATAGGACAGTTTCTTCGGCATTTTGAAATGCCGCAACATAGGCATTCAGACACAAAGACGCCATTACACAACACAAGTTATACTATGACGTAGTAAAAGCTTGTGGGAAACTTTACTATGACGTTGCCAAACAAGCGGTCTGGCGTCTGTGACGTTGGAACCAATATATCCATGTTTTACCACGGATGTAATGCCTTTTGGGATTCTGTGTTCAGAGCTAGCTTCGAACACAGAATCCCAAAAGGGATTACCACAGATGTAGACCGAAAACGTTTGAAGCAGGTCATATTAGAATTCATATTATAATGTTATCATTAAAATATAAATTCAGATATTAATACTTGCATAATATGATTAAGATTTTTAAAAAGCTGACAATAAAGCAATTCCTGAAAATCATGTCATCCTGGCAAAATGTTCATCCATTTTGTTATTGATCAAATCCTTTTAACTGACTTACAGGGTAAGTAGTTCTAGTATATTTTAACACTTGGAAGAATCTTACAAATTTTCTTCTAATGAGTACTACCAGAGCTCTTGCCATAATTTCCGTACTGACAGTAGCGTAGATGTACATTGCTAAAATTCATATATTCCTGTTATTTTTGACATCACAAAGAAAAAGTTTGATGTCACAATTAAAAAAGCAATTTGTCTACAATGGCAAGAGGTCACGTGGAACTGAATCTTGGGGTCAAGTGGAGCTGGCATTCTACAGTCAATACGTCTATTTGGATTTAATACCATTTATGGCAAAAGACAAAAAAATATGTTTTAATACCCGTTGACGTTGTCCACAACTTTCGACTAGTTTATAACATAATACTACTACTAATAATAATTTGTTGATTACAAGTACCGATTACATATATAACTGATATGATTTTATTATATACCACAACCAACAAAATTATTTCTCAAATACAATGCTGATTTTCAATATTGAAATTACATTATACATTATAACTACTTATTGAGATAATACATAATTACTTGCAAGCATTAGTGAAGAGAACTGAACAAATAAAAAAATACTGATCTGGCAATGACAAAAGGGATTATGTCAATAATTTTAAGAACTAGACTGTATTAATAATATATTTTATATGAAAGTGTTTTCAGTCTGTCAAAATCTCATAACAATCACAGATATACAAAAAGATAACCGACAGTGTACCAGCACAATGTTAAACCCAAGAAATAATTCTAGCACCTGTCAAGCAGTAGAAGCCAACAAATTCAATACAACAATCTGATTCCTACAGTAACAATTGTATATAATGTCCACACAATAAAACAATATACCATTCAACATTATTTAATTTATATTACTTTCTCCTTTTATGTGTCTTATCAAACTGACTTTCATCCTCTCTAACAATAATAAAAGAGTGTCTTCCTTTCATCATTTACTATTTCCTCCAATCAAATCATTTTTCATTTTCTTCATCTTTATACCTTTACTGACCAATCAAAATTCTTTATTTATTTTCTTCAGTATTACCCAATCTGTATTGTACATCCTCTTCATCTTCGTCTTCTTCATCATCCCCATCATGACTACCAGATTCTGATGGAGCAGGAGTAGATGACCTTGAGGCTGAAGGTGAAGGGGGAACTGATGCTGGTCTTGGATAGACAAACTTCTTTCCCTATTCAAATGATAATCATTTTTGAAGCTATTCCATGAAATTCTTAATCCCTAACTAACAATTTTATAGTTTATTCATGGAATAATATGATACCGGTGTGATCTGAAAAGCGAGAGAAGCGTAAGGTTTTTCACAAATGTACGTTGGATTTTCAGTATTTAGTGAAAACTTTGTAATGGCAGGAAAACTTGACACTTGGCTGACTTGTGTCATTTGAATAAGTACCAAAATTTTACTTAAAAGGCAAATGTCTACAAAATTATGAATTATACCTGTCAAGTAATAGAAGATCTATACAAAAATTCCATTTATCATTTCAGTGGTGTAGAGATTAATATGTTCTCACAGAAGTTCAAAGTGAAGACTGGAAAATCTTCGAGTTTTTAAAATACCAAGAGCAGCGCAGTGGAACGAGGGAAAAGACTCCACTGAATTTTAATAAAATGTTGACACAGAGATATGTCTCGCCTACCGGCAGAAAAATAGAAAAAAAGACAATCTATGGACAGTGACATTGCTTAATTGAAAGTCGCTGGACCATGACCTAGGTCGTTAAACTATGATGTACTGATAGTAATGTAACTTTCTGGAAAATGTCATTGATCTATCACAAGTAGTTACTAGCAAACTAACTTGAGCAGAAAACTTAACGCTGAAAATTGCTAATAAATTGA
The DNA here is from genome assembly GCA_028015205.1 of Mytilisepta virgata. Taxonomy (NCBI): domain Eukaryota; kingdom Metazoa; phylum Mollusca; class Bivalvia; order Mytilida; family Mytilidae; genus Mytilisepta; species Mytilisepta virgata. The sequence goes on from CM051515.1 coordinate 47,001,582, forward strand.
AAGTCACTGGACCATGACCTAGGGGGCAGGGCCCCAAAATGGTCGACTAACTGATATGTACTGATAGTAATGAAACTTAATATAAAATATAATTGATCTACCACAAGTTGTTCCTATCAAACTAACTTAAGCAGAAAACTTAACATTAAAAATAGCTAATTGAAAGTCACTGGATCAAGACCTAGGGTGCAGGGCCTCCAAATGGTCAACAAACTGAGATGTGATGATAGTAATGAAACTTTATAGAAAATATCATTGATCTATCACAAGTAGTTACTATCAACCTAATTTAAGCAGAAAACTTAACGTTGAAAATTGCTAATTAATTGAAAGTTGCTGAACCATTATCTAGGGTGCAGGGCCTCAAAATGGTCGATAAACTGAGATATCCTGATAGTAAAGCAACTTTATAGAAAATATCATTGATCTATCACAAGTAGTTCTTATCAAACTGACAAAAGCAGAAAACTTAACAAAAGGCAAAAATTAAACATAACTTTGACCTTTGACTAATTTTCATTGTCTAGCACCATACTGCTATATAAAACTTACGGTATTTTCATCCTCTTCAAAAGAATCTGGATAACATCTGACTAATGCTAAATTTCTGGCTTTTCTATAGTACTGAAATAATACATACTGAATTCATGTATTGCTTATATATCAAACTTGTTCATTTCTAACACTTACTGCTAGATGACATGTCAATTGCAAAATCCTAAAAGATTTATTTAAATCTAAAATGCCAAAAAAATTCAAAATATGGAAATAAACATAGGCATCAACTTATGTACAGATATATGGTCTAGTACTCCTCACATGTGAGGTTAAATTAGAAATGGCCATTAACTTGAGACCAGACTCAAATATAAATTTATGAAACACGTGACACTGTCATTCACATTTTAAGATTTGTACTGTTGTCAAAACTACGGGACAGTCTACGAATATTCAACACAGATATATACTCTTACTATTATATTTATGCTCATGCTTTCAGCAACTTTCGGGCTGTAGTGTGTTCACAGTTTTAATGCCTTTAGAGCGGCCACTTTTATTAGCCTTAGTGTGACCATAAGTTTAGTGGCAAATGATGTGGCAAATTTTACTGATAGTACTTTCGCAGGGAACTTACAAACACTGTCAAACAACCTGGATCCCAATATACTTGCCATAAGGAATGTTGATATTCTATTGATCATTAGTTGTAGTCATGACAATTTGACCACTCAGGCATGATATTCAGTAGTTTAAAAAACAGAACTTATAGATAATGTTATAATATAAACACCACATCAGTAATACTTACCACACCTAAATTTCTCCAATCTAAAAGTTCACTCAGTCTCTCTGTTCTGTTTCTCTGTATGATTCTCTGCCGCCGTGATAGACAGGTGAAATCAAACATGTACTGAAAAATATAATCAAATCATAATAGATTCATAAGATATGTGTAAATTGAATTTAGAAATAAGGTTGGATGTTACATTCAAAAGCATAGATTTTAACAAGCATACATCATGGTTATCAAGTTTTAATATTCATCAGAGAAAGCTGTTGTATTAAGCATTTATCATATGAGAAAGCTATAGAACTTATTCATTATAAAGCTTTGATTTCTTAAAAAAAAACAGCATGAAACTTACATATCTTATATGAGAAAGCATTCATTATACACCTGTTATACTGATTTATTATAAACACATTTATATATGAAAGGTCTTATATTTATCTCGGAAATCATGTACAGATTTATTTCATATCTACCTGAGAAAGCTGTTGAACAGATTCATCATAACTTTTAAACCTTCTGTCAATAATATAAATCCCATATGATTTTGGATCTTGTATATGGTCCTGCATAAAACATCCAAACCCCGACAGGTTGGTCGTCATACTAGGTATACCCATAACTGTACACTCCGCTGAAATATATAATACCCAGACATGTTATCATACTAGAATGAAACGCAGCAATCGGAGATTGCACATCCCCCCGCTCCCAGCAAAGTCGGAATGCACAAAGTCTGAACCCCTCATAATTTCAAATTGCATAAATAGAGAAAAAGTTTGACACTGATCTTTGGATATCAAGAAACAACACAGAAATATGAAATTGGACTTCTACTGCTCGGACAAAGTCGAATGCAAAAGTTTTAAGATGGATAAAATTGAAATGGCCTACATCAAATGAATGTAAGTCTTAACTTGTCATGTCCATTAAATATATATATTGTTTAGGGGTGGGGATCTAAAATGTTTGTGAGAAAACTTGCTTCCAATTTATTGGTATCATTTTGGTTCCTGAAGAAAAGAGCTGGAAAAAATATAAATGTTTACTATAGATTTCACAAAATACACAACACCAATATTAAACATTTTAAAATATCTGAACTGATCTTTTAATAACGAATACAAGTAGCTATGGTTAAGGGTTGGGCATCTCATTTAGAGATAACTTGTAATTTTCTAAATAAGTGGGGTGGGGCCGACCCCCGGGATGACCATTCAACTGGTCTTGTCATGCCCACTAAGAATATATATGGTTTAGGGGTGGGGATCTCAACTGTTTTTGAGATAACTTGTAATTTTGTAAATGAGGGGGGTGGGGCCGACCCCCGGGGATGACCATTCAACTGGTCTTGTCATGCCCACTAAGAATATATATGGTTTAGGGGTGGGGATCTCAACTGTTTTTGAGATAACTTGTAATTTTGTAAATGAGGGGGGTGGGGCCGACCCCCCGGGGATGACCATTCAACTGGTCTTGTCATGCCCACTAAGAATATATATGGTTTAGGGGTGGGGATCTCCACTGTTTTAGAGATAACTTGTAATTTTCTAAATTAGGGGGGTGGGGCCGACCCCCGGGGATGACCATTAAACTTGTCTTGTCATGCCCACTAAGAATATATATGGTTTAGGGGTGGGGATCTTAACTGTTTTTGAGATATCTTGTAATTTTCCAAATGAGGGGGGTGGGGCTGACCCCCGGGGGTGACCATGTAACTCGTCTTTAAATGTGGAATAAAAATATATATGGTTAAGGGGTGGGGATATGAACTGATCTTACCATATTTTGAGATTTTACATATTAGGGTGTAGCCCCACCCCTCGGGCAAAAATCAAAATTCCGAAACCTTTGGCACAGACAACTCTTCAAGTGTTACTAGTGTACCTAATTTCATGTTTCTATCTTCTACGGTGTAGGAGGAGTTCTTGGACAATCGTTTTTAGACATTTTTTAACTCCTTAGGGCATTGCCCCTAGGGGCGGGACCAAAATTTTGATACCCTCTTTCAACTTGGGAAAGGCAATATAAGTAGTGACATAAGTTCCAATATCCTAGCTTTAACACTTTTGGAGATATCTCCATTTATTGGATATCGCGAAATTCGTTTTTCGCTCATAATTTGGCCCCAAGGGGTTGAATTCCAATTTTAAGGGGTCTATTCCCTAGTGGGTCATATACTCTTCCATGATGCCAAATTTCAAGTTTCTATCTTTTACCATTTCAGAGATATGCCTTGCCACTACAGACGTACGTACGGACGGACTGTATTACATGATCCCCCCGCTTTCGCTAAGCGGGGGGATAAATACCAATACCCTTACAATCTTAAACCTACATTTACACATTATGGACTATGCTATATTTACATATGATAAAATACAAGAATTTCATTGGTCGGAAGGGCAAAATCATATAATTTTATACATCGATAAACCCGTATTTTGCAAGTATATTCATGTGCTTTCTTAATTATTTAAAGTTTCAAATGAGACATTACACGTGAAGAATGCTGTTAAAGAAAAATTTTTAAGGATGATAATGATAATAATAGTTAAAATTTAATGAGAAATGGTTTATAACTGATGAAAATTGCGTTTTCAAAAATTTCATGAAAATTTTCTGCACGGACATCCCAGTCAAGATTGCAATGTCATATTTGTAAACAACGCAAGTTGGATTCTTCAAACGGAAATAATCGGACATTGCATGGATTCTGTACGCTTCAGATTATGTTAAAATCTATCAAAATGTAAGTTTCCTTGTTTTTTCAATTTGTAAATGACTTTGTTGACTTTTTTATTCAATTGCTCAGCTGCCAAAAATAGTACCAGATTCAAGATGAATGTCGCCTGAAAAGGGCAAAGTTATTTTGTTTTATTTCGATTAGGAACAACTTTTCAATGTTTGAAATAGAATTATAAGGATTAAATACGATTTTGTATGAGTTTATGTATAAACTCGGCCTTTTCACTCACAAACTCAACATAAAGTCCTTAAAGTTTGTGAGTGAGTCGGCCGAGTTTACACATCAATAAACTCATACAAAATTGTATTTAATCCTATAATAAACTGGCTGTTTCTATATTGGTCCTGGTATAGATTCAATGGTAGCTGTATTGGTCTCCAGGCACAAAGGGTTGAGGGCCTATACAATTGCCCAAAAATCTATACAGGGCAAATACAGAAACAGCCAGTTTGTAACACTTTAATAAAATAATCTGATTTTTTATAAGGCAGTGAAAATTACCCATTTCATTAAACAAACCTATCAAAAACTGACATAAAAAAATAACTAGAGGCTCCACCTGTATTGCTCATCTGGCGAAATCTTATTTGTGCAATTTTGATGATTTTTTTTACGTTAACAGCGGCCATATTGGTCCATAGCCTCGGACAAAAAGACATAATTTTTAAGAGGGACGCCCTAAAGTCCACCTCACCAATATTTTCATAGGATTTGTTTGCTAATTTTACTTGTATCTGTCAATATTCTACCTTTCACTGATGATATTATTAATTTACTCTCAAATACAAATAACCTTAAACTGTTTACTTACCAGGAGTGTAACCCCATGGTTCATAATATGATGGGAAAACACCTAAATGGCATCCTCGTACAAATTCTTCATAATCCAAACCAAACAACGGATTGGTTGAATTCAGGAATTCTGGGTGGAAAATTACTTTAACTCGATCATATTTTTGATTAAACAGTTTACATTTTCGTAAAGAATTCAAGACTTGGTCATTCCAATCATCAGCTACATTGTGTGTACATATCGGTGGTAAACCCTGACTCTGGAAAAAAAGAAAAGTATCATATGTTTTTATTACTAAACATAGCCTTTTAAGGACGTAACAAGGTAAGCATATGATACAAGCTGAAAAATACAACAAAGTCCCATAACTCCTGTAAAAATTGATGAAACAAAATGGCAGTAAAACGTGAACATCTTCATCACAAAGGTAACATTCCTGTAAAATATTAACCAAATCTGCCCAGAACTTTCAGATAAGTAGCGTCCACAAAGTTATTTGGACATCCATGCATGGATGGATGGACAAATGCAGACCATTACTAAGACCCTCTGTCAATTTGCAGTGTGGAATAAAAATCTTTTTTAATAGTGCATGTTAATTACTGTATCTGCACAGATAATGTTGAAAAATTGAACTTCAATTTGTTTTCACCAAGAATACTTTTACCAATATAAAAGAAAGGAACACTCTCCCTCTCAAAGAATACAATTTACAACATTAAATGGTCTCCTAGTTTCCACTCACCTGAGCAGAATAAATACATCGTTTTAGTTTGACGGTATCTTCCTGTAATAATATATCTTCTCCTTTAGGTAATTGTCCTCTAAAATATTAAAATGATTGTCAAATTCATTACCCTATATAATAAATACTAGGCTTGAGTGTCATGAGAGAGCTCAGCATAAGATACATATCAGGAAATAACTTGCAACAACAATATATCATGATACATTGGTTACTTACTTTGTCTCTCAAAATATACTCCCATAGCAAACTAGAGGCTCAGAGGGCTGGGCCTGTATCGCTCACCTGGCATCAAAGTCATTTTTATTGATGTACCTCAAAGAGATTAGTCACTTCTCCCCATCATTATGAAGTGTGGTAAGCCTTGTAGGAACCAAATTTTTCTTCATCAATGTCCTTCTACATACAGGTCAGAATATTCTAAAATTCGCCAGAAGATTTTTGCATGTATTTCACATAGGGTCTTATATTAACCTCAGTCCTCTGCTGAATGTCATTTTGAATGGGGTTTAACTAGAAGATACAAAGGATTATGTTTTTATGCGACTACACGATGACGTTGTATAGCAACATCATTGCAAAAGCTATTGTTACGTCACTTCCTAGAGTGAAATATGAATTTCGATTTCACTGGGTGAATTATCGTATTTGATTTCACTTGAAAATCCCGGTATTTCACCACACTCAATGTAATAATTATCAATATTTTTTCCACCGAGAGATTACAAGTGGCAAAATTTTAAAAATATTAATTAAACAGAAAATGAAATTACCAAGCCTGAAATTCTTTTTTTTAAATCCTGATCTACCAACCATGTTTGTTTTTTAAGGCAAAATTTCAATGCATATTTTGTTTGACTTACCTCAAGCAAATTTCAAATAATCGTTTTCCTATTTGGCCTTGAACATGATGAACAGTATCCTTTAATGACTTAGCTATCGCCTGTCCTCGTAGTGATTCCACATTGAAGTTGTTTGTCCGTGTTGGAAATATCAAAAATGCTATAACTGTCATTTCACTACCAGCTTGCTACAAATAGAAAATAATACCAATGATTCTACTGTGATAATTTTATGAAGTGAACTATATTTTTTAAATCTTTTCATCCATTACATGAAGTGCACACTCAAGGAGGTAGGTTTTGAAATCATCATTTCTATTTATACACTTTTTTTGTTGCTTTTGAATTACTTAGTAAAATTTGTTTCACCAAAAAGAATCAAACTGATAAGACTTTTTACAAATCAAAGTAACTATGACTCATCTATTGTATTAAAGTATTGATTTAATACAATTACACATACTTATTGATGAGGGGCCTCGGTGGCTGAGTGGTCTAAGTAGTTTGTCATGACTACTAATGATGGCTATCCTGTCAACACTGAGGTTGTGACTTTGAATCTCACCTGTGGCGGGGTGTGTTCGACTCCGTCTTAATTGGCAAGGATTGCAAATTTTCCTACTGAAGGTCGGTGGTTCTCTCTGGGTACTATGGATTCCTCCACCAATAAAAACTGGCCGCCGCAAAATAGCTAAAATTTGCTGAAGGCGGCGTAAAACCCCAACTAAACAAACAAACAAACTTTTTGATGAAATCTGTGTGCAAGGTATAATAATGGACACTTAAATTTAAAATTATACAGCAAAATCTTTTCCTCTCCTTACAAAACAGGTTATTAATGACAATGTATACGGTCATGAAAGATAACTTATGTATAAGTAATGCTGCTTCTGTTTGGTTAAATTTTGTGCCTACCATTTAACTGACTAAATTTTTTGTTTTTAACATGACATCCTAAAGGAGAATACCCCTGTTTCCGGCCTTCAAACAATGTCTGGGATTAAATTATACATAATGACTATAACATTGTTACTGTGTATTCAGAATAACCTGAATATATATGGTGCACACTTTAAAATAAACTATTATTCATGTTAGTTAGTGTGCACCAGGAGTTTGATGTTGCTTCTTCATTAACGAAACAAAGAACACTAAATTCTATAAATTTACAACCACTAAATTAATACAGTATATAAAACATAATATCAAATTTTGGTTGCTCAAAATCAAAAATTCAAGCAAAATTAGTATATCAAACAGCTTGTTAATTTACAATCTTTAGAACTTCTGCAGTTAACCTATACCAAGAAAAGTTTTTTTTGTTTCTGTATGATGGAGTACATGTACTCAGCAACTCATAATTATCGAAACTGAGTGTATGAGTCTGAACTCTGCAGTTTGCCAGCAAAATTTTGTGGTTTTCTGCAGGTACCTCAGCTTCCTCCAATAAAAACTGAAAGCCACATAAAACCAATCGCAATGGCAGACATACAACACAAAAAACAACGACCAAATATATACACAAATCTAACTTCACCTCTTACCTGAAGGAAGTAATTAAGTCTGGCTAGACTTTCTATAAACATATCAGCACCTTTATTTACAAACTCATATCTTCCTGCACTGAATAGGTATAAAGTCTTGTCTAATTCAAAGTCATAATGTCTGAAAAAAATCCCGTATATTTTTTTTCAAGAAGACAGAAATAAATTTTATGTCTTTTAGCAAATTTCTATGATTTTCAACCAAGAAAAGACATAATCTTTAACCATCCTGGAAAGTATCAAATTTCACATACATGTATTATCAATAAAATATTTAAATGAACTAAAAATAATTGAAAAATAATTGAAAAAATAAATTCATAGAAAAATGATAAAGAAAGAAAAAAAAATTTAATTTTTTGTGTATTGTTTAACCATAAATATTTCTTTTTCAACAAATTATATTCTTACCCATGAAAATGTCCTCTTACAAAATCATGTATCTTTTCCTTGGCTATTGCATGTAAATTTTGGAATTCATGTATGGCACTAAACTTTATCACATTGAGTCCATTTGGTAAGATAACATCTGAAATTGTAAACGGAAACATATCCTAGATCTGAGTTTATCAAAAAATTTTTAATATCTTTCAATATGAAACAAGAAAATATATACAAATTTTCATGAAGAAAAAAATAGGGTCTGATCACTACTATCTTTAAGTTGCATAACAATAATGACTGTACAGACTTTCAAAATTATAAACAATGTTCAATCTTTTTTTAAAAAATAAATACTGTACAATCTTTTCAAAACTAGATGTACTGTGAGCAAAGCTCACAAAGGATACCCGCTTTGAAGTCCAATTATCTCCCTTGTGTGATATCGGAAAGCAAAGATTTTTCTTCATGCACATCTTTGGATGATGTACTTCCTTTCTGTAAAGTTTCGTTGAAATCCATTGAGCGGTCTAGGAGGAGTTGCGCTTACAAGATATATGGACAGACAGACAGACAGACAGACAGACAGATGGACAAGGTGATTCCTATATACCCCGCCAAACTTTTTTTGCGGGGGATATAACAATAAATACTGTACAATCTTTTCAGAGCAATAAATGCCATAAAACTTTTTCAGAACTAGATGTACGGTGAGCATAGCTCACAAAGGATACCCCCCGCTTTGAAGTCCAATTATCTCCCTTGTGTGATATCGGAAAGCAAAGATTTTTCTTCATGCACATCTTTGGATGATGTACTTCCTTTCTGTAAAGTTTTGTTGAAATCCATTGAGCGGTCTAGGAGGAGTTGCGCTTACAAGATATATGGACAGACAGACAGACAGACAGACGGACGGACGGACAAGAAAAAGATAAGAAATTAATAACAATGGTTATTACCTGGTTTACGTTTCAGTAGATGTTCAGCCTCTATTCCTGTAATGTCAGATACTGTTGTAAAGACATGAGCACAGTGTACAGAACTTCTTTCTATACAATATCTATGGTAAATCTGTCGATCACCTGCCTCTTTATCACAGTTAAACTAGAAATACATTTCAAGTTGTATAATTATTACTAATACATGTATTTATTGTACATATTTTTGTAGTGTTGTTTCTAAAAATTATTTTCTATACAAAAATTCATGACAAGATTTGAATCTAGTTGTTTCCTGTTGTTTGTTTTTGTATGTTGTTCATTCATAACTTACCGTTTATACTCGCTAATTAGACAAATTTTTGGTACTAAATTTCAATTTTCTCAAAAGGGGGGTCATCTTATAGGACAGGGCACTCGCCAAGGAGAAGAAATCTTAACGTTTTTAAAAAGTTAGGTCGGTAAATTTAAAGATATGCTGTAATTTCTCTAATTTTTTGTCATTAAATATACTGAACCGCAAAAGAAACGTCGCTTTTTCAAAATGTTAGCAAAATTCAAAATAAATATTAATTAATGATATTTATATAATCAGTATTACGATTACATCACCAGGTAAGATTAAATTACCTGTGAATTAAATTTTCGGTTGAATAATTTTCAGTTGATATCGTAGAGCGACCGTACCTAAAACCGCTCGTGGGACACACTTGGCGGTAATTTTTCTTAAATCTTAAATGTTCGTGAAATTCATGCTCCTTTATGGGTATAAAACGCCGGAGAAAATTAAAGAGTGTTAGTATCAGTGTTGACACAGAAGCTATGCCACGTCTGACTCCACAACAGAGAGAACAGGCCATTGGTCGATTGGATGCTGGGCAATCTGCCAGAGTTATTGCCAACGACTTCAACTGTGCTGTTCGAACAATTGAACGTCTACGGACACGGTACAATGGAACAAACAGCACAAATGACCGTCCACGGAGTGGTAGACCCCAAGTCACTACCCCTAGACAGAATAGAGGCATTGTTCGTCACCATTTGATGAATCGGTTCACCCCAGCTGCCGAAACTGCCAGAAACACTGTTGGAACACATGGACGACCCATAAGTGATGATACGGTTCGTCGGCGATTAGCTGCTAGAAACATGAGATGTCGCCGTCCAGCAAGAGGACCTATTCTTACTCCGCGACACCGTCAAGCTCGCCTTCAGTGGGCCACTCAGCGACAGAATTGGCGAAATCGACAATGGCGTAACATCATCTTCTCTGACGAAAGCCGTTACTGCATTTCAATAGCCGATGGCAGAACCAGAGTGTGGAGAAGACGCGGGGAACGTTACGAAGACAGCTGCATTCTGGAAACAGAGGCGTGGGGAGGACCTAGCATCATGGTATGGGGTGGAATCGGCCTTAACGTTAAACTTGGTCCAGTCATCTTTCAGAACCTTGGCCCAGGCAGAGGAAATGGCGTAACAGCTGCCCGTTACATCGACCAAGTCATGACACCCCATGTTCAGCCCCATTTCACACGCCATCAAAACAAGACTTTCCAACAGGACAATGCATGTGCACATACCGCAAGAGCCACAAGAGACTTCCTACAGCAGAATAACATTAATGTTATGGATTGGCCGGCTTTGAGTCCAGATTTAAACCCTATTGAACATTTATGGGACGAAGTTCAAAGACGGTTGAATAATGAGCAGCCAAGTCCGACAACTGCAGCTGAACTTTCACAAGCGTTTCAGAGAGTATGGGCACGTATTCCGATGGCGTTTATTAATCGGCTCATCAACTCCATGTACCGAAGATGTGCCGCAGTAATTGGTGCCGGTGGAGGACATACACGTTATTAACAGACGTGGGAGCACAGCATTGAAAACATGTGACGTTGCGACAATTGTGACGTTTTTGTGAACATTGTAACCAAAAGACTGTAAATCATTCATTAAATTTTGTAAAAATTAATTTAAAATATATAAATGTCACATTGAAATAAATGTATGTGAACATGTCATTTTGTGCGACGTTTCTTTTGCGGTTCAGTGTATTTTGAGGAAATTTGAAAAACTGACAAAAAATGGTTTTGTTATGGGATCGTTGTTGACTTCCAGCAGATTGATTTGTTTAATGAATGGTACAAATGTAAATATAACAAGATGAAATTAAAGCCTGTACCTCATTTGTTTTTCATGAATTCATCATCAATATTCATGAAAATGCCATTTTAAACCCAAAAACAACAACGATGACAAACTTCAAATGACCTGCCATGTTTTGACAACATGTGGTCACAATCCGGTTTCGGAATGGAACCTAATGATTAATTATTTGATTTGTTTCTTTTGTCTTCGTATAAGGTCAATGTCAATTCAATTTATAGGTTAAAGAAAAGGAATTATAAAGTAGACTATGTTTAATTTTGTAATATTAATTTAAATTGTATCCTCCGTATCTAACGCGAAATCGGAAGCGTAGTTATACCGAACTGTATTTTGTTGTTACTATCTTAACCTAACTTCCAGGTGCAAAAAAAATATGATTTAAAATTTTGTATATATAACATTTATTTTCATGTTTTGCATGAATAAACTTATTTGTTTTGAGGAATGGAAGACTCAATGCTGACAAGTTTTTCTGCATTTTAGGAAAAAACTTCACTCTGGCCTTTGCCAGATCTTTGATGGTCATTTGCCATTGTCTTATATGAGGCAAAAGTACTGCCCTAATTTCCCAAGAAAGGGCTCTCATGTTATAGGACATGTAGTCTAATAGACGAGTATAAATGGTATTTTCTAACATATTATGATGCTGATAATTGATGGTGTTTTATTGTTTACTTTTTATCTGTATAGATTACACATGAAATTTTCATATTAGATTCATAATACACAGGCAAATTAATATTAAGTTTTTTTTAAATCAGTATTTTCTTTATTCAACAATACAACATGTTATATTATATACCTATTAAGTGGCTATGAACTTAGTATCAAATTCATTGTTCCCTGAGGCAAAGCTGTGGTAAACAATTGACGACAAGGGGAACAATACCTGGTAGATATGCTATTGTCCTCGTAATCTTTTCAAAAGTATTTTATTATGCCAATCGAATAACTGAAAATATTGTATGTAACAAGCATACAACTTGTAACAGTATATTAAAAGTAGAAGTGATAAGGAAGCCAAACGTCTTCTTGTTGAAGCTCCATTTTGTTTTGTGCTAAACAATCAATCTGAATTGTGCTGTTATTATACAATACAAGACCAAAACCGAGTCCTTCGCTTCTTGATGATAAATGTCAACTATTCTGTATTTGAACTTAGAAATAAAACTTACATATTATACAAATACATACATGTAGTTTCAATAACACATATATCTTCTTATATATATATATTATATATATATATACACACAGGCACCCCTTACGTAGTCTAAGAATGGTTGTAACCAACTTACGCTGTCTAAATTATTGTAGAAATCAGATGATCCAGCACACAAATATCTGCCCAGCAGTGTAGCATGTGTTGTAAATATTGTTGTACAATCTATTTTTCTGGTCCTTAAAAACACCAAACCCACACCGGCTAACCACTCATGGAAATGTGTCAATACCAAAGGTTTTTCCGAATCTGACAAGTTTTTCCTAAACTGTATCAAACATATGTATATTAAAAAAAGATATTTGCTACTGTAACATATTTTATTTTTTCAAAAAAGTCCTTATTTGTTTTGAAGGGTATACTATACTGAGTTTTTTATGGGTATTTTCTGGGAGACTTAAGAGTGAAGTCAGGAATTGCTGCAATGTTTTCATGCCTTCACAAATATATATGCATTTTAAACCCTTATTTAAGTTTTTACTTTATTCCATGACATACTGTGGTTTGAATTATATGACAGAGGCAATAAATTATCATAATTTGAATTTTGCCTTTGGAGTACTAGCTAATTAATGCCGCCGATAGTAGAAAATAGTTTCCGATTTTGCAACTTCTAGCTAATAAAATGACAGATTGATGAGTTATTTTCACTTCCAGCTTTGTAGAATTACCGATGTAGTTACAAAACAAAGTTTTTGATAATTTCATGATTTTCCTTTGCTCTTTGACAATTTAAAACAAAAACAGAGACTAGTCAGAAATGATAGGGCGACTTCAACTTCACTTTTGGGGTATCCTTAGGGTGATTTCGTCTTTTAAAAGGTGAATTTTTTGCCTATTTTGCCCAGTTTGGTGAGCCTTGTATTATGAAACAGTTAGAAATATCAATATAGCCTTTTTGTTTCTTAAAACGTCAATATCTATATACATGTACAATAAACATTCATTTTTTAATGTATTAGTTTTTAAATTTTCTGTGTTATTTCCACAAAGGATCAAGAAAGCAACTTTTTAATTTGCACCAATCAGATTTAATGAGGTTTTTATTTGATAAAACCTGTGTCTTAAGTTGCAGACTGAATTTACTTACTTCCTCTATAAACCAGGCAACTAAAGCTCCAAATATAACAGCATCATTCGATTCTCTGTCATGCCAAGGTATTCCAATATTTGCTTTCTCCCAAAGTTCATGTTTAAATTCATCTAATTTCCATGCTGCTGAACCAATATCAAATAAAATAACTTTTGGATATCCATCTATCAACCATCGTCCGAAGTACACCTTAAATACACAATAATCTAAATTAACTAGATGTAAAAACTGCATAATGAAAAGCAGAAATAAAGCTTTGATTTAGCCAGATTTTATTGTAAATATAAGACACAGATTTTACTGTAAATATAAGACAATGATTCTAGTTTTACTATTTCTCTTCCTTGACACTACTTTCATTTTCATGGTTTTGTGAAAACATTGATTTTGTAGTTTTGTAATACTTCAGTAATAACATTAGATTTTAATATTTGATGAAAAATATCTTTTGATTGTCAACTTTTTCTGTTTATCCTTCAACAGACTAAATTTTTTCTTTCTATTGTGATGACATAAAGCAGAATCCTCTGGTTTTTGACTATAAATTAACATTACAATCCGTCAAAATTCAGTATGAACAAAGATCTGAACCTGCGCAAACAAAACTCATTCGAAAAAGACATAAACATTGTACGTCACAATTTAAAAACCATTCACTGACCTGCGCAAACTCTCTCCACGACGTCAAATACGACGGACCAATCGCTTCTGTGGGTGGTGGTCATCAGTTCGTTTTTGCACGAGATTTTCTGTTTATTGTGAAGAGCAATAACAATTACCATAAAAGGCTTGTTGTGTACCCGCGCTTTTACTATCCACGCTTTTGTCAAGATGTGGTTACTCACCTGTAAAATGTTTTACTACGTACGAGAAGAAAATAGTAAACAGCACGTGCTTTAAGTTACGAAAAACAAAACATGTTAATCTAACCACAAGTTTTAAACATACGACGTAATGCGTGCTCAATTTAAACGTGTTTTGTGCACATTATATTTAGACATATTTGAAATTTAAATACATGTATATTATGAAAAAATGATAGATAGACTTATGTTTATGCATTTAAAGTTAGAAGTTGAAAGAAAGGTTCAGGAAAAAATATTTGTGGAATACATTAAAAAAAAAACACGTATATTGTAATTGTCTTGTTTGGCTGAATATAAAATTTTATTCACATAGTTTGTAGAAAGATTAGGAATAATACCCGAAATAAGTTTTGGAAATGGTAAGAATTTTTTAAATAATCAAAATATCAAATATTTCTCTTGATTACCCTCGGTGCTCCTATCAATTCACTGACATGAATTTTTATATTTTTGCACCCTACTACGATGCGAATTCTTTCTTTATGTTACAATTATATTTTGATAAAGCATCTAATATCGATCATTTATTTTGTTTACTATCGTACACGTTTCATTGTTTACTATTTAATATTGTATTATTGTTGATCTTTTCCGTATTTACTCTTCCTAAGCGATTGGTTGTCGTATTTGACGTCGTTTGTCGGTTTCCCCTGGAGAGTGTTTGCGCATGTCAGTTTGTTGTGATTGGTTTTTAAAATTGTGACGTACAATGTTTATGTCTATTTCGAATGAGTTTTGTCTGCGCAGGTTCAGATCTTTGTTCATACTGAATTTTGACGTATTGTAAGGATTAAATAGTATATATATTATAGACAACCTCAGTATAGGTGATTATCACCATGTCTTCATTGACCAACAAATTTTATATTCAATCCTTAAATACATGTAGACTACTCGTGTAAACAATACAATGTATAAGTTGAATAATTGAATCAATGGTTTCAATTCACCCATAAAACAAAAAAAAAATATGCATTTAAAATGAATCAAACAATATTCAATTCTTTTAACTTACATGTATACAATATAATGTACCAACCTTCATTCCACAGTCTCTCATTTGTTGAATAGTCTGTCTGTATACATAATGATGTGGTTCTAACAACTCTACTTCTGTCCTAACACAGGATTCATTGTAAGGACCAATCAAACAATACTGTTCACCAAGTTCTTCGACACTTACTGGAGCCTTTGACTTTATAACGGTGTAAATTCCTCCAACTTAATTGAAAATATAATTATCATAAATTATTTTTCATTAATTTAAGTTGTTACATAACAGTTTTTATATTTTTTTCTCTGTTTACATGTTGAAACATAAATCCACAACTTATTTTATCTTTATTTGACCTCTTGCAAAAAATCACAGCTTTGGAAGCTGGTCTAAAACTTGTGCAACAAATAGTTGAAGCTGGCATAAAAATGAATGTTTTGCAAAGGGAGCTGAAGAATTTATCACACTATAGCTACTTTTTTTGTTGCTTAGTAACTGAATTATGTAGTTTATAAAAATTGAAGATAATTTGAAATTACATTAGTATAAATAAAATGTATCAAAAAATACCAAATAAATTTGATGCACTGTATGGCCATTTCGTTGACTGACAACTCATCAGCAGTGCTCGAGATCAAAATATTGGAAATCCGGTTAAAGATATAATGATGAATTAATAAGCACAACCATCAAAACCAAAACAAACAGGAATCCAAATTCAGCTAAGGAAGAGCCTTAGAAATTTCTGGTAAGCAGCAGATATTTTTACCATCAGTAAATTAAAGATGAAGGAATAAATAGAGGGAAGGAACCAAATTTAATATTGTTACTTATATACAGTGCCAGCTTTGAACCAAATTTTATTCTGATCTCAATAGCTCAAAATACTGATGGCAAATTCTAATTTCAGAGGTCTCTTTGTTGTATTGGGAAATTGAGATTCATGACAATAAAGCACACTTTTCTTCAAATTTGGTGATAATGTCATTAGGTTATATGTACGTGTTCACAACAAAGTCAATCAGGTACCCTAAACACAAATATATTTTACATTTTTATTGGTGGAGGAAACCGGAGTACCCGGAGAGAACTATCGACCTTCGGTAGGAAAACTGGCAATCCTTATCAATTAAGATCGGAGTTGAACACACCCCGCCACAGGTGAGATTCGAACTCACAACCTCAGTGTTGACAGGCTAGTGATCATTAGATAGTAGTCATGACGAACTACCTTGACCACTCGGCCACCGAGGCCCCATCAAATGAAATGACTAACTTTCTGATAGTCAACATCAATATTTCAATCATAATTCGGGGCAGATGAAAACTAACATTCAAATAAATAATACTACATGTTATTCAGCATTTACTGAAGATGTCAAATTCACTGCTCAAAAATTATATCCACTTTTAGTGTATAAATGTGACATCACAAAAACTATTATGCATTGGTGCATTGCTAATTCTGGGCAAAAAACAAATTGTACTATTCTTTAATATATTCTGGAATGTTGACAGTCAATTAATGACAAATCATTGACTTTAACAGCATGTGAAAAGGCAGAGGTCAAGGGCACTTTGATTCCAAATTTGCAGGTTTATTAAATGCCCTGTTAAATTTATACATTTTCTAACAGAGGTGATGCACAACAGTGACGGCACTATATGCCACATGTTATGTGCCTGTCCCAAGCCAAGAACCTCTATTATTCAGTTGTTTCAATAAAAAGGGTAATTTAATACCATTCATACTGTTCTGTCATCAGCAGGGATCACCATAGAAACTAGAGGCTTTAAAGAGCCTGTATCGCTCACCTGTATTGAACTTTTCATCTTGAGCAGGACTAAAGATTTGGCTGTTTTTTTTATATAGGGTTTTATGTTAAACTAAGTTCGGCTGAGGCAGCCAAGATGGCAGACAGTCTAGGTCAATTTCTAAAAGAGAACCATCTAAGGACCAATGCTACCAAGTCTAGTTCTAATTGGCTTAGTGGTTTCAGACCAGAAGATTTTCGAGTTAATTTCCCATAAGGACCTATGTTAAACTAAGTTTGGCTGTGTCGGCCATCTTGGTTCACAGTCCACGAAATCAGACAATTCTGAAAGAGGACCTCCCAAGGACCATTGCTGGAAAGTCTGGTTCCAATTGGTCAAGTGGTTTCAGACAAGAAGATTTTTCAATGAATTTTCCCATGGGGCCTTTTGTTCAACGAAGTTCGGTTGTGGCTGCCACCTCGGTTGACAGTCCAGGTCATGGGACACAATTCTGAAAGAGGACCATATAAGGACCACTGCTGCAAAGTCTGGTTCAAATTGGTAAAGTGGAAAAAACGACGACGATGGACGCAAAATGATGAGAATAGCTCACATGGCCTTTTAGGCCAGGTGAGCTAAAAACTCAAGGCTGGAAGAAAATATGAATTTACTTCTGATGACACGACACTGACCAAAAGTTTCTTTTTATCATTAACCAGGACAAAGTTTGAAAGAAAGACAAAATCCAATAACAAAATTCTTACTTGTCAAAATTTTATGTGGCCCATTAAAACAGTCTCAAGAAGCACCAAGTTAACATATCCATAAGACATGTAAGAATTTATCAGTCTGAAACTTTCTTATTCAACCAAGTGCCCTTCTTGTCAAAGTAAATGTAACTTGTTTCTTCCAACTACTTTTTTTGTCATGCTCATATTATAGTTGGGTTGAAATCTTTGCTGCATATTATAAGAACCCAATGTTTTCTTTAATGCCATAGGCATAATAAGTAGTGAATTACATAATTTCTATAGATTCTCTTTCAATTATTGGATTACAGGTTTTACATGGTAACTGATTACAGCAAATGTTGTGTCTGTTAAGATTTCCTTCTTGATGTGCACCCTGGCCTGAGCGCCATAAAGAACTATTTTTGCTGAGTAAAGAAAATTTTACTCAAATTCCCATTCTCAGCCAATCACATTCGAGTATTCCGATATTTAAGAAAATTCTCAGACTTAAGAATATTCTCAACTTTTATGGCGCCCAGGCCAGAAGTAACATTTAAGTGCTTAAAAGTCTTCTTGCTTCAAAAAATCTAACATATCCTCACAACTTTCTAGGGAAAATGTCAAGCTTTACATATCTTCTCTCATATTTCTATCACTACTTGAGAACACAACCCAATAATTCTCAGTCTTCAATTCTTTTTACAACACATAAACTAAATATTAAAATGTGTGGTGTTGACAATAAAGTCAGCTTTTTTCTGTAATTGCACAAATTTTACAAAGGTTGCACATAAAATTGTATACATACAAAAAGTTTAGAAATCATATTTTTACATAAGAAACATACAATTTTTTCTTAATATTTTTTTTTACCTGTTATTCAACAACTAACTATCAACTCAATATTTTCTTTGAAGTTTTTCAGTAACAGCAAACAGTAGAATTTGTTTCATACCAAAGCTTTGAACTCTAATAAGGCCATTTAATGATGATAAAAACATGCTATGAAAGAATGGTAATAAAATTTATGACTGCTATATACAAAAACATAGATATTTGATCTGGGAATGGGAAAACTTTGAATTCTCTCTTTTCTTGGGGGAAACGAAAGAAATTCACCTGTAATGTAAAGAAAACAAAATCACTGTTGAACACAACCTTCGTCTCAGTAATAATCAATTAATTGGTGTTTGCAATATTTACGTTTAAAGGTCACGAAATTGCTAATGGCTACATGTTTGTCAATCAGTTAAACAGGCAGTTATAGTTAGCACAGGCACTTGAATTCTAGACCTCCCTTTTTCTCTCCCAAAATGCTCCCTCCTGTGGGTATCAAGACATTTCGGTACCTGGACAATTCGGTACTTGAATAAAAAGACTTTTCGGTACTGGGACAAATCGGCACCTAAATTTGAATAATTCGGTATCTTATATTCAATAATAAAATAACCTTTTAATTAATAAATTTAATCACATGAAAGATGAATTTAATGAAAACAATTGAAAATTTTTACTAAAAACAATCTGAAAATTATTTACTAAAATGAAACCAATTGATCACTTAAAAGGGCATTAATTATCATGAATTTACTAATTGAATTTCTTTATTAGCTAAAACTTATACAGTGGCTTGCAGCATTGCACTGTTGCAGTCAAAATTTGTCGGTGAATTCAGCACACACACCCCTTCCAAAGGTGCCTGTCAATAGAATATGTACCCTATCAAAATATGAAAATTAACTAAGATGTTTCGGTACCGAAATTTCCAGGTATCAAACTGTCTAGGATTCCTCCTGTGGTACGGGTATGGATATTCAGCTGAAATTACCATTTCTGACCATTTTATCAATGTTTTACAGCATTTTGTGTTACAACTGTCCCCTTATAACGACCTTTGTTTCTAGGTCCAGCTGTTGTTTACTGAAAAAACCTAACGGTTAGCAACAACTGCTCAAAATACAAAGAGGTTAGTTTCAGCTTAAGTCAAGATCCATACCGGTATTGCAGGAGGGGGCATTTTGGAAAAAAGGAGGGGCAGGGTCGAATTTAAGTGCCTGTGATAATTAGCTTGTATACAAGCAAGTTTAAATGCAAAAGAGCACATATTTTGGACTCTAATGGCAGAAAGGCTGTGTTGAGGGCAGACTGCCCTTCCATTTATGGCAGACTGCAGCACTGATAAATTATGGAAAGTGTCCTAGAAACTGTCGATACACTGCAGTTGCATAAAACATAATTATTCACAACAAATGTGTGCATAAAGGTCGGTAACCCCACACCTTCATCCATATAGTTTAAAATTAATAACGTGTAAAACATTATCTTTTATATTTTTTACAGTTTGTAGGTCAAAGACTGAAACATGCAAAGTTTAAAGAACCTTTGTTGGCAACTTCCCATGCAACCTCAAAAACCCATTTGTTCTGGTTAGCTGCAGTTTCTCCTCTATCCATTTCAAAATTATCCAAATCGGGCTCGACATTTTTCAAAGTTCTGTAAAAACTGTTCCGTCTTTTCATTGCCATTGTAACTGGTTTCCCCTCGACGAAAAATCCTAAGTTGAAAACAAACCGGATACCAGTATGGCCAAGGTCATTTTCTAAAACATAACCCCAAACGGAAAACCACCAGATTTCTTTAGATTTTTTTTGACATCGCAAAAGTACCACTTTAATATGAAGTTGTCCTTAGCATATATCTACTTTATCACGCATCTTGTATGTGATGCAAAATTCTGGAGAATCGTTTTGTTTGTCACGTGGTATGGTCGTCGCAAATGAAGAAGAAAAAAAAACTTTGAAAAGAAAATAGTTTACAAAGCGTCGGAATAACCCACAAGAATTAATCAGCTGTAATCTTCGTCATATAAACCTAATGAAATCACAGGGTCCGGTATTCTGTATATTGCTTTCCCCCCTAATATCACGCGGAATTTTGAACAGATATATCATGTTAAGGAGGGGTATTTGCGAACAATACCAGTCGAGAGAATGTTAAATTTCACAAGCCGTAAGGCGAGGGAAATTCATTCTCAAGACTGGTATTCTTCGCAAATACCCCCCAAGAACATGCTATATCTGTTTAATTACACCGAATGTTAACGTACAAAACGCATTGACATTACAAGCGTCCAGTCGGATAGAGTATTTTTTGGCAAATACCACGGCAGAGAGGGTAAAAAAGGCATATCCTTTTTGCATATACCCCGGCGCTGTTTAAAAATGAACGATATTCATTTGATAAAAGTAAATTGGTGAAAAATACACTGGCTATCAACCAATCAAAACCCAGGATTCTTACATAAGGTGTAATTATAATAAATATTTACAATAAACACGTGTCATATACCATGTATACTATCATTCCACGTTTTTATAATAATGTTCAAAAAGTCCTCTGACCCCTGTGAATGAATTAGCAAGGTCATAAGTGAATTTCATGTCTTGGTAGAGGTAGCGAATAAGCGGCAGAATAATTGAGGAAAGAAGTGATATTTTTTTGCAGGTTAAAGGGCTACTACACTATAAATTGATTTTTTTCTGTATAGCTCGGTACTGACTATGTAACTCTGGATAAATGAACAAGTAAAATTAACTAGAAAGTTTATGTCCATCAGACTCGACAGTGACTCTGTCCCAGCACTGCCCCACCCCCGCTGGCAAGTAGTTGGATACCAAATTTACCGGCCAAGGCAGGGTCAAAACTGTAAAACTAGATATGTACTGTCGGAATCAAGTGATCCCCACACCTCCCGCATGTAGTCATGACTCTTACCAAAAGTAAAAGATATAAAATATAATGGTCTGTATATACAGATATATATATAATATGCAATTATTATGTTAAGAAATTAAATTAATAAAACCAATTAAAAATGAAGTCCAGGTCATAAATTAAGTTAATTCAAAATTTTAGAAAGTCGACCTCTTTGGGCCCCATTTTTTAAAATCAAATTTTCAAACCTAATTGCACATCTAGATAAAGTATATGATAATTATGAAATGAACTAAAATGTATAAATTGAAAAATAAAAGATGAGTTAATTAGGTCACAAGCTCAAATTCACAACTTTTTGAAATTTGACCCCTGTTTCGAAAATCCAAATTCTAAAATCTTATTTCGCATTTAATTACAGTGTATGTCAATACTATATAGAAATAAAATGTAAAACGAAAGATGAGTTTATACCGAAGCTTCAATTGGCCCCAAATTTTGAAAATCAAAATTATATAAAATCTGATTGAACATGAGATCTACATACATTGTATGACAATACCAAATTTATAAATGCATAAATTGAAAAAAATTGAAAGAGGAGTTTACGTCAGCTCAGTTCACAATTTTTAAAGTTCTACGCCCAAAGTTTAGGAGATCAAAATTCTGAAAATAATCACGAATCTACAGCTGGTATGTAAACATTCGGTATAGAAATTAAATCCAAAAGTGAAAGAGGAGTTGATGTAACCAGAAAAGATGATAGACGGATAGACAAACGGACGGAGATAATCGAATTATCCCCAAATTTTGTTCGAAGGTGCGGAGATAACTATAGCTTATTTTCTCATAACTGATGGTCGGACAAACGGAATTGTCAGGTAAGACTCTCAAACTGGGTTTAATGATATCGTTGTGGCGCTCAACAAGAGCCACAAGGGTACCTGTATAACTAAAAGAATAAAAAAAAATATAATAAACTAAACAAAAATAGAACAAGACAGCACAGAAAATGTGAACTCCCACTAAAAATCAAGGAATGGCAAAAAGTGCTCCGGAAGGGTAAGCATGTCCTGCCCAGTTAATGGCACCCGTCATATTGCCAGTGAGTAAAAGCCAGTGAAATGGCAATTCCGGTGAGGTGTCAATTCCAGAAGGACGTGAAATCTAACTCAAGATATCTAGTCTCATAGATAGAAACTTCGTATCTGCCAATTAATTCGTGATGGCGACCGTAAATTGTTGGAGTGATGAAATTAACATAGACTGATCATAAGACCGTCTTAGAAGTTTATGTGACAGCCTGCGTATAAAACATATGCACGACAGTAACGAATCAATTGTGAAATGTACATCCCATGGCCTAGAGACCTTGGTATATTGCTGCTAAGAAAAGGGAAGTTCACAATCGTAAAAAAAAATCATCAAGTTTGTCATAGAGTTTTGATTTCAATTTGATATACTTTGAAAATACGTACCGTGTAGAAATTAACAAGCTTTACGATAAAACAAAATGTTTAAATAAATTGTAATTTAAACGTTATGATAAAAGCAGGCAATATTTCAATATTTTCCTGAATATTTTTTTGTATACATGTATTTGTGTGTAAATGATTTCTTTAATTTGTAAACATATTACTGTTGTTGATGACAATCCTTTGTTAGATTTTAAACATTAAAAAATTGATTTTGAGTTTGTATGTTGTAAATGAAGTTATTTTTTCTGATTTATATAGCGTCACAAAACCCTGCCACGTAGAGTAAAATGATGTTAAGTTCAAGAGTACCTGTTAGAAATGAAAAAGTTTCAAAAGGAAAAATACAAGAAAATTAAGCATAGCAAAAATCTTCAGCAGTAAAAATATAGATAATCCTTGACAAGATAGATAATACATGTACATTGTCGGCAAATTAAGAAATAACTCACGGCAGCCATATTTTTGTTTGAGATTTTAATACAAGTAACGTTATTTTAGCAAAAGTTTTACCGAGCGTTCGCGAGGAGTAGAATTTAAGCATATAATTTTACCCATATTAAAATCGTATATAAACATGGCTGCCATGAATCATTTCGATACTTATATGGAACAAATCGGAAATTAGGAAAACGATGTGGTACTGTAACCGTTTTTCTTAGCAAACCATTTTACCAAATAATCTTATTTGTGGTATATGAGCTTATAATGATGAACTACAGATCCAGTTTGACTTTTACTGACGGATAATTATTGTGAGAGTTAAAGCCCTTAGACATGGGAATTATTGTCATCTAGAAAATTATTATTAGTTATATGTTAAAATGTGTCTTGATAATCAGAAAAATGACGTTGTAATTTTGACTATGACGTCAGGCGTTTTTACAGATAATAAACTTAAAATTTTAACATGTAATATATCTTTATTTGCAAAGGGAAAGCAGCATGCCATATTAGCATATACATTTTATTTGTATGAGCCCGAGAAGGTTCAGTGCATCTGAGAATTTCTCACCTATTGCCAAACAGTTAAAAAACAAATGACAAAGGAAGGTAAGTGAGCTAACGAATTTGCTCAAGGTAACACACATAAAACATTGTAAAAATGAAAAAAAAACGAATAAAAACAAAAATAAAAAGGCAAAAAATGAAAGACTCAACGTTTTGACCTAACAAACCCATAACAAATCTTATTAATAAGACTTCTGAAACTTCTGTCTTTCCTGATGATTTAAAAAAAAAGCTCAAGTAGTGCCAGTGCACAAAAAGAACAGCATTCTGCGCAAGTGCAACTATAGACCGGTAAGTGTTCTGCCTGCTATTTCGAAGTTCTTTGAGAGGGCGATTGATGTTCAAATAGTTGAGTTTTAATGTCTTTCTGTCGGCTTTTAGATCGGAATATAGCTGTCAAGACACACTCCTTAGAATTATAGAGGACTGGCGAAAATCATTAGATCAAAACGAATACGTACATTGCTGCCATACTGATGGATTTGTCTAAAGCATTTGACTGTTTGCCATACGATCTTTTTTTATTAAAACTAAAATATTATAATTTATCGACTAAGCTCTGGAACTTATGAGAAATTACCTTAGTAACAGAAAACAGTGTGAAAATTGGACCTGTTTGCAGCTCGTTTCCCGATATTTATAAGGGTATATCACAAGGCTCCATTTGGGGACCAGTTTTATTTAACTTATTTATTAACGACATTTTTTATTTTATCACAAAAAGTAATCTTTATAACTATGCTGATGACAATACAATACTCTCTCATATGGCAGTAAAAGTTTAGACGATGTTGTCAATACTTTTGAAGCTGAAAGCTCAATTTTAATAGAGTGGTTTACAGATAATCATATGCAGCCCAACACAGATAAATTTCAGGCCATATCTATAGGAAAGAAACAACATGACAAGAATATTATATTTAACTTGGATGGAAATATCATAAAATGTGACGACGAAGTAAAGCTTTTAACTTTTAAGTCATATATCAAATATTTGTATGAAGGCATCACAACAGCTGAATGTCCTGAAGAGAATTGATAAACATTTAAATAAACTGGGCAGACTAACCATATATTACTCTTTTATTTTGTTAAATTTTAACTATTGCCCATTACTTTGGCATTTTCGTGGTGAGACAAACACCAAAAATTTGAAAAGATTCAAGAAAGAGCTTTGAAATTTATATATAACGATGAAAATAGCTCATATGATCAGTACTAGAAAAGTCTAAATTACCACCTCTAAAATTGAGAAGGATGAGGTTTTTAGCTATTGAAGTATTTAAAATTATCAATTAGGAGACACCAACTTATCTTCATGATTTAATTGTTATAAAGGAAAACTCTTGTTCTTTCAGATATAGAAATACTGCTGATGTTCCAAGGGGGAAAACAACTAGGTATGGCTTACATTCTGTGAGGTATGCTGCTTCCAAAATGTGGAATGACCTTCCAAATGATATAAGGGGCGCTATTACTCTAAACCAGTTTAAGGGACTTATTGATAAGTGGGAAGGGGGTGATCAGGGATGTACTTGTTCTTTTTGTTCAAATTAGATTGTGTCTTCCACTGTGTTTTGGAGCCGCGTGCCTGACAAGTAAACATATATATTTTTTTATTTCTAGTTGGTTATGCGTGACTTGCTTAGTCTTTGATTGCAGACTTCTTTTTATATTTGAAAAAATGGCAGCATGGACGTCCCCCAGAGTTGTGTCTGGTGGCTCGGACTCACGGTTAGCCAAGATGGTCACCACAGCCGAACTTAGTTTTACCTAGCACTCTATGGGACAATTAATCTAAAAGTCTCATGTCTGAAACCACTTGGCCAATTGGAACCAACTTTGCAGAAATAGTCCTAAGATAGCCCTCTTTCAGAGTGTGTCTGGTGACCAGGACTGTCCTCAGATGGTCCTCTTTCAGAATTGTGTCTGATAACATGAAATATTAACTGAAACTACTGAGCAAAAGGGAGCTGAATTGATAGAGCAGTATGATTAGTCGAAAATGTTAGATATCTTTGTAAACAAGGCGGATTCAATTTGACAAAGTGGGTAAGCCCAAGTCCCTAAGTTGTCAATGCAATACCGCAAAAGGACCGCGCAAAGGAAGTTAAACAGTGGGATTTGCATACTGAAAGTTCTGTTGAACGAGCACTAGAAGTGGTCTGGTATATCGATAGTGACACATTAGTGTTTAAAATTAACCTAAAGAGTCAAACGATAAAAATACGAAGAATACTGTCTACAGTCAGTTCAGTGTACGACCCAATAGGCAGTGTGTCTCCATTCGTACTGTTAGGAAGACTTATGAAAACAAGGAATTGGATGGGACGATGAAATCAAGAAAACTGATCAAAAGAAATGGAACAACTGGTTAAAAGCGTAAAAATCGAGAGATGTTATAAGCTACATGTGAGCTTTTTGCGTTATAAGCGCTACTGTGGACGTGCTCCGGATATATTAACCAACAGGTATTTGTCTTTATATTTAATTATGTAAATTATGTGTTTTTGTTTTCATAAATTGTGGTTAAAAAGTCGCTGTATGATGGCAAGGTTTCCACAGTGTAATTCAAGGAGCGTCATAGGCATCTTTTTAGGACAATTACACGCCAAATATTCTTATTTTTGTTTTGTTTCATAAATTATCGTACATACATGTTTTTTATTTTGTGTCTGTTAATGTCAAGTAATTATTTCTGATTTAATAAAATTTTGTTTTGCAGACAATGTAGACTGATGGCATATCGACAAATCGTCTGTTGGGTAAGAAAGGGACAACCGCTGGGGAAGAATAACATTGTTCCTCTTCCTTCATGTGTGGTAAAGACAATATGGGAAGAATTTCCTTCAGATAACGGAGAGTATGAGGGATTCCAGGAATGTGAGAGTGACTTTTCTGACTCGTCTTGAAAAATAAATTCCATTTGTGTTTATTGAAACAAAAAGATTGAAAAAAATAAAACCTTAAAAACTCCCATGTCTTTTTCCTCATATGACTAATTAACACATACAGAATAGCTTGTTAAATTAAAATGTCATATTTCAAGTCACCCATTAACTGCGTTGCCATCAAAATAATTGTTTATATTATATAAATATTGCCCATTATATAAATATTTAGAGCAGTTTAGATCTAGTGTTTTTACAAATAATTGAACAATTACTCCTTTTGCCAGGTGTTCATAAATTTTTATTTGGATTTCATGTTGATTATTCTGTTAAAGTTTATTTTACTATAAATGTATAATTAATATGCTAACATAAGGGACTGTTTTGTGCCAACTTAAACATGGTGATTTAACATGATTTATTATTACCAATGATATACCTGTCACTCACCTCAATGAAGCGATAAACTAATTAAAATAATAATAATTGTATAACTCGTAGTCTTTATTTTTCATCTTTTTTTTGTAGGAAAAAAGACTATAATAAATATTGGTTTCATTATAGAAGTCTTGGAGAAAAAACTGAAACCTCGAAGTTAGATCGATATACCGAGCATCTGCATTTTTTTTTCAAAATTACTTCCACAGAGTATACAGAGTTGACACAGTCTTGTAAATACTATTGAGAAAAATGGAATAAAATGCACCGAAACTGACTCCCTTCTACAGTTTTTTTTTCTAGATCAACTCATAAGGAAAACTATCCTTTTTTCAATTTATTACTATATTATTACATTATTTAGGACAAGAACACAAAAGAAATATCGAATTTCAGGTTGTTGTAAGATTAAAAAAAATAATAATACTTATAAACAATGAATAAAATTTAAAATTTACTCATTAAAAGAAAAGGACAAATATACCTAAGGAGCAATAAAAAAACGTAATCCATTGGACAGACAAACCCGGGAAGACAAATGAACAACCACAAGCACAACAAATAAACACAGAAAACTAAAAATGAACAACACGAACTCCTATAAATACCAGCAGTGAACCCAGGTGCTCCGGAAGGGTAAGCAGTTCCTGCTCCATATACCGCACCCGTCGTGAAGTTCAACAAAGTCAATCCGGTGGAAATAAAAAATCGGTTGAGACACATGAAATGTTACTACAGTGGGAACAGGTCCAACATCATCATAGATATGAATAATGGTCAATCATTTCGTGATGACGACCGTAAAATTTCCTAAGTGATGACATCAACTTATCCCTGATAAAACCCTGGTTAAGAATTCTCCTCAAAACACGAATCTCCGAAATGGTCCTCGCAAAGTACTTGGCTCTTCGTGTGCACATAGTCGGCAACCGGAATCCTTAAATTGAGAAGCTATTTCTCACATGACTCTGATTTCTTTTCTGGGTTTGGAATGCTTAAAAGACTTTTCATTCCCAAATCGCGTTGAACACCCAGTCACTCTGCACATCATTTTGAAAATGTATGACCATGATATGCCGCTTTAGAGTTGCGAGTTTGTGGTTTTAGGAGTCCACCCATATCGATTGTGACTTCACCTATACCAAAAAATGGCTGGCCTCCACAGATTGCTTATATCAAATCATTTTTGATCCCTGATGAATACCTTGTTGAATTGATCAATAAAACACACCAAAACCTTCTTATCTAGGGGTAAAGTTTACAATATATTTTGGAAATTTTCCCTAAAACTATCACTTTAAGCAATGTAAACAATAGTCAACTCACCCAAGATGATGTAAACACAAAAAGTAAGTTTAAACATAGTCATGGCATTTAATTGCATGAAAACAAACCAGTTGAACCAGTAGAACAAATGTCACAATATGGAACTGAGTTTGGATGGTGCTTTCATCCTAAACATCTTGTCTGTTTAATATCCTTCTACGCCAACTCTCACTATCCACGCTACTATCCTTTTCATTTTAATGATGTTAGATACACTCAAAAGCAATTTCTCAACACCACCATGATGACATTCAATTTCAATTGTGGCCGCGTTTACAACATGTTTGACTTCCGTATCATTTTCCGGTATTTCTAAATTCCGTGATAATTGTGGCCATTCATTGTCAACCAAAGAAAATCTGGTCCTCTAAACCAATGAGAACATTGTTTGAACTTTGCAACAGTCATTCCACGAGATGCCAGGTCAGCTGGGTTGAGCTTCGTATTTACATAGTTCCATTGCTCATTTTCAGTTGATTCACAAAAAAGAGCAAGACGATTTGCAACGGAAGTATGAAAACGAGTATTTCGGTTGAAAATGTAGCGCAAAACTGTCATGCTATCAGTCAAAAGAACACTTTGTCAATACTGTAGCTAAGTTCCTCCAAAATAACTTTACTCAAGTGAACAGTTTTTTGTAGCGGCGGTCAGTTCCATCCTAGTAACTGTGATCGTCTTAAGTGGTGCAACTCTTGACTTTCCAAACATAAATGAACAATGTATCCTACCGGTTTCATCTACTAATCGAACGTAGAATAGCATTTCAAAGCCAGCATCGCTTGCGTCTGAGAAACAATGAAGTTGTGTGGATTTTTACGCTTGGCAATTCATTCAACTGATATAACCAGTTGTTCCATTTCTTTTGATCAGTTTTCTTGATTTCATCGTCCCATCCAATTCCTTGTTTGCATAAGTTTTGCTATGTGGCCCCTACTAACAGTACGAATGGAGACACAATGCCTATTGGGTCGTACACTGAACTGACTGTAGACAGTATTCCTCGTTTTGTTATCGGTTGACTCTTTAGGTTAATTTGAAACCATAATGTGTCACTATCGATATACCAGACCACTCCTAGTAACAGAACTTTCAGTATGCAAATCCCACTGTTTAACTTCCTTTGCGCGGTCCTTTTCCGGTATTGCATTGACAACTTAGGGACTTGAGCTTACCCACTTTGTCAAATTGAATCCGCCTTGTTTACAAAGATAGCTAACATTTTCGACTAGTGACACTGCTCTATCAATTCAGCTCCCTTTTGCTCAATAGTTTCAGTTAATATTTCATGTTATCAGACACAATTCTGAAAGAGAACCATCTCAGGACAGTCTTGGTCACCAGACACACTCTGAAAGTGGCCTTTCTAATGACCGTTTTTGCAATGTTGGAGCCTTTTTGTGTAATTAGATTCGAATACGTTCTTGTGGTTTGTTCTTTAGAAACGGATGTTTATATTGAAAGTACTGAAATCAATGATTTCATTTGCAGTACTTTAGTTTACATATATACCGCCTTGTCAGCTGGAAAAAATTATGAATTCAAAGCTCCTACTCTCTTGCTTAGAATGAAAGTTAGCACTAAAGCTTCTCTAAGTACACTCCGTTATGACTTGTTAATTTCCCGGATCCATCCCTGTACATTTCATATAAAATCAGGAGACTGGTTTAAACTATGGATTTCAAAATTTCTGGAATTTAATACTGGACTACTCTAAGCAGGTACTCGAGTACTCGAGATTAACCTTTGTCTATACCTTTACGAGTATTTATGACAGGCAAATTACGATTTGAGGTGCCGGATGTAACGTCAACCGGAAACGACGTCACAGGAAGTGACGCCATCTGAAGCAGAATGTATAATCCAACCCTACCTTTGGACTTCTCTTGTTCCAATTGAGAACAGAGACATCACTCGGAATGAAAAGCTCATACAGTCCAATAAAAGACCCCAAAAAAACCTCAAGAATGAAAAGCGCTGGAAAAGGGGAGATAATCCAATCCGAATTCCGGACAAGCATGAGCAGAGAAAACTCTCGGGTCCGCGCACATGACTGACGTCACTTCCGTAAATAAAACATGGAATAATGGCGCGAAAACCCACTACTTACGGTTGGGTTGTGCGCATGCGCCCAAACAACTTTTGGTTCCAGCCAAGCATGCGCATAGCAAACTGTAAACAAAACATTGAAAAATGGCGGGAAATCCACTCCTTCCGGTTGCGCATGCGCACTAACAACACCCGATCACTTCAGGTTCCTGTCACGTGACTACTGCTTTTCATAACGTCACTTCCTGTTAAAATTGGTATATGCAGCTTCTCCACCAAGCACGCGGCATCTAGGAGTAAGAGCAAAGATCAACTGGTCGGCTCGGAGTCAGTATAATGTGTCCAGGTGGGGTAATATGTCTTCCTGCGGACACACAGTAAAAATCCAGCTCAGTGTGACGGTCTAGTACAAAGCAGGAATCATTCTAATAATCATATCAATGTTCTCGTCCAGATATGCACCAAATGGTTGCCAATGGACGTCAAACAATAATTCATCCATCCATAAATGCCACTATTAATCTTATAGTGTTAATACAGGCCCTTTCTTACAAGAATGGTTGATTTAAATAAATGTGCCATTTGGAATGTCTAATTAGCAAACGGACGAATTAAAAATCTTCTGACCAGTTTCATTAGATGTCAAAAGACTTCTTTGACTTCCCATCAATTTTTAATTCTTATTTTAATTTTTATAATTTTTTTTAATAATCTCTAAAATAGAAAAGATTGCTTCTATTACAAGTTAACATATACTGAAATTTAAAACTACGTTTAAGAATGTATTGGTTAATGTAAACATATTAACATGTTAAAATCAGTTCTATGTAGTATTTAAGTCTCAGTTATCAACACCAGTATTAACGTCTTTTACACATAAGAGTGTAACACGTAATACATTGTATCCGTCGAATGGGGACGAAAAATGGTAGTCCCGTGTTAAGGTAGAGAAACCCTCTTAGCATGTTAAAGACCCCATGTAGATATCGAATAAAATGCTGCTACATGGGACGCTCTTGAACCCGCCAAGTGGAGAGGGATTAGGACAAGTTGGTATTTCACTATAAATAAATAAGTTTAAGCTAAAACGTACATCTTAACAGTTGTTTTTACAGTGTACAATTATGGCTTTAATGAGAAGTATACATCCCAATAAATTATATTTCGAGATGGGTTTACAAAAATGTGTCTTAAACTTCTGAAAAAGGCTGAAAAAAAGACTTGTTGTCAGAGCGTTGTTAGTCACTGGATAGTCTAACTTTCGCCAAACTGGTATTAAGAGTTTTTTAGTATTAAATTGGATCACATATGAAAATGAATGAACGGTATAATACGGAGTGTACATAACTAACACTACATCCCAATAGATCATGACAAACAAATAAATAAGTTATTGGCATAAACGGTCTCCGACTTCAGACTTTATTCAAATAGTTGTTACAGTTTTTATTTCAGACAATTCGTGGATTTTAGTTTAGAAGTTTTCTTTTAAATGTTACCTAGATAGACATTATAGTTTTGGATATTGGTAGTCCTAAAATAATCGTTTTTATCTTAAAAGTTAACAAGTACTATGAACTAAAATTTGAATTTGAACCCATAACTAACACCTGAGACAAGAAAATAAAAGAAAAGAAATACATTAAAAAGGGGCAACTTATAAAAAGGAAATAAGGAACGAATAAAGTAGCGAATAAGTAACAGGGTATCAGTCGGAAGCGGAGACGGTACATACCCGCTAACAGGGTAATTTCACCTCCACGAACCAATAACTAACTCTAGAGACAAGAAAATAATAGAAAAGAAATCATTTCAAGAGCCTGTATCGCTCACCTGGATTTAACTGTTCACCTTGAGCACGACTAAAAATTTAAGTGTTGCAGTCAATTTGGCTGATTTTTCTATAGGGTTCTATGTTAAACTAAGTTCAGCTATGTCAGTCATCTTGTTTGACAGTCAAGGTCAATGGAAACATTTCTAAAAGAGAACCATCTAAGGACCATTACTGCTAACTTTTGTTGCAACTGGCTAAGTGGTTTCAGAAAAGAAGATTTTTAAATGAATTTCCCATAGGTTCCTATGTTAAACTAAGTTCGGCTGTGGCGGCCATCTTGGTTCACAGTCCACGAAATCGGACACATTTCTGAAAAAGGACCCCTGAGGACTATTGCTGCCAAGTCTGGTTCCAATATGTCAAGTGGTTTCAGACAAGAAGATTTTCAATGAATTTTCCCATAGGGCCTTATGTTAAACTTAGTTCGGATGTGGCGGCCACCTTGGTTGACAGTCCGGGTCATAGGACGAAATTCTGAAAGAGGACCATCTAAGGACCATTGCTACCAAGTCTAGTTCTTTTTGTTCTAGAAGATTTTTGAGTGAATTTCCCATAGGGTCCTATGTTAAACTAAGTTCGGCTGTGGCGGCCATCTTGGTTCACAGTCCACAAAATCGGACACATCTCTGAAGGAGGATCATTGCTGCCTAGTCATGTTCAAATTGGTCGAGTTGTTTCAGACAAGAAGATTTTTCAATGAATTTTCCCATAGGCCCTATCTTAAACTAAGTTCGGCTGTGGTGGAAATCTTGGTTAACAGTCCGGATCATCTGACATAATTCTGAAAGAGAACCTCCTAAGGACCATTACTGCCAAGTTTGGTTACGATTTGCCTTGTATTTTCATAGAAATTCATTCCCCCTTTTTCCTATTTTTAGTAACAGCAACCATGTCGGTTGGAAGTCGGAGATGCCGGACATAATTTTGGGAGAATGCCACCCAAGGACTATTCCACCGAAAGTTTGGTCCCAATTGGCAGAGTGGTTTCAGAAGAAAAGATCTTTAAACGAAAGTTTACGATGGATGCCGTCTTTAAAGGGAAAAAACTCCTATAAGAGGTCAATCAATGATTTTGGTCATGTTGACTTTATGTAGATCTTACTTTGAACATCTTTGCTGTTTAAAGTTTGTCCTTATCTATAATAATAGATGTTAGTAGTATATGGGCACAGTTCAGTTAGTATTTGTGGTGGTGGGTGTGGTGGAGGAGCGAGGAGGAACCGGAAGTGGTTTTTGCGCGCATGCGCAACCGGAAGTAGCGGATTTTCCCGCCATTTGTTTACGGAAGTGACGCAAGTCACGTGCTGGGGCCCGAATGTGTGGTCTGCGCATGCGTGACCAGAACCGGAAGTACGGGAAGTGATTTTCGCGCATGCGCAACCGAACGTAGGGTGTTTTCCCATGATTTGTTTACGGAAGTGACGTAAGTCACGTGCTAAGACCCGGATGTGTGGTCTGCGCAAGTGTAATGGAAACGAAAGTACCCGGAAGTGGTTTGCGCAACTGGAAGTAGTGGATTTCCCCATTATTTACTTACGGAAGTGACGCAAGTCACGGACCCGGATGTGTCATGCTTGACCAGAACTCAGATTGAATTATCTCCCTTTTCCCGCACTTCTCGGTCGTCTCTGGATCTTTCATCGGTCTCTAGGGTCTGGTACTCTCACTGTTATGTCGAAGTCCGAGAGTATACGAAGGACACTATTGGATTATCTCCCCTTATCCCGCTCTTTACATCTGCGGGTGATGTTTTCTGTGAGGACCAAAGGTAGGATTGGATTATGTCCCCTTACCTCCAAGTGACGCTGTCACCAATAGATCAATGGAGGTGT
Organism: Mytilisepta virgata; assembly: GCA_028015205.1. Taxonomy (NCBI): domain Eukaryota; kingdom Metazoa; phylum Mollusca; class Bivalvia; order Mytilida; family Mytilidae; genus Mytilisepta; species Mytilisepta virgata. The sequence continues at coordinate 47,036,262 of CM051515.1, forward strand.
GTCCTTAGCAACCGCCTTAGCAACGGCGGTCCATTTCATTGCTCTATGATGCACTTCGTTTCTATTCTCTTGCTCTTTGCTGCTCATCGCTACTCAGGACCTTACTCGCGTGCTCATTTCGCTCCGGCTGCTTGTTGCTGTTCGTCATCGCTGCTCTTCTCTTGCTCATCGCTGCTCATCTCTTGCTCCGCGTTGCTCATCTCTTGCTCCGTGCTGCTCTACGCTGCTCATCTCTTGCTCTTTTCTGATCATCGCTACTCAGGACCTTACTCGCGTGCTCATTTCGCTCCTGTTGCTTGTTGCTGTTCGTCATTGCTGCTCCTCTCTTGCTCTTTTCTGCTCATCGCTACTCAGGACCTTACTCGCGTGCTCATTTCGCTCCTGCTGCTTGTTGCTGTTCGTCATCGCCGCTCTTCTCTTGCTCTTTTCTGCTCATCGCTACTCAGGACCTTACTCGCGTACTCATTTCGCTCCTGCTGCTTGTTTCTGTTCGTCATCCTGCTCTTCTCTTGCTCATCGCTGCTCATCTCTTGCTCCGAATTTCTCATCTCTTGCTCCGCGTTGCTCATCTCTTGCTCGGACTTTCTCATCTCTTGCTCCGCGTTGCTCATCTCTTGCTCCGCGCTGCTCATGACTGCTCTTCACCGCTCTTCTATTGCTTTTCACTGCTCTTCTATTGTTCATCGCTGCTCTTCTCATGCTCTTCGCTGCTCATCGCTGCTCTTCTCTTGCTCCGTGCTGCTCATCACTGCTCTTCTCTTGCTCCGAGCTGCTCTTCGCTGCTCATCTCTTGCTCCGTGCTACTCTACGTTGCTCATCTCTTGCTCTTTTCTGCTCACCGCTACTCAGGACCTTACTCGCTTGCTCATTTCGCTCCTGTTGCTTGTTGCTGCTCGTCATCGCCGCTCTTCTCTTGCTCCTCGTTGTTTTTCTCTTGCTCTTTGCTGCTCATCGCTAATCATGACCTTACTCGCGTGCTCATTTCGGATTTTAGGGGTTTCTTGTCGTTGTTTTCGCTGCTGCTGTTGCTCCTGCTGCTGAGGAGGTAAAGGTGGGATTCTTACTGTTTCGTTATAAATCACCTCTTAGTCTCGTTGATATTACGATGGACATCAAAGATGGCTGCGTCCATGTAACGCGGACCTGAAAGAGAGCACCCTATGAAACAGAAGTTTTAGAGTCTTTCCGGACGGAAACGAATGTTCTCGATCTCGTTGATTTTATGAAGGACTTCAAAGATAACTGCCCCCAAGTAACGCGGACCTGAAGGAGAGCACCCTAATGAAACGAAAATTTCAGAGTCTTTCCGGACGGAAACGACCGTTTACGGATTTCAGTCCTAACCATAACCCTAACTCGAGTCCTAACCCCAACCCTAACTCTAATCCTAACCCTAGTTCTAACCCTAACCCTAACTCTAACCCTAACCGTAGTCCTGACTCTAACCCATATCGTAGGTCTGTCTCGCACTCCTACTCTAACCGGTCATTACCCCACGTCGGTGGTTCACCTAAGCAAGCGTGACAAACATGAGGCGAACAGTCACGACGACGGACGACGGACGACAAGTGATGGCATACGCTCAGATGGCCCTTTGGGCCAGGTGAGATAAAAAAGGGTCAACGTATAAAAACGAATAAGGAACGAAACGAAGCGAATAAGTAACAGGGTATCAGTCGAGCCCGGAGGCGGGTACATACGCGCTAACAGGGTAAATTCGCTTCGAAGAACTTATAACTTACATAGGACAGAGAAAAAAGAAAGGAATACATGCATCAAAAAGGCTAGTTATTAAAACCCGATAGTCTAACATTGAGACGGTAAGGTAAACACGTTTTACAGAATGATTTCGCCCTGAAATATGTTAATTTGTGGTTGGCACACATGCCTCTTTCAAAATATTTCAAAAATTCGTTAAAATCTAGAAAATAATGACCAAAGCAAAGAATGTTATGAAAAGTAAAAAAAAACGAAAAGTTAGCGAATAAGGAATAAGGAATAAGTAACGAATAAGGAACAAATAAGGAATAAGTAAGGAATATGGAATAAGTAACGAATTAGGAATAAGGAATAAGTAACCAACTTGACGACCCTCCCGTACAGCATACTTTAGACGACAAAGAAGCTAATGAATTGAACAAGAGTGATAACGACGAAAATATAAAAAAAAAAAATAAATGGAAATGGTGAGCTGTCAAGATTGGCGTAAAACGACTAAAATGTATGAAATACACAAGTCGAACAAAACCAAATATAAAATCGTAAAACAACAACAACAAACTCAAAAGTTAAAAATACTCAACGTTTCGACCAAAATGGTCTTGATCACGAGTATGTAAAAAATAAAAATAAAAAGGTGTTGACTCTTTGAAACCCAGAGCAAGACTGAGTCCGTACATAAAATGTAAACAAAAACAAAAAATTATTTGAAGTGTGTGTACTCAGTAAAAAGTACTTCACAGAAAATACATAAATGGCAAGGTAGATAGTAAAACTATATAGTAAAAATAAGTAAAATAACATATTTGACGTTGTGATGTATAGAAAATGTACCATATAAGATAACTGTAAAAGTTAGTGTCCATACTAAGTAAATGAATTGAAATTAAGAATTTTTTACATTAATTCGGTCGGAGTGTCCCCAGGCTAAAAATTATTTTCTGCTTAAGGCGTTGTCTGTATTTTCTTCCTCCGTTAACAGTCCTTAAAACGGTTACGCGGACGTCTGACGAGCTGTGACCAGGCAATCGAAAGTGATTGCCAACTGGACAATCAGTTCCATTCTTTACAGAACGCAAGTGTTCTGCAAAGCGGTCACCAAGGCGACGACATGTCTCTCCGATGTATACCTTATCACAATTCGTACAGACGATTGCGTAAACCAAATTATTATCGGTACAGGTATACCTATTTTGAATTGTTTGTAAGGGCCCAAGATCTCTTTAGTAGGGGCATGTCACCATTTATTTTTTACATACTCACGATCAAGACCATTTTGGTCGAAACGTTGGGTATTTTAAACTGTTTAGTTTGTTGTTGTTGTTTTACGATTTTATATTTGGTTTTGTTCGACTTGTGTATTTCATACATTTTAGTCGTTTTACGCCCCTCTTGACAGCTCACCATTTCCATTTATTTTTCTTGTTATCTATTGTCGTATGAGCTGTTTCGCAACATACTTAGTTTTTTGAAAATATTAAACGCTGGGACACAACGAAAATATATTATATTAAACGACAATATCGATAGAGAGAAAATTAATGATCTTGCTAATGTAATACAATGTAGATAGCACGCGAAACGGTATTGTTGATAAAAATAAAATGAATAATATAGTAAATACTATGTGTGAAATATTTTTGCACAGCGCTAAAAGTACTTTTGTTTTTAAAAAAAGATTTAAAGGTCAACGAAAAAAACCAAAATTACATCAACCGTGGTTCAATAACGTATGTAAGTTCGAGAGACAGAACTACAGAAAACTTAAACGAAAGTTTAAAAGGGTAAGGACAGAAACGAATAAAAACGAGCTGGCTGCGATTGAAAATCGCTAAAAAAAGAATAATATAGTAAATACTATGTGTGAAATATTTTTGCACAGCGCTAAAAGTACTTTTGTTTTTAAAAAAAGATTTAAAGGTCAACGAAAAAAACCAAAATTACATCAACCGTGGTTCAATAACGTATGTAAGTTCGAGAGACAGAACTACAGAAAACTTAAACGAAAGTTTAAAAGGGGAAGGACAGAAACGAATAAAAACGAGCTGGCTGCGATTGAAAATCGCTAAAAAAAGGCGCTTGATAAAAGTTACAAAAAATACAGGCGAGACTTGAGGAATAAAATAAAAAATATGAGGTCAATAGATCTAAAAGAGTATTGGAAACTATTAAATAGAGATAAAACTAAAACACAACCGAGTATTCAAATATCGGATTTATCATACCTGAAAATTGGCAACCTATATACAAGAACAAAGGAAACACTCTTGATCCTAAAATTCAATTTTTTAGACCTATAACTATCCTAAGTTGCCTTGGAAAACTATTTTTGCCATTTTAAATGATTATGATGATGAATAATTGTTCAACGTCCAATGGAAACCAGGTGCATATCAGGACGAGAATTCGCAGGAAGACACATCACCCGACTCGGACACATTATACTGACTCCGATCCGACCAGTCGATCTTTGCTCTTACTCATAGATGCCGAATATTTGGCGGAGAAGCAGCAAAGACCAATTTTAATGTCTTTGGTTTGACCCGGCCGGGGATCGAACCCGCGACCTTCCGCACTTGAGGCGAACACGCTACCACGAGACCACCATTTAAATAAAATACTATGTAACTACTCGCATGAAGTAAACTTAATACAAGAGAATCAATTTGGCTTCCGTAAGTCATACTCAACAACAGATAGCATATTTATTTTATTTTCCTTTTTAGAAATCCTAAAAACAAAGAAGAAAAAACTATTTTGCGCGTTCGTCGATTTTGAAAAAGTGTTTGATAAGGTATGGAGAGATGTAGTTTGGTTTAAAATAAACGGTAAAATGTATAATGTTATTTTTAATTTGGATCAAAATTTGAAATCTTGTGTGTCATATAATAGATGTAAAACAGAGTATTTTACTTGCGAAATGGAAGTCAGACAAGGAGAAAATTTGTCCCCCTTTTCTTTTTTTCTAATTTTGTAAATAACTTACAAGATTTTCTTGAAAATGAGAATATCATTGGTTTGAATATTCTCTCCGAAAGTATAGCACAAAAACTAAATATATTTCTAAAATTATTTATCCTACTTTATGTTGATGATACAGTTCTGATGGCGGAATCCGCCGATGATTTACAAAACATGTTCAATAAATTCAGCAATTACTGTTATTTGTTTGTTTAGTTGGGGTTTTACGCCGTTATCAGCACATTTGGCTATTTCGCGACGGCCACTTTTTATTGGTGGAGGAAGCCGGAGTACCCGGAGAGAACCACCGACCTTCGGTGGGAAAATTGGCAATCCTTGTAAATTTAGATAGGAGTCGAACACACCCCGCCACAGGTGGGATTCGAACTAACAACCAAATACTCTACAACAGAAACAGAAACCTTAACAAAGCAATTAATAAAAAAGCAGAGAAAGCAACAAAAGCCATGTACGCAGTATTAACAAGAGGCTCTCAAGAGCCTGAATCGCTCACCTGGCAAACAATGCACTATAAACTAAATTAATATATTAATGTTTGTTGTAAATTAAACTGAGTATTAAAGGTCATGTAAAATGCTGAAAATACCTTTAAAACCCTTTCAAGAACCTCTGGAAAGAAATGGGCATGAGTTCTCCCTACGCTTGATTAAGATACAGTCATGATCAATCTGATGATTCATAATACAAAATACAAGCTTTAATTCATCTTCAAATAAAAGTATAAATCTTTTGGTCTATATGTTGTCTTCGTTTTAAAAATGTTTGAAAGAAGTTATGTAAAAATTGTGGGTTAAGGCTTTTTATTTTCTATTATGCTTGATCTTTGATCATATTGACTAAGCTGTTGGTTTTTATCCAATAAACCATGCTTAACTCATCTGTCATTTTGTAGAGTTTCATCCAAATCCCCCTAATAGTTTCAGAGGAGAAGATGTTTGAAAATTTGTTAACAACAATGATGACGGACACCAAGTGATAGCAATTAAAAGCTCACATATTATGAAGTTTAATCATTGTTATACAACATTCTCATCATCACCATACACTAAGGATACCATGTTTACTTTAAAAACCAAATATTGTTGAAATCCGAGCAAGTGTAAAAAATGGCGGGAAAATGGCAGCCATTTTAAAAATGGCCGTCCAAAACAAACTTTCATCATCACCATTCAACTCGGGATACCATGTTTACGTTGAAAGTAGCTTTCATCTTCATTTTCTTTCTATAATTCAGGAAAAAATAGCGAAAAACAGCATTTTGACCCCTATGTTCTATTTTTAGTAAGGGCGGACATGTTTTTCGACCAATCAAAAATCCAAGCATTAACTTTTTGCAGGATACCCTAAGAAACAATCTTACCAAGTTTCATTTGATTTTGAATAGTAGTTTCAGAGAAGAAGATTTTTGAAATAATAACATAAAAAAAAAGCCAAAAATGTCAAAAAAGGGCAATAACTCTAACATCAGTTGACAGATTTTCACGAAAATCAGCACACAGGTAGCTCTCATCATGCTGAACACTTTCAACCTGCCAGAATTTGCCGTAACCTAATGATTTTTGAGCTATTTGCGAAAAACTGTTGTTTGACCCCTATGTTCTATTTTTAGTAACAGTGGCCATGTTTTTTGACGGATCAAAAATCCCCACATCAGTTCTATGCAGGGTACCCCAAGGAACATTCATACCATGTTTGGTTCTAATTAGTCAAGTAGTTTTAGAGAAGATTTTTGAAATAATAACATAAAAAAAAAAGCAAAAAATGTCAAAAAAGGGCAATAACTCTAACATCAATTGACAGATTTTCACGAAAATCAGCACACAGGTAGCTCTAATCATGCTGAGCACTTCCAACCTGCCAGAATTTGCCGTAACTTAATGATTTTTTAGATATTTGCGAAAAAAATGTTGTTTGACCCCTATGTTCTATTTTTAGTAACAGCGGCCATGTTTTTCGACGAATCAAAAATCCCCACATTAGTTCTATGTAGGGTACCCCAAGGAACATTCATACCAAGTTTGGTTCTAATTAGTCAAGTAGTTTCAGAGGAGAAGATTTTTGAAATAATAACATAAAAAAAGCAAAAAATGTCAAAAAAAGGCAATAACTCTAACATCAGTTGACAGATTTCCACGAAAATCAGCACACAGGTAGCTCTCATCATGCTGAACACTTTCAACCTGCCAGAATTTGCCGTAACCTAATGATTTTTGAGATATTTGCAAAAAAATGTTGTCTGACCCCTATGTTCTATTTTTAGTAACAGCGGCCATGTTTTTCGACGGATCAGAAATCCCCACATCAGTTCTATGCAGGATACCCCAAAGAACAATCATAGCAAGTGTGGTTCCAATTGGTAAAGTAGTATCAGAGGAGAAGAGTTTTGAAAAATTGTTAACGACGACGACGGACGACGGACGACGACAAACTTCGATTTTACAAAATATTATTAAAATTAAAAATGTCTTCTCCGACTTTTATGGTATATGGAGAACTTGGATTATACCCCCTCGAAATTGATATTAAGGTGGTACACAACACCTTGACTAAATAAATTTGGCTCGTTTAACTTTCATAAAATTTTTAGGAAATATTTACTTTGACCTGTTGACATAAATGTTGATTCTTTTTAGTAAATATAATTTCACACTTCATGGGAATAATTTCATTGAATATATAGCAGTTTGGCAAACATCAATTTTGATCATAGAGAAGCTTAATTTCTCTTTACTTATTAAATTTGATTAAAACGCTCTGGTGATTTTTAAGAGTTATCTCCCTGTAGTGTTGGGTACCACCTTAAATGTAGAATGGTATCTTTATTGGCTAGACTACTAAATGGCAAGGACAAAAAATTGCGAGTTTATGTTACAAGCTTCATTTTATTAAATCCATATTTAATAATACGGGATTTGTCAATATTTGGATAAACCAAACTCCTGAAAATATAGACTGGGTAAATACAGTTATCAAAACGAGACTACACGGTCAGTTTATACATGAATGCTTTTCACTAGTAGAACATTCACGAAAAATTTATTGAAAAAATATTCAAGCAAAATATTTTGAATGACAAAGATATATACATTCTGCAAGTTTCGAACTTTAAATCATAAATTACCTATTTTTATTAAGGCTGGTGAGATGGACAAACATTGCGAGAAATCATAGACTTTGTAATAAATGTAATAATGGATCAACTGGAGATGAATATCACTATTTGCTTGAGTGTAATTTTTTCAATGAAGACAGCTTTATCAACTACCTGCATTGATATCCATTTTTGTAATTTCTTCATTATTTGCACATCTGCTTTCGAGAAAGTACCATATTACTTATTTCGGGCAATCTAACATCATGTAAAAAACAATTATGAAATCATCCCTTTTATCATTATTCAAGTTTTTGGCACGCAAGTTTTTTTTATGTATTGTGTTCATCTACATCCGCATTTTTATTATAACATGTAAGGGAAATGTGTAATTGTTTATGCATATCTGTGGGGTTAAACTCTTTATCTCAAATTCAGAGATAATATTCATGCAGAGATAACAATTATATCATAATTATTAATCATAGATATAAAATCTGGGTTAAGTAATTTTGAACAAATGTTAAATTAATTAGAAAAAGTTTGTTCATTTATCAACAAAACCTTTGTTGATGCAAAAATATATATTTCTTTTAATGATGATTTTGTTTACTATTGGTGCGCTTTACCTTTTATTCCTGTAGTTTCGTTTTCTACTGGTTAGTTTATTTTAAACTTTTAACGCTTTTTATACCAGTATTGAACCCCGTGCAGACGCCTGCTATTCCAAACGGAGTTAATTAGATTGAGATAAAAAAAAACAAAGCATGTGACTTGTACCACTGATCTTTCCAAATGTAATTAATTAGAATGGAGAGAAAATATAAGAACATCTGATGTTTAGAAAACTACCGGTGTATTACATTTGCGCCGAATTACTCCTACCTTTGCGCGAAAAAAAAAAAACATTCGACCGTGTGCATCGATTTTACAAGTTAACTCAGGTAGAGTAGAAGAAAAAATATCTACATAAATTTTATTTGTAAACTACACGTATGAAAATTTTTCGATTTTACTCTAAATAATTATATTCTTTTTTTTCATTTATACTTCTTGAATGGAAACAGAAACATCAATGTTTTGTTGGAACTTATTTAAATAATAAATATACACAATAAAAATAATAATAAAAATAAAAAAATTATTGATACAAAACACTAATCTATGCACATTTTCCTAGTTTCTTGTCGTTACATCTTAGTGTCTTGACGCTGCTTGTCGGTTCTTGGCGCTTCTTGTTGGTTCTTGACGCTTCTTGTCGGTTCTTGGCGCTTCTTGTTGATTCTTGGTGCTTCTTGTCGATTCCGAGCGATTCTTGTTTCTATTTAGTGAGACCCAAGAAATCAGTTCGAGATAAAAGAAGTTTCGAGAAAACTAGAGTTAAATGTATTTTGTATTTTCTGGTTATACAATCTATCAATTTCTAAAAATAATCTGAGGAGAAAACTGATCTCTCTTTGATATATCTGTGCAATATACATGCAAATGATATCCTTCTTATTTATTCATCAGAAGATGACAGAGATTAGCTACGAATATGTATAAGGACTTTTACTGATTATTTACAAACTAGGAGTTATATATGTATACATTCAGTCTTAATAAGATCTTTATTTTGAGAAAATAATTCAAGGGATATAATTATGTACCATTATTGTATGATGTATGTCATTATTGTGGTTTGTATTACAGGGTACAATAGCCATTATCCTATATACACGTTGATTAATCAAATATTCATACACATCCACAACAGGTAAAAAGTAGGAGGAATAATTCGAAAAATAGATATTTGATGGGAAATATTCCATACTTAGTGAAAAATAAAATCCATACTCCTTGTACAACGTACAGACGAAAAGGTAAGATAATAATTGAATATCATTTTGAAGATACTATTTTTTTATGTTTTAATCTATATTTTTTCTGTTAGATCCAACTGACTAATACGATGAATATCAATATGAAACTGTTAGAACCCCTTTCGAGATGGACACTGGCTAATACGACAAGCAGTCGTAAATTTAGATTTAACCTTAAAATGAGGGGGAAAAGTTTGAATTTTATCCGCCCTTTTGCTGATCATAATTTAATTCGAGTCAGAAACTGCCTATTCCATTTGTTATGAACCTAGTGAGATTAGTATATTTTGTATACATGTATATATACCCCTTTGGACATGTTTATCATGATTTGAATCTACAAATTAATATTTTGGATTATTATTTTGCCTGACATTACTTCTGACGCTGAACATAATTTATGAGTCGTAATTTATTACATGTTATATATTGTGCATTACAATTGGTTTCACAGTATTTTTAATACATATAGTCTGCATGTCATTGAAAATGCTGTAATTGTGTGAGGAAAAATGGACATGGAGTAAATTTACAAAGAAGGCACAAAATCACAGGTATATAACCAAACAAACATCCAGGATCATAACATGGTAAACCACACCATGTCGCAAGCCCTGAATGGCCCCAGAATAATTCAGGAGAAGTTATGTCCTGTGGTTCAGTATCATGTCAGAATATCAATGAATAAACAAAAAAGTAACTGAGACAAAGACATTCATGGCCATACTTTCCTGACTTGGGGACAGGCCCATAAAATGCGGCGGGGTTAAACCAGTTTCGTGGGGTTCTATACTTATGTACAGTATACTAATGACACAATTTTTATTTTCTGGATAAAATATTTTAAAATGTACCAGATATTAAACTTCTATATATTTTTTACTTTCCTCTGAAACTGGCAGTTTCTATTGTCACTTAATACAAAATAACTAACTGTTGCCATACTTGAGTCTTCTTCTAGGAGAGTTTGGAACTGAGGGCATTAGACCCTGGTCATACATGTTTTTGATAAAGTACATTAATTTTTCTTTGTTTTTGCATTGTGTTGTTTTTTATTGTGTCTTGTATTATATGTTGCTTTAATTGACCCTAAAGAGAGTAATCATGCAAATAAATCTATATATATGTATTCTCGAAAGAAAGGCAAGTACCCAAATACTCAATTCAACAGCAAGTACTGATCAAATCCATCTCCAAAAGCTTACCGACCGGGGGGGGGGGGGGGGGAGGGGGGGAGATCCACGATCGATAGGTGACTAATATATTATACATGTTACATATAGAACAGTTATATTACAGGTAATGTGATACATACAACAGTATTTTACATGTAATTAAGGCAGGTCATTTACTTTATCTAATATCAAAGTTACTAAAAGTGAACTGATTATTGTTTCCGATGAATTAGCCTCATTGAAATCCTATGTAGGTCACGAGGCTTGTTTCAAATTAAAATCAGAGGAAATTCAATAATTTTAATTTTGAAAATGACAATACTGATACGGACAAACTACTTAGAAATATTAAATTTCAAAGCATTTACGTGGGTTTACATCTGATCACTGTTTGTCACATACAAATTATGTATAATGGCTAATACAATTGATTTGTTTTGATTTGACCAAGGATCAAGCGAGAGTGCTGGGCTCTTTTTTTGAAGTCTTTAGCACCGAGGACAGGGTACTGATTCATTCTATACTACGTTTCTGATGTCAATTAATATTTGTGTATTTGTTTTTTATTTTTAGCTATTGGTCCTTAGGGACGTAAATTGCTTCATAAAATTATGACTTATTATAATAATTTGGATATTTCCTGTTGCACTTTTATTTGAAATATCTACATGTGACAATGGGGACAACCACCGTACCTGCTACATTCCTTACGCTGTAAATATATTACAAGCCAATAAAATAAACATCAGTATAAAATTTACGAGTTTTTGATAGTTTGTAAAGTTAAGTAGTTGCTAAGGTTGTATAATATACATTGTATGAATACAGAAATATTTCTATTATCAACATCATTCCTACAACACCCTTAACTAATTTATTCTTGGATAACAAATTATACGAAAGAAAGGCCTATTGGAATTCACAATACACTCACTGAGAACAAGTCCGAAAAATGGACTTCATAAATAATCTTTTGAATTTTCTTCCAAATAAACAATAGTAACAATATTTTTTTTTTATAATTCACTGAAAAAGGTCAAGCAATTGTGACAAATAATTAACCACACACACAAATCCAGAGATAAAATACAAACCAGCATTTTTTTTCGGATCTGTAAAAAATTTCTTCTCTGCCTGTATTTTGGCAATAAACAATGTTAATTAATGACAAATACAAAAAATAGAGGAAATAAAAAAAAAAACAGTTTTGTCCTTTTCTTGCCATGTGATGAAGACATTATTCTAATTTACCGTCATATTACCTGGACACACAGTAAGTCTATCGATTTTGTCTGTTTAAAATTTCTGTTTTGCTGTCTCTCCAGGTAAGACATCTAATTTATTTTTCTAAAGAAAAATGACAGTAAATTACAAGAAATATATATTGTATTATTGTAAATAATATGTAAAACAATATCAATATTTTGACCATAATGGACACAAGTTATTGCAACTGTAAGAATGTCCTCCAAGAATTGTATTTTGCTAATTCATATACCAGTATCATGTAGAAGAGAATAAAAGAAATGAACCTGCTCTGACAACAAAGTTCTTGCAATGTTTAAGTCTCTAGCTATCAAGTTGACTTAGGGAGCATCTAGGTGATTTCTTGGAAGGGGGACGAGGATCTTTGATTATTATTTTTTTTTTGTATCTAATAGTCTGCCTTAATTTGGCACGCACACTTCCTAACGTCTTTTTTCAAACTATCCCATTATTTGTTTCCAGTTAGTATTCAGTTCTACTTTTTTCAGTTTTCTCCAAAACCTTTTTGAGGATTATTCCTTGCCACCCTATAAAATTCAAACGGGTATTCCCTTTTAGATTAAAATCAAACGATGAGATGCCTATTCGACATTTGAAAATATGAAGTAAATAATAAGTTAAGGTGGTACCCAACACTTTCACTTAATTTGGCTCGTTTAATTTTCATAAAATTTTGACAAAGTATTTACTTTGACCCATTGACAAAAATTTTAAAATTTCAAAACATTTGAACCAACCAATTCATCAGAAAAATTACACTGATAGTATAGCAGTTTGACAAACACTAATATTGATCATTGAAAAGCTTAATATTCCCTTAACAACACAACGTTATTAAAACGTTTAGCTGATTTTACAGAGTTATCTCCCTGTAGTGTTAGGTACCACCTTAATATCCTGTTACTGATATATCTAAAAGTATAAAGTGCTGGTCATGGAATTAAGTTACAGAACAATATTACATACGGATTTGGGGCCTCGGTGGCCGAGTGGTCTAGTTAGTTCGTCATGACTACTAATGATCACCAGCCTGTCAACACTGAGGTTGTGAGTTCGAATCTCACCCGTGACGGGGTCTGTTCGACTCTGATCTTAATTGACAAGGATTGCCATTTTCCTACCGAAGGTCGGTGGTTCTCTCTGGGTACTCCGGCTTTATCCACCTAAAAAAACTTACCGCCGCGAAATAGCCAAATGTGCTGAAAACCAATACATACAGATTGATACATCGAATAACAATTTTCCAATATCTTAAATAAAATTTTTATGATGGGCCATTTCTAAAATATATCCTAAATGCAAAATGATTAAAAAGTTCAAATGACAAATGATACAGTGCTTTTTGTCCGTCATTTCCTTTTTGTCCGATTTCGCTTTTTGTCTGCAAGTTTTGCTTTTTGTCCGCCACTTTTGCCCTTTGTCCGTAGCTTTTTGTCCGATTTCGCTTTTTATCCGCAACTTTTGCTTTTTGTCCGCCACTTTTGCCCTTTGTCCGTTGCTTTTTGTCCGATTTCGCTTTTTATCCGCAACTTTTGCTTTTTGTCCGCCACTTTTGCCCTTTGTCCGTTGCTTTTTGTCCGTAACTTTTGCTTTTTGTCCGACACATTTCCCTTTTGTTCGACACTTTTGACATTTGTACATTGTTATTGTCCAATTTGGTTTTTGCTGTGACAAAAACAGAAGGACCGAGGAATTAGGCCTACATGCATGTGGACCAAGATGATTCATATCATCTAAACGTGTATGAATCTCCAAAGTATACCCACTTAACATTACGATTATTTATGTCTAACATGTAGCATCTCAGATATGAACATCAATGACCTAAAACAGTCAAGTGTAAAATGTAGATCACAGTGACCCAATTATCATCTGCAGCAACATCATTCTCCAAGAGGCATCCACTGACCAAAGATGATTGATGTACCACATGTAGTATCTCAGATATGAATCTTAACACACTTTAACCTAAGTCATTCAAGCATAAAATGTAGGTCAGAGTGACCCAATTATCATCAGCAGCAGCAACACTCTCCAAGACGCATCCACTGACCAAAGATGATTGATGTACCACATGAAGTTTCTCAGATAACGCAAACTTTAACCTGAGTCATTCAAGCATAAAATGTAGGTCAGAGTGACCCAATTATCATCTGCATCAGCAACACGACGCATCAGCTGACCAAAGATGATTGATGTACCACATGTAGTTTTTACAGATATGAACCTTAACGCAAACTTTAACTGAGTCATTCAAGCATAAAATGTAGGTCAGAGCGACCCAATTATCATCTGCATCAGCAACACTCTTCAAGACGCATCCACTGACCAAAGATGACCACATGTAGTATTTCAGATATGAACCTTAACGCAAACATGTTTTTTTTTCCTTCGATTCCTTATAAAAATACCTTTCTGTGGTATGTCGACGGATTTTTCGTAACTTTTACGGTTTCCGAGATAAAAAGGGTCAAAAAGGGGCAATTTTCAAAATTTGAACTTTTTTATTTTTCATCCGATTTGGATGATTTTTTTTTAATGTTCGCTTTAATGAGTGTTTTAAGGAACATTAATCTGATTTTTTTTTCTAATATTTATAATTTTCGAGATAATAGGTATGAAAATTTCGAAATTTGTCTGTTTTGCAATGTATACAGAATTTTAACTTTTTGTCCGATTTTGATGGGTTTTTTTAATTCCTCTTGAAGAGTGGTTTCTGTAGATTGTCAATGGATTTTCTCTTTCTCTTACGGTAGGTAAAAGTGACAACAAAGTCCGAGATACATAGGGTCAAACATAGCGGAATGGGTCAAATTTCGCCTTTTTCCTGAGTACATAGAATTTTTATTTTTCATCCGATTTTGATTTTGTTTCTTTGAATTCCTCTTCAAGAGTGCTTTCGGTAATATGCAACGGATTTGCTCTATCTCTTATGGTTTCCGAGATACATAGGACGAAAGATAGTGGAATTGGTCAAATTTCGCATTTTTCCTGATTACATAGAATTTTTATTTTTCATTCGATTTTGATGGGGTTTCTTTCTTTGAATTCCTCTTTAAGAGTACTTTCAGTAGTATGTCAATATATTTGCTATATCTCTTATGGTTTCCGAGATGCATTGGGTCAAACATAGTAGAACGAGTGAAATTTCGCCTTTTTCCTACGTGTATAGAATTTTTATTCGGCAATTAGATTTTGATGAAGTTGCTATGTTGAATTCCCCATGAAGAGAGTTTCAGTACGATGCAAACAGATAATAACCAAATACCGACTCTCTGAAAAATTATTTTTTCCTTATCAAGGTATGATTATTAACAATTAGAACTGTATTTCATTCGTTTGGTTGGAAAATCTGTGTTTGCAGAACTCATTCATAAATCTGCTTTTTCTGCAAAATTGAACTACACAATGTCTTTGTTGTCTACTTTTAAATAAATCGCGTATACAAAAAAAATAAAAACTATATAAGGTTGAGTGTTTTTACGGAAGTGTATAGCTGCCACATGTAAAAAAAATAATTTTGTTTAGTATGTATGACATATGATGATAGAACGTCGTACGTACGAAATAGTAAGTCGCACGTACAGATTTGTACTAAGTCGAACATACGCGATAATATCGTTGGACGTATTAGATAATATGCCATATCCACGGCCTAAATATAGGGCTCACTTATACCACCGCTCCCTTCGAACTTGCACCCAACTGAAATATCCCTTACAGATCCTTTAACACAGAAACCCAATGATGAGTGCTACAATTCACAAGAAAACTGCGGTATACTTTTTCAAGTGAAGCAAGTCCCATGTATTACGGACCGACATCTCAATCATCAAGGAATTTTACTCATCCTTAATATGTTTTAAAGAATATACAATTTTATTTTACGCTGTGCCCGACAATTTTTCTCACTAGTTTATTCTTACTCAGTACCACTATACAGACCCTTTAATCGTTCATTCTGTCATTCTGACAAAGTATCGAGACCTTTTAACATTATGTACTAGACTAACGGCAGTGGCAGATCCAAAGGAGTTGGTCTGTTGGATTTTTTCTAATGTTTACTTACTTCAGTATTCTTCGGGACAAAATTTGTTTTGGCCTGTTTAATAGTGGATCCTCCCTTTTCCGGAAGTCTGGACTAGAGAAGAGGCTCTGTTAATCTGGGGGCCAGTATTCATGTAATCACCCATTGTTTTACTTTGAACATTACATAATCATTAAGCGTTTTCTGCAGTAATCATTAATTAAATACTAAATACTAAAAAAATGAGGTCTGGATATCAACGATGAACGAACTGTTAATGTTAATGCAGGATTTTAAGGGGCAGAGGATGTTTACACTTCTGGAACACCAGATCCTACTCCTAGTGTTTTACGACGTTTGTCGTTCAAGCTATATACACTAGTAATTTAAGATATCCCTAGCTGGTACACGTGTAAAATGTGGTACCTTTTTGACAGCTGGAAGTATGGAAGTTAACAGTTTAAAAAGAGGTTTGGCAGATCCAGCGATGTTGTGTGGGACAATGCCTACAGTCAACATAACTTTTTTGTATCATCTTATATATATATTAAACTTAGTATGTATTCACAGTACATATTTTTCTTACTACATACCAAGTTTTATTGCATTTCAATGAAATTCAAGGAAATTCTGAGCACTTCACTCAGTAGATTAAATTATGTCTTATCGGAATTGTGCAACAAGAATAACAGTCAACTTTGAAAACTCATGTTACATCCCTCATTTCAAAAAAGTGACTAGAACACAAATAAATAGTAAATAATAATAAACAGCTTTAAAAGTTAACACAAATGGTAAGCTTTTAGACTACTGAGTGTCTTTTATAACTGTCGAACTGTTTTTTTTTTAAACAACTTTTTATTTAAGGGGTTGCAATTTTTTTTAAAATTAGTCGAAGGGGGTTATGAAGTTTTTTTCCTATTTTTGACAGCGGGGCACAAAGATTTTTCTTTAACTATTGATTGCTGTATACCGCCCCCCCCCCCCCCCCACTCAAATAAATATTGCACAGTCCCTTATCTAGTGACTGCTTGTGTTTATTGATTCTTTGTGTAACGGGTGAGTGATTCCGTGCACGAGCTACTTTAAATCGATACAGGTGGTTTAAATACATCTTTATTGTTCATCTACATACATAAACAATTCATATAAATGCGGGTTTGATTGAAAATTTCAACAAAAGTGCATTTTAGTCTGCCAATGTTGCAAAATAGTGTTATAAATTATAAGGCACAGACCATTTTTATACTGAGGGGGGGGGGGGGCCTGGGTTTTTCATTGTGACTAAAAAAAAATTTTCTGTTCTTCATAAAGTTTTTTTTTTCGACAGTGAATGAATTAAAATGTTGATTTTCAGACAAATTGCAAGTTTGTTTTTTTTTTTAAATTGTGGTGCTTGGGTCCCTAGCCCTCCAAGATGGGTGCCAGTGGGGACCCGATGATAGTTTAACATTGGACCTTATGAGAAAACAGGCAGAGATGACCAGAGATCCTCGAAGCTAATTGGGACTGGTTCCACTTAAAAATTCTGTCACTCAGGTCCATACTCCATCTAAGATGCACGGTGCATAGTTTAACATTGGACCCTGTAGAAAAAAAGAAACATAAGCCAATTGGGACTTCACTTGGCCATAATAGTACTTATATTTTTTTTTATGAAAACCAGAAGTCAACATTTTTTTTTTTTTTTTTTTTTTTTTGGCAGTTGTGGAACTTCATTTATTTTTTTCTTGCTACAGAAAAAATATTTTTTTTATTTTTCTCCAAAGTGAAATTAATATTGTTTTTTTCAAAAATATCCCAGACCCCCCCCCCCCCTCCCCCAATATAAAAATGGTCGGTGCCTAAGCCATCATGGTAGAAATTATTGCTGTCGATACCCGTAGGGTATATATTTTCTGATTCAGTTTGATGAGATGAGTAAAACGAATGGTCACAAGTGGGGTCAAATACCTCAAACAAAAAAGTTCATCCCTCATACACTGCATCATGTAGCTATACTTGCGGCTTAAGTACAAAAAGAAACTGTTTGCAAACATTCAACAAAATGTGTACATTTTCTGATTCAATGTAAAGAGATGCCGAGTAAAATGAATGATCACAAGTAGGGTCAAATAACTCAAACAAAAAAGTTCATCCTCAGCATACAGCTGTAAGTATTTACCGCATCATGTACTCAGGCTACCCGACTTTGTACTTGTAAGGTTAAAGTACAAAAAGAAACTTTTTGCAAAATATCAACAAATGTATATTTCTGATTCAATGTGATGAGATGAGTAAACTGAATGGTCACAAGTAAATTTTACATATATATTTTATACTCTTACATTTTGTGTACTTTACACATGTTACTGATAATAAAAATGATGTCATATTTTTTGTTTCTAGTATGAAGCATATGATAAAAACATTATAACAGGGCTTTTTTCGTATCACTAACTATATCATCCCTTGGCCGATATATCAGCCCTTGAGCTAAAGCTCTCGGGGCTAATATCATGGTCATGGGCTGATATAGTATGTGATACGAAAAAAGCCATGTAATAATCTATATTTATTTCACCGAGAAATCACGGTATTTCATCGCTTTCAATGTAATAAGTAGCTTTTACATTCACTGACCTACTGAACGTATTTATACGTTTCAAGATTAAAGACCACGCAGCTTCAATCCATTCTAACAGGGACTCAATCTCCTCTTGTTCTCATTTGATTCATATTCTTGCACAGTCCTCTACGGCGTCCACAAAAAATTTGAAATTATAATTCCAGTTTATATGGTGACTCACGGTACTTGGGCCGTTTGGCTAGAATTCTGCCGTAGTGAGATTCACTTTCAACGAAAATGACATGACCGGAAGGACTATATACTAGCTTTGAAGTCTTCAGTGGTAACGTTCTGTAATGTCTTTCTGTAGTTGAAAATTTTGGGCGCAATAGTTTTGCTCCTCCCCACGTTCAATTTCGTTGCACTGCCTAAGCCAAACACGTGTATTATATTTGGGTGTCATGGTTTTGCGACCTTTCCACTCTCAATTTCGTTCCACTGTCTATGATATATATTATATTTGCAGTTCATCGGTTATCGCAGTTTGCAGCACGGACTTGGGCTTGATTATTATTGTTTTGAATGAATGAATATTTTAGTTGCGATCGATAATTAGTCTCATTTTGTAACCCTGCTGCTTTCAGCTAGAAGTTGGCACTCCATTGCTGATGATTAACAAGAGAGTAACCTTAATTTTTTATAAAGATTTTCGTTCAAGTGCACGCTAGGGGCCTTATTGATCTCTCTTGAGGGGATGAATATTGTTTATCTTCGTTGAAGACCCTCGTGTGAAATGATCAAGATGCAGAACACGGACATAAAGCAAATATTTAGGACAAAAAGGAAATCGGACAGAAAGGGGCGGACAAAGAGCAAAATGTACGGACAAAACGAAAATATTGCGGACAAAAAGCAAATCGGACAAAAAGCTGCGGACATAAAGCGAAAGTAGCGGACAAAAGTAGCCATTTTGCGGACAAAAAGCAACGGCGGACTGTAGGGAAATAGCGGACAAAAAACGCCGTATCAGACAAAATCTTTTATTTGTCTTGTCAGAAGTTTCTATTTTTGGCTGTTTGAATATTTTTTTCTATAATTTACCATAAGAAACCATTTACCCGTATGACGTAACATAGCAAAGTAGAAGGAGGGTTTTATATAACATAATAGCAGATAAAGACGACAAGTTCAGAATGTGAGCGGAAGGGTTGTACTCACAAAAAATAGAAAATAATTTAATTGTCACAACAAAAACCACACTTTTATTCAAATTCAGTTTTTTTGGTAAGTTTGATCGATTCCTGGTACCCCTCTACATATGGCCAAACATTAATGTTATTATGATTGAAACGAACTTAACAGTCCATGATAGAATTTAACATAAAATCTTTCAAACGTGTAATTTTTTCATAACAAATAATGTGTTCCCTTTGGGTAGATAAATATCTATATTCTCTAAACTATAATGTCATTAGTACATAGACAAACAAAACCGTGTACAAGGAATATACCCTGGAGAACACATCCTCATATTTACAATTTTAAACAATCCACAAAGTTTATGGAAAACAGAGCTTGATTCACTAGATAATAACTTCCCCTATTTCTAAAATAGTAAGTGTAGGTTAACCTTGAGACTATTAGAATATTTGGAATATTACGTAGTATTTTCCACATTTTAATAGACTATTACAATCTTTTCCTGTTGTCAGTCTTTTATTTTCCTTTCTATCCCCCCCCCCCCCAAAAAAGAGAAAAAATACTATTTTCCCATCATTAAAAAAACGGGGCAATTTAACAGTTTATCAAACCAAACATGTAATTTCTTTGGCCGAAGATTGTTAAATTTCCCATTTCTGTCAAGAAAACATAATTGTTGGATGTATTAATATCAATTTAATCAAGATTCACCTTAAGTTATTATTATCCCATCTTCTAGACTGTATTGATCCTTTTCCCAGGGTCAAATTACCTCTTTCAGTACAGGTAAATTCTGGGGATTATAACATTTAATTTATTCTTTGATCCAGGTTATTGTACAGGTATTACAAAAAGCGAACGTAAAGCGGACTCTAAAATTGAGAACATATTTTTTCCCTTTGTTCCATGTTGAAATATCATGTTTTGAATATCGACAAAAGATGGATGGATGAATTATTTTTTAAAGTCCAGTGGCAATCAGGACGAGAACATGTTGATATGATAATGAATATGATCCCTGCTTTGTACTAGACCGACACGTTTAACCGGATTTTTAAAGTGCTAGTTTACGAGGTAACTGTCCACAGGAAGACATATCACCCCACTCGGACACATTATGTTGACTCCGAGCCAACCAGTTGATCTTTGCTCTTACTCTGCCTGATTGACAGAAAAGCAGCAAATATCAATATTCGTCAGAATATTAGCATAAGAGAGAAATACCATAAATACACAATTTTTTTCAGTTGATTTTTTTTTCAGTCAGCCCTTTCTCATACTTTTGTAAAGTTTGTTGTAAAATTAATTGTTCCTATTATATATATTATACTTTTCCATATTTTATATTGTGAAGACCTATTTTGTTTGATTACAGCAGGGAGTAAATTGCTGTAAAAGCGATTGTGTTTGCATAAAATGTATAAAATTGGAGTGGAAATGTAGATCACAATATACTTTTATGATACTTCAAAATATGACAGTGTTGTATTTACATGATTTTAATAAAAACTTTCAGAACTTAGGCAATAAAACAATATTTTATAAAGAGAGAAAAAATACTTCACATCGTATTTCCCGTTTGTCACTTGGTACTGTGTAGGTCATCTTAAATAGTAATATATAAAAATTTAACCGGTTATCCAATTTCATGAATATGTAACGTAAGGGTACATATAGATTCTCCTTCAGGTACGAGTGAGTTATGGAATTTCTCCACCCGAGATAGTTAAATTTTCGATTTTCAACACGCGAGCATTTGCGAGCGTGTTAAAATCTAAAATTTAACTATTGAGGGAAGAGAAATTCCATAACTCACGAGTAAATTGAAGGAGAATCTGTTTCTCCTATGATTTTCGACAAAAACCTCAAGAAAATGTCGTTGCTATGTAGTTTGTTTACATATACGTCATTTCGGAACTTCTCTAGTTTATCGTTCCAATAACTGTAGAATAAACGGCTGTAATTCCCACGTAGAAATTTAATCACCGGGAAATGGTTAAAAATATTATGTATTTTTTTCCCACCGATTAAACACGTCAAGAATAGGAGAAATGTAGGTAAACAATCGAAATATGTGATACAGAACTTTAAAAAAATCTTACCCATTTCCTAAAGTTATTACGCATATTATTTCTTTTCCAGTTCTACAAACTCTTTGAAATTCTGCCAAATGTGACTGTAGTATATTTCTGATTGGACTTATAGGCTATAGAGACACAGGTTCTTTTCAGGATTAATTGCAGATTAATAACAGTGTTATATTTCCCATCTTGTAAATTATAAATTTCAAAATGTATTTATAAAATCACATCAGATGTTATAGATATAATTTACAAAATGGGAAATAGTTTTATATTATTTCAGGAATTTGGAAATAACTCATACTCTGATTCTGTTCAAGTCTTTTTTAGTTCATGTTCAACCGTTTGTTGCTTCGATAAAAAATCCATTTCCACTATTGAACAACACCTGTAATTTATTTAAGATTTTATGGGCCAATAAATTTAAATGTGACATTTGTATGCATTTGATTGCATGTCAGTTATATGGAGGCTATTATGATAACAGCCACCAAGTCTGAAGGATGTCGATTATAAACATTGAAACCAAGACAAGTTTGTTTGTTTGTTTAGTTGGAGTTTTATGCCGTTTTCAGCACATTTGGCTATTTCGCGGAGGCCACTTTTTATTGGCGGAGGAAGCCGGAGTACCCGGATAGAACCACCGACCTCAGTTCGGTACCAAGACGAGTACTGAATTCATTAAAAATGCACGTATTATCCACAATATTGTTTTTATTGAAGAAAATGTGGACTTAACAAATCACAATCCGAAACAAAAAAAATAATTTAGAGTTGAATCACATATAATTTGTATACACAGTATTGGGATTCGTCAAGCTCCATTTCATGTTTGACAAACTTCACTTTTGACATTTGATCCAGAGTTTTTTGTTTTTTGTTGTTGTTTTTTGTGTGTCTTATATCGCACGATAAATCAAGTACGCTTATAAATTATATATATATATATATATATAATGTTGGGATGGACCAAACAAAGTTCAGTTCACATGGTTTTCACTTTTGTTATTCCAGAGTTATTGGACTTTGTTGTTTTTTATTTTTCTTCTTTTGGAGCATACTATCGTACTTTCAATCAAGTAAGCTTCGATTCTTATAATGTTCATATATGAATGTTGGGATGGACAGAAAAAAGTTTAATTCACTTTCGATGGTTTTAACTTTGTCATTCCAAAGTTATGGGACTTTGACTTTTTTACGTTTATTTGTAAGCATATTCATATGTCAAAGGACAATTCAAGTTTGCATTGATTGATTCTAATAATTTTTATACACAGCGTTTCGGTTCATCAAACGAAGCTCCCTTCTATATCTGACGATTTTTTAAATTGTCATTCAGGAGTTAATTAACTTTATTTCCCAAAAAAATTTTCAAACTGATTCCCATGTCTTACTGTAACGCAAGATTCCTGACGTTCACAACCTTTTTACACAATACCATTATCGATTTAAGTGCGCCATTTCATATCTTGGGATTTTTTTTAGAAATTCCGTAACCACTCTCTCTATCCTTTTGTCTGTCTGTTAGCATATTCCTATTAGTCCAGTCAATCTAGCATAAATTTGACCCTAACCTAAAAGTAATTGCAAAAGAAGATTTTTAAGTTTTAATCTTTAGCATTATACCCCAAATATACACAGAAAAAAGTCCAACAAAATCTAACTTGAGGAAAACTAAAAAATCACGATTTTAAAATTCCTAAGGAGATTTGCATTGAAAATGGGAGATAACTCTGCAAAAAAGGCAGAAATATCAATAAAAATTGATACACAATTATAACTTTACCGCTTCTATTTAGCAGAATGTATTGATTCTTCATATTTAAGCCGTCTTTAGAGTATAACAAACAACTCCAAAGGTGTTTTCATATCTACAACCTAGATTTCATAATTCATTAGTTGACCATTTATTAAATTTTTCAACATGTCAAGGTAAAGAATCTCAAATTTAATAAAATGATTAAGCATATATTCTTTTTTTTGTGGTTTAAAGTTTCTTTAAACAAGGTAGATGCTGAACAAATATAATTTACAGATATAAACAATACCAAATTTTCACATTATTTTTTTCAAAATGGTCACAAGGCCACAAATTTGCAATTGCTTTAATGAAAAATGTGCAAAAAAAATAAAAATACCCACAACACTTCGGTTTTGTACATTTCATGAGCAGAAGATTATATAATATAGTCAAATACGAACTTATAATCCCACCAAAGTATCATACTTTACATGAATTTTAAGAAAATCAACCAAAAACTGACAAAAAAAGACTAATTTTTGCGGAGTTATCTCCCCTTTCCAATGTTAATTTCCATAGGAAATTAAAAATGCTGATTTTGAGTTTTCCTCAAGTTAGATTTTATGAGACTTTTTTCTGTGTATATTTGGGGCTTAATGCTATAGATAAGAACTAAAACATTTTCTGTTGCAATTAGTTTGAGGTTAAAACGTAGTTTGACTGGACTATATGTTGTACATATATGTTAACTAAGTTTACATTGACCGTTTCTTATGATTGGGATTAGTCAGTTAAAATTTCCTTAGATTTTTTAGATTTAGTTGTTATAAATGACAATTTTCCCACGTCATACCATTTCGTTACTCCCAACGTGGGGCCTTACTGTAGCTTTTTCGTTGATTTCTTGGCCTTAAACACCACTGATAAGACATACGATTTTGAAATGTGCACATAAACTGCAACAAAATGTTGTATTAGGCTGTTTGTTTTTCAATTTTGCTTCGTTTTTGATGGGATTTTACCAACGGAAAAAAATCAAGATTTTAATTAATTTTGAAGTCAATATTAGTTTGGCGCATTTAGTAATCGGTTACAAAATCTATGATAGAGAATATTTTGACTTTAATTATCTACTTTCAATCCTAGCATTTTCAATTTACAAATTATATTACGTTTCAGAACAAAAAAGAAAAACTATTGATGTTTATAAATTGTTTATTTGTGAGCTTCGTAAACATGTAAGCGAATACTACTTCGAACATAAAAGTAATTTATTTAATAAGGTGTTAAAACAAATAGAGTTAGTGTAACTTTTTTTGTTTTTTTGTTTTTGTTTTTTGTTTTTGTTTTTCTGATGTATTAATATTGATTTAAAGTAGAATATAGCTTGATTGTTACCCTGGACAATCAGCAGGTTTCACAGGGTGACTTCAATGAAGCTTGTGAATTGGAGTCAAATTGTTAACAAGCATAGCTGAATAAAGAAGATTAAGTTGTTAAAAAAAAAAAAAGATTTTAGTTTGGCGATGTACGACGATGTACGACAAACGGCTGTGTGGGCGGACGGGCGGGCGGCGGGCGGGCGATTCCAAACAATGATATCGATGAAGAAAAACTAGTTTTGCTTTGACTTAGCGTGGCATCTTATACTTTTCTTTATTCTGTCTTTATTTGACCTAAATGTTTAAATTTCTAATCGTCTTATATTATACTATTATTGATTTCTGTTGGGGTCAATTTAAGGATCTATCAGTCCAAGTAATATGATATTTTTATGATAATATTACCGTTAGATTGATAGATTACCTATAGTAATCGTACAAAAGTCATTATCGCTTTGTTATATGACATTGTACTTAGGTCACAGCTTTAATGAAATTAAACCTATGATAAAATTTTGATGCAACAGTTGATGCAATCGATTTATGACTCATCAGTTGTGCTCTAGGCCTAAAATGTGGAAAACCAACAATAACCCAACACGCCAAACAGCAATCATATGCACGAAGGAGATAATCCTTTCACATGTGTGTCACCATATGAATTAGAGAAGTTTCATGCCACGCATGTGACACATGTTTGCAAAACGCATGTATAACTCAGGTGATTTCTTTTACCTGTAAAAGTAATTGTTTAACCCTTAAATGGACCCCTTAATTAGGTTTAATGAAGGGGAAAAATGTTCTTTGATCTTTGAAAAGTTGACATTCGGGGAATCAGCCGTCACAAGTGGACACATTTACGTTATTTTTAATAATCATATAAAAAAAGACTGAAAAATAAGCATGACAATAATAATTATTATCATTAATATTATTTATGAATGTATTCTTTTTATTAATTATATGTTTAAATCTAGTTTGTTTATATATATATAATAAATTAAAGGTATTCTTAAACTTAAGGCGTCTTAAGTTTAAGATAAAAGTTATGACATATCGTAACTTATGACACTTTCGAAAACATATCTTACGACTATGACATGTCCTAAGACCATCATAAGACATGTCTTAGTCATAAGATACTTTCGAAAACCAGGCCCCTGATATTCCTGTCGTGGATATTATGTGAAAAGAATTAAAAAGTCATCACAATCAAATTTCGACAAAATAAAATTTGAGGTCTGAAAGCGAAGAAAAACAAAAGTGGCTAAGTTAATGATATCTCTGAAGAAAATACTAAACTTTACAAACAAGGAATTATTCAATTTTATATGAAAAATCAAAATGAATATTATGATAGGACATTGGACAGAGTAATTCATAAACATGAAAAAATTAATGAATCATCAAACTGGGAGAAATCCTACTCAATATTAGATGTGATATATTGCCCGAAAAATCAAAAGAGAAGGAACATATTAAAAGAAAAATAAGGGTAAACAAGCGAAAGGTTAAGAAAGAGAATGAGAGAAGACTTTTCATAGCTTATGAGAAATTGCTGAAAAGATTACTGTCACAGGAAACATACAACAAATGTTGCCCTTTCAATAAACAGAAAAATCTGATGAAAATCATACAGAATCAGACACCCCCTGAAGCTCCTGAAATGCAGGTATACATGGTATAGATAATTAAAAATGGGGTGTTCAAGGGATGAGTTTGGTCCATTAACGTTGTAACTTTTAAAAGCTTTTAGGTCCTCAGGGATATGTTGATGTGTGATCTGTAAACTTGATTTTATCAGTTACATATATATACATTATTGTACATATGTGGTAATGAAATAAATTTATTCAATGAAATGTTCCTGGTAAAGTATCCGTACCGTTGTTATGGACTTCTCCACTAAAAATATTTAAACGCTCTTTCAGGTAGTAGGCTTTTGTGCCAAAAATTGACGCCCCCCCCTTTCCATTAACAGAAAAACCCTGGATCCCTCCACATTCTGACCAGCCCAGCTCCCTCACCAGGTAAAGAATTTTAACTTCCTAAATTTTTTCAAAGGATTTTACCTGACCTCAGATCTTACAGCGTGCTATTTATGATCCGAAATAACAATAACTCATTGGTCATATTAAGACGATTTTTGCGTTTAGTATTAATTCACTTTTGATATGGCTATTTTGATTCCTGTTTCGTGGAAATTCAGGTGAAATACTAACTATGAAAAGACAAAAAAAAAAAAAAAAACAGGAAGAAATTAAATTGTTTGAAACTATTTTCCTAGCATGTTAGCTAATCCCTTACATGATCTCTGCCTATTATTACAAAAAATAATAACTGTATGTTTAAAGTGTTCTATTACTCAGAATATTGTCCAAAAAAATTCCCCTAAGAATTTTAAGTGTTTATACAGATTTCAGAAAATATAAATTCATTATATTTATTAATTATTCAATAAATATTCAGTGATGCCCGTATTGAGCTATCAAGATTGATCAGTATCACTAACGTCGGTTACTTATGCAGTAAAAGTATATATATTTGTAGACAAATGATAAACCCCTTAGAAATTTCATTTCGTGCAAAAGATTTCAGTACATATGGTCGGGATATTTTTTACTATGTAGGTCTTATAGGTAAAGTTTTAAATTGGAGAGCTTTTGAGTAGTTTCCATCAATGTATTATAAAAACTTCTCTCTTGTGTTCTTAAATGAGAGCAAAAATGGAAAAGCTTTGGCAACGTTCTTCTTCTCAATTGATTTGGTCTAGTAGTTTGAATAGAAACAATCAGATGTAAAAAAAAAAAAAAACACCAGAGAAAACGGCACTAGTTGAAAATATGTGAGCAAAAATGCAGTTGGAATCTATTGGATTGTCTTGATCCCTGTATTAAAATTAGTTATGCCTGCTAAAACAGCTTATATATGCAAATGGATGTATTCGCACGTATCTAAAAGATTGCTGTTGGGCTTGCGGGGGAATGTTCTGAGCCCTGAATGCATCAATGATCTGGCAGTCGATGATTCTTAGTTTGTATATTCTAGTAAAGGGAAGAATAATGGTAAATGCTTTTGGCTCCACAAGTTCTCTTATTCCATTTGTTTTCAGCTCAGATTCATGTACTTAGTTGATATATATTCTAATCGTGGCTTCTGGTTATAGTCACTTTCAAAATTAATGAAGCACTATAAACCCTTAATACTGAAGGAAGGTGGAAAGGGTTTTTATGTAAATATAGTATGAGAATCAATATTCAATTAGTTTTCTGCACATTGTCTCTTTTTTTGCCATCTATATGTAACATAAAACAAAGAAAATTATGACATAGTTTCCAAAAACTTAAATCTATTATTCGTATTCAAGTGATTGCACGAATTTAATTATCAATATGATGTCCAAAAAAGCCTACATATCTACCTTCCCTTCCTGAGTATGGGTTGGGATTCAGCAACCAAAATTATTTTTTAGTCTGGCAATAATCTTTAAAGAAGTTAAAAATGTATTCAAAACCTAATTATATTATAAATGAAATTTTACATTGTACATTCTGGACATTATCCTTCTGCATTGTACAGTCTGAACATTATCCTTCTACATTGTACAGTCTGGATACTATCCTTCTACACTGTACAGTCTGGTCACTATCCTTCTACATTATACAATCTGGACACTATCCTACATTGTACAGTCTGAGCACTATCCTACATTGTACAGTCTGGACACTATCCTTCTACATTGTACAGTCTGGACACTATCCTTCTTCATTGTACAGTCTGGACACTATCCTTCTTCATTGTACAGTCTGGACACTATCCTTCTACATTGTCTACATTGTACAGTCTGAGCGATATCCTACATTGTACAGTCTGGACACTATCCTTCTACATTGTACAGTCTGGATACTATCCTTATACATTGTCTACATTGTACAGTCTGAGCACTATCCTACATTGTACAGTCTGGACACTATCATTCGATATTGTACAGTCTGGACACTATCCTTATACATTGTAGTCTGGACACTATCCTTCTACATTTTACAGTCTGGACACTATCCTTCTACATTTTACAGTCTGAGCACTATCCTACATTGTACAGTCTGGACACTATCCTTCTTTATTGTACAGTCTGGACACTATCCTTTTACATTGTAGTCTGGACACTATCCTTCTTCATTGTAGTCTGGACACTATCCTTCTACATTGTACAGTCTGGACACTATCCTTCTACATTGTACAGTCTGGACACTATCCTTCTACATTGTACAGTCTAGACACTTCCCTTCTGAATGGGAAAAGTCATTTATTGTACCTATTCATAAATCTGGTGATGAAGTAGACCCAATTAATTAGAGAGGTATCTCTTTACTTAATTGTTTATCTATGGAAAATAAATTCAGTGAAAATCAATTTGCATTCAGAACAAACCACAGAACAGCAGACAGTCTGTTCAGAACAAACCATAGAACAGCAGACAGTCTGTTCAGAACAAACCACAGAACAGCAGACAGTCTGTTCAGAACAAATCCCAGAACAGCAGACAGTCTGTTCAGAACAAACCACAGAACAGCAGACAGTCTGTTCAGAACAAACCACAGAACAGCAGACAGTCTGTTCAGAACAAACCACAGAACAGCAGACAGTCTGTTCAGAACAAACCACAGAACAGTAGACAGTCTGTTCAGAACAAACCACAGAACAGCAGACAGTCTGTTCAGAACAAACCACAGAACAGCAGACAGTCTGTTCAGAACAAACCATAGAACAGCCGACAGTCTGTTCAGAACAAACCACAGAACAGCAGACAGTCTGTTTATTTTAAAATCCATAATGAATAAGTACTTACACAAATATAAGAGTAAAATATAAACGTTTCGTAGATCTGAAGAAGGCCTTTGACTCACCATAGAGACCAGGTTTATTATATAAATGATTAAAATTTGGAATCGGAAAGTATGCTTACAATATAATAAAAAACAGCTCTCTTACATTGAAGGGGCACTAAAGCTTGGTGAATTTTATTCAGATTTCTTTAATATACTCAGTGGAGTCAAACAAGGGGACTAACTTAACTTACATTATTTAATATATTTATTAATGACATGACCCCTCCTATTTGAAGGGGAAGAAAATACACCTATTCAACTTTTAGATTCTAGCATTGGAAACTTACTTTTTGTTTTGGCGACGATTTATTCATTCCATCAGAAATTTGAAAGGGTTTACAAAACAGTTGTAATGACAACTCATAGTTAATATTAGAAAGACTACATGTATGATTTTCAAAAACCACTCAAATTCAAAACAAGCTGGATCCTCTACTTATAAAGGCCAACATCTTGAGAATGTTAATGAATTCAAATTTCTGGGTAATAATATAAAATATAATGGAAATTAAGAGGCCAGTCAAATAGACTTGCCAAATAAGACGGCTAAAGTATCATTTTCTATTAAATCTTAAACATTAAATTTCAAAGATGTTCCAGTTAAAGCTGCCTGCAACATGTTTGATGCACTAGTTAAACCTTTTCTCATGTATAACATATAAAATATTACTGGTCTAGGGGAAAAAACAAAATCCGACTAGATCATCTGAGCTTTGTTGATAAACCACAAATAGAAATGATCCATTTGAAGTTTTGTAAAAGTGTTTTAAATATAAAAAAATCGGTAACTAATTTTGTGTCTTATTCGTGGTATACATATGTTAAAAATTTTGCTGAGGAATTAAAATTAAATATAGACATACAAAAGTCCTTTAAAACTAAATACTCCAGAAACAAAGAAATCAGGATATGTGATACTGAATTTTATAATAAATTCTTAAATTCAAAGACGGACAAGCTTTTTGAAAATAACAAAAAATATTATATAAATACATTAAATGCAATAATAAAATAGGGAAGATGGAAAAATAACCCTTAAACCCAATTGAATATAGAATATTAATTACAAAGTTCAGAACAAGTGAACACCCTTGCTTATTAGTAGGCAGATATACAAAGATAACCTGGGATGACGGGAAGTTCAAGTGTTCAGTCTGTAAGATACAGGACAATAAAAATCTTTTTTTTTCTCACATGTAATATAAATAAAAAATTGAGAAGACGTCTTCTTGATAAACTAAAAGATGTAAACTATATATCCTCTGATACTTTGATTATTAAGAAACTTCTTAACTCTGTAACACCCACTGATTTCAAGGAAGTGTGTGTCTTCATAAAACAGTCATTAGAACTGAGGAA
Source organism: Mytilisepta virgata (assembly GCA_028015205.1). NCBI lineage: Eukaryota > Metazoa > Mollusca > Bivalvia > Mytilida > Mytilidae > Mytilisepta > Mytilisepta virgata. The sequence continues at coordinate 47,067,584 of CM051515.1, forward strand.
GGAAGGCCCCACATAAAGCTGTAAATGATTTCTTTAGATATTGTTTCGTTGTTATGTGTGTACATGCTATTGTAATGTCTTGTATTTTTTTAATATGCCTAACCCTTAATGGGTTTATTTGTATTAATATAGATATAATTCTGCAGAACAATTAAAACATATTCTTCAGAATAATGCTGTTGACAATTAAGCCAACTTAATCATTTAATAGAATAGAGAATGGAAACGAGGGATGTGTCAAAGAGACAACAACTCGACCAAAGAGCAGAAAACAGCTCAAAGCTACAAATGAGCGAGAAAATACTGCACCCGGAGGCGGGCTTCAGCTGGCCCTTAAACAATAATGTTAATCCGAGATAACTTATCCACTATTGCAAAGATTTCTTAAGTTGTTTTTAACTTCATCTCTATTTCCAGTTTTGTTATGATGCTTTTAGTCGGTTTGTAGATATTGGTTTTCCAGTATTAGAATCGAACACACCTATATGCGCAAATCTATCAAAACAATGCAAAAATAAAATTTAAAACGGTAGACATTTTAGATATAATAGGCTTTATTGAAGAAGACTATTGTGGAATTACGTAAGGTCTGAAAAACCTAGATTATAAATAATCTAAAAAAAATCTATATTAATATTTATCCAGGGCAGGGGTTACAAATGCATATCTTATATAATGGTCCATAATGGTCAAAAGAAATATCTTAGTCCTTAGTAGGTGAGGTTAATGAAACGGTCTCAAGTCTGGATATATCGCAATTTTTTTCTAAAGGTGTCCTCAGACTGTCTTATCAACAATTCTATGTTCAAATCAATAAACTTAAGAGAAGATATTCTAAAATTTTAATAAAAAAAAGTGTTTGCAAGCATATAGATGACCTTTTCTTACTGGTATGTAAAACAAAAATTCAGCTTCTTTGCAAATATTTTTGTTGGAAATCACAAAATGAGATTAGAATTTATTTCTTAATAGCTTTGTAAAAATGTATTTATATCTGGTAAGATAGTTTTGATTTACAGTCATAATGATTTCATAAGACAGACTTAAGATGGTCTTTGAAGTGATCATATGACAAATATTAAGATAGCTTCGTTAATATGACACCTGACTTAGGACTAAGATACCTCCTTAGTCCATCATAAGAAATTTCTTATTCGTCAAGCTGGGATCTAATTCTGGTAGTAGCGATTTACGACTTGTAACAGGATTAATGGATTTCATCAAACTTGAATTCTGACAAAGCCACATCTTCCAACAAAGTATTCAGCTAATACACTTTATTCTACTGAATTTCTATCGCAGCATAAAAAAATGTGTGAGTCTTCCAAGGAAGACAAACATGTGTCGCCTGCGGGCGTCAATTTTTACAAAAGATATTAAAATTTTCTAAAAAGTGAAATATATATGCACACCTTTGCATTAAGGTTAATGCACAGAGAAAGTTCCATCAAATTCCTTTGAGCGGTTATGGAGTAGTTGAGGATAGAAGTTTTGACCCCCCCCCCCTTTTTTCAAAAATGTAAATTTTTACAAAAAAAATAAAACTTTCCAAAAATGAAATGTATATGCAGACCTGTGCATTAAGATTAATGCATTAAGATTAATGCACAAAGAAAGTTTCATCAAATTCCTTTGAGCGGTTATGGAGTAGTTGAGGATAGAAGTTTTGCCCCCCCCCCCCCTTTTTTTTGCAAAAATGTCAATTTTTACAAAAAAAAAATGAAAAATTTCTAAAAATGAAATATATATGCACACCTTTGCATTAAGGTTAATGCACAGAGAAATTTTAATCAAATTTCTTTGAGCGGTTATGGAGTAGTTGAGGATAAAAGCTTTGAACCCAACCCCCCTTTTTTTTTAAATGTCAATTTTTACAAAAAAAAATTAAAATTTTCTAAAAATGAAATATATATGCCCACCTTTGCATTAAGGTTAATGCACAGAGAAAGTTTTATCAGATTCCTTTGAGCGGTTATGGAGTAGTTGAGGATAGAAGTTGTGACCCCCCCCCTTTTTTTGCAAAAATGTCAATGGTTAATGCACAGAGAAAGTTTCATCAAATTCCTTTGAGCAGTTTACGAGTAGTTGACTCTTCCTCATTGTGCATTTACAAATGTATTACAATCCATCCGAAAACTTATTTGTTTAACAAATTACGCAGGTATTAGCAACCTTCCCCCTTTTACACAGGAAGGACCTATTTTTATTGGACCCCCACATTTGCCAATTTTTCGGAATATGATGAATCGACAATCTGCTTCAACATTTTATAATCCTTAACAAACACTTAAAGTAATAAGTTTCTAGAGTATATGCAGAGTATGTTAGCAATTTATATTTCAGAAGAGAAAAAAAATTAATATTCGATCTGCATTCACGAACTACAAATGCACAGCAATTGAGTGCGAAGTAAATTAAAAATTGATTACAAAATTTGAAAAAAGCTGGTATAGTCTGTTACAAACGTTCGCAATAAAATGTATACACTTCAAAGAAATAAAATAAACTTATAGAAAATTACACCATCTGTCACTCGTCCCCCAGAAAAGTCTCCTGTTAGCAATAATAGAAATTCAATCGCGGGAATTCAACCGGTTAATCAATTTCTTCTGCTTTTTCATCATCAATACATAGGAAGGTTGGGCACATAAAGGTGATTGAAAGAAATACCTGAAACTCTAATTCTTCAGATTGCCATCTAAATTTTTTTATTCCAGTAAAAATGAAAACCATGTTAAAACTAAATTTCGAAAAACTTTTATATATAATATAATTCTTTATTTGCATATTTCACCCATATGTGTCAAGTAAACACAATATAGATGATAAAAAACCAACAAAATATACAGCATGACATTAATATTAATTCAAACGTGAACTCCTGACCTATACGGGCCTCATTTTAGCAATTCTAGAGATCTCTTTATAACGTTGCGTTCTTCAGACATTTGTCAGACAAAAGTTCAATATTTGGATTTAGTATAAATTTGAACTGATTGAGTAGTTGTTCAAATTAAAACACATGGTAGATTTCACAAATTTGTTTAAAGAAATTGTTTCTTAAAGATTATATCTATAAGATCAAGTCTCAATTAACAAGGAATGGTCACCGACTCTGAATTTAGAAATCAGTTGTCTTGTTTGAGAATGAATAGATGTATTTAATAAATAGTCTTCCAACTTTTAGGCTTTTGCGGCCTAAATTTTTATTTTCATTTAAACCAAAAAATTTCCTGATTAATATAGGTCCTGCCATTTTTTTTCAAATTTGATCCTAGCCTCCATAAAACTCAATGGTTGCGCCCTTACCATAACATTTAACCCTTTAATGTAGAAAAGATATGTGTAGACAAAAAAAACCTATTTGTTCCATTAATCAAAGAAAACAATACATCAAATTAATTGGAAAGTTCCAATGTTTGCTCACAAACAACTATTTTATTGGAAAATAATTCATTTTTCTTTGAGTAAGCTCCGAAAAAGCTATTTTTTCACTGCAGATTAAGGTGGTTGAATGGAAAATCGCCGCTACTTGTGATCACGAAATTTGGTGACAGAATATAATGAAGTCCTATAATTTATATTTCGTCATTGGCCTATTTTATAGCGAAAATCATCATCAACGCATACAAGAGAAGAGTTTTATGTAATTCTTTAAGCGAGCGGAGATGTCACAAAATCTGTCCAGTATTTATAGTGTCTTTTTTAAAGATTTAGTTCAAAATAGCATAATTACATTGGATTAACAAACAGACGGGTAAAAATGTTGAATTCCACACAAACCGAAGAAGGACCATGTGAAATTTTGAAAATATGTCCGTTTTTCTCGAGTAATGAGCACGATTTCCGATTATACCCACGTTCGTTAGTTACAGACATATACTAAAATTCTCATTTAAAATTTCTCTTAAGCTTTGCTTTTCTTAGATCTTGATTTTTTTTTATTGTCTGTGACAATGTGACTTAAACCCAATTGTTGCAATTTCGCATCAAAAACGTCACACAGAGCTGAAAATGAACAAATTGACGTTCGAAACCCATCACATTCATATTTTAACAGAAAGTGAACAGAAATTTTGTCCTTTATATCACATTTTGGAAATTATTCGAAATGTGCATTTTACTTTTCATTTTTAGCCATATTCCACATGATAAACTGGGTGTATTACATTTCCGCAACTTTTAAAAATTTGCAGTTTTATTTTTCCGCATTAAAGTACATTATGATTCCGCAATAAATAAAAATAACGCCTTTCAGCAATTTACCTGGTCTTTTAATAACTTGTGTGTGTTACTATATTTTATTATAATAAATTGTGTGTTTTTACAGCTCGCATCATGTGTCATATTTGTTTATTATAGAAAATCAAACATAACATTTTATTTTTCTTTATGTAATGCTTTGTTTTATGCATCAGAACAGGAAAATCTGCTTTATTGAAGGCAAATATATAGATGTTACAAAGAATTCATTTGTAAAAGTAATTATTTTTGAAAGAATCTGCATTTCTTCAAATTATAAAAGGGTATTAAAATATGTTTAAAGTTTAAATTAAAATCAAGCCTATAATATCTTACTTTTTTAACTTAATTTACCAAAAAAAAATTCTAGTTCCCTCAAAAAGTTTTCAAAAGTTTCATTTCTTCATATATGAGATTGGGTTACTTCCCTTTGCACAATAAAAATTCTATAAAATGGATTTCAACCAATGTCAATTTCATTAAATAACTCATTTACTATGGTGAATAATAAGATAATGGTCAAAAGAGATAACTCAAAATTTTTGTTGAATCAGCTTAGCATATCTGCATGGAATATTCATGGACTTGGAGAAAAAATTTACGATGATGAATTTATTGGAAAAATCAATAGCGAAATTAATATTCTTCTGGAAACTTGGACTGGGAGTAACAAAAAATATGAACTCCCTGGTTTTTCGTCTTTTACAAAATGTCGTAAGAAAAATAAAAAGTCTAGACGCCATAGTGGCGGTATTATAGTATATTATAAAAACTCATTTCTCATGGAATCTCATATATAGAAAATGGTTAAAAATCCGAAAATCGTTTATGGATAAGACTAGATAAAACCGTGTTTAGTTTCGATCAAGACTTGTATGTGTGTGCGGCGTATATACCTCCTGTCACATCGAATCATTATAATGCCGATTTTGTCGAATTAGAAACTGAAATTTCTTTTTTCTCTAGAAAAGGTAAAATTCTGCTTATTGGAGATTTTAACTCAAGAACTGGGACAAAGCCAGATTATATTATTGATGATTCAGATGATTTAAATAACTTCGGTGAAGAAAATCTGCTTCCACAGAATTATTCTATAGATACAGATTTAAACAGGCTTAATCAGGACAAAAATTGCAATAATCAAGGGAAAACTTTATTAGATTTATGTATTGCATCAAAACTAAGAATTTTAAATGGCAGATATGTGGGCGATTCACTTGGGTACTATACTTGTTTAACAGTAAATGGTCTTAGTACCGTTGATTATGGTGTTATAAGTGAGAGCCTTCTGTCCTCAGTTCTATATTTTGAAATCTTGAATTTAATCATCTTTCAGATCATGCTCAAATAAATGTAACCTTGAAATGTGAAATATAATCTCAGAAAGATAAAGGATCATCTCCAATTAGGAATTGGTCAGTTGCTAAAAATTATAAATGGAATAATCAGTCAAATGAAAAACTTTTAGAGTGTTTATGTAATAAAGAAATGATAAACAGTTTTGTAAACTTTGAAACTAAGAATTTTACGGAAGAGCAAGAAGGTATAAATTCAGCTGAAGAAGAGCTGAATGACCTATTTTATAATATAGCAAATAAATCATGTAAAATAATAAAACCCGGAAAGAAAAGGTTTACAAGAGTAAAACAGAAATGGTCTGACTTATCAATATATGACCAAAAGAAATCTTCAAATTTCACTTGTAGTCAAATTAGAAAAAATCCTTATGACAAGGATTTGAGACAAAAATATTTTAATCAACTTAAAACTTTTAGAAAAATTGTTAAACAGAAGAAAAAGATATACATGCAGTCAATATATGATAAATTATCAGATTCTATACAGAATGATCCTAGTGAATTTTGGAAGTTACTAAAAGAAAATGACCAGAAAAGAGATGAAAACCAAAATGTGGTTAAAGAATTGGTAAATGATTTTGAGAAAATAGTCCAACATATTCAGGGTCAAGGAGAATGCAAAAATATAATTACAGTTTTCAAAATAAATTTAAAATCGAATTGAACAATATAGAAAGAATAATCTGTGAAAATTCAGAAACAGACAATCCCATAAATATAAGTGAAATTAAATCTGCAATCAAAAAATTGAAAGGGGAAAGCAAATGGACCAGACGGTATAATAAATGAAATATTTAAATATAGCAGTCATGTAAGTGTTAAAAGTCTTGCAAAACTATTTAATTTAGTACTAAAAACTGGCCACTTTCCATTTCATTGGAATAAATCTTACTTGATTTTATTACATAAAAGTGGTAATAGAATGGATCCTTCTAATTACAGGGGAATTTCATTGATAAATTGTATAGCTAAACTTTTTAGCGCTATCTTAAATGATAGACTTAAAACTTGGATGAAAGATAGATATTCTAATTCTCAATTTGGTTTCCGCGAAAACCATCGAACCACAGACAGTCTTTTTGTTCTAAAATCTCTTATTAACAAATATATACATAAGAATAAGAAGAAATTATATTTATGCTTTGTTGACTTCAAAAAAGCATTTGATTCAGTATGGAGAGATGGATTATTGTACAAAATAACAATCCAAAGATACTAATATTAGATATAGTAAATTTATACTATGCTGTATACGACGCATTTCAAGGAGTTACCTCTCATCAGCAGCATTAAAACCGAAACATTTGGAAGACCAAAAACCAAACTTATATTAAACAAGAAGTACTCAACCAAAATTTTCGAAATAGGAAGCCAAATTTCATCTAAGGAGATCTACCACGTGCAATACAAGGAATGAACCCTTAGTATTTCTATTATTTTTGAATTTTGCTAAATACTGGTAATTTCTATAACAAATCAATGAATAATCATGTCAGACAAGTCTGACGACTGGGTTGGCGAATACCCTCGGGGACCTAGGGTCCACCAGCAGAGGCATCATCCCAGGAGTTTCAAAATAACAATCCAAAGATACTAATATTAGATACACTAAATTTATACTATGCTGTATACGACGCATTTCAAGGAGTTACCTCTCATCAGCAGCATTAAAACCGAAACATTTGGAAGACCAAAAACCAAACTTCTATTAAACAAGAAGTACTCAACCAAAAAATCCGAAATATGAAGCCAAATTAAATTAAATTAGCTAATCTAGGAATGGGAAAGCATTTATATTACACAATAAAAAATATGTTACCAAAGACAAACATTGCTCTTAAGTTAGAAGGATGTCATTCAGAATATTTCGAAATAAACAGGTGTGTAAAACAAGGGGATTCACTTGGCCCTACTCTTTTCAACATGTTCATAAATGATTTAAGTTCAAACTTTGACAGGGATGATTGTCAACCTTCAGTTCTTCTTAACTCAAAAGTTGGTTCTCTGTCATTTGCAGATGATCTACTTATCATTTCAGAAAGTAAAGAAGGTCTTCAAACAAGTGTAAGTAATTTAAGTGAATATTGTGGAAAGTGGCAGCTAACTTTAAACGTTAAAAAGACAAAAACTTTGATAGTTCAAAATAATTGTATAAATTCTGATTCATTCATCAGTTTTAATGATGAGAGAATCCAAAATACTTCCGAGTATAAATTTTTAGGATGCTTACTAAAAAGCAATGGTAATCTAAAGTCTAGTCTAGATGATCTAGCAAAAAAGGCAAGAAAAGTATTATTTTTACTTAGAGAAAAATCCATGTCTATGGGGAATTTCAATGTTAAAGTAATGAATAACTTATTTGATAAATTAATTAGACCAATTTTAACTTATAGTTCTGAGATTTCTTTTATGGACTACTATTTGCCCTTTTATAGGGCAAAAAAGAGAGCAGCCCAGACAAATAATAGAGTAGATTATATTTCCTTTGTGGATAAAACTTCTTTAGAAAAAGTACACTTAAATTTTTGTAAGTCTCTATTAGGGACAAAGAAATCTTCTTCAAATATTGGTGTGAGAACAGAATTAGGGAGATATCCTATTGAAAACTTCATACATAGTCAATCACTTATATATCTAGCAAGACTTCGCACAAATGATATAAATCCATTGCTCAAAGAATCTTTTGAACTTACTAAAGCACTTGACAATCAAGGCACTTACAGCTGGTACACCTTCGTTAAAGATATTGTTTCAGAATTAGAAAATGGAGACAATATTTCTAGTTGCAAGTCATTAAAAGATGTAAAACTTTTGAAATCTTCTATAAAAAATGGTGTAAATGAGAAATTTCAAAAGTTATTTTTAGATAGAATAAATGGATATGATGAAAATAGTAAATTCTATCTATATAAGAAGTTAAATCCATCTCTCAAAGGAGAGTTTTATCTTACAGATCCATTATTTTCAATTAGAAATATATTCACAAAACTGCGTATTAGTGATCACGACCTCGAAATAGAAAAAGGTCGTTATTATAAAATCCCTCGGCAAGATAGAATTTGTAAAATTTGCAAGACTATTGAAGATGAATCTCATTTCATTTTAAAATGTAAAACTAATAGTAAAATAAGGGAAACTTTGTTTAATAGTCTTAAGCTTGAAAATAGAGAATTTATAAACATGACAGATGATGAAAAACTGGTCTTTTTGCTTAACCCGACAAATAATAAACATATTAGAATGGTTGGCTTCTTTTTAAAGCAGTCATTAGAACTGAGGGCAGAAGTCTCATAATTCATTTGATATGTTGTAATGTCTGTTATTAATACTTATGCGTATAATATTGCATATGGTCTCCAAATTTGCTTTATGTGTATTTGTATGTCTTTGTGACAAACTATATCTTTATGTTTAATGACAAATAAAAGTTATTGTTATTATAAACCTCAGCGTCTGTCAAAGATATTAAGAGGTGAATTACAAAATATGGAGGAAAATATGTTAGACCCAAAAGATTTGAAAAATGCTGCCATGTCAATTTATAGAGAAAGAAGGAAACATATGCCAAAATTGCCGAAATCTAGTGCAGATGTTCACTAAGCTTTAGATGAAATAACCACAAAAAACAATAAATCAGAAAACCTTAGAGGTATCGATGTCTGACTTTACAAGTTTTCTGCAAGGACAGACATGTAAACTACCAAGTGCTTTATATATACTTATACAGACTTTTATGTTTTAAAAGTAAAATTTTATAAATTCCGAATGAAAGACTTATCCTGCTCAAAGTCCTACTTCTACCTTCCTGTTGGTGAGCAGTGGTCAACATGTGTACCTGGCTAACGGAAGAGACAAAATAGTTGTATCGACATAATTATATAAACACAACATAATTAAGCATATTACGGAAACGGAAAATATTTCCTGCGGAATCCTAATGTCAAAATGCCAAAAATGCGGAAATATAAAACGCCGGATAAACTAAAATCGGTGTTGAATGAATGATCTAATTCACCGATGCATAAATAAACGAGGGACACAAAGATACGCCTATCTAGTATAAGTAAGTAAACATCTTAGTTTGTCAAAACCCCTGTGATTCTAAGAAAAATACTCCGAGGTTGATGTTTTTAACATCCTGGAATTTCTCATCGACAATATATTTGTTGAGATTGGAGTAAAAGAAATTTCAGCAGACTATTGGAACTCCTATGGGGTCAAATTATTCGCTGTTTTTAGCCGATTTGTTCTTATTTTCGCATGAAGATAATTTATACAAGTCTACTGCAAAAGAAAGAGAATGCACATGCTCAGTCCTTTAATTTACGTTTCCGATATATAGATGTGTTCATCTTTTAATGAGCCAAATTCTAAACATTATCTACATCTTATCTATCCCAGTGAACTTGAAATTAAAGAGCTTTATTCTATTTTTTTGTGCTCAAAACAAAATTTTAGATCAGCTTAATATCTACATTTTTATGTGCTTTAGCTCTTGAATTTTTATATAATTTAGAAAGAAAATTTTTGAAATTGTTTTTTTTTTCTAGCAGAAATTATGCTTTTATATAGGGGCTGGTGAGATTAATTAAATAGTAAAATCACCTTTTAAAACATTTAATTACAAAAACATATTTATGACAAATCATGATAGACCCTTTAAAAAATCTTCGTATATCAATGTAAGATAAATTTCATTACTTTGGTTAATGGAGGACAGATTTCACAAGAAAATCAGGTAAGTCTGCTCTTTTGTACAAGAAGAAATGCATATATTACATGTTTAATATTTGAAATATTTTTATTAAATATCACAACATGAGGAATTCTAAGAAATAAATAAGCTTACTTGTTCAATTGATTATTAATGTGAGAGATTATTAATATGACAGAGAGAGAGAGGTACATACATGGTCCCAATCAAAAGGGAGAATTCATAGCTCACGTCAGGTAATGAAAACAAAAAAAAAAAAAAAAACAAACAAAAAACAAAATGAAAAAAACACAAGTACATGTACATTCATGGTCCCTATCTTCGAATACAAGGGAGAATTTATATCAGCTCAAGGACTTTTACAACTTTTATATTAAACGAAGCCTTCTCTTAAAACAGAAAAGGGAGATGTCTCCAATAAATGTTCATCATTCACGAGGGTGTGAGTAGTATGTATGCGGTTTTCAAGTCGTATTTGAGGTGGTGCTGAGGTGGTGCTACCGGAAGTGACGTCAACCGGAAATGACGTGACCGGAACCGGAAGTCAGGTGACCGGAACCGGAAGTGATTTTTGCGCGCATGCGCAACCGGAAGTGGGTAGTTTTTGTCCCCTTTGTTGCCGGAAGTGACGCAAGTCACGTGGTAGGACCCGGATGTGTGTTCTGCGCATGCGTAGGCGGAACCGGAAGTACCCGGAAGTCAGGCGCATGCGCAACCGGAAGTAGGGTGTTTTTTCCGCCATTTGTTGACGGAAGTGACGTAAGTCACGTGGTAGGACCCGGATGTGTGGTCTGCGCATGTTCGGGCGGAACCGGAAGTGGTTGGTGCAACCGGAAGTAGGGGGTTTTTCGCGCCATTTTCCCATATTTTGTTTACGGAAGTGACGTAAGTCACTTACCCGGAAGTTCCATGCTTGACCAGATTGACTTATCTCCCTTTTCCTGCACTTCTCGGTCGTCTCTGGATCTTTCATCGGTCTGATACCCTCACTGTTATGTCGAAGTCCGAGAGTATACGAAGTACACTATTGGATTATCTCCCCTTATCCCGCTCTTTTCATTTGGGGGTGATGTTTTCTGTGAGGACCAAAGGTAGGATTGGATTATGTCCCCTTACCTCCAAGTGATGCTTGTCACCAATGGAGTGGTGTCCTTAGCAACTGCCTTAGCAACGGCGGTCCATTTCTATGATGCACTTCGTTTCTCTTCTCTTGCTCTATCCCGCTCCTCGCTGCTCTTCTCTTGCTCCGTGCTGCTCATCGCTACTCAGGCTTGTTGCTGTTCGTCATCGCTGCTCTTCTCTTGCTCTTTGCTGCTCAACGCTGCTCTGCACTGTACTCAGACCTGAAAGCACCCTAAAGACAATCGTTTACCCTAACACTAGTACCACTTCAAATTCATAAGGGATTGAGCCAGATTGAATTATCTCCCTTTTCCCGCTCTTCTCGGTCGTCTCTGGATCTTTGATTGAATTATCTCCCCTTATCCCGCTCTTTTCATCTGTGAGTGATGTTTTCTGTGAGGACTAGGATTGGATTATGTCCCCTTACCTCAAGTTTATGCTTGTCACCGCTCAATGGAGGGGTGTCCTTAGCAACG